>JAIUCV010000139.1:718633-1434767 GCA_026724425.1 Erythrophleum ivorense | reverse complement strand
AAGTCGCAAGGAGAAGCTATTATCTCAACAGGCTCGAACTTGCCTGCTGGAGGGAGCAATGATTTGGAATTCTGGATAGATCTTCCGGAAGACGAAGAAGCGAAGAGTGATCTCAAGAAAGGAAACCTGGAAAGCTCTGAGCTTTACGTTCATGTGAAACCAGCACTTGGTGGAACCTTCACCGACATAGTGATGTGGATTTTCTGCCCCTTTAACGGTCCGGCCACGCTCAAAATCGGGCTCTTCACGCTACCGATGACCCGAGTAGGAGAACACGTCGGTGATTGGGAGCATTTCACTTTCCGGATATGCAACTTCTCTGGTGAGCTTTGGCAGATGTTCTTCTCTCAGCATAGTGGTGGCGGTTGGGTTGATGCATCGGATATTGAGTTTGTCAAAGGTAACAAACCGGCTGTGTACTCGTCTAAGCACGGTCATGCTAGTTTTCCTCACCCGGGGATGTATCTCCAAGGGTCTTCGAAGCTCGGGATTGGAGTGAGAAACGATGTTGCGAAAAGTAAGTACGTTTTGGATTCTAGCGAAAGGTATGTGGTTGTAGCAGCTGAGTATTTAGGTGGAGGAGGTTTGGAGGAGCCGTGCTGGTTGCAGTATATGAGAGAATGGGGTCCAAGCATAGCGTATGATTCAGGATCTGAGATCAATAAGATCATAAGTCTTCTTCCTTTGGTTGTTAGGTTCTCTGTTGAGAACATTTTTGATTTGTTTCCCATTGCTCTTTATGGAGAGGAAGGTCCTACAGGGCCAAAGGAGAAGGATAACTGGGAAGGAGATGAGCTGTGTTGAAAGCAGAAAGAAGAAACTAGTCTTTGTGAAAGATGAGAAGTCGGAGGGATTTGTTCAGTGTGAATCTTTGCCAAGTGTTGTGACTGATTTGTTCATTATGCAATTTGTAGAAAGTTGATCCAAAGTCGAAATATAGCTCTAGTTATATAAACCAAACCGGTTTAGTATGTTCCGAGTTCGGTTTCAGACGTTCTATGTATCACGGAGTTGTAAGTTCCATTGTTTGTTGAGAAACATTCAGAGGTTTCCATTGTTTGTTTGTTTGTTGATGATCAAATTTGAGCATGTTATCGTCAAACCAGAGAACCTTAACCGTGTATTTCTGTTTTTCTTCCAGTTTTGTATAATTAAGTTGGTACGGTAGAAAATCGGTTATTGTTATTCGGTTTACTAGTGTGTATATTGAAAACATGAACCGTTCTCTTCTTTCTTCTCTCTATCTACTTCTGATAAACCTCTCGATTTTCCCTCTTACTGCTTCATCACTGCTTTCAATTTCGTTTATCAGTTGCAGTTCAAAATCCGGCGACTAGCCGGAGGAAAATATCAGTCATAGCGATATTAAGCTCCTGCTATGGAATTCACGAAATGGTCTTCATTTTGTCGTTGAATTTAACTTCGGCGGTATGGATTTCATTTCCGCTTCTTCCATCTCTTCACCCTCTTTCACACAGTTTTCTCCGCTTTCTCTGAGCCCAGGTCTAGTATCGTTAAAGCCCAAATTCAAAAACCGGAAATTTGAGTCTAGAGAATCCAACAAATCTCGGAAAAAAATTGTGCCCATTAGAGGCTGCTTTGCTTTTTCCGGCGTACATGGGAGTATTTTGAGCTCGAACCAGTATGAAGACGGGAGGAGAGTTGTTTCGGAATCACCGAGATTATGTACAGAAGCAAATGAGCTTGTGGCATCGTCTCCGTGTAGCGCAAAGACGCGAGAGAGCGTAATACAGTTTGTGTCGAAGCCTTTAGTCTACGCCTTGTTTTGTATTGCAATTGGGTTTTCACCAATTCACTCTTTTCAATCTCCAGCTTTAGCTGTGCCCTCCTTCCTCAGTGATGTGATATGGAAGAAAAAGAAGGAGACAGTGAGAGAAAAAGAGCTGGCTTTTAAATCAATTGATCATGAGTTTTCGGGTTATACTCGGAGATTGTTGGAGACTGTCTCACTTCTACTCAAGAGTGTTGACAAGGCCAGAAAGGAAAATGGAGATGCTGCTGAGGTGGTGGCTACGGCTTTGGATGCAGTAAAGGTGAAGAAGGAGAAACTGCAGAAAGAGATAATGAGTGGATTATATAGTGATATGAGGCGGTTGAGGAAGGAGAGAGATTTGTTGATGAAACGAGCTGATGGAATTGTGGATGAGGCCCTACGATTGAAGAAAGAGAGTGAAAAACTGTTGATAAAAGGTGCTAAGGAGAAAATGGAGAAATTGGAAGAGCGTGTGGATGTAATTGAGAGCGAGTACAACAAGATATGGGAAAGAATAGATGAGATTGATGATATCATTTTGAAGAAAGAGACGACAACATTGAGTTTTGGGGTTAGGGAGCTTATTTTCATTGAAAGAGAGTGTGTAGAGTTGGTAAAGAGTTTCAATCGAGAAATGAAGCAAAAAAAATTTCAGAGGTGATATGTCTATCCATGATTTTGTCTTGAGTTACCTTTTTACTGATAATTTGGATACCCTTTAATAAGTGAGATCTTATTGCATGCACTTCTAATGGTGATGTTAAAAAGGCTCTTCTAGATTAGCTATTGATCTTGTTTATACTCTTACGCTTAGCTAAGTATAAGTTTTGTTGGCTTTTCGATATGTCTTTGTCATGAATGTATTTTCTGTTTTTTCCGATATGTTTCATGTTTCACTTACACAATCAATTGAATTTCTGGTTGTAGCATTCCTGAAAGCTCCGTTACGAAACTGTCGAGGTCTGAGATTAAGCAGGAATTAGTGAACGCTCAAAGAAAGCACTTGGAACAAATGATACTGCCTAATGTTTTGGAACTAGAGGAGGTTGATCCCTTGTTCGATCGTGATTCAGGGGATTTTTCTCTACGCATCAAAAAACGCCTTGAGGAATCAGAAATGCTGCAGAAAGATCTTCAGGATCGTATCAGAGGACGTATGAAAAAGTTTGGTGAAGAAAAGCTTCTTGTTCTAAAAACTCCAGAAGGGGAAGTTGTCAAGGGATTTCCTGAAGCTGAGGTGAAATGGATGTTTGGAGAGAAGGAGGTGGTTGTTCCGAAAGCTATCCAGCTCCATCTGCGCCATGGTTGGAAAAAGTGGCAGGAAGAAGCAAAGGCAGATTTGAAGCAGAAACTTTTAGAAGATGTTGATTTTGGTAAACAATATATTGCGCAGAGACAGGTAATTTTTGGCTTATAATAAAAATGCACCAGACCATTGATATCTTTTAATGTTTGATCTTCGTGGAACTTAGATGCAAGCTTTAATGCTTCAGATGAGACTGTTTGAGTTGGAACCTTGTTGTAGACCTGTGTGTTTCGCAGAGCTTATCTACACATGTATATTTCATTCAACAATTAGTTAATTGTTTTTTTTTTGTCTCTGAAGGAACAAGTTCTCCTGGATCGAGATAGAGTTGTTTCAAAGACTTGGTATAATGAAGACAAAGATAGGTGGGAGATGGACCCTATGGCTGTTCCATATGCAGTTTCCAGGAAACTGATTGACAGTGCCAGGATTAGACATGATTATGCTGTAATGTATGTTGCACTAAAAGGAGATGACAAGGAGTATTACATGGACATCAAGGTTGACCAATTACTGTCCTAATTTGTTTGATGGATTTCTAATTAACGGCTTCTAACTCTTGTCTATGGATGTAGGAATATGAGATGCAATTTGAGAAATTTGGAGGGTTTGATGCTCTATACCTCAAAATGCTTGCTTGTGGAATCCCAACTTCTGTTCATCTGATGTGGATACCCATCTCAGAGCTAAGTCTTCAGCAACAGTTTCTGCTGGTAACAAGGGTTGTCTCTGGAGCCTTTAACGCATTGAGGAAGACTCAAGTTGTATCAAATGCGAAGGATACTGTGTTAGAGAGAATAAAGAACGTAAACGATGACATTATGATGGCGGTCGTGTTTCCAGTTATCGAGTTTATCATTCCTTACCAGGTATTACTACACTCTCTCTGGATTTCTTCTTCTGGTTTCCAATTTCTGACCTTTTTCTGACACAGTTAAGGCTACGTCTGGGAATGGCTTGGCCGGAAGAAATAGATCAGTCTGTTGGCTCAACATGGTACTTACAATGGCAATCTGAGGCAGAAATGAACTTCAGATCCCGCAATTCAGAAGATTTTCAGTGGTTCCTCTGGTTTCTAATTCGAAGCTTCGTGTATGGGTATGTTTTGTATCATGTTTTCCGCTTTCTGAAAAGAAAGGTTCCAAGACTTCTTGGCTATGGACCCTTCCGTCGAGATCCAAGCGTGCGCAAATTTTGGAGAGTGGTATGCAACTTTTTTTTTTTTTTTTTACCTATGTTTCTCTTTCCAATGCTCCCAATTTTCAGTGAGCAGTAGTATTGCACCGATCATGTTTGTTGATCATTCATGTTACATAAGTTACAGCTTATAACTATAATCCGTTTAATTTGTTTTGCAGAAATCATATTTTACTTATCGAAAAAGGAGAATCAAACAAAAGAGAAGGGCTGGAATCGACCCGATAAAAACTGCATTCGATAGAATGAAGAGAGTGAAAAATCCACCAATCCCATTAAAGAACTTTGCTAGTATTGAGTCTATGAGAGAAGAAATCAACGAGGTTGTGGCATTTTTACAGAATCCAAAGGCATTTCAGGAGATGGGGGCCCGCGCACCTCGGGTATATTGCTTTACGGTTGTATGCTTACCATTTAGGACAGTGTCCAATTCTAAGCGGCATTAATTCATAGGAAGTGCGTTTTCACATTACAGGGAGTCCTTATTGTGGGTGAGAGAGGAACAGGAAAAACGTCATTGGCACTCGCTATAGCAGCCGAAGCAAGAGTGCCTGTTGTCAATGTTGAAGCTCAAGAGTTGGAGGCTGGACTATGGGTTGGTCAAAGTGCGGCAAATGTCAGGGAACTCTTTCAAACTGCAAGAGACTTGGTTAGCTACTTTGCCCTAAATTGTTTTTATTGATTCATCATTTTCACAGATATTAAGTAATGAGTTCTAATGATAATCAAGTTCCGAGTCTTATGTAAAATCAGTTTCATGCCATCTCATGTTCTGATGTTTACTGTGATAACTAGGCACCTGTTATCATATTTGTGGAGGATTTTGACCTCTTTGCTGGTGTACGTGGGAAGTTCATACATACAAAACAGCAAGATCATGAATCTTTCATTAACCAGCTTCTTGTTGAACTTGATGGGTAAGAACCATTTTCTTTGTTGATTAAAAGTTGAGTCCAGATTTGTAGCATTTATACGGTTTCTCAGAGTATTGCCTTTAAATGCAGTTAGAACTGGTGCTTTAGAATCATAAGGAGCTTCTCCTTTTTCCAGCTGAATTTTTTGATGAGATTTCAGTTTATAATCTCTACGTATGCAGATTTGAGAAACAGGATGGCGTAGTTTTGATGGCTACAACACGAAATCACAAGCAGATTGATGAGGCGTTAAGAAGGCCAGGTCGTATGGATAGAATATTCCATCTTCAAAGTCCAACTGAAATGGAAAGGGAGAGGATCTTACAAAATGCTGCAGAAGAAACCATGGACAGAGAACTCATTGATCTGGTGGATTGGCGTAAGGTGATTGTTTATATGTTATACCTTCTGTTTTATTTATTTTGCACCTTCAAAGTTTTGATGGGTCATTTCTCTTTTGCTTGTAGTGTTGTACACGTCATATTTCTTCTTTCTTGCTCTCTCCTAGATCTCTTCCTAGTTCTGTATTATCTGGTTCCACTATCTCGGTTAGTTAACAGTTCATAGTTACAGGTTTCAGAGAAGACATCTTTATTACGACCGATAGAACTGAAACTTGTTCCAATGGCTCTCGAAAGTAGCGCCTTCAGGAGCAAATTTCTGGACACAGACGAACTTCTGAGTTACGTTAGCTGGTTTGCGGTAAGCAATCTGTCATCATATTCGCCTTCTGTCAAACCATATTTGTCCATTTCCAAGTTTGGTTTCATCTGGTAATTCCTATTTCTTTTCTGACAGACGTTTAGCCACATAGTGCCCTCATGGCTGCGGAAAACTAAAGTTGTGATGACAATGGGAAAAATGCTTGTGAATCATCTTGGACTCAACTTAACGAAAGAAGATTTGGAGAATGTGGTTGATCTGATGGAACCATATGGACAGATAAGCAATGGAATAGAGCTTTTGAATCCTCCTGTTGATTGGACGAGGGAGACAAAGTATCCACATGTTGTCTGGGCTGCTGGTCGTGCTCTCATCGCACTCCTAATACCAAACTTCGATGTCGTAGACAATCTATGGCTTGAGCCTAATTCCTGGGAAGGAATTGGGTGTACAAAAATCACCAAGGTCACAAGTGGAGGCTCTGCAAGTGGGAATACGGAATCAAGATCATATCTTGAAAAGAAGCTCGTTTTCTGCTTTGGATCGCACATTGCATCCCAAATGCTTCTTCCTCCCGGAGAAGAAAATTTTCTTTCATCTTCAGAAATAACACAAGCGCAAGAGGTAAAACTCTTTCTACTCTTTTGCAGTATCCTGTTGTCTACATGCTTTACGTTTCCTCGCCCTATGAATGATTATTATTTTCGGTATTCGGCAGATTGCAACACGTATGGTGCTTCAGTATGGCTGGGGACCCGACGACAGTCCTGCAGTATACTATGCCACTAACGCGGTAATTGTCTTTCGTATACTTGACATTGGTAGTCCTTTACAAGACTGATGTCTGAAACCACTGAATCAAAAGACTACATACATTTTAACATTGATGATTCGTTCGTACCGTTTCCATTCGTTCTGATGTCTCATCTGATCACTTCAATTTTATGATGTTTTGTTTATATGATGGAATTGAGCAGGTTTCAGCTTTGAGTATGGGGAACCATCATGAATACGAAATGGCCGGTAAAGTCGAAAAGGTTCGTTTTGCCCTCTAGTTTTCTTTCAGCTTTGCTTTGCTTTTCAGTTGGTTCAAGCATAGTCCAAGATTAAACGTAGAACTTCTCTAATGTCTTCCTATTCCTCTACAGATTTATGACTTGGCTTACGAAAAGGCAAAGGGCATGCTCCTTAAAAACCGCCATGTCCTTGAGAAAATCACTGAGGAGCTACTCGAATTTGAGATCTTGACAAGAAAGGTAAAATCTTCACCATGTTGGGACGATTGTGCAACTGAATGTAAGAGTTAAGGATGTTCCAGACAATCTCTGCATAAAAAAATAATAATCATTTTGGTTTTCCTCGTTTTGTTTGCAGGATCTTGAAAGACTTGTTCATGAGAATGGCGGGATTCGTGAGAAGGAACCTTTCTTTCTCTCTGGAACCAATTACAACGAGGCAAGTATTACGACCATTTCATTATCGACCAAAATAAAAAAAACTTAACCCTTTTAGAAGTTTGTGATACAAGCTATCTTCTTTCTACTCATATCTCTTGTGTGGTTGATTTTCTCGTGTTGCAGCCATTGTCAAGGAGCTTCCTCGATGGCGGAGATTCGTCCGAAACTGTACTTCTTAGCGCACCAACCTAAGAATCCACGAAGATGAATCCATACTTTGATAATAGAGTTTCTTAGCAGTAAATTTCTTGCTGATTGCAATTTTTGTTCTTTGTGTTCACCAGTTGAGGCACTTGAGATTAGTTTAGTCTGCCAAGTTTGAGACTTGAAAGATTCATATTTATTTATATATATCTTCTCAACTATAATGTAAAAGCAAAATTTTCTTGTCCTGATCTCCTCCTATTATTCGACTAAAGAGAGAGATCAAGTACATAATAAAGTTTCCGATTTGTGTCTGGTTCTCAAAAACGACGCAGTTTTTGGAAAATTACAGTTTCCACGTGTCCGAGTTTAGTGGTGATAAGATATGTTGTTACTGTATGCTGAGTCGTAGGCTAAAAAGGCTTTCATCTTCTAGACGACGGCGGAGAAGGAAGAAATAAAGAAGTTAAGAAACAGAAACAGAGCAACAAAAGCAATGACGGAATGAGAATCAAATTTCAAATCGATTTCAACGTTTATAAAAACCTGAGCTTTTTGTACTCTCGAGAAAAACACTTGCATTAAATTTTCCTCGGGAATATCGGTGGCAAACGTAAAGTAAATAGATCCGAATCCAATGGTGAAACTCAACCGGAGTTTCTGGGTTCTCATTCTCTTCTCAATCGCGATTCTTTCAATCCAATTCAAGGGTTCGTTTGGATCCGAATCAACTAAGGAAGCTTACGTAACACTTTTATACGGAGATGAGTTCTTATTGGGAGTCAGGGTATTGGGGAAATCGATTCGAGACACTGGATCTAACAAAGATATGGTCGTTTTGGTCTCTGATGGTGTTTCCGACTACTCTAAGAAGCTTCTCAAGGTTTGGGGATTCTCATTTCTTCAACCTTTCTATTCCTGGAAGCTTAAAGATCTAGTTTTTTTTAAGAAAGTTTCCATTTTTCTTTACTTGATATGAGCTCACTCAATCGATTCTGATATTTTCAGTTACTTCAATCCTATCATTCCTTTGTTTCTATTGATTTGAGCTACGAGCATTTTCTGTTTCTAGAATTGTTGTATTAAAGGATGGAGTTTGATCAATGCAGGCTGATAAATGGAAAGTAGAGAAGATTAGTTTACTGGCAAATCCAAACCAAGCTCATCCCAAGAGATTTTGGGGTGTTTATACAAAGCTTAAAATATTCAATATGACTGATTACAAGAAAGGTAATTAGTAATTAGTAGTGTTATTGCAATCTTTGAGTTTTTTTTTTCCTGTGTTTTCATGTTTTGTTTTGAATGGTCCACAGTTGTGTATCTGGATGCTGATACTATTGTGGTGAAGAACATCGAGGATCTATTCAAGTGCTCCAAGTTTTGCGCCAACTTGAAGCACTCTGAGAGGCTGAACTCTGGAGTCATGGTCGTTGAGCCCTCTGAAGCTTTATTTAATGATATGATGAAACAAGTGAAGACCTTGTCGTCTTACACCGGGGGAGATCAAGGTTTCTTGAATTCGTATTATCCAGATTTCCCGAATGCTCGTGTTTTCGATCCGAGTTTGTCCCCTCAAGTCGTAAAAACAAGACCAGTTCCTAAAATGGAGAGGCTCTCTACGTTATACAACGCAGATGTTGGTCTTTATATGCTTGCTAACAAGGTACTGGCAATTTGAAGTTTGTGTTTTACGGTAATATTTAGTTTAATCTCAGGTTCATATGTTGTTTTTTGTTCTATTTCTAAGACTAGTGATGTAATCTGGAATGTATATGGCAAATTTAGGATTGGTTTTTATTAGTTTAGATTGTCATTTACTTATGCAGTGGATGGTCGATGACAGCAAACTTCACATTATTCACTACACTCTGGGCCCTCTTAAGCCTTGGGATTGGTGGACAGCATGGCTCGTTAAACCTGTTGATGTGTGGCATGTACGTCTTCTTGTCTGTGGATGTGCATTGTTTCCTCATTATTGCTGGATTTTCTAAATTGAGTTTCACGTGGACAAGTGCAGAGCATTAGGGTAAGCCTTGAGGAGACTCTTCCTGGAACTGGAGGTGGACATACACCAAACGATGAATTCATCGTCAAGTTCCTTTTCTTGGTACCACTTTGTGGGGTTTTATTCGGCCTTTATCGTTCCATACAGGTTCGACTTCTTCTTCTTCTTCTTCTTCTTGTACCCAACCGTTTCTTTCATCTAAGCTAAATTCATCTTATTTGGGTCTCAGTTTCATTTCGATCCTCTGTTTTATGTTGCAGGGACGTGATTTGTTTGGTTCATTGTGCAGGAGCTCTTTATACAATCAGATCACACATCTTTACTGCAAACTCAGATCTAATGTAACACTTTGTTATGGTGGTGTATCGACATTGTCTACCATGAATTCCAACTATCAAGTTAGTTTTCATTTCCAGATTGTTTCTTAGCACATAATTACCCATTTGACTGCCTTTTTGCTTTTCTATCTGCTAAAAAACTCCAATATTTATCACCACAGCTCCACACTGGCTCAAGCTCTAAGGTTCCTCAATATTTGGGGCCAGTTTCGGTTGTAGTCTGCTTTGTGGCCGTTTTAACATCTATTGGAGTTTCCTTTATGATTGTGCCAAGGCAAATCACGCCATGGACTGGCTTGATTTTGATATACGAGTGGACATTTACAATCTTCTTCCTTTCATATGGTGGCTTTCTACTTGTAATATACCAATATGGCAAGAAAATCGCAGGATCTCTTTCGTCGCAAACAACAGAATCGTCAATGGATGATTCAGGAAAAGGTAAGGACATGGTGAAAATCTTGTTCCTTGTATATTCCGGATCTATCACTAACTAACTTGTTTGACAAACTAACAGTTCATCAGCGGGCAGATGCGTCTTGTGACTTTACTACATGGTATTATGGATTAGGGATGGCATTTTTGGCTTTTGCTGCCGTTTCTTTGCCCTACATTTTAGGTGTCACATCTTTATTTTTGAGGTAATTTTTCTTTCTTTCAAATTGCTTGTGTCATTAGCATCAAGAACAAACCCCATAATTTCAATAGCTTATGGTCCTCCTTTGGTCTTTTCCTCGTTGATTGTAATTAGTTACCTGTAATTGTAAAGGATGAATCAGGTTTCTAGGAATGTGTTGCTCAGTTTCATCATCATCATCACACTCTTTGTTCTTGAATTTGACTGGATTAGGATCTCTGTCAGAATTGTTTTATGTACTAACTGGCCGGTTTATGTGACTACATTGAGCAGGTTGGGTCTGATGATAGCCGTAGCCATAGTTCTAGTTTCGTTTATGACTCATGCTTCAGAGCACCTTGCAATCAGATGGTTCCTCAAAGGTCTAGAAGACGGTGACAGGACGAGATCAAAGTCAATCTGCTGACTGTGTCACAACCAGAGCTGAAGTCATGAGTCATGACTCGACTGAAAGGAAAAAAAACTCTGTTTTACAGTAATAACCATCATTGTAGTCTAACGTAAAAGAGTCATAGATGAGCAAATATTTGTTTTTGGTTATCTAATGAAATGGATTGAAAATATCTTTCTTAATTCATCCTAAGTCTTTTAGTTTTAGCAATAAACCTATTTTTCCATGGTTTCTTAAGAAAATTCATGATTTCATCCTAGGCTTGTAAAACGCCAACAATATCAAAAGCTTCATGTAGATGAGTTGCAGAGTTGATGTCGAGATCAATTCCTTAGAGTGAGAAACCAACCATATCTTTCACATTCAGCAGCTTGTCTTTCATTACCTTCTTTCTTGTTCGCTTCAAAAATGCATGTCCCGGTTTCTTGACTTTTGAACAACTATTGTAGACTTGTAGCTGTTGTATAAACGCATTGCGCTTCCGGAAGTATACCAACACCGAGAGATTCACCCGTTTGGCTCCTAATAAATCAGCAGGTCTGAGTTTGTAGCCTTCTCTGCACACCATTCAAGCCAATCCATCTTCCTCTTCTTCTACATCCTCAAAACCTGGTTGAGAAACCACAATCCTTTCACCACCATCACAAGATACCTCTTGATTACAATTTACAAAAGAGAAACTTGGTAAACATATATACTCACAAGACTAGCTATTTTCCTTGATAGAGAATCGTTATTAACATTTACCTTGAGGAGCTCCTGTCTCTTTCTCATTTCATCTTTGGTGGCATCTCCTAGTGCAAGTTTTTTTTCTTATCACAAGTTACATATATACTGGTTAAAAAGAGTCAACCTTTCAAGTGTGTTTGACCAAAATCATTAATTAATTATATTCCAATCACCAATTCCATGATCTGTACTGGCGTGTTTATTAAGATGTTAACTTTTAATAACTATAACTATTTTTTTATAATAAAATGTTCTTGTTTTTGTGGACTCGAACTTTACTTACTTAATTACAAAAAAAAGTTAAAAAAAAATAAAAGTTCCACTTATTATGCAATTTAGAGCATAAAACAAATGAGTTTTTTGGAGAGATCAAAATTTTTGATTAGTTGATACAATTATAAAAAGAAAAGTTCCACTTGATATGCACCTTTAAGCGCTATAAGGTTTTGCAGCAGTGGAGGATGAGTGGACAGATCTTTTATACTCCTTATGTTTTTTATTAGTTGTCGTTTCATCTATATACATCGCTAGAACGACAACTAAAATGAAACGGAGGGAGTATGCAGTAACCAAGTCTCTATAAAAGAATTTCAATAGAAGAAGTTTGCTTTGGGTACCGTCAAGTGGTGCGTCTGGTCTCTTAATGGATATGATCAAACAAATGGTATAAACTCTTGATGACTTGCACAAATCAGATGTTATCCACCGTAACTTGAATCCGAACAGTTACTTTATAACATATATTGTTGTTGGCGATGAATTTATTGTAAAGCTTAGTGACTTAAGATTCTGAGAGGGTGATAAGAAACTTAAGAGATTAGATTAAAGCAATATTATCCGCTCCGGCTCATCTGGATATTTGATTCTGTGAACCGCTCCGATCCAAAAGTTTTCGGATATCCGAATTTTCGGATATCCGTAAAAAAATTAAATATTCGCGGATATCTGATCCGATCCGTAAATTTTTTTAAAAAAAAACTAAAAACATATATTAATTTTAAATAATTGAAAAGTACATAGATACATCCCTATATATATTATTGTTTCATAAATTATTATAATATGTATTTAAAAATAAGTTCTAAAAACGTAAATAATGGATCATAACGGTACCACGAAACACATCATCATTAACATTAAAACATAATGCAAAAATAATTTTAAAATTTTAAACATATTATTTGTTAATTTTTTTTATTTAGTCACAATATTTCTAATTTTAAAGTAATTAAATAAGGTACTGCTATGTTATTAAACTTTTTTACTGTATAAATGAGTGGATTATAATTGTGAAGACAATATTTTTGTTGTTTTGTATGTTTCGAAAGACAAAAAATAACAAATTTCTTACTATAATATGTATCTATATACGTAATTATTATAATATACGGATCGGATCGGATATTCGGTTTAAAAAAAATAATATTTGCTATTTGCTCCGTTTTTGAATTTTAGTATTTGCTTTGCTTTATATCGTTACGGTTATCCGGATTTTTCGGATCAAATCGAAGCGGATAACGAATCGAAGCGGATACAGAGGATAATTTGCCCAGGCCTAACAATATGTGTGTTTTGCATTTAATAACACGAGAAAACGAGTGTCTCGATGTTTACAAATTACAACTAGCAAAAATTCTCTAAAGTACAATACAAACAATCACAGTTAAAAAAACAAGAGACACAATACAATCAATCACAATTAACCAGGTAAAAAACACTTATTCGAGCTCGTCGTCCAAACTTTTTGTTCAGCCTTTTCCATTTCCGACATCAATTGCTGATCTCACAAACTCATCGCGTTGTGCAACTCCTCCGGTCAAAAGCTATTAACGAAGCCAATTGATTTTTGGCCAGCTGAAAATAAACCGATCCAATTTCAAAATTGTGAATTCGGTTTGGTTAATTTTGGTTTAATCTGGTGATTGTTGTGGAGGTGGAGGAAACCAGATATGGCGAATCTGCTAAGTTAATATATTAGTTAATTTTAACGGTAATAATCGGATCGCTTGTTCATGGCGAATCTGCTCTATCTACAGCTCTCTTTTCCTTCTTCCGTCAGACGCAGATACTGTTTTACGAGTTGCGAGATTGATCTCGCGCGCCGCGATTCCTTCGAGTGCCGCGCTTCTCGCGGTGGACGGTTCAGATTCCGTGCGGAGGAGGAGCTCTTTCGCCACGGAGGTTTTAGCGGATTTGAGTTTGGGAACCGTAAGAAGACGAAAAGGCCGTGGTGGCTCGACGATGATGACGATTATGATGATTTGTTGAATGACGAAGATGACTGGAGTATGGTTTTTGAGGTATTGCTTCTTCTTATGAGAAAAACAAAAAGTTGCTCAGTTTGGGTTTATAACGCTTTTGTTTAGCTGTTAACTCTCTAGCAAATTTGGGGTTTTTGGTCCAATTGTAGGTATTTAGGACTATAAGCTGGATGCTTGCACCAATCGGCATATCTTTGCTTCTTGGAACAGATTCAAACGCTGGTTTAATGGCATTAGCAGTTCCTTTAGTGCAATCTCTGTTTTCACTTGTGGTGAATAAGGTCTTGAGCAGGCCAAGCATTAGACCTGTGAAACGAAGCAGAAGAGATACATTTTCAAGAACGAGGAAAGCTAGGCAAGAAGAAAACATGAATGGTGGTGGTGTGGATAAGGGAGATTACAAGTCATGGATGGTAGGAGATGCTGCTGATTCTAGCAGCACAGGTTCTATGTATGGAGGTTGGGATGATCTGGACAAGCTAAGGGAGATTAGAAATGACAATCCGGTGTCAAACGAGAATGTTCGTCCAAAGCAACAGTTTAAAAGAAAAGCTAGTCCCCGGTGGAGAGTTAAGGAGAAGCCATTGCTCTTGAGGATGCTAATTGCTGCCTTCCCCTTTTTGAGTTCATGGACTAAATTGTTATATTGACAAGTACTGTTTCTCTCTTTAGATGAAAGCATTCTTCCTGGGATCCTAAAGGTTAGCTTTCAGTTACGTTGGAACTAAGAATACATCTCTTACCTGTGATAACAATGCATATCCTGTAAGTTGAGAATATATGCTTGTCAGAGATTTGTGTTTCTATAAGTACAAAAGTGTCATAGTTACATGTTTTCTTTTAATAAGCACCAATGATTGTTGATGGCGTACCAGATACTGCTACTGCTATTTAGTATGTGATATTTGGGATTGCAGCATCCTCTTCTACTTTATCTAGTCAGGGAGCAATACTGCTAGAATATATGTTTATTATAACATTCAAAGGGTTCTTTATATGTTTTTTCTAAGTGATTGTAGCCAATGGCCTCATGATAAGAATCTTTGATAAAGACGTTTCCACGGAATAAAGAACAATATCGGTTTATTGGGAATCCTTAAGTTAGCAAGTTCCATTAGCAGGCAGGAAGCCTTTATCTGTGATGATATACGATATGGATATGTATAACTTTGTCTGGATAAATATGAATTTCAAACTGAAACGTATATTGGCACATTCCAATTCTTTCTTCTATAAAAGATAAAGCAGTCACATCTGAAAACATAATCTAGGAGAGGCTTTGTGCCTACTTTATGCATTGTCTTTTTGTCTGAATACAATATAGTCTTATATGCTTCTTGGTGATGAAGACTAACCCAAAAGTAGGAAAAAATTATAGGGAAGTAGGAGGATCGAATTTGTAATGCTTGTCGATGAAAAGTGATACGTCCCAAGTGCAGCTTAGTCCTTTGGGGATGGTCACAAGGTCTCCTGCACCAAACTCTACAAACTCTGATGACCCTTTTGGATACACCTTAACCTTTCCTTTCACCAAATAGCATGTCTCTGTTTCTTCAAATACCAATGCATATTTCCCCGGCTGACATGACCATCTATTTATAAGAGAGATTCATCGTGTCACTAACAAGAAAATGAGGAATGGAAAAAAAAACTGAAAGTCTATATGGTTAGTAGTAGTGTTAGGAACAGAGCATGTTCATGTTTTGATACTTACTTAGGCCATGACATGACTCCAAGGTCAGATAACTTTATGCTTGAAGGGTTGTGTTCGATTATGATACTCATTTTGGAAGAGGAACTGATGGTTCAATGCTATTAGATAGAAGAGAAAGAAACAGAGAGAAAGATAGATAGGAAGAAAGTAGGTTTGTGAGATGTATTTATATGGTGAAAGGACAGAGTAGTTGGTTTGGATGTGTATATATAAACAGGTATAGTGTGAATAAAGTGACTTCTTCTTTTTTCCATTGTATTGAAAGGGATAAATAGGAGAGAGGAATCTTTAAAGAAACACTTTGACTCAGAATGGATACAAAACGAAGTCAACTAATACATCCATTAAGCTGCATTGTTTTGGTTTTGGATACTCATTCTAGAAGTAATTACAAATCTTTGGTATTTTTTTTTCTTTCTATCAGTTTAATCTAATAAAAATGTTTCTCTAGAAGGCAAATTGCTTGTTTGGTCTATCAACAAGTTTTAATGATCAATCCAGACCGAGTCTCAAACCATATGGACCCTGAACCTAAAAGATGTTGCTGTCATTAATTAAAAATGATGTTCTAGTTTTTTTTTTTTTTTATGTTTATCTTAAATTATGAGGAGCATGTAGTTTCTCTTGTATTAAAAAATACAATGGAATAAAAAAGTAGCTTTCACCATACGTTTTCTTAATTTCAAAAATCACAATTGAACCGATCTGAACGGAGGTCAACCGAACCAAATCCTACAAATCGGTTATAGTATAGGGTTTCAAGTTTTCGTTAACATGAAGACATTTCTAGTTGAGAATTTATACAAGCTTTTTTGGATCAACTGATGAGTAATTTTGGACAACTAATTTCAAGTCAAGTATATGGCGTACAAGAAGAAGAGAGCAAAGAGCCTTACGAACTGTGCAACATGTTATCCAACAATGATGTTCTTCTCCATCCGAGGTTTGTCATCAATGATTAGTTTTCCTGGGAAATGCAATATTACTCATGTTTCTATTTTTGTTTACCAAATTATAAGCGAATCAACTGGTGCTATAGTTAGACACTTATTTTCTTATTGTTATATGCTGAAAATTTTGCCAAAGGAGTTCTCATTGAGTTTATAAGCAATATTGGCTCATTTTGTTTTTTTAGTTTAGCTAAACATGAAGGAAATATTGCCAATGGCTTTCTATAATGTAAAAGCTCCCTAATTTCTCTTACAAGTCTTAAAAGATTTTTGTAAAGTTAAAAAATAATTAAATATATGGTATACCGAAAAACCAACACTCAGTATATTGTCTATCAATATGTACCTAATGGAAGTGTTTCCAGTATGTCCTTAATAGAGATTAGTGCTATTATCAGTTGGTAATATATTAGTTTAGGCAATGTAGTCATCATTCTCTTTTCTTCCATTAGATGTTTAGCGTTTAGGTATCTGAGAATAGGCTACAATTTAGACGGGGGCTTTTGTCTTTGTGAAAACATAATTCTCTTCCTCATCATACAGTAGATACACTTTATACCTTCTTCCTGAAGCAGACGAAGATCCTTGGAATTTGTTACAGTGTTTCACCACTACTCTCACAGTATTGCCTGCTATGACTTCTTTTATAGTTTTAGTATTGCCTGCTATGACTTCTTTTATAGTTTTGGGGGTCATTAGGTCTGGTCACATTTGTTTCTACATGTGACTAACGCATTGCTCTTCATGGTTTAACAGGTTTGGGGTATACTTGCATTCAAGGAAAATGTTGGTATGGCCTGGGTCAGTGATGTTTGTATAATTGTATGCTGCACAATATTCCCTAACTACCATGTCTTGTATTTCTCTTTCTTATGTAGATGTGGTTCTTGATTTATACATGAAAATGTTGCCATAAAATGTTCCTCTTTAGTCTTCATGGTTTATGTATTCTAAGCTACGAGTTTTATATTTCTTACTTTACCTTTGAGTAATACGTTGAATTTTGCAGTATTTTACACTTATATTTAGCCGAAATTTGTTCCATTACGTTATTTATGTTTCGTAGTTGAGGATGATGGGTTTAAGGCCGACGGGACAAGATCGGCCTATGTAACATAGAAATGTGTCGGTTACAAACCAGCAGCCTCTTTTATTTCAGTGTGTTGCCCTTGCTGAGAGGCTAATACGTTCGAAGGACAATGAAAAGAGGACATCCTTTTGTTTTTGTTTTTCCCTTGCTGAGAGTCATCTTCCACTCATTTCCTAAAAATAACTGACATGCTATACTCTCTCTATCCCTCTCTTTTTCCCCTTTCCAAACACAAATAAGATAATTATATAGATCCTTCAGATGGATGTAGATAATATCTAGAAGCGTCTATTCTACCTCTGTAGGGAAGATTAAAAAATTAAGATAACAAGATGGACAAGATACATGCGAAAGTTTTAAGATCCTTCAAACGGATGTGAACAAGATACATGAGTCAGAAAAGGGGGAGAGCAAGCTATATGCGAAAGTTAAATTAAGATAACAAGATGGAATCAATTTAGAGCACTTACACTTATTGTTCTTTTTATAAACAAGATGGGTGCAGATAATAATCTCCACAATATGGATTAGATACAACAAAACTGTAGACTTAAATATAGATTGCTTATCGACCTTTAAGTGATTATACTATTGACTTAGACATCCGTTCCTAAAACACCATAAGCTAAAGGTTCAATTTTTTACTCACTGAATTTGTTTTATTTGAAAACCATAAGATTAACGTATGTATGTATTTTTCTTGTTTCTGTAAATATAAAAACTTTCTTTAACAAAAATAAGTAAAAAGTAAGCAAAATATAAGAAAGTTATAAGCAAAATATATGCAAATCATAAGAAAAATATAATAAATATGACAAAATATTATTATGCTTGCTAATTTATATCGAACAAACATAAACTGTTAATTTGAATGGATAAGCTACGATAAGTTTCACAAATTGTTAATTTTTAAGAAATACAAACCGGTATACACAAATCATGTTCAATGTTACCTGGATGCTCATCATGACGATCTTGTCGTTTCTCGAAGAGCTGTATCCTAAGCATGAAACAAGAAGGACAATGAGATAGAAAAAGAAGTTCTTCATGTTCGAGAGAAATGTTCGAGAGAAACGAAAAAGAAGAAGAAGTAGAGTTTATATACTTCGAGAGAAACAAAAAAGAAGAATATTCTTGCTATTCTCATTAAAAATTAACAATTTGTGAAACTTATCGTAGCTTATCCATTCAAATTAACAGTTTATGTTTGTTCCATATAAATTAGCAAGCATAATAATATTTTGTCATATTTATTATATTTTTCTTATGATTTGCATATATTTTGCTTATAACTTTCTTATAATTTGCTTACTTTTTACTTATTTTTGTTAAAGAAAGTTTTTATATTTACAGAAACAAGAAAAATACATACATACGTTAATCTTATGGTTTTCAAATAAAACAAATTCAGTGAGTAAAAAATTGAACCTTTAGCTTATGGTGTTTTAGGAACGGATGTCTAAGTCGCTTTCCCAAAGCCTTCTTCCGTGAAATGTCCCGAACTCATCTGGGTGGTGGTATGCTGGCCGTAGCTGCGGGTGTCTGTAACCTCGCCACCCCACTGGACCAACCTCGCGGGACCGTCAGAAAGATGTGTAAACAGCTCGGATGGCCAATACCCGACAAAGGATTGGCCAATACCGAGCCACCAGTTGCCGTCGTCTGTATCCTTTATACTGAAGAATATTTCCCTTCCCCAGTCTCCTTTCTAATGGTTTATTCAGTGTACACTTTAAAAAATAACATTTTATTTATTTTAAACGATTACAAGATCGTAAAGGTGCATAACAAAGAGGGTTTAGAAACAGAAAAGCATACAAATTTTGAAACGTATATAAAGCACATATCTTTATTAAATTTCATATCAAAGTTCTCTCTTCGTTTTCTATGATAAAATTGTTTCTATTTAATAAAACAATGAAATCGTATCAGATAACAAACCGATTTGAATAAAATCTTGGTTTCAGGATTAATTAGCAGATAGAAAAATATTGACAGTCAAATACATAATATAATTTTGTACCTATTTTAGCTTGATTACGTAGTCAGAATTACATTCCACTATTTACATTCTATTCCATTCCGGTCACTGATAATTTCATGGCCCTCACTTGGGTCATTCTTTCTAAAATCTTTGTTCTAGTTAGGTTTGCACCGCACACACGCAAAAAAAAAAAAGTTAGGTTACTATTTTGGGTCTGTGAACTTTGTTTGATGGGCCTCAACTGCTTTTTCTAAATTTGGGCTTGTAATTATTTAGTCGTTCAATTTTGTGCTCGTCTTCTTAATCTCCAATCTTTACCAGAATAAATATCTGAAACCTGGGATGGTTAAACTTTCGTTTACGGATGGATACCATGTGATTTTATTTTTACTGTATCCCTTTTCAAATTAAGAAATTTATAATTCTCCAGTGTAAATAAAGCAATAATAAATAGCCGGAAAAGGTTGGTTTGGGATGACATTTACCATTTTTATATGTTTTCTTCAAAAATCAGAAAACATGATCCAGTTGGACAGGGTAGCTTCAAGGTTCATCATGTTAATTTAAGACGTGAGCTGGTTGAGTTGGTAGATCTCTTAATTTCACTTGTATCTCTCTCTCCAATAACTTTTTTAAAAAATAATAAATTACATATGAAAAAACAAGACAAAAGAAAAGTCTTACTGATTCGTAGGATTTACTCTGAATTATTGGCCACTTATGCATGGTATTTTCCTTACACAATTCTTTCATTTTTATGCACTAACAAACGTAAGGTATGTAGATATTACAACAAAGAGAAAAGCCATAGCGATCCGCACTTCAAGAATAAAGCATGGGAGAAAAGGTAATGCTTTATTAAATTATTAATGGCTTTCATTGTCATTAGGGTTCTTTTATTCACTGGATGCTTTATTTTTATATATTCACGAATCTAACTTCATTGTTTTGAACTTTTAGATGGAATGAGTTTGTCATGATCTATTAATAGCTCATTGCAGTCTGTTTAGAAGTGATCCAGCCACCATCTTAATACAATTCACTTTTCTAACAATGAATTTAATTTTGAGATAAAATAATGTATAATCCACGACATAAAAAAAGAAGAAGATAGACTATCAAATATTTCACACATCAACCAATTAGTTGGACATGGATGGTGGTTATACATGCAATATAGAGGGGGTTATTGGATTGATGATTTAAGAGGATTTGTTTTTTCTTCCAAATCACCTTTTATTGGATCTAGTATTTATAAAAATCACTAACAATCCAAGGTTATTGAACTAATCATTTGTACAAATTCCTTAAAATCTCTTCTTATTGGAAAATTAGGATTTCACTAATAAAAACTGTTTTGAGGGATTTGTGAGAGATTTTCTAGTTAAAAACAAAAGAATCCAAATACCACCTTATGAGGTGAGATTTTCCAAATCCTCTTAAAACTTCATAGATTTGGATTTATCCAAATAACTCCAAATCATTGATACAATAAGCCCTCCATAGTCTCGTTGGAGTCTGTCCAGTCACTACATCTCAATTTGAGATTGGGGTAGACACAAAACACTACACAAAAATGAAGAAGAAGAACAACAAAAGGACAAATAAAGAAATACATTAAACGGATAGAAGTAGTTTATCTTTTATATACGAGACAACTTCTTCAGCCGCCGCTCAAAAGCTCCGATCTCGGAATGTTTCTCCCTCACCGGAGAGCTTCCTCCTGAGATCGGAGCGCCTCCTCTCTTTCCCGGACACCCTTTGGTCGTCCGATGATTTTGTTCGCTTTTCCGTCGGCACCGTTGTCACCGACGAGATCTTTGCAATCTCTCTTTCTCTCCGGTCGATCTTTAACTCTGGTGGCTGAAGCGATAGGATCCATGGAGCTCTTGAGGTCGGAGCTTTCGGTCTCATCTTTCTCTCCACCGGAGCCACAAGACCGTTCGCCGGATCTCTCTCACCTCCGAGTGAGTATCATTACGGCTATGCCGAACCCTCAACCGGAACCACCGGACCCTCCAGATCCACGGCTTTGTTTTAGATCGGAGCTGCCTGGGTGTATGTCGAAGCTTTCTCACCACCGTGTGAGTACTCTTCCGGCAAGACCGGTGCCTCCTTCAAAACCTCCAGATCCACTGGACTCTTGGTCTCGTTCTTATCTTAGGATTGGATATTCGTCATCCTTGATCTGCCCCATGGAGTCACTACCGACGAGGCACATCACCATCTTTGTTGCCTTAACGACGTTCTGTTTCTTTTGGTCGGTTAACCACAATATCCTATCCTTCCCCTTTCCGTTGGTGGCCTTAGTACCGGCGAGATCTGTTCGTAGCTTCTTCTTCTCCGGCCGATCTCTCTCTCTGGTGGCTAATTCGACGAGATCTGTCGAGCTCTTGAGGTCGGGGCTCCATTTTCTCTCTTGCACGCCACCGGAGGTGCCAGCTCGAACACCGGAGTCTTCTCACCGTCGAGTGAATCTCTTGCCGGAACTGCCGGATCCGCCTCCGGAACCTCCAGATCCTCTAGATAACTGGTATCTCTCTCACCCTCGTACTGGCTTTCCGTCAGTTAACCTTGGTGTCTTTTGTCGCTTTTCGCCACCGGAGCTCTGTCCGCATCCTCCACCGCCACTCCCCAATCGAGATTCCATCAAATTTCTCTCAGCACTTCCAAGATCCTGTTCTGGTGATGAGTCTCTGTCCCTAGATCCGCCGAGACATCCTAGTTCAATAACTATGCTTGCCCGGACCTCCGGTTCCGGTGTGATATCAGTCAGGATTATGGCTTCATCGGACCTAGCCATCTCAGATGGTTTCTTCTTCGGTGAAGATCTCACGAGATCGGCCGCCACCGTTACCATCATGTATTGGGCCGTTCGACCCATCAAGCCCATTAGGGTTAACGGTTCTCTCATATTTCCTGGGCTGAGCCCTTGTAAACCTCCTGGGCTGGGCCCTTGTAAATTTCCTGGATTTAATCCTTGTATTCCTGGACTTTGTCCTTGTATTGATCATGGATTTTACCCATGTAACCTCTTAAAGTCACTTGGCAAAGTGACTAATTCTCGATCCTTCGGCATCGCCGCATTGATCTCCTTGACGCAAGCGAGTTTGTTCTCCATTTTGCTGTCATGCTATCCTGCAAACTTATCTAGTTTAAGTTTAGTTACTTTCATGTTTTGTTGTATTTTATCAAGAGGATGTCTATTTCCCTCTTTATGGTGTAAAATTGCAATTTAACCTTAATGGAAAAAAAAAAATTTGTGACAAAAAAAAAAAAAAAAGAACAACAAAGGTTAAACAGAACCAATTAGCAAAACTGTATAACATTGTAGTTTCTCGCATATTACATATAAATTGTCGAAATCTACAACACGTTTTCATTGAATGCACATACTTGATCATTTCAAAAATTACATAAAAAGAGTATAAGTATAACCCATTCAATCAAATTTCAATGGTTTCAAAATAATTCCATTTTAGGAGACGAAACAATAGTACCATTTCTAACATTTATTACATCCAATCAACACACTAGCCCAATTTTTATGGTGTATCAGTTGGCAGCCTCTATTAATGTCTCTCTCGTATTAAAACTCACTCAACCAAAAATACGAATTAGAACATATACATACACAAATATATATATATATATTTACATTTACTTATTGAACCTACACATCCATTAATGTCGGTATTCATATATAACACCCTCCATATGCTCTCATATTAGTCGTCAATTCAAAACCTTTCTCCTCATTCGTCATCTAGTCCCATCTCTCTCCATAAACTATGGATATCAATTATTCTCCATTATGTTTTATAATTCCACTCTTCTTGTTTGTTACTTTTCTTGCACCACAAGTCGAAGCAAGGGCTTTCTTTGTCTTTGGTGACTCTCTCGTCGACAATGGAAACAACGATTACCTTATCACCACTGCTCGCGCCGACAATTACCCATATGGTATCGATTACCCGACCCGTCGACCCACCGGACGTTTCTCTAACGGCCTTAACATTCCCGACATTATCAGTAAGCATATAAATCGAAGAATATTCATGATTATACGATAATTAATGATTCTTTAAAGAGTCTTTAATGATTGTTTAATATGTATCTATATATCTACTAGGTGAGGCCATAGGCATGCCGTCGACTTTGCCGTACCTTAGCCCGCAGCTCACCGGCGAAAATCTTCTCGTCGGTGCTAATTTCGCCTCCGCCGGAATTGGAATTCTTAATGACACTGGCATTCAATTCGTAAGCAACTTCGAGAATTTTACGTTAATGCATTAAATTACGCATACTTATTACCCCCCTTCTAAGATATTTGTGTCGAATGCACAATTTCTGAGAGTACGAATGTGACAAAACACGATATAATTATCGTTAGTTAAAGAAATTCCAGTTAAACAGTGAGGTACACATGTTTTCAAGGTTACATCTGAAGTCCTAAAAAACATGCGATTAACGAGATTGTTAAAACACTTGAGTTAACGATAAGGCCATTTTTGTCTTTTACTACTCATGTTGACCCCACACACACAAAAAAACACTGATAATTAATTATGTTTCTGTTTGGCAGGTGAACATAATTAGAATAAATAAACAGTTCGAATACTTCGAACAGTACCAGCTACGAATGAACGCATTGATCGGACCAGAGGCTACGCAACAGCTAGTTAACCAAGCTCTTGTTCTAATCACACTCGGTGGCAACGACTTCGTCAACAACTATTATCTCATTCCTTTTTCCGCTCGTTCTCGCCAATTCGCATTACCGGATTACGTTGTTTATCTCATTTCCGAATACGGAAAGATCCTTAGGGTAAGGACAGAAAAACAAAACCTAATACGCTATTCTACTTTAAATTCACGTTACATACTGAATTTATTGCACGAAATTAAACTAATGCATTAAATAACGTATACTTGCATGAAATTAACTGGATCTTGATTCTTACACTATCATTTAGCTTATTGAATTGTTGTCTCACTATAGGAAATTGCATTTAATAAGAGACCTCCAATAATTCATTTCGCTGTCTCTATGTCACCATGTAGTTAATGTCAGTATACTCTTGAAAAGAGGGAACATAACTTCAAAAAATAAAAGATGGGACATATTTAATAGCCTTTCTTCGTTTTTTATTTTATTTCAAATGTAATACTTATAACTTACTGCTACATTTACTTTTCCTTTCATAGTGCATGATTATAATTTTTGTTCTTCTTTCATTTCATGAAGAAACTCTACGAGTTGGGTGCAAGACGGGTTCTAGTAACCGGAACTGGTGCGATGGGATGTGCACCCGCGGAGCTGGCTCAGCATAGCCGCAATGGCGAGTGCTATGGTGCTCTCCAAACAGCAGCCGCTTTGTTCAATCCGCAATTAGCTGATTTGATCAAATCAATCAATGCTGAGATCGGTCAGGACATTTTTGTAGCAGCCAATTCCTATCAAATGAACATGGATTATCTATCTAACCCAGAACAATTCGGTAATTACAACCGCATCTTTCTATTTTTTTCCTTAATTAGTAATTAATTAGATGTTTGATAAAAACTGGAGAATTACCGAAATGGTTCAGTTATTAGTTACTGATTTCGAGTTATGAGGAAAAGGTACAATTCAACCAATTCAACCTCGAGGTAGGGACCATTAAGATTTATAAGCCCAAAAGGACCATTTTTGGAGTACTGATATAGTTATTTTTTATTGTATGGGTACGAAATATAAATGAGCATGACCACCGTAGGACCATCTTTTTCGTACATGGTATTACATTTATACATACAATGATTTTACTTCACTTTTTTTTCTAATAAAAAAACAATATATAGGTAATTAATACGCATGTGTCGGTTTTCTATACACAAGCAGTATCATATTAGTAAGAAGTTTTTAATAGAAGGAGCTGTCTGGTCATTAAATAGCCCATTTGAATAAAAAAATTTCTTGTGTAGAATGTCACTCGGAAAAAAAAATAAATGCGTGCATAAGAAAATACATATAGTAGTTGTAAGCATTTATTGATGCTTTGATTCTAGACAAACAACAAGTATTTAAAACTTAAATATAATAATCTTTCTATGTATATATCAATATATATACCGTTTTAATAATTACATGTATATATGTGTAGGGTTTGTGACATCCAAGGTGGCATGTTGTGGACAAGGGCCGTACAATGGCTTAGGACTATGCACACCAATCTCGAACTTGTGTCCGAACAGAGACTTATATGCGTTTTGGGATGCGTTTCACCCAACAGAAAAAGCCAATAGGATCATTGTTAATCAGATCCTCACTGGTTCATCCAAGTATATGCACCCTATGAACCTTAGTACCGTCATGCTCGTGGATTCTTCTAGAATTTAGTTGAAGTGATTAATTTAAATTTTATGCCAATGTCTTGCCATTTGTAGTTTGTAATGTTGATTAATAAGTCTGATCAGCACGATATGTTTAATTAAGAGAATTTTATTGTTGGTGATGTGGTTTGATGTGTTTGCTTGTTGTATCTTTGTTACTTGTTAGCGCCAATTATCATGTAATATTTGGAGTGATTGTTATTGGTTATCTACTTCTCTCTCCTACTCAAGATGATTTAAATTCAATATACAATAGCAAACCTTTATAAAAATAAAAAATCTTATATACAAAATACGAGATGCCTCGTGGTTATAAATGATAACAGAGGGAATAGTTAAAAAAAATTTCTTCAAAATTATACGGAATGGCAAAATCACAGGTGAAAATAAAACTTTCAGTCACAGATCAGGTGATAAAATATAGAGCTTTTAGACTCGCTGAGTGACTGAAAAAAAAAACGAATGACAGCACAGTAACTTCGTCATCGTCGATTATAAGGCAACCTACTTAAAAAAAAACTATCGTTAATTTTATCACCTTTTTTTTTTAATTTATGTTTTCCAAATTAAAATCACTAGAAAGCAAAGCATACTTACTTTTACTTATCTCAAAAACTAGATTACTTAACTAAACAGTTTATAGTTAATTTAGTAATTTATATAAATGACTACATTGTGAAAATATAAGAATTGCTCAGCATGGAGAGTCACAACTTAACTCTTATATACACGAAATATATCTATATATTATGTATGTATACTGCTGCATACTTGCATGTTATGATAATGATAGGTGTTATGTACTTCTCCGAAAAAATTCTTGTCGCGATACATTACTGTGGTAATGAATCATCAATATGTGAACGAGGGGAAGAGTACAGAAGGAGTTTGTTGAGGCATTTCGCAGACATTGAAATGTGGATAATAATAAAGGAATTGAGTTCTAGTTGGTGAAGTGGGTGAATTTTTTATGTCCACTGTGTATTAAGCATGTACAGTAATGTATATTTATATTTTTTGTGTGCAAAGTACAGTAATGTATAGTATATAATAAAATAAAGAGAATTTTATATTACTTCACTATTGACATTTATTGGACCTAGCTTATCAATTAGCACAGCGTCAAACCATATACATGCCAATAAGGGAGAATTGATAATACGTAAGGTTTTAAAAATTAGTACGATTTTTCTTTTTCTTTTTCATTTTCCCTTATCGTACAAGTCAATTTTCATAAGAAATTAATAGCTAAAAAGGAAAAATACTAAGAAGTCATTACCAATTCAAATTCTAAACACCGACATAAACCAGTATATGCAGTTGAAGAACTAATCATACGGGAGTAGTAATGTTGAAGCATTAACTTCTACGTACGCTTAATTTGCAAAGCCATGAACTTATATGCTTTGTAATTTTTTCCATGAGAATATCACGTTTTATATCTTAGCACATGGATGTGACAATGATCTTATTACCGTCCAACAAACAAAAGAAGGGAAGTATCTAATCTTGATTACATTTCTTATGCCTATAATTTCAAATAAAATATTTTCTATGTTTCTTTTATAAACGATATGAACAAAATTAATACAAAAACATAGAATCTGATTGTGATCTAGATGGATTAATTAAAGAGATTTTTTTCACTTGTGTTTTCTTATATATCCATAAAATTTGTTCACCATTTTGATTTAATTGTTCTCATACTAGCTTGTTTTTTTAAAACTGCCCAACTGGAACAACGTATATTACATTTCCGCCAAATTCATGTTAAAAGATGCTTTTATTTTGTGGTGTGTAAAAATATGCTTTCTTTTCTCCTTTTCTTTTTCTTACTATAAATTTTGATCAATGTCTTCGTTCTTTGAACATAATTCACATTCTTCTGTAGAATCCAAAATCGTAAGCCACCTTCTAATCTTTTTCATTGTACACATGTAATATGTACGCATATATATGCAAACAAAAACCCATGCATGCACGAATATAATCACAACACAAAACATTAACATGCATGTGAACAGTTGTATATTAATTTCCATATTGTTTCATTTCAATTTATTTAACATACTCTCTTTGTTTTCTGAAGATTTTTCAAAACAAAAATCAAAGGTGGCAACAAACCTAAGGGGGGGGGGATACCGAGGAAACCATGTCAATAGAAATCAAGAAGAAACTAAATGTGTTGATCGTGGATGATGATCCATTAAACCTCAAAATCCACGAAAGGATCATCAAAACGATCGGAGGAATTTCTCAGACCGCGAAGAACGGTGAGGAGGCAGTAATCCTCCACCGCGACAGCAGCGCATCTTTCGATCTTATCCTAATGGATAAAGAAATGCCCGAGAGGGATGGAGTTTCGGTACACTTGAAGATCTTCTTTTTTTACGACATAGACAATTTATTTAAACTGGCTCATCATTATTAATTAAGACAGTGTGTGTATGTGTTCTCTATTGGTTTAATTAGACAACTAAGAAACTAAGAGAAATGAAAGTGACGTCAATGATTGTTGGGGTGACGTCACTGGCTGACCAGGAAGATGAGCGTAGGGCTTTCATGGAAGCTGGACTTAACCATTGCTTGGCAAAACCCTTAACCAAGGCCAAGATCCTCCCTCTCATTAACCATCTCATGGATGCTTGATGGGCGACTTGTCATTATAGATACAAACCGAAAACTATGAGAATTTACGAAAATGTCTACATATATACGTGTATGTGTATATCTGCATGTATGTGTTTGGAATTTAGGAGGTTTTCATATCTATGTTTTAGTTAAATTTTTTTATCGTCCGTGATGTAATGTAAATCGTTTCTTTAATTTTGGCATATAAAATATTAAATTTATGTTTTTTTTGGTTCATTGAATTGGTATATATATATACTTCATAATCTCCAATATCATCAAACTAAAAATAATATCCCCGTCTCTCAAATATAGCAAACAGAAAGTATAACCCTACGTACACAATATTTGAAATATAGACCCCTAACTATATGCATAAAATAAATATTTTGTACTCTTATATACACTAATTTTCTGTTAGTTTATTAAGGTTCAGATTTGGTGTAAATACTCTTCTCGCACATACGTATGATTAAATGATTTATGTGTATTTGATCTATACATATTTCAGAAAGCGTATACCACGAATCTGACTATATTTATAATCTTGTTATATAATTTACAAAAATATATTTCATAATGACACATGTTTTGGGTACATTTTAATGGTAAATATGTTTACTAAATGTAATTATTTTTCTCTCTGTATTTTATTTTAATTATTTTCAGCAGAATTATTTATGTTTCATATTATTTTCACTATAAGATATAAATAGAAACATTATCAAGATATGTTTCTTTTCATTATCCGCATGATGGCATTAGTTCCTGTTAGTTTGTCCAACACTATATGTCATAAAGAAGATACAGCATATCTTACTTTTGGCTTTGATAAGTTTATGCAAATAAGAGTAAATTCTAATTTCAGTGGCTTATATCATCTTAGCTAGATTTGATTAAGCATTGGGTGGTATACATTCACAAGTACATATACTGATGTTGCATTATATATGATACTGATGTTGCACTATATATGATTGTAGAATTTTCTCCATTATATTGTACCGTTTATTTTTATAATCAAGTTTCTAAAAAGACTAAAACCAGATGTCGAGAAATGATAGCTATCATGGTTGAGAAGATCATCCAAATACCATCGTCATTTATATATATATGCGGCGGTTCAATCAAGTATAGACATTCAATTAAATATGATAATTTTTTATGTGACTACGTATTTGATAGCAATTAGATAACTAAAAATCGAAACAAAAAAAATATATTTTCTTGTATTTTACTTTCTTAAACAGTAGATTGATACAAGATCCTTTTCTTTTCTCTTTGTTCTCTGAAGTGTCCTCATATCCCTTTCCAGCCTTAACTCGTGACTCTAAAATCTCAAAAGCTTTGGGTGTGCCAATGTTTACATTAAAGTGGAATTAATTGTATAGATTCCACCTTTAATGTTTGAGTTATTTTGTTTTAAAATTCATATCTGTATTTCACTTTGCAAAGCATCTAATCTATGTCTGGAAAGTTCAAAATTGATATATGTAGTGAGACCAACCTTTTATTTGGCTTTGAGGTGCAATGGTTTGATTTGGCAATGCTTGGGGAGCTCGAATATTTCCTATACCATAGCTTTTTGAGATTCTAATTTAGAGAAACAAGAGCTCAGCTCAAATAATTACGTGTTGACGATTAAGTATGTGAATAATTTATAACTTTTCCTACAAATAGCATAACTAAACCAAAATGATATTTATATATTGTACTACTTTGTCAGAAAATAAATTCATTAAAAATGAGATAATGAGATCTTCCAATTTTTTATTTTTTGGGTTTACAGATCAAATGTCACGTTTCATAACCCGTGGCTTTCTAACGTAGATGTCACACTATTTGACTAATAAAACACAACTATACAATGCAGAAAACAACCAGTATCTGTAAATTAGAATTGGCTGTCATGTAGAACTTGTTCTGAAAAGAAAAGCTTAATTATATAATGAAGTTACTATTTCTATCAAATGTAAAATAGGTGGAAAAATAAGCAACTGACGCGTATTAAAAAAAATGATTAGAATTTGCGAGCAGACACCAAATAATCTAGTTACTCTATCTCCCTCCCTTCCTTTAGTGCATTGACTTTTTCCTCAACCTGAAAACACAACAAATATAATGAAAACGAAACAATAACAATGGTCACAGTGTCATTTCAAGTGCTTCTTGGTTTTGTTTTTACCCTTTTCACCTTCTTAGCAAGTTTCCATCTTTTCTTTACATGATGTTTAGCAAAATTCCACCTTAATACCCAAAAAACATAAAAACAAAAATTAATCAATAGAGAATTAATAGATTATCTCTCTTTCTCAGTCTCTCGTTACGTACCTACTAAGTATCCCAGAAGCAGGAAAACACCTCGTTCCAGAAGATCATCACGAGTGAGCGACGCCAAAACCGTCCCGCTTGCTTCCTTGGACTCTACAGTCACAAATCATAGATTTTTGTTTTCCCGATCCTAATAGAAAACACATCGAAACCGATAGTCTGAGAACACGTTACCTTTCCTAACAGGCGATGAATTACAGAAATTGCGAATCGATTTCCATCCCTGTACCTGAGCAACGGCAGATCTCAGGTTCGGCAGCATGATCTGAAATTAGGGTTTCGCTCTTGTTCGTTGACGTCTCTGATAAAGTTTTTCTACATTAGGTCCAGCAAGATTTTATTCTCTTTTTTTATCCGCCTGTACTGCTTGATTCTTTTCGGGTTTACTGATCGGTTGCCGGTTTATTTCAGTCCCGGATTTGGTTTTCGATTAAAACAACGCAAACCTAAAAGGCGTGTATGTTCGGCCTAACTCGGTTTTGATTGAAATCGGACATCTTACAAACAATATTAAAGAAAAATTAAAAATATAGGTGTGTATGTTCGGTATAACTTAAAAATAGATAGAAAACCAGTCTCGAGTATGATCTTCATTCTTCCACAGAAAATAGAATCCTTTTCTATCGAATTTCATGGAAATGAATAATGTTGAAAGTTTTCTTGGTCCAGTAAGATTAATTAACCGTAAGCCATGTAAACTTTAGAGGTTTTTCCCAGAATAAAACCTATCAAGCAGAGAAACTTCTAGAAAATCCTTTATTACAACTCATATTATTATAACACACCAAAGTCGCATGAAGAACACATTTCTCGAGAGAGTTGAAATGGAAAGAGCAAGTGCAACAACGCTACACCCATATCTTTATTTTGCTTTTCCCTTTGATCGATACATTCTTTTTTCTTCCCTTTTTTTTTTTGTTTTAAAGTTCTTTCTTCTTCCCTCTGTCAGAGATAAACACAGCTGTAGATTCTATTTTAGCTAAGATTTGAAAATGGTTTGAAGTACATGAAATACAGTAGAAATAAAAAGAAAACAATTCATACCAGTCTTCCCAACTTAATTTTCATTGAGTTTATCATATCTGTAAACTTCTGAGGTATATAAAAAAAAAAAAGTTATCACCAATGAATTTTATTTTTTTGGTTCTCTATCAGTCTAAAAAAATGAATAATCTCAAAAGAAAGTATACATAAAGAATAAAATCTCAACATTACCTTGAACAGCGAAAATCACAAATCCAGTATTCGCCCATGCGTGCATATTAAAAGTCTTGAAAGATGGAACCAAATTACTCTTTGTGAGCCCGACGAAGTCAATTTTCTCCTCTCCTGAAAGAATGATAACAAATCAAACACATCGAAACCCTAACAAGATCCGATAATTTTTATAGATCCGATGCGAACGTTACCACGCCATGAAAAGAACTCGCGAACCGATCTCCATCGCTGTAAAATTTTCGTCAGTCGGAAGTTAAGCAATCATAATAATAATATTTCTCCAATTTACCTCCGCAACGACACGTCTCAGATTCGGCTGCATGATCTGAAATTAGGGTTTCGCTAATTACCTCCAAAACGAGCGGGGAAAAAATGTGGTATTACATTACGACATGTAAACAAGTTTTCAACTGGTGGGCCTTAGGCATAGTTTATGCTCTTTTTATCCACTTATACCGTTGGGCCTTAGCCCAATTTGTTTCGGGTTCAATTCACAACCTAAACGTCACAATTTGACTAATGGTGTGAATCTGGTTCAAACCAATTTCGGTTCGATCAAATATCTCACGTGATCTCCACATGATCATCGATTAATACAGTAACTATGAAATCTCTTTATTATTAATTGAGAAGTACATCTCTTTTTTTGGACCAAAAAACCATATCCCTTTATGAATAAAATATGTTTGGAAACATGTATAGTGAGGGTTAATTTAGTAATATAAAATATCACTTAAATCAAACCAATGTTTGGTTCACTTAAACCAACAATCGATTTTTTTAATTTCGCGGTTCAATAAAAGATAAATATTTATAATTTATATAATTTAAACCATTATCTTAAATTAAGAATTTTCCTAATATAAATTCTAAGTAGATTTTTGGTATTACTAAAAAATTATACATGTTTTTCTTAAATCTATCGATATTCCAAATCTAAAATTTAGAAAAAAAATTTAATCTTAGATGATGATATAGAAAAAAATTCAAAAACCAATTTGTAAATATTGCAAATATGATATGTCGACAACACATCACACTTCTTTGTTTCGGGTTCTACATAATGTCATTACATGATTTTTCATTTTTTATTAAACTGGAACCACAAACATATTTGATTCAAGAGTATATAAAAGTTTGGAGCTATTCAGATTCTTGATTAAGTTGGTATTAGGGTTGGACACGCGCCTTGCACGGGGTGATATTTTACTCTAATGTTTTTTAACTTTAAGATGTCTATTTACATAACTCGAAATCTTATGCGACATATTAATTTGATGGTTTGGTCCATCCGAATACATTGGTCCATCCGAATGAGTATAAACAAAAGAGAGAGTATATACATTAATGATCAAAGCAAGAGCTCCCATTGCATATTATAGATAATAGATCATCAACAATTCCGTTAGGTATATGTAATTATAGAATTACATACAATGGACAAATCCCTAAATCGCCATAAACTATCCCTTGACTTTGAAAGGAGAGCCTTAACTAGAAGCATCAACATTGAAAAGCCATGGTGAAATACACAAAAATGTTGTGCTCGTGTCTCGTTAAATAAAAAAATAAAACAAAAGCAATTAAAGATACATTAGGTTCGCAATATCATCGAATCCAATAACGTCCCAAATATTGGTGACATAGCGGCATGATGTGTCTTTGATTTCAACTTTTCGCAAATGATTCTTTTGTAGATTGTAAAGAAAAACGTAGAAAAGAGTTGTACTTTGAGGTCCAACGATAAACCCGCCGGTCCGAGTAGGAGATCTATTTTGAGGTACCAAGATAACCTCACCGTTTCTAGTTGTACCTTGTACCCTCAAACTCATGGCATTGACTATATGCATATTGACTATATTCATTTGAGAAGGATGCAACACCAGAGTCTTTCTCGACCACCTATTCTTCTCTTCATCTTCCATAACCCATAGTTCCATCACACCTTCGTCTTCAAGATCGATATGGTGTAAAAGAGCTACTCTTCCACCGTATTCAATAATATCAGTATAAAGATGAAACCAGTTGGCATCTTCAGGTTTTTGGAGCATACTGATTTCTTCAGAAGTCATATCGAAACTCACAAGCACGGGGGAAAGCAAACGAACCCAAGCCAAGTAATGCATACGCCCATTGATATTCAATCCTTGTGTTAAAGGACGATGTGGTGGACACCGGATTGGAATCTTTCTCCATCGGTTTGATACTTGTCCTCCTAGTATGAAGACCCAATGCTCTGACATGTATGTTACCACCGTTGCATCTTTGTCCCTGCGTCTACAAACTGTACAAACCACTTTATATTGATCATGAACAGGATCATGTCCTATATGGTACATGATCTTCATAGAATCCTGATCTTGAGCTATGATGGTGGATTCTTCGATGTCAGGTAAGGCTACAAGTTGCCTAGTGCTAGTGTTGTATATTTTCGCACTTGCACCATTTACAAAGCATATGAAACCGCGAAAAACGTGAGAAACGGAGTAGTCTTTCATCCCTGAGGTGGTCAAATCTTGGTCAACTACAAAGGAATGCATAGTAGTACGGTCCGAGTCAGGAGAAGCCGACGCTGATAGTAATACATTGTTGTTGCCCAAGCCCAACAACATGTAAAGACGCGGTGGCGATGATGAAACATTTAGGAAACGGTTGGTGAAATATTGGGAACAAATTAAGGATGACCAGAGCTTTGTCACAGATTTGAACCTCATAAGGGATTTCGCAGGCAGTCTCGTGAGAATCTCGATCATGGGATCGAAAGGGATCTCTAGCGACTGGTCGTGGCTCTCGCATATGTCTCTTCGTCCTTGCCTTCTTATTCTTCCCAGCTTCCTTCTTCTCTTCATTCTGATGACGGCTAGGTTAAACCAAAAAGCCATGTTTAGTGTACGTCGTCGTCGAAAACTTGGGGACAAAACCCTACATATACAGTAATCCGATTCCTTTATTAATCATATAACTGAAGGGACCAACTAATAAAAGACGGTCGGTCGTGCCCAGTAATTTTGGACACTAAAATATATAAATATACTAGGTGATAACCCGTGCTCTGCGCGGAGTGAAATATTTGTTAATTATTTTTTGTTAAAATTATTGGTATTTTCTTTATTTATTTTTCACAATTCATTCTTAATTAATTTCAAGAAAAGCACATATTATCACATTCCAAAACCATAATATTAATCACATGTAATAATCTATATTTAAATTGTTATTGTATTAAAAAATTAGTAAAATTGTATATATTGTTTTTAATCATTACAGTTAAATATGGTATGATTATTTTTTTTCCTTTTCTAGAAAATAAATAAATATTATGTGAAATAGATTCAAATTTGGTAACATTATATATGTTAAGTTCAATATGTAATCAATAAAATCATTACTCAAAAATATGATAATTTATGGCTGATTTATAGGTTAATTTATTATTAATATGAGAAAATAATATATATTTGAATTTACTCATAATTAAAAAACTTCCATATAAGACACTATATTTATTGGCGACATCATCATATAATTAGAAAATCTCGAAAAAATTCAATAATTATTTTTTAGAACAGTAAAATGAATTTGTAATTTTGTATAAAATTATATGTGGGAAAAAACATGTTTACAATTGAATTCATATATATTCATTTTTATATATATATGTTCATAAATCCAGTATATTGAAAAAAAATTGTATCAATAATTATTTATATCAATATTCGATTCTTAAAATATTTTATAATAAATAATTTTTACATAATATATGTTTTTAAGTGAAAGTATATTATCAATCGGTTGTATATTAATATAAAAATGAATATGTTAACAAATCTTATATATTGGAAAATAAATTCTATAATTAATTTTGAAATATCTATATCAATATTCGATTTTTAAACTAGGGCTTCGCTGATTACTCTTAAACTAGGGTTGCATGATCTGAAATTAGGGCTTCGCTGATTACCTCCAAAACGAGCGGGGAAAAAATGTGGTATTACATTACGACATGTAAACAAGTTTTCAACTGGTGGGCCTTAGGCATAGTTTATGCTCTTTTTATCCACTTATACCGTTGGGCCTTAGCCCAATTTGTTTCGGGTTCAATTCACAACCTAAACGTCACAATTTGACTAATGGTGTGAATCTGGTTCAAACCAATTTCGGTTCGATCAAATATCTCACGTGATCTCCACATGATCATCGATTAATACAGTAACTATGAAATTAAAGTTTTAAATCCACTTTATCCATTCCCCCAGTCAAAAGAAATATCGGGGGAGCCAAAAAATGTCTCTCTTCTTCCTCAGTCCTCCATTTCCCTCCAACTCAATCCACCCGATTCCTCGTCGCGCCGCTGGATTATCCTCCGTTCGGTGTTCAATTTCTTCACCGGAGAAGAAGCCGAGGAGGAGGAAGAAGCAGCAGCAGAAGCGCGGCGACGGAGCGGATAATGACGACTCCTCATCCTTCGGCAGCCGCGAAGCTGTCTCGGCCCTCGAGAGGAGTCTCCGCCTCACATTTATGGACGAGCTCATGGAACGAGCCAGGAATCGCGACACATCAGGTGTATCTGAGGTTATCTACGACATGATCGCCGCTGGGCTTAGCCCTGGACCTCGTTCTTTCCATGGCTTGGTCGTGGCCCACGCTCTTAACGGCGACGAACAAGGCGCGGTAAAGTGCTCCTCCTCTATAGCTTGATTTTAGAAGTAGACTATATAATCTGTAAGAAATCATTCATTGCTGTTGTTAAAACTCAAATCGATATTTGCATTGATGTGCTTTATAGAACTTGAGCTATCCAGTAGTTTAAGAGTAACACTTTTTTTTAACAAAATTTCCAAATTCGAACTTTCCTCCTCCTCTCTCGTATTTTCTCGGGTGTGTGGTGGTTGAACTGAGAGTTTTTATTTTCTGGTGTGTATGGGTGATTGCAGATGCACTCGCTGAGAAAGGAGCTAGGTGCAGGCCAACGGCCGCTTCCTGAAACGATGATTGCTCTTGTTCGACTCTCTGGTTCAAAAGGAAATGCTACGAGAGGATTAGAGCTCCTTGCCGCAATGGAGAAGCTTAACTATGACATTCGTCAAGCTTGGCTAATTCTTGTTGGTAATTTTCTCTGGCCAAGACTATGTGTTACTGAGTAATCCTTTATAATTGAATTGTGGTCTTTTACAGAGGAGCTCATGAGGACCAACCACTTGGAGGATGCGAATAAAGTTTTCTTGAAGGGTGCTAGAGGTGGGATGAGAGCAACCGATCAGCTTTATGATCTGATGATTGAAGAAGATTGCAAAGCTGGAGATCATTCTAATGCCTTAGACATCTCTTACGAAATGGAGGCAGCTGGTAGAATGGCCACAACGTTTCATTTCAACTGTCTGCTTAGTGTGCAGGTTTGTTATGATCTCTTGGAACTTTATGCACACGCTTGTCTAATGAAGATGGTAAGTTTTTTTGTTGACATCAAATAGATTTTCTTTGCCTCCATTGTCTAGGCTACATGTGGGATTCCCGAGGTAGCTTTTGCTACGTTCGAAAATATGGAGTACGGTGAAGGTTAGTGTTTTTCATTAGCTGATTGTTTGGTTTAGTTGTTGCATGATGGGTTTTTACATGACTTACTGTAATCTTGATTTGATAGATTTTATGAAGCCTGACACAGAGACATATAACTGGGTGATTCAAGCCTATACCAGAGCCGAGTCATATGATAGGTAATTCATATGAGGTTTAATTGCACACATTTATCTCAAAAGTGGACGGGGTTTCAGGTGGTCTGTTGCGTGAATCACAGGGTTCAAGATGTTGCTGAATTACTTGGAATGATGGTTGAGGACCACAAACGAGTGCAGCCAAATGTGAAGACTCATGCGTAAGAGAATCTTCATTTCATTCTGTCTTGAACTCATTTCTACCTGCTCTACTGAAAAAATCCTAATACGATTTGTTTAATTATTTATGTCAGGCTCTTAGTTGAGTGCTTCACGAAATATTGTGTTGTGAAGGAAGCAATTAGACATTTTCGTGCTCTGAAAAACTTTGAAGGAGGAACAGTAATTTTACACAATGCAGGGAACTTTGAGGATCCTCTCTCTTTATATCTCCGGGCATTGTGTCGAGAAGGTATGCATACACTTAAAACCTGTGTACTAAGGCATATGTTAAGTACCTTCGTGGAGATTACGAGATTTTATTATCAGAACTATTTATAGTTATGGTTCCCCATTTCCCATGTTTCTGTTATTAGATCAAGTGCTAGTGACATGAGTTTTTTTTTTCTTCTTTTGTGAATCTACTGTCTTTAAAAGCTACCCTCTGGCTCTACTTTTTGAACCAGGAAGAATTGTTGAGCTTATTGATGCTTTAGATGCAATGCGCAAAGATAACCAACCTATACCTCCAAGAGCCATGATTATGAGCAGAAAATATCGAACACTAGTCAGCTCATGGATTGAACCATTGCAAGAAGAAGCTGAACTTGGCTATGAGATTGATTATTTAGCAAGGTAAAAAAACTAGATTTCTGCGTGGTTTTGTCTGGAATTTTGTTGATCATATGCTACCCTCCTATTTACCGGTGAAAACGCTAATGCTCTGTTCTAATTTTGTCTGAAAGAAAGTATGGTGTGTGTTTTTTACATTAAATTGTCTTGATATATTAAGAGTGGCAGTCTGTAAACATTTTCAGGTACATAGAGGAAGGGGGGCTTACTGGTGACCGCAAGCGTTGGGTACCCCGAAGAGGGAAAACACCTTTAGATCCCGATGCTTCTGGGTTTATATATTCAAACCCTATGGAAACATCCTTCAAACAGAGATGTCTTGAAGATTGGAAAATTCACCATAGGAAGCTCTTGAGAACCTTACAGAGTGAAGGTCTTCCAGTTCTAGGAGATGCATCAGAATCAGATTACATGAGAGTGATGGAGAGATTACGGAACATAATAAAAGGTCCCGCACAGAATCTTTTGAAGCCGAAAGCAGCAAGCAAGATGCTTGTATCAGAGTTAAAGGAAGAACTTGAAGCGCAGGGTTTGCCAATTGATGGAACGAGAAATGTTCTTTACCAGCGTGTCCAAAAGGCAAGGAGAATAAACAAATCTCGAGGTCGACCTCTCTGGGTTCCTCCAATTGAAGAAGAAGAGGAGGAGGTGAATCTATGCTCCTTTCTTTCAGTCGGGGAAACATATATCTTGAGTACTTGACACATGTAACAAAGTTTTTTCTTAACATAGGTTGATGAAGAAGTAGACGAATTAATATGTCGAATCAAGCTACATGAAGGAGACACGGAGTTCTGGAAACGCCGGTTTCTTGGAGAAGGCCTGATTGAAACAACAGCTGAATCCAAGGAAACGGCTGAATCAGTAGCTACAGGGGAGTCAGAGGACACGACTGAAGGTGTTGCAAAAGAAGCTGATGATGAGGATGATGAGGAGGAGGGGGAACAGGAAGGGGACGAGGATGATGATGAAAATGAAGAGGAAGAAGAAGTGGTGGTTGCCGAAGCTGAGAATCGAGCAGAAGGAGAAGATTTGGTGAAGAATAAGGCAGCTGATGCTAAGAAGCATCTTCAAATGATTGGAGTCCAGCTCTTGAAAGAATCCGATGAAGCAAACAGAACAAAGAAACGAGGGAAGAGGGCGTCTCGTATGACACTCGAGGTGTGTATGTGTGATATGTTTATGATTAAACTAGTAACATGTTCATGAACTTGATAGTTTAAGCATGTTTGCACAATGGTGATCCCCTCCATCAGGATGATGCAGATGAGGATTGGTTCCCTGAGGAACCATTTGAAGCATTCAAAGAAATGAGGGAAAGAAAAGTGTTTGACGTGTCGGACATGTATACAATAGCAGACGTTTGGGGTTGGACATGGGAGAAGGATTTTAAGAACAAAACTCCAAGGAAATGGTCACAAGAATGGGAAGTTGAGTTGGCAATTGTGCTCATGACAAAGGCAAGAGACCTTCGAAGCATTATTATCCAATCATGTTAACATGATAACAATACATGATAATGAATTTGTGTAGGTGATTGAACGGGGTGGAATTCCAACGATTGGAGATTGTGCGGTGATACTACGAGCTGCTATAAGAGCTCCCATGCCTTCAGCCTTCTTGAAGATCTTGCAGACGACACACAGTCTTGGCTACTCTTTTGGCAGGTTAATTCAGTTACAACCATTCTAATTTGGGTTGAGTCAAAATGATTAAAACTTGACTATAGTATACAAATCAAATATCATCTTGTATTGCAGCCCATTGTACGATGAGATCATCACATTGTGCTTGGACCTCGGAGAACTTGATGCAGCCATAGCCATAGTTGCAGATATGGAAACCACAGGGATCACAGTCCCTGACCAAACCCTAGACAAGGTCATATCTGCTAGACAGTCCAGTGAGAATCCCCGGTCTGAGCCAACATCATAATCAGTAGTAGTAAGCTCTTAGTTATGAAAGAAGCAGCTGAACCTGTCTTAGTTTAGTTATGATAAGTTTTGTTTATTCTCTGCAAAAACAATCCATAGAAAGCTTAAATTTTAAGTACCAAGGTATGATAACAAAATGTAGTAGTTCCCTGTCTAAAACAGTCTTTACTCAATAATTTCGATTTCACATTAGTTTCGATTTTCTTGCACATAACAAAAAACTAAATCCATTGTAAACTAAAATAATCTTGTAGTTAGTTTTACTCTCAGGGTTTTCCGGTTAGGTAGGAATCAGATAATTCAGCCAAATTCGAATGAAATTAAGCAAAACGTAACACGAAGGGTTTAAACTCAAAACTTCAACGAGAAAGAAAAGAGTAAATGAAAGAAAATAAATGAAACTAGACTTTGTAAAAAAGTGAGACTAATTATCTCGTTTTCTCTTTTTGCCATATGCCTCCAAAATATTTCCGTATACCTTCAAATTATTTGCCTTGTGTAGTAGATTCCTCCATGAGTGGTTCTTCAAATGAGGCAAGTGTCAACATCTTTTCATCATATCGACGCTTCTCTAACTTGTCTTGTTGTTTGCTTTCGTCTCCTCCTCCTCCTTCATGTTGCTTGATTTTCACTATACTTGGAACATAAGAGCACAAATGTGTGCTTGGCCTAGTGTTTTTTTTTTTCTGTTGCCACTGAGAAACAATTCTTTCAAGTATCCAGCCTCTCCAACGATGCTAAGTGTGTGGCGTTTCCAGTTACCGTCTTCATCAAAACCCATGACGATTTTCTTTTCCTCGTCAATGAAGAAACAAGAAGATGAAATAGGATAATGAGGTGTCGAATCCAATCTCAAGAACTTGCTCCACGAAACCTCTTCGGGACCAATCTTAGTCGTAATCCATACGCCAAGATCATATGGATTTGATTCGTTGTGGGTAAGCAAAACCGCAAGCTTCTCTTCTGTGACACAAGATAAAGCCACGTAGTCATCAACCCCAACGTCAAACGGCAAACTCAGAAGCGGCCCAAACCTCTCGCTCGTATAATCAAAACAGACTAAGCGACTGTCGAGTTCGTCTTCATACGAGCCCCTTTTTGTAGCACAAAAGTAAGTGTTTCCCTTGAGAGAAACGCCACGCTGATTAAATCCTATGTACCATTCCGGAGAGACATCATCAAGCGTTTTCCATGAATTAGAGTCAAAATCATATATTTCATACCATTTAAAACGTTTTTCGCCTTCACCGTGACCGTCAAGTCTGACATCATAATCGAAAAACCTCAAGATTTTGTAGCTTCGGAGAGATTTCTTCTCATTATTAACGTATCCGATTGCGTACACGTACATGTTCAAAAAAATTCCGTTTTGTCCCCGGTAAGAATGTCTGGTTTCGATCCACCTTGTTTGCCCCAAAAACGGATTCCAAACCACAACTTCGGTATCGTCTCTCAAGATGCATAGCAATAAACCATCGCAGTGAAAGACTTGAGATATCTCGACTTTATTAAGTTTGCCTTTATTCTCTGTTGACGGATTTTCTTTGTCTACGAAGAAGCTCACCAAATGAAGATCGTTATCCATCAATACGACCATCGGAGATTCCCCTTGCCTTGCTGCGGAAGCTTCTTGACCTAATCGCATCTTCGAAAAGCTCCGACTTTTGGATAAAGTGTTCCACTTTTTGCAAGTTAATCGCACTTTTCTCATACATTTTGAAGGAACCCTAGAGACAATCTCCTCTAGTAAATCTCTTGGAAGATTGGAGATCATCGTCGTCGATCGTCGTCAATGTTTCAAGTTGCAACAAGGGATGTTTTTTAACCTACCAAAATTTTCTTAATCCTCTTATTCCTTGCAGCTATATATATGGGCTTCAGAATCTATTTGGGCTTTTCGTGAGCATAGAACAAAATATGAGAAGTCTTACACAAGACCCATTTGATTACGTCTTCTCCACGGTCCACCGTTATGTATCTCCTCTTTGAATTCATCAGTGTGTTTTTTGTAATCTATGTCTGCTCGAAAACATTATCATCTGCTATAAGATCTCCCATGCCGTCAGCCTTCTTGAATGTCTTGCAGACGACATGCAGTCTTGGGCTCTTGGCTACTCTTTTGGCATGTTACAACCATTCTAACTTTAGTTATGAAAGCTTTGTTTATTCTCTGCAAAAAAAAATCCATAGAAAGCTTAAGTGTAGTAGTTCCCAGTGTAGAAGAGTCTTCACTCTTTTAATCAGTACGACAGAGTTGGCTTTAATTCTTCACACGATTCTTCTTAGCTTACTCGCTTTTTAAGAGTTGGGTAGAATCAGATCGATTCATCCAAATTCGAATCACATTTAGCAAAACTTATTACTCAAAACACGAGGGTTTAAACTCAAAACATCCTTCTAAGCCAAAGAAAAGTAGGTTTTGAAAAATAATTCTGTTTTGTTTTTAAACATTTTGTTTGTTTGGAATCATAAGATGGAAAGAGAATCAAAATAATTGTGAAAAATTCAAAGAGAAAGAAGAGTAAATTGATTAGACTTTGTGAAAGTTGAGACTAATTATCTCGTTTTCTCTTTTTGCCTCCTCCAGCAGATTGCTCCTTGAGTGGGTTTTCACGTGTGGCAAGTGTCAACATCTTTTCATCATATCGACGCTTCTCTAACTTGTCTAAATTAAACTGGGATATTATGACGAAAAATGAGAACGTTCTGTAATACACAAAACAAACAGTCTAACGAATATTCATAATTGACAATTAAACTTTTGTTTTCTACTACAATAATCTCATATCAATGGTCTGGTTTTATGTTTAAATTATCTTTTCTGCGCTACTAAAATTTCATACTACACGAAATGACAAAAAACTAGAACGTTCTATACTACACGAAACAAAAACAAACAGTCTAACAAAAGTTAACAATCCACAATTAAATTTATTTTCTATTAATGTCATACTAATGGTATGTTTCTATGTTTAAATTAGGGATGTTTAAATTAGGGGAACTTTCAAAACTACACATTTTTATGTGTCAATTTTTAAAAATACATCTTTAGAATGTCCATTTTCAAAACTACATTTTTTCATTGAGTAAAAGAACTTTAAACCCAAAAATATAAACTATAAACCCAAAAATCTAACCTTGAACCCTTAAATCTAAACCCTAAACCCCAAAATCTAAACCTTAATTAAGGATTAGTGAACCTAAACTTATATATTAAAATTTGGAAAAGGTGTATTTTTGAAAGTTAACACACATTAGAACTGTAATTTTGAACATTGACATCCCAAGATGTGTATTTCTTAAAATTTCTCTTTAAATTATCCTTTCTATACTACTAAAATATCATATATCTACTAAAGATCTAAAAATCAGATTGTACACAAATAGATAAAATGGAGAATAACGATCAAATCGACATAAACTTTGTTTAATCTTTTTATTTATTACGCTCAAGCCTACACAATCGCGCGGGTATACCACCTAGTATATATATGTCTATTCAAGTTTTTATTAAACTATGAATTTACGTTTATCTCTAAATTTTTTATTATATAAAAAAATCATAATACAACTTTTATATACATCTAAAATTATTAAATATGTTCTAAACACATAATTTTTTTTATATATTTAAATACATTCATAAGCATTTCAACGTCATTATCAATATTAGTAGCTATAACTATTTCTAAACTTTTCAAATTTTATATAAATATTTAAATAAGCTAATAATATATGTTTTATTATAATATCCAAAAGATTTAATTATAATTTCAAAGTTTATATATGTCATATTAACATATAGATTTTAATATGAGACCGGGAAAAGATCAAATGTAACATGCGGATGCAGTTAAAATCGTACATTTATATACCATTAATGCTCAATACACAGTGTAGGCTAGAACAGAAGAAGAGAGAAGATTCCAGCATATAGTTTTTTAATCCTCATGATAACTATATAAACCATGGCGAGGGCAAGTGTTCTTTCATCAACCAAAACAAAAAACAATTGAAAGCTTTTTAGGGAGAGAGAGAGAAATGGCGACGTCGGGAACATACGTGACCGAGGTTCCGTTGAAAGGAACGGCGGAGAAACACTACAAGAGGTGGAAGAGCGAGAATCATGTCTTCCCTGACGCCATCGGCCACCACATCCAAAATGTCACCGTTCACGAGGGTGAACATGACTCTCACGGTTCTATCAGGAGCTGGAACTACACATTGGGTACGTATACATTTACTTATGCTTACTCTCTATGACTATATTTATTTAACAAAGCTCTTTATCAAAAATAAACATTTTATGAACACAACACACACGCACACACACTGTCGAATATTAAATATATCCTTGATCTCTAAATTCGAAGTGACTGTCATGTAGTACTTTTTCTGAAAAGAAAAGCTTAATTATATTATGAAGTTACCATTTCTATGATACGTAAAATAGGTGGAGAAATAAGCAACTGACGCGTACTAAGAAAAAATGATTAGAATTTGCGAGAAGACACCAAATCATCTAGTTATCCAGATCCCTCCCTTCCTTTAGTGCATTGACTCTTTCCTCAACCTGAAAACACAACAAAGATAATGAGAATGAAATAAGAGCAATGGTCACAGTGTCATTTCAAGTGCTTCTTGATTTTGTTTTTTACCCTTTTCAAATCCTCGTCTGCCTCCTTAGCAAGATCATATCCAGGCTGTTTTAGATAAAGTCGACCTAAATACCCAAAAAAAAAAAAGATATACTAATCAAATTCCTGTAGAGACTAAACTCTCTCTCTCACTCCTTACCTAAGGCAAATCCCCCAACCAGTGAAAGTCCTTTATTGGCAAGACCTAGAAAGGTGACCTCCCCCGTCTGCTTCCTTGAACCCTAGGATCACAAATCAAAGATTTTTGTGTCCACTCCGAATACAAAACACATCGATCGAAACCGATTTATCTTAGACATCTGAGAACGTTACCTTTGCTAACACGCGATGAACAGAAATTTTTAATCGATCTCCATCCCTGTAAACTTTCCGTAAATCGATCCAACACAAAAAAAGGGGAGGAAAAAGAAAGATAATTAATCATAATCATATAATTCGATTTACCTCGCCAACACGTCTCAGATTAGGCTGCATGATCTGAAATTAGGGTTTCTCTATTTCTTCTTTATCTCTCATAAGTGGGCCTTAGCGAGATTTTATGCTCTTTTTTTAATTCGCCTACACTTGCTCTATGATCGGTTACCGGATTACTAAAAGGCTCAAGTTCGGTTTAAATTATCGTGGACTAAAACCTAAAAGGACCAAGTCATCCGGTATTACTTCAGCTTAACTCGGTGTAGATTCAAATCCGACATCGTAAAAAACATATCTAAAACCACTCTCCACAAGCATGATCTACCGTAGAAAATAGAATCCCTGGACCCTGTCTATCAACATCAGAATTCATTGAGAGATAAGTAATCTTTGGAAGTTTTCTTGGTCCATAAAATTGATCAACCGTAAGCCATATGTAAACTTGGAGTTATTTTCCCGAATAAGACCTAACAAGCAGCAACTTTTAAAAATCGTCTTTCACCAATATTACACAACAAAGTTGCATGAAGACCACACATCACGAGAGAGTTGAACCAGAAAGCAAACTCTAGAAATATAATTTGACTTAAAAAAAAAAAAAAACGAATCAAGTGCAACGACATCACAGTCACACCCATAGATTACTTATTTTACAGACTTTTGCTTTCGTCTCTTTAATTCCTTTTCTTCGGCGATTAGAGCTAACTGCAATTGCAATCAGAGAAAAACACAGATTTAGATTCAATTTTTTTAGTTAAGATTTAGGGGGTGGTTAGGTTTGTACAAATAATAAAGTAAAAATAAAAAAAACAATATCCATACCCTTCTTTTTTCCTCTTTGATATGAGTGAATTTAGATGGGTGAAATCTGAGGTATGAAAAAAACAAAAAGTTCATATGTTTGCTGTTTCTTTTTATTTTTGGTTCTCTATCAATCTCGAAAAAAATATATACTCAGAAAATTTCAACATTACCATAAAAACAGTAAATCCCAAATACCAAAGCCGCCGCGAGGAGGTCTCTTTTCTTCTCTCCTGAAAGAACAATAACAAATAAAACACATCGAAACCTAAACCCCAACACGATCCGAGAGAATTTTAAAGATCTGATTAGAACGTTACCGTTGCTACCACGCGATGAACATAAAATGCGGCGAGACCCAATCGATCTCCATCCCTGTAAACTTTTCGTCAATCGGAAGATATAATCAATCATAATCAAATTTCTCCATTTACCTCCGCAACGACACGTCTCAGATGAGCGGGGGAAATATGTGGCATTAATAACCTTTTTATCTGGTCAACCGGTGGGCCTTAGCCACAGTTTATGCTCTTTTTACCAACTTATACTGTTGGGCCTTAGCCCAATTCTTTTCGGGTTTACTTGATCACAGTTTGATGAATCTGGTTCAAACCAATTTTGGTTCGATTAAATATCCTCACGTGATCTCCACATGATCATCTACCAGCTGCGGAAGCTTCTTTACCAATTCGCATCTTCGAAAAGCTCCGACGTTTGTATAAAGTGTTCCACTTTTTGCAAGTTAATCTCACCGTTCTCATAGATTTCAAGGTAACCCTAGAGACAATCTCCTCTATCAAATCTCTTGGAAGATTGGAGATCATCGTCGTCGTCATTGTTTCAAGTTGCAAGTGCAACAAGGGAGGTTTTTTAACCTTTTCTTAATCCTCTTATTCCTCCTTGCGGCTATTTTTGGGGATAAGTATATATATATACGGCTTCAGAATCTAGTTGGGCTTTCCGTGACGTCATTGAATTTCCAACTTAGCGAAGAACAAAATAAGAGTAGTCTTACACACGTCTTCTCCAACAGTAGCACTATCTCCTCTTTGAATCATCGTTTTTTTTTTTTTTGTAATCTATGTTAGCATTTAATTATGTGTTAGTTAAAAATTTGTTTTGGTTGCTAAAATGTCTTAAACGAGATATTTATATCATTCAGATTCTAGCAATAAAATATAACTTTAAAAATTAATTATGTTACTTCCATCGAATTCAACATCTTAAAACTGAATGCATTTGTAGTATAATAACACTATAACAGATAATCGAAATCGCATAATATACAAGCTTATAGCTTTGCCAAAAATGCTACATCTACAAAACCAACACATCAAAGACGATGAACGGCTCTGTTTGCACCACGTTACAGATTTCATATAAAGTCTTCATTAACTTGTAAAAGCCATCGAACGGCTCTGTTTGGACCACGTTACAGATTTCATATAAAGTCTTCATTAATTTGTAAAAACCATGGAACGGCTATGTTTGCATCACGTTACATATTTCATATAAAGTCTTCATTAATTTGTAAAAACCATTTGCATGCGACTCGAACACCAGACCACCTGGAAATTTTTCGTGTGGTGTGGATTTGATTCCTTATTAGTGTCAGTAAAAGATGTGGACTATATCATTTGCAAATCTCTAATACAAGTTAGTGTTACACATTAGCAGCCAAAGGGTTTCGAAAGCTTTCCTCTCGCCGCCACAAGAAGAAGAAGTGAAAAAGTAGGTGAGATCACCATGAAAAGATTAAGGAGCGAGGAGGATAATGTCGAAAACAATGGAAAGATTGTTACGAGGTCAGTGTCTAGGAGATATGAGCTGGCCAAACAAAAAGGTGGTGACAAAAAAAACTCTGTTTTTGTTCCTCTAGATTTGATCATAGTGATTTTTGCCAACTTGCCGTTGAAATCCATAGCCAAGTTCCTCTGCCTTTCAAAACTCTGGCGTTCTACAATCCGCGGGAAATATTTCACCGATTTGTTCATGACTTGGTCGTTGACTCGTCCGTCTTTTCTCTTCACATACCCACTCGGCGAAAACATGTTTTTCCATTCATCATCTCACGAGTCACCGTCCTCTCTTCATCATAACGGTGCATGCACCACTCTGAATCATGATTATGTAATACCAACACCAGTCCGGGGTTTGATCTGCTGTCGACATCGTAAAAAGATGGTGGTTTGCAATCCTAGCACGGGGCAAGTAGTACGTTTACTCAACATCGACACTGGGAAAATAGGCATAACAAGCTTCTTGGGATACGATTGTGTTGAAGATGTGTACAAGGTGTTGTGCATGACGACGGATTGCAAAGTCAGGGGACCAGTTGTGTCGAGCCAGCATCAAGTTTTGTCGTTAGGTCCACCCGGAACCGCAAGAAGACAGAAATGGAGGAGCATCGAGTGTGAGGAGCATCCGCATGTTCCTGCAACGAACAGGCTGTGTATAGATGGTGTTGTTTATTATGGAGCTTGGTCCAACAGTCATTACCAAGGATCTCTGATTGTGTGTTTCGATGTGAGAGAGGAAGTGTTTCGTCGTGTGAAATCACCTGAGGGTGTCGATATTAAACCTCATAGATTTGAATTGCTGAAATATCACGGTAAGTTAGCCTTAGTGGAACAATCGTATAGAGGTAAGGTTGACTTGTGGGTCCTTGTGGACGTGGAGAAACAAGAATGGTCGAAAGACTGTGTGGTGGTTCCTTGTTGGTTAGATTTAGTGGGGTTTAGGTCTTTCCGTTTCTTGGGCACCATTGGAACAGGAGAATGCGTATTTGTGCCACACTCTCTCCCTGACCCCTACCCCTTTTTTGTTGTCTTGTACGATCGCAAGAAAGGCAAAGGAAGAAGAGTTGTGATTCCAAGAATTGGTGTTCGTCAATCTCGTGAGGCTATTGATCCTGATAGGGTTATGACAGTGTTTTTGGATCATGTTGAGAGTCTTATGCGTCTTTAGATGTAATTTTATTTTGTTGATGACTCTTGGCCTGGCGTTTACTTGTGTTAATCTTTCTGTTCAGTCTCTTTTGTAAGATCTGAGATATTATTATTTGTCTTGAAGATAACTCTTTGTTTGAATATTGAAACATTTTTCTATGACTTGTTTAGTTATGGTTTTGTCTGAGAACCTAGCTACTTGCTAGCTTCAGTTTTCTTAAAGTTGAATTACGCTGTTTCATCAAAAGGCAGAAGTGGAGTAGAAACATTGTGAAAGCTGCATACATCCAAAAGAACATCTGAACTGATAAATGTAATTTACATTAAAAAAAATATTAACGACAATTAAAAATGAAATCCAACAATTTTTACAAAAAGTTAAATAACTTAGAACCCAAAAGTTAAATAATTCTGTTCAATCAAAAGGCTCAACGACATGAGAAACATTAGAGATGATAAAACACTATTTTGATTGATCTACGAACCGATAAACGTTATTGTACCATAATCAAAGATCTTGATTGATCCAAGAAATAAATAGAGGTATGAATTTATAGAACATTATTCTTTACCATAAATTAACAAAGACTGACGACAAGAGAGATGAAAAAGAACAAACCCAATAAGACTAGTACAATCAAGACTGACGACAAGAGAGATGAAAAGGAACAAACCCAATAAGACTAGTACAATCAAGACTGACGACAAGAGAGATGAAAAGGAACATACCCAATAAGACTAGTACAATCAAGACTGACGACAAGAGAGAGAACATACCCAATAAGACTAGTACAATCAAGACTGAATGACAAACAATCCTCCCAGTAAATATTATTTGTGGACAAACTATTGCTTGTTCCTTACGTAAGCAAAAAACTATCAACATGGTCCAAGAAGGTTTCAGCATAGTGATGTTCCATTCCAGCCACTCCTTCGATCTTAGACTCTCTGAGAATTTGTGTGACTGGATTGTAATACAAGAAAACGTGCGATCCATCAACCAACCTCCATAGTTTGAAAACAAGCTCTCCTGTTCCAATGGCACCTTTGAATGAAAACTTCCTACCACCAACAAGTTCTCTCGGAATCTCAACTCGTTCTTCGCGCCATTCTCTTTCACTTTCCTTCCAAATCCACACTTGAACTTCTCCATCAAAAGTCACATTCGAGTATAAAGCAATCTCCCTTTTATAGTACACCATTTCAGAAAAAGGGTGAAAATTGATTTTGACTCCCTCAGGCAAATCAATAAGTTTAAACTCTTCAGACCTAACGTTGAAACTCACTACTATAGATTTATCATCTGGAAAACGCCAACCTCCGTAGTACAAAACTCCACCTTTACATAGTGCATTTGTCATTGGATGATAGCGATTCTCACATACGATCTCTCTCCAAGAATCTTCACCCACCGTGATAACTACATGTTTCATACCTACGTAATGCTTAGCTCCAGGAGGTCTACACGTGCTATACGTACATAACACCTTGAACACATCCGTAGCTTCATCGTATCCAAAATAACAGAAAATCTTGAAGTTTACTTTACCATCTCCAAATTCCGGTAAAGTCAGAAACTTTTTGGTACCCGGATTGCATATCACAACCCTTTCGTCTTTTTGAAGGAGACAGACCAGACCTCGGATTGGTGCACAAATATAACTTACTGGATGTGCATCAAAAAGCATCTGTTGTTGACCAGACGACAACAAGGGCTTCTCCTCTTGATAAACAGATTGAAACAGCACGTCTGGTGTTTCCTCGTGCATGAGTGTTGTGCGACAGAATGCGAACAGCAGTCGAGGTCTTGTCATCGATTTGAGCAAGTAACGATCTCTGAATTGTTTCCCGCGGATTAGAGATTCCCATTTCTTTGAGACGCTCATCCATCTCACCAAAGATTTCAGAGGCTCCTTTAACAGAATCTCGATTTGTAGATCTTCAGGAATTGTTTCGATTATAATTCCCACCATTTTTTTTTTTTTTGGTTCTTCTTAAAGAATATTTTTGATCTATTCGAGACAAAGACACAAATGTCTAATTTATAGAAAATATCAGACAATGGGAGAGTTGCTTGAGTTTGTTACGAAAGGTGTGACTTGGTAACCTTTAACTTAACTTGTTGAGTCTTCTAAAACTACTTTAATTTTTAACACGTCCATGTCGTTTTAGACTTAATTTTGTTTCTTTTTAGTTGTATAATTTTAGTATTAAATGCCTAATATAAAGTATAAACCTTAAATTTAATGAAGAAGAATACTAAAATCGTTTAAAAGCATCTACAAAAATATAATATATTTATTAATATGCATGAAAAATATTTATTAATATGAGTGAAAAATCTAGAATGACAACTAAAACTAAACGAATGAAATTTTTTATATTTGATAAAAAACGTTAATTTCATGATTACATCTGAAGACAAAAAACAATAAATTTTAGTTCACACACGTTAAAATCTTGATATTACTGTTGGCCAGTTAGCACATAGGTTTGATATAGTTCTCGTTTATCATACACGTTTAATATGCATTAAATAAATTAGAACGATAACTAAAACGAAATAGATAGAGAATTCTATTTTTGATAAAAAAAAATTAATTTAATAATTACATCTAAAGACAAAAAAATGGGCCAGTTAGCACATAGGTTTGATATCAAACATAAATTTACAAGTTCTCGTCTGTCATACACGTTTAATATGCATTAAAAAAAATCTAGAACGACAATTAAAACAAAACGGATGGAGAATTTCATTTTCGATAAAAAAAATTAATTTAATGATTACATTTAAAGACAAAAAAACCGATAAACTTTGGTTCACACACGTTAAAATCTTGATATTACCGTTGGCCAGTTAGCACATAGGTTTGATATCAAACATGAATTTACAAGTTCTCGTCTGTCATACACGTTTAATATGCATTAAAAAATCTAGAATGACAACTAAAACGAAACGGATAGAAAATTTCATTTCCAATAAAAAAAACTTTAATTTAATGATTACATATTTATATTTAAAGACAAAAAGCGATAAACTTCGGTTCATACACGTTAAAATCTTGATATTACCGTTGCCAGTAAGCACATAGGTTTGATATCAAACATGAATTTACAAGTTCTCGTTTGTCATACATGCGTTAAAAAATATAGAACGACAACTAAAATAAACTGGATGGAGAATTTTATTTTTGGTAAAAAGCTTTAATTTAATGATTACATCTAAAGACAAAAAAATGATAAACTTTGTTCACACATATTAAAACATTGATATTATTGTTGGCCAGTTAGCATATAGATTTGAAATCAAACATGAATTTACAAGTTCTGTTTGCCATACACGTTTAGGAGTTTCTTTCAAAGGGTATTATACAGAAACATTTTAGTTCTTTTTGTATTTAATGTTTTTTATCTGTTAACATTGCAGAAAAATGTGTCACGCGTTAAAACTTTATCTGTTGTTTTGCAGTAATTACCTGGTGCAAAGCGTGACTTAACATGTTTTCTCTCATCATACGCGTCTTGTCATATAGCAACAAAATCACTTCAAACCTTTCTTTTAATTACTGTTTTTATTTTGAAAAATCTTCATCTTAAATAACTCAACAAGAAGGTAAACTATTGAGATAAATATATATTTAGATTTAGTTATATCTACAATATATATTTTAGCATATTTCTATGTGCATTATGATCTACATATTCATATAAATACTTTACCTATGTAAATTCATTCAACACAATTAATACAATATACTTTCATATTATATCATGGTATCAGAGCAGGAAATCGATTCTTAGGGATAAAAGTTAAAGCTTCCGCAAGAGAAACTTTGTGAAAAAATGGTTGTTGAAGGAGAAGACGGTGATGCGACGATGAAGATGACGTTGATTCTTGGTTAAAAAAAACGTTTTAATAATTTATTTATTTTTCTTTAGTTGATTTTTCTAGGGTTTTTCTATTTTACTATCATCGGTTTTGATTGAATTATTTTATACTAGGTTATGGTTTTTTTTTATGGTTTTGGTTTTACAAGGGTTTACGAGAGTTGTTCGGAAATTGTTTTGATTAAGGGTATGGTTTTTCACAAGTGTTTAGTTTGGGTTTATGTTGTCTCCTCCACTTCTCGATGTTCATGATTATGCCCCGAGCTCCTACTCAAGGCTCCGTTCATGATTTCTTGATAATTGCTACCTGCTACTTCTGTTCAAGCTACTGCTGCTTCCGTGACGTTATTAATCACGTTATTTTCTTCTACTGCTGCTACTACTATTACTACTTCTACATCGAGACTGTTTTGAGAATATCAAACATGGCAGATGATTCTACAAATATCAATATCTCCTTCTACTACTCTTACTACACTACTTACTACATCTACAGCTGAGTCGTCTACTACTACTATATTGTTAGATTTGTCACCAGATACTACTTCTATTACTGAAATCGAGCAACCTCCATCTCCTTCCTGATGATAACAGAGTTACAGAAGAGGTTGAAACTCTTTCTCCGGGCATTCCCGAGCTAATACTACTATCTCTCCTACTACTTTGGTTAATGACCAATCTATTACGGCTTATTTTTCTCATGGTTTGTTGACGTCTCAACAGAGAGAAGAAGCCACATTTACTTCTGAAGAACTCATCTACCTGTGAAACTACTACTATCTTTCACGCCAATACTGAATTCGATGTTTGTTCTTCTAAAAAGGTCTCAGCATCTACACAACTACTAAGGAACAACTTTTGAGATTTATTCAAAACTTCTCACCTCCAACTTGAGGGAGGGTATTGAGATAAAGACATATTTAGATTTAGTTCTATCTACAATATATATTCTAGCATATCTCTATGTGGATTATAGTGGATTAGAATATACATATTCATATATATACTGTACCTATATAAACTCATTCAACACAATTAATACAATACACTTTCATATTATATCATAAACCAAAACTTTCTTTGTTACTATTCTCTTTGATGATTGTGAAACACAAATTTTAAATCCTTATGTTGTTACTCCATTAGGTATCTCTACCTCAAAACTTTCTAATAGCCTGACATATAAATTCCGTGAAAATGTCACATTATTCTTTCACACTCTAATAGATGCGGAATCCAAACTTTAAAGAGAAATCACATTTGGCTTTTGGGTCTTGTAATGGTTTGCGTTCTTTGATCACTAGTTCGTTTTGGTTGTATACAACAAGTTAGTTAATAGTCAACAGTAGTTAATATACATTGTTCGGCCTTTGGAAGCCCAATAAGGTTGGACGCGAACGCTATTTCTATGCATTAATGGCGTTCAATGGAGTCATGGGTGTTAATGTGTTATACTGTTATTCAGGTGATCATTTGATTAATCAGTCGAAAGATCAACTCTGTTAAAGTATAGATGTCCAATCAAAAAGTTGATATATCGTACGCAATTTACTGTCGAGATTAGTTTACCGTTTTATTATAATAAGTAGTCAATCTCTTCTTTTTTTATCTAAAGAACGTATGTTGGGTGGGGCCTTGAGAATATATCTGTTTTTGTGATCATATATATTTGCAGAAGTTTGAGCATTTTTCTTTTCTTTCTCCATTTGGGAAGTTAGTTTATTGCAAAAATATATTTTTATAATATTTTTCAATTATAAATCTTGTTAATTTGTGTTTAAAAAGCTAAATGGGCCCAAACGAGGCCTGATGGGTGTAAACTTAAATGGACAGAACTTAAATGGGCACGGGCTGCCCGTTTTAACATTAAATGACACTTGGGGCCAAATGAAAGAAAATATTACTATTTGTATAATAAATTTCATTCAAGAACAAGATACGGTTTCCGGATTCGAATACTTTTTCATCATATTCAGGTACTAATTAATCAGAATTACGTTTTATTGTTTGCACAATTTAAGTTGGAAAATATGCAGATTTGTTGGTGGATAGTAGTAGATAACAACAATTAACAACCTTCGAGAAGGGAAACACTGTTGTGTCTTTGACACGTGTTACTAAAGACAAAAGAATCTCGACTTCTCCGGGTTTGGCCAGATTTTGTTGACTCTTTGACCCAAACATAAATCAACGGCTTCAGAATTTTACACGTGTTAAGCATTCAAGTCTAATTATCTGTGTCGGATTTTGATTGGCCCGAAAAAGGAAATAGAAAAAAAGGTAATAAAGAGAGAAAGCTAAAGAAGGAGGAGGAAGAAGCAAAAGCTCGAAAGGTAGGAATTTCGATTGCAGGGTTTTTTGCCTATTTCTTATCTCGTGCGTTATCATCGGTGTTATTCTGATTCTCCGGCGAAGTCCCGGAGACTTTGCGATCTCAGGGAGATTGGGTTTTCTATTTTCATCAAGACGCGATGATCTCGTCGAAAAACGGAGCAGCGATGATCTCTCGACCTGTGTTCCTTTCGGATCGAGTTGATGAAGTTTTCTCCAGAAAGCTTGATTTGTCGGCTTCTTCTTCGTCTTCTTCGACTCTCCTCCAGCACTTCAATAAGTCTCATGAAGGTTCCTGATTTGTCCCCAACTTTTTTTTTTCTCTCTCTCTCTCTCTCTCTCTCCTTTGTGAATTGGCTTCTTCACAGCTCAATTTTCCTGATTGGTGTTCTAGTGTAGTTATATCCCTTTGATCTTCACAGCTCAACGTTCTCCCATAATTTTAGTATGGATTGCTTGTTCGATCTAGTTTTCCTTTTCTAGGTATAATTGGTATGATAAATTCAAAGATCCTGGGTTTGGTGAAATCAAACTTGCTTTTCTCTTTCAACTTTTGGGAATTCTATATTTGGGCGAGCAAAGCTACTGGCTTTGGTTATTTGGTGTGTTCGTTTTAGGATAAAAAATGCTAATTGCTTTTGGGAGAATGTCACTGCTACTGAATAGCTATCTGCGTTTTTGTTTCTGCTATGTGTTGCTGATTACTGTAATTTTTGTGTGCAGCTGATGATGACACACGCCTGTCTCTTGCTCATCAACTGTACAAAGCAGGCGATTTCAAGCAAGCCCTGGAGCATAGCAACATGGTCTACCAGAGAAACCCATTACGTACTGATAATCTTCTTCTTATTGGTGCTATTTATTACCAGGTACTATTTTTATCCTTCTCTCTTTTTAGTCATTACTCTTTATCTTTTTTTTTTTGTTTTGGATGGACGAGTTGTTAACTCGTATACTACATGATGTGCAGCTCCAAGATTATGATATGTGCATTGCTAGAAATGAAGAAGCTCTTCGTATTCAACCTCAGTTTGCCGAGTGTTATGGAAACATGGCCAATGCATGGAAGGTGACTTGACTGGCTTGGCCTTTGCTTCTTCATCTGTTGGTTATGGCCAATAATAAGTATATTCTCATATCTGCGATGTGCTCTTTCCAGGAAAAAGGAGACACTGATCGTGCAATCCGCTACTATTTAATTGCTATTGAGGTTGTGCTATATCAAATTTATGCGTCTCGGTTTTCACTGTTCGCTTCTCAACCTATACGTTGCTGTTACTTCACTTCATTTTCCCCTTCTAACGCTTTCTTTTCAATCTAATTCTCAGTTGAGGCCCAACTTTGCTGATGCTTGGTCGAATCTGGCTAGTGCATACATGCGAAAGGGAAGACTCAGTGAGGCATCACAATGCTGTCAGCAGGCCCTCTCATTGAATCCACTTCTGGTATTTGATTTTATGATCTTTATATCTAGCTTCTAACTGATAAAACTAAAAAAAAGTGAAGACAGACTAAGTCATTGACACCCTTTTCACTGTTTCTGTCTCACTACTTCGCGGAAATTTACTATTTCTATCTTCTTCGGTTTGTCTTCTCACCTGGTAATGTGGTTTTTTTCCTAGGTTGATGCACATAGTAATCTGGGGAATCTCATGAAGGCCCAAGGATTGATTCAGGAAGTAAGACTTCTGAATTAAACTCTTTAAGTCAATCTGTTCCTAACCCAACCCTAAAAAGATGATCTGCAAGTTTCTTGTGCTCTCTTGTTATGGATGCGTGTTCTATTCTTACAATTGATTGATCAAAGTTTCTTCATTGCATAAGAATTTGTAACTGAGCCAAAAGAAAACAAAAAGAGATAAATGGAAGGTAATGTGATGCTAGTAATCTAGCGTCACATCTGTAGCCTGTTTACTGGTTTATCAACTGCAATTACTGATGGACGCATTCCTTTTTTCTGTGTTGTACTGTGTCATAATCCACAATCAATACAGACATCAAGTTGTTACTGAAAGGCAAGCAGGGATGATCGTCAGTCTTATTGTCAGTATCTTCTGCCAGAGTCCAAATTGTCAGAATGTAATATTTTGTGCAGGCATACAGTTGCTACCTTGAAGCTGTTCGCATACAACCAACATTTGCTATTGCGTGGTCTAATCTTGCTGGTCTTTTCATGGAGTCAGGTGATCTTAATAGAGCCCTTCAATACTACAAGGTATTCTTCATTCTGTCCTGGTAAAAACCGTGGACACAGTGGTCTGTTTGCATATGTTTGTGCTAGTACCTTTTGTTTTCTATCCAATTAAGGAATTTTTGTCATAACCATTTTGTTTTTAGCCAATTTCCATAAGAGGAATCATTCCTGGGGGGTGGGGAAATTGGTTTAGACCTCGATATGTGGAAAGCAGAGAGGAAATTTTTTATGGCAAATCTATCTTTTTGTAGAATATGATGAAAATGAGTGAAATGTGGAGAACTTTTAAATTATCTTCTACATGTATACAGATGGGAAACTCAAGTTTTTGTTTTTCTCCTTTTCTGATTAGGCTGTTGTGTGTTTTAACTATGTTGACTGTAAATGTACCAGGAAGCTGTGAAGTTGAAACCTGCATTCCCTGATGCATATTTAAATCTTGGAAATGTGTACAAGGTATGTTTATGTTCAAGATCAGTAGCTGAAACTTCACTGCAACAATGTACTCTGGACAATATAAGAAACAAAAATTTCTTTCTTCTTTGTTTATAAGGCTCTGGGGAGACCTACAGAGGCAATCATGTGTTATCAGCATGCCTTACAGATGCGGCCAAATTGTGCAGTGGCATTTGGTGAGTGTAATTTGATCAAGTAAATGCTTATTGTTCAAGTAAATGTGCGATGACTTTTTCATAATTGAAATTTAACTACTTAATGCAGGAAATATAGCCAGTATATACTATGAGCAAGGTCAACTGGATTTAGCAATTCGACACTACAAGCAGGCTCTCTCCCGAGATCCACGTTATTTAGAGGCTTACAACAACTTGGTTAGCATCAACAATACATATTATGTGGGTTTTGTGGTCTATGACTTATATATCTCACATAGATCTTCTTGCATTTGCAACTTGAAGGGTAATGCGTTGAAGGACATCGGTCGAGTAGATGAAGCGATTCGGTGTTATAATGTAAGTGTTGTTCCTTTTTTAGGCTTGCTAATGAATTTGCACATTACTGACAAGCCTGTGGTTTTGCAGCAATGTCTTGCTTTACAACCAAATCATCCACAAGCAATGGCCAACCTTGGAAATATATATATGGAGTGGTATGTGGTTCTTTCTTGCTTCTTACCTGATACACAATATTATAATTTAGTGTAACTTCATGTCACAACTTTGAACAGGAATATGATGGGTCCTGCTTCCTCATTATTCAAGGCTACTTTGGCTGTAACGACAGGGCTATCTGCTCCTTTCAATAACCTTGCAGTAATTTATAAACAACAGGTGGCTACATGCTTCTTTACCACTGTTCAATCATTTTTGGATTCTTGAACATGTTTGACGGATTTTGGTTGTTTTTCATCCTTAACTTCAGGGAAATTACACGGATGCTATATCCTGCTATAATGAGGTTCTTCGTATTGACCCATTGGCTGCTGATGCTCTTGTTAATAGAGGCAACACTTACAAAGAGATCGGGAGGGTAACTGAAGCCATTCAGGATTACATGCATGCTATTAATTTCCGGCCTTCAATGGCTGAAGCTCATGCAAACCTGGCCTCTGCTTACAAGGATAGGTATCCATTCTCAGCATCTTGCATTGATAATGTATACCGGACACATGTTTAAATACCACCTCCCGAAAACAGGGCTGTGAAGGAAAATACCCTGGTCGAGAAGAATTTTGCATAATTCACTGTCCATCTTGAATAGTGTACAGCTTCATATTTCCTAAAAATTACTAACATGAAAGCAGCATTAGGGCTGTACGGGGAGATGCAAAGGTCATTAGTGAAGCACAACACTTGCCAATTAGGCTCTTATTTCTTTGGTTTTAGAATATTTAAAATTAGTAGACCAGCAGTACAGCACTGGCCATCTTTTTAAGTGCATGTGTTCCACTAGAAATAATTTGCTTTCGTGTTGATGTATTTGTTGGACCTTCTTGCATAAGCAGTGGGCATGTGGAAGCTGCCATAACGAGCTATAAGCAGGCTTTACTTCTACGACCAGACTTCCCAGAAGCAACTTGCAACCTTCTGCACACCTTGCAGGTAAGACTTTTCCGTCACACGTTTGATATGATAGCTTCTGTCTCCGTTTCCTGGTTCTTAGTAACACCCATCGTTTCCTTATTTTTCTTCTCTGCTGTTGTACCAGTGTGTCTGCTGTTGGGAGGACCGCAGCAAAATGTTCTCTGAAGTTGAAGGCATTATTAGGAGGCAAATAAATGTAAGTGTACATGCGACAATATTCTTGGTACTTTTTATGCTATTACAGAGTAAGGAAGTAACATATCCTATTGTGTCTTCAGATGTCGGTCCTTCCAAGTGTCCAGCCCTTCCATGCAATTGCATATCCTATTGATCCTATTCTTGCCCTTGAAATCAGGTTTGAAGCTGAATTTCAAAACTAATACTTCTCATGAAAAATACATGTTTATTGGCCTGTTCCTTATAAATCTCCTATATTTTCAGTCGTAAATATGCTGCACACTGCTCTATAATTGCTTCCCGTTTTGGACTACCTCCGTTTAACCATCCAGCTGCGCTCCCTGTAAAACGTGAGGGAGGATTTAAGAGATTAAGGATTGGATATGTAAGCAGTGATTTTGGTAATCATCCGTTGTCACACCTCATGGGATCAGTGTTTGGGATGCACGACAGAGAAAATGTTGAGGTTTGTATCCTGCACTTGGATATTTGTTGATTCATTTCTTCAGATCTACTCTGATTTCATATCGAAAGTTAAGGTTCTTGATTGTTGCTAGAGCATCATGTATCTGCCTATGCTGTGTTTGGGATCTGGGATTTCAGCAAAGCTAATCACTTTTTTACAGGTTTTCTGCTATGCATTGAGTCCAAATGACGGTACTGAGTGGAGACAGCGTACCCAGTCAGAAGCCGAGCATTTCCTGGACGTTTCTGCTATGTCGTCCGATGCTATCGCCAAGACAATAAATGAAGACAAAATCCAGATCCTCATCAATCTAAATGGTTACACCAAGGTATGCTCAAAAAAATTCAGAAATTTGTTTACTCTGGAGCTGTAACCAACCCCATGGAAATCTTTTTGGTAACAGTGCTTGGTTTAACTTATGCAGGGGGCTAGGAATGAAATATTTGCTATGCAGCCTGCACCAATCCAGGTTTCGTATATGGGCTTCCCGGGTACAACTGGGGCAACCTACATCGACTATTTAGTAACTGATGAGGTAGAGTCTTCACACGGAAAAAGGAAAAGAAAATTCTAATCTTTTTTGTTTTCTCATGTTTTGACCGTTACTCGCTTTTCCTTTTCAGTTCGTGTCTCCTCTGCAATATGCACATATTTACTCAGAGAAGCTTGTCCATCTTCCCCATTGCTACTTTGTCAATGATTACAAGCAGGTGTGTTTTCAGAGAAAAGTTGTCTTTGTCATGTTATTGGAAATTCATCAGTTTCGCCCTAGTTTTTGAAAATGCTAACTCATTGTATTATTGCTATCTGCAGAAAAATCAGGATGTGTTGGATCCAAATACTAAGCCCAAGCGATCTGACTATGGACTTCCTGAAGACAAATTCATATTTGCATGCTTCAACCAACTGTACAAAATGGATCCCGAGATCGTCAATACTTGGTAAGGTTTTGAGTTTGCTTGGCAATTTATACGCTGTTTTAAGCTGTAATGAGAGCATACATAACAACGTGTAGAGATGTAAAGTAAGATTTAAGCGAAATGATTTGTGCTTTTTTTTGCCATGAAGGTGCAACGTTCTTAAAAGAGTACCCAACAGTGCTCTTTGGCTTCTCCGTTTCCCTGCAGCTGGAGAGATGAGGTTTCGCACATGTACGTGTGCTTACATTCCCATTGCTTAGCCTTAGCCTTAGCGTTTCCTTGTCCTTTCTGCTTTCATCACTTCTTATAACACTACTGTCTGACCGTGTATATACAGATGCTGCTGCTCAAGGTGTGCAGCCTGATCAGATTATCTTCACGGATGTTGCCATGAAGAATGAGCATATAAGGCGAAGTGTCCTTGCAGATGTAATCCTCGACACGTGAGTTCTTTTCCCTCGCTACTAAAATCATCTCTACTTCAATATAATACATATTTGAAAAGCAGACACAAAACTCGTTCTGCCACAATTTGACTCCCCTCGTGCTGTCCATTAGGCCTCTGTGTAACGGACACACAACAGGAACAGATGTTCTGTGGGCTGGTGTGCCAATGATAACACTACCACTAGAGAAAATGGCAACTCGAGTGGCTGGATCACTCTGCCTTGCAACTGGTCTGGGACATGAAATGATTGTTAACAGGTGAGTGTTTGGATAAACCAACTTGTGCTTTTGTTCTGTATGCGTCGTTTATATGATAGAGATATTGATTTATAACGCTTTGTGAAATCAGCTTGGAGGAATACGAAGAGAAGGCCGTTTCTTTGGCGCTGAACAAGCCAAAACTTGAGGCACTGACTAAGGAACTGAAAGCTAGCCGCTTAACCTGTCCTCTATTCGACACCATGCGCTGGGTTAGCCTGACAACACTTTCTGACTCCGTTCCTCTCTCTTCTTCCGGTTTACTTTTTTTTTTTTTGTTCTAACCAATTAGCTTCCATTGGCTTACAGGTGAAGAATCTAGAGAGGTCATACTTCAAAATGTGGAACCTCCATTGCTCTGGAAAGCAGCCTCAACACTTGAAAGTTATTGAAAACGACCTCGAATTCCCACATGACAGATAAAACAAAAAGGAAGTTCGAAACACTCGGCATTGTATATAAAAACCGAAGAGAATTAGTATCAGAAGAGATTGATAAATTATCAGTGTTAGAAGATTGTTATTGTCATTATTATTATTGAGCTGTATACTATAAATAGAAGCTGGCTTGTTTTATCAACTTTCATATCCTAATATCATTCCTCAGTCGCAACTAAAAACTTTAACTCCCGAACCAAAATCAATAACTCGGAACTCTTACATACACACTACAACAACTTCTAAAATAACACAGCCAATTAATTTATTATCTAACCTAGTCTCTGTATCATAAAACGGCCCATTGTGACCAAGACTGTATGGGCCTTTAATTTTCAGTCCATTAAACCTAATTTAGCCCATATTCACGTCTACCTATAAAAGCTTTTGCTTCTCTTTCGACACCTTGAATTAGGGTTTTTTTCTTCTTATATCACCCCGTTGTGGCTGCAGGTAATCACCGATCCATAAACCCTAGCAATGGCGTCCAAACCAGCGGCTGAGTCTGTTCAATGCTTCGGAAGGAAGAAGACGGCGGTTGCCGTCACCCACTGCAAACGCGGATCAGGTATGATTAAGCTCAACGGTTCGCCGATCGAGCTTCATCAGCCTGAGATCCTCCGTTTCAAGATCTTCGAGCCAGTCCTCCTCCTCGGGAAGCACCGATTCGCCGGAGTTGACATGAGGATCAGTGTCCGCGGTGGTGGTAACACATCTCAGGTGTACGCAATCCGTCAGAGCATCGCCAAGGCCCTCGTTGCTTTCTACCAGAAGTATGTCGATGAGCAGTCGAAGAAGGAGATCAAGGACATTTTGGTCAGGTACGACAGGACTCTGCTCGTGGCGGATCCGAGGAGGTGCGAGCCGAAGAAGTTCGGTGGTCCCGGTGCTCGTGCTCGTTTCCAGAAGTCTTACCGTTAAATCTGGTTTGGGTTTTTCTCTCAACGTTTTGGGAAATGAGCTGTTGAATTGTGAGACCTTTAGTTTCTCTTTTGCACTTTTTATTTTATGGTTATTGGATTATGTTACTCGCCAACGAACTTATGTTTTTCCTACAATGTTTACTACTCTTTTAAACTATCGAAATGTTATCAAATTTTTTGTTCTATCTCTATATTCATCTGTTTGCTATGTTTGATGAAATTGATAAATTGTCTGCCTTAGTCATACTTTTGTTACGTTCCTGGCTTGTAGTAGTTAGGAGTTATGATCAAGGTCTTCTGTTGGAACATTTTATTGTCGATATTCACTTTATGATTCACTAGAGAAACGATTGATATGTTCTGCTTTAGAATTTGCATGTTGTCATGTGTTATGGAGCTAAGGGCAATGATAATGATTTGGTTTAGATATAAGAACTGATCTAATTACTTCTACAAAACTTGTGTACCGTTGTTTTTGTTCATGAGTTTTGATTTATTGGAACTCATTCTTGAAATGAAAAACACTTTCAAATTTGTAGAAAGCATCTGATCCAATTTGTTGAACTTGAACCTGAGAATGATTTCATTTTTCTTGTTATGATGGATGATGATTGTTCATCTTTTAACTTAAGTTTTTTCCGAGAAGCATTGAAGCAATTTTAGTCTCCTCTTTCGTGATATTTTAGCAAAATTTTGAGCTCTCTTGGAATAAAATCAAACGAAACAATATTGTCCTACAAATCTCATTCTAAAAATTACGAAAGGCAAAAAGTCGAGTATCCAATTACGAATCCATCCATTTTTCTATTGCGATTGATATTTTGACCGGATTTAAAGAAATAGAATATGGGCTTTATAAAACATAATGGGCCAATTGAATGGGCTTTGAATCCGATACATGAAATGTGTTCAATCAAATTCCAATTTACAACGTTTGCTTTCAAACTCTGCTTTTGCCTGTGAATTTCGCCGTCGCCGGATGGATCGAGCACCGTCGTTTCCGCAGTATCAAAACCCTCCTCCGAATTTCTTCCACCACTGTCCTCCTCCTCCATACCCTAATCCTAATTTCTTCTCTCGACATCATCCTCCTCTACAAAATCCTAACACTTACCTCATCGCTCCGTCTCCGCCGCCGATTCGCGACCTCTCCGGTACACTTTCCTCTCTACAGTCCCTATTGTCGGAATGTCAACGCACTTTAGACTCTCTCTCGCAAAATCTAGCTTTAGACCACTCTTCTCTTCTCCTCCAGAAGGAAAATAGCGGCGGTTTTGTTCGGTGCCCTTTTGATTCTAATCACCTTATGCCACCGGAAGCCCTCTTCCTCCATTCACTTCGTTGCCCAAATCCAATTGATCTCACTCAGCTTCTCGGATCCTTTAGTAGCTACCGGAACACGCTCGAGTTACCGTGTGAAGTACAGTCGAAGAACGACGACGGTGACATTTGTTTCTCCTTAGATGAATTCACCGATTTCGAGACTAATTTCTTCTACAAGGATTGCCCAGGTGCTGTGAACTTGTCTGAGCTTGATAGAAGAAAACGAATCGTTACTCTTCCTAGTGTTGTATCTGTTGAATGCAGCGATTTTGTAAGGTCTGATGAAAAAGAGAGAAAGAGTATGATGGACAAATGTTTAGAACTTTTACCATCTGATCTCTGCGAAATAAAAAGTGAGATTGATCAATGGAGGGACTACCCAATTTCGTATTCCTACAGTGTTCTTACTTCGATTCTGGCTTCGAAAGCGATTGTAATGAGCGAGATTAGCACATGGATTCTTGTGAATTCTACGAGATACGGTGTTATAATCGATACATACATGAGGGATCACATATTCTTGCTCTTAAGGTTGTCTCTGAGAGCTGTTGTGAAAGAAGCTTGTGGGTTTATGGTAGAGCAGAATATGAGCTGCAGAAGTAGAACATTCGAGTGTGCAGTCTTGGTTCGGGTGTTGTCTTGGCTAGCTTCTCAACTTACTATATTGTATGGAGAAGGAAATGGAAAGTTTTTTGCTCTAGACATGTTTAAACAGTGCATAGTAGGATCTGCCTCTCAAATAATGTTGTTTCGGTCAGAGAGAGCTACACCTGAATCCTCGGCAGTTCTCGAGGATTTGAATGATGCTAAGAAGGTTGACAAAACTTTGGATAGTGCTGAGGTGATATCAGTGTCCCGTGTTGCAGCAGCTGTTGCAGCTTTGTATGAAAGATCCGTGCTTGAAGGAAAAACAAGGGCACTTCGATATCCCCAACCACAGACAAGATATCAGCGGTTGGTTAACTTGATTCTTTTGTCTATCTTTACAGTTTCAATCCCTTATAGTATGTAAGCTACATATCATGATTTCTCATGGTGTCTGCATCAATCTCTTAGGGTGGCTGAGCTTGCTGCTATGACAGCTAAAGCTGATGAGGAACGGAAAAGGCGTCCTAGCTACAGAGCTATTATTGATCATGATGGTCTTCCGAGACAACCATCATCAAACGAGGTTTGTACTAAATTATCTCTTCTGGAACATTTATTCAAGGAACCAAGATAAATATGTTATGTTAAATAACGTGTAGGAAATGAATAAATTGAAGACAAAAGAAGAACTATTAGCTGAAGAGAGGGATTACAAGCGCCGGAGAATGTCATACCGTGGTAAAAAGGTGAAACGAACGCCTCGACAGGTTAGAAGCTGCTTCCTTCTCCGTGCTTATGAATGTTAAATCACAATTTCTAGCGGTGTACATGTTTTGCTCGCTCAGAATGATTAGTGTATATTTGGAATTTGGAGGACAGTCTCGTTAGAATTGTAGAATGTTTTGGCTCGACTATGTCCTGTTGAGGCCTTTATGCAGACTTTTTTTAATAACTTTCGTTTTCTTCTTTGAGTGAGTTTTTCTCTGTGTTTTATTTTCGTAAGGTGTTGCGGGATATAATAGAAGAATATACAGAAGAAATTAAGCTCGCAGGAGGTATCGGATGTTTTGAGAAGCCGTCTTCTATAAGCAACAATCAGAAAGAAAGCGACTTTGGTTACAATACTGCATCGCCAAGACTCTGCAAACAATGGAAAGGAGAGAACGATCGTGCAGATACTGAATATCCGATGGAAATTAGAACCAATACTGATAAAAGGAAACGGTATGAAGAATATGATTCAGGTAGCTCGAGGAGACAGCAGAGTCACAGATCATCATACAAGCACAGTGATCAGAGAGATGATGAACTCGCAAAGAGCAAACGATATAGCGTCGAAAGGAAATCTTATCATCAAACTACTCACAGATCATCTCAAAGGAAGAGTTCTTCAGATTATAAGACCAAAAGGGATGATGATCCATACGATCGCCGCAGTCAAAGATCTAGGAATGAAAATGCGTTTGAAGATAGATACGATCCAACAGAAAAGGAGTTAACCTAATAGAGGGTAAGTCGTTTTAAATTCATTGTCATAAACTTTTCACGAGCACTCAATTACCTCTTCTCAAAACTCTTAAACCTTTTCTCTGCGTTTGTTTGAAGGTTTTCGACAATGGAGAAGTTACTTGGTGGACAATCAACCAATGGAGCCCTTAAGTCAAAGCCGAAGGTCGTGTGTACTCTTGGACCGGCGTCAAAATCTGTTGAAGCATCTCAGAGCCCGGTTCATTTTCTCCCATGGAAGTCACGATTGATAATTTCAGAACCGCCATGGCAAACACTGATATTCTTTGTGCCTTCATGCTGGACACAAAGGTAACTTTAAGCTTCCTCACTTATATGATTCGATTGGGGAATCAGTTTTGACTCGGTTTAATTTTGGTTTATAGGGTGGGTTTCTCAAAAAAGGCAAACCGGTTCAGCTAGTTCAAGGTCAAGAGATCACAATCTCAACCGAGATTCAAACACAATCACTACGAGAATCAAGAATCTTGTAAAGGAAGAATATGGTGGTTTTGGAATATGAACATGTTGGTTTTTGCTCCAGCTTTTTTAAATAAAACATTGGCCCGTCAATTTTATAATTACAGTTTTTATAAAACCAAAGTAAGCACTAAATCCAATGAAAGCTCTGTTCTATAAAAATATTCCTTGTGTTCAGACTTCAGAGTAATTAATTTCTCACCAATGAAAGAAAAATTCTTAAAGAAATAATTAACTTGTTAGACAAAAAAAAAAAAAAAAAAAAAAAAATCAACCATGAATTTGACAAATGTTAACATTTTAAACTTTAAGGTTCACTAGCACTTTAAACACTCAAACTATTTATTCTCACACTTTAAACCACGAAATTAACAAATTTTTACGCGAAAAATTTAATGAAAAAATGTTTAATACTTTAAATTCAAAGAATAAAAAATTAAAAGAAAAAGGTTTAATAACTCGAACTCAATCATACAAATTTTATTTACCTCATTTCAACTTCTAAACATTCAATTATCTTTTCGAAAAACTCAATTATTAAAATTTTTTCCGTTAAATTTTTCAGCATTGTGTAAAAAATTATTAATTTCGTGGTTTAAAATGTGAGAGTAAATGGTTTGAGTGTTTGAAGTGCTAGTGAAAAACCTTAAAAGTTTAAAATACTATAATTTGTCAATTTCATGGTTTAAAATACGATTTTACCAAAAAAAAAAAAAAAAAAACAACAAAAATTAATCATGGAATTACTGGTTAATACTTTCCTTCCAAAAAAATCCTCTTGCTCACTTCAAGTGAACAATTAATATGCAAATTCGGCATACACCGAATTACCATAGATTCAATCGACCAAAACAAAACACTTACCCATATGTTTGAAAATGTCATAAAGGGTGCGACAATATTAACTTTCTTCAAGAGCTTATTCAACTTTAGAAATTGTTCATGAGATGCAAGCATTCAATTTTTGCATGATCCGGATGGTTTCTTTTGGCCAGTTTTTTTCTTTAGTTATCGTATCTTTTGAAAAATTCACAAATGTTTTTTATCATTTAAATAGAAATCGCAACTTGAGAATTTCAGATCATAAATTTGTTTTCTGTCAACTATAATTTTGATGGGTTTTTTTTTTTAATGATTTCACAAAATATGTAAACCATAACTTGTCTAATGCCCTAATTTATGAGCAAAAGAATTTGGCAAAACTTAGGATTTAAATTTCAATAATCAATAATCAATTTATTTTCAATTATGTATTGTTAGGCATGATTATGCACTAGCAGACAGAAAGTGCCAAAAAGAGAAAACGCATAACTCATAAGCCAAAGATGTATTCGATCCTGAATTGAACGTAATCTTGGCCGATTGGTTGGAAGGTAAGGATAGCATGATTGACTGGTTGCGGGTCCCTTGGATCATGGTGAAAAGTGTTACCCGTCCTGAAGTAGAAGATTCGTCCCGAATCTACTTAGTGACTCTCTATTTTTGGGGAGCAGAGCAAGAAAAGAAGCCGGCTACTTGTTCATCAGTACTTTCAATTATGTATTGTTAAAGAGAAATTGATCGATCGAGACCAAGCTTCACAAAAAGCCACCATAATATAAATCAGTTCGATTTTAAAAATGATTTACCGTGATCCAATTAATATCAACTATTGAATTAAGATATTCATTGTGCAATTAAGGTGCAAAACGTTCTAAATGATTTTCTATTGTCAATTATAGTGGTAACACGACTTATTCTCCTATGAACTTATTGCATGTTTATTAATATATGATCTATTGAATTTACTTAAATTTTGAACTAACTTAAAATTTGAAATTACTACATGATCTTTAGAAATATGGTTAATTTCATCAAAACCGTAATCATAATTGGTTATTCGTTTACGATTGTTGACATGAATGTCAGTGGACAAGGATTTGGTTGGGTTAAATTTTTTTTTTTGAACAGTGGTTTGAGATTTGTTTTAGAAACAAAAAATATTAATTAGAGCAAAACAACGTCCACAATATTTTCTTTGTCGTTAATGCAAAAAGTATTAAGACTCTAATATTTGAATAACATTACACGTAGCACACATAGCACACTACACTAATTAAATTGAAAATATATGATTGTTTGTGATTCGAATCTATTAAAAAACTACATGAAACGAACTTTTTACCTACAATATATATTGTATATTTGTAAACTAATATTAGAAAATGTCCATGATACGCCGCATGAACTTTAGCAATATTGTTTTTGTGAGAAAGCTGAAGAAAATGGAATTTGATGCTTATTGCATTTTATTATGTTTATTATGTTCAACGTTTTGGGAAATGAGTTGCTGAATTGTGAAAAAAATGGAATTTGAGTACTGATTATGTAATACAAAAATGTATTTGGATTATGTATACGAGTCCCTTATACAAATAACAGAGAATGGAAAGAGTGTTCTTACATGTAAATGGGTTTATACAACAAATGAGAATAAGGTTACTTGTGACAAAAGAAAAGTGTGTATTTCAAGAAACCAAAGACATCACACGTTTGAAACTCTGGTGACGAAGACGATGAGCAAAGCCATTACTCATCTCAGAGGAACCGTCAATGGCTAATCCTGCACCGCCGAAACACAAGTATCTGTTCATAAAAGACCCTTGTTTCTTCATCGCTGGTGTTCTTCTCTTTAACTCCGAAGAGACTGTCTGCAACGGTGATGAACAAGCCGACGATCGAGAGTAATCGGAGGCCACCGGAGGCGAAAACACAAACCTCGGCGATTCCTGAACCACCACGCCTTTCATTAACCCTTCTGTGAATTTCAACCTCACCGATAAACTCGGGAGATCGCCGCTCTCAGTTCTCATCGGAAATGCTCTTCCTCTGTATCCGATTTCAGACGGCGATCTCGATCTCGAATACATCTCTCTGAGAGGAACACGCCGATTGTTGTTATCTCCGGAGAAGCGGCGATTTTCCTCTGATTCCTCCCTCTTCGCCCACCGCAAAAGAAGCTTAAGACGAGCTCCTGTACTGCCGCCAAGGCGTTTGCGTTTCGAATGCGTCGAGATTTCGCTTGAGCACTCACTGATTCCGTCAAAACTCTCTCTGTTTGGACTTAGTTCACCGTTCGCGGCGGTCTGATCTGTTCTCGCAGCCGTGAATAGAAAAATCTCAGAATCAGATATCTCAAACGAAGTTCCAGGACTACCGCAGAATCCGTAACGCTCTTCCCTCAAACGCGAAACGTTTTCACCGCCGTTGGATCGCCCACCGGCGGATTTAAGCCGTTTGATCAATAAATCAGAAACCGGCGTTCTCGGCGTTTGTCGTTCAAGCAAATCAACAGCAGTCATTCCATCCGAATCAACGGCGTTAAGATCAACGCCATGGATTCTCAAAAGACTCTCAACGACGTCAGATCTAACGGCGTTATAATTATCCATCACAGCTAAATGAATCACAGTTCTTCCGTAACCGTTTCTTACGTTGACAATCTCAGAAAAGTCAACGGAGGAGCTTCGTCCTGCTCCTGAGATTAACTTCTTCAGAAGCTCCATTTGCCGGTCTAATCGCTTAAACCCGGACGCAGCAAAACCAGACACGACCATGTGAAGAAACGTATCACCGTCATTGTTAACGACTGAGACCAACGGCGGAGATTCGTTTATAAGAGTCTCTACTACAGCTAAATGACCCTTGTAAGCAGCAACATGTAAAGCTGTGTTTCCAAGACTGTCTTTAACCTCCAATATCGAATCATACTTCGATATAAGATACTTCACCACCTACATTGTATCAAAATAAAAACAATTCTTACATTACATATATGTGTTAATTAATGTGTAATTGTGAAGAATTACTTTGATTAATGTTCTTACTTTGATTTGGCCTCTGCTAGAAGCAGAGTGTAACAGAGTAGAACCAAAAGCATCTCTGAGTCCTGAGACGGCGTCGTATTTTCCTGAGAGTAAAAATTCCTCGAGGATTGCCACGTGTCCGCCTCTGGCCGCACTGTGGACCCCTCTTTTAACCATCTCTTCCTTTACTATTAACTGTCTCTCCGTTTGTTTTTCGCCTTCGGTTTCTTCGACGCCGGCGATATCAGCCGGCAACAGAGCGAAATCCAGAAGAAGACGGAAAACGTCGTCGTTTCTACCTCGAGCCGCCGCGTAGAGAATATCCGTAACACCGTATTCTCCTTCTCCGAACACGAGAAGCGGATCTCTCTCAAGAAGCTTCTTCACGAATTCCAAATCTCCTGCGGAAGCGGCGGTGTAGAGCAGCCAGCCGCCGTAACCAGCTCTGATGAGGGAGTTATCTCCGTTTCCGATTTCGCACTCTTCCAATAGCCTCTTGGCGACGCGGGAGCGGTTGAGCGCCACGTGGCAGTTTTCTCCGTCTCCGTCGTCCCAGACGGTTTCGAGGCGGCGGATACGGCGGAGGGAGGTGAGTTTGACGAGGAGGTTTGTGTCTTGGTGAAGCAGCTCGATTACGACGTCGTATAGACCATTCGCCGCGGCGCAATCGATTGGTGAAGCGTACCACCATTGGTCTCCGGTGCTTTCCCACCGGAGAGGAAATATCGGCGGTGGCATTTTCTATATCCTTTTGTAAACCAAAATGAAAGAATTTTCGAAGAAAACAGAGTAATATGTGAATGGAATTGAAGAAAACAGAAGAAGTAGATTACAGAGATCAATCAATCTGAATGGTCTGAAATCAATGGAGAATTTTCACTACGAACACAAAGCGATGAAGCAGAAGACAACAAAAGAAGAAGCCTTGGATTGTGCTGTTGTGGCGAAAACTGAAGCTTTTGTGTGTTTTCACACAAAATAAAATAAATTTTGTTTTTTGGTCGCATAGAAAATACGCAGATTCCATTCCCGTGAGTGGACCATATCCGATGGGATTTATCTTTTCTTCAAAATAAAAAAAAATCCTGAAAAGGTTTGTTGTATATTCTAAATCTTCTGAAAAGGCTGTTGATTTTCCAGAAAAAGAATCATGTGCAGGAATTTTAAACTGCTGCAAGAATTTTCGTTTTGCTTTTTCGAGCTGTGGTACTGGTACATATGAGAATCATGATTTGCTCATCTTCTGTTAAAGAAAAAAAAAACAAAGTGAAATAATTTTTGTATTTTGTAGTCATTTAAAATCTGAAGAACTACTTCTTATTCGGATAAGAAGAGGAAGCAATAATTGAATGATGGTTTCATCTAATTAGGCGCGTCGTTCGTTTGGTTGAAACCAGACGTTGAGATTTAAACATAAAACTTTGTGCTCAATGAAATCGACATGTAAATGGTTCTAACCTCTAAACAATCTGAATTTTGATCCAAAAAATATTTAAACCAAAGAAAGAATTGCCCACTTGTGGCGGCTAACACTAGAGGGCCCCTCATAAACATAACAATAATATCGAACCAATAATTCAATAAATGTGCATAATGATTTGTATAGTTAAAGCTTAACCATGATTATGAGATTGAAGATGACTATACAATTCTATTATTAGAAAGTCCAAAAAATACATTTTTTTTTGTTTTATTTTGGGTAATATACATACAATATGGATCTACATTTCTGTCGGTGTAGAGTGTGGACGCATCCACACCCACATGTATGTGTCCCTAAACTCAATGCATATTTTTCTTGGATTCCACTTATGGAGCAAACTCTCATAAATATTCTGATGCGAAGAATCCTGGCAAATCTCTGGATCCTGATAGACCCTTACAAAGATTTGAGTCAAACCAGGCAGCAAACACAGCTTGCCTAACCTATTATCATCATGATTGTGTCAGAATGAATCAACTCCAGAAATACAAATAATCTTAACAACTCTTGCTACACTAGAATGTGGTTGAATGAAGAACACAATAAACAATCTGATGCACAATCTAGTGGTTTTGTCTTCTATCTGAAGCATGAAGAGACCACTTGTCATCACAATCTGCAATCTCCTCTGTGACGGTCCAAGCATTGTGATGAGTGATACCTAATAACCTTCACTTTACAGGGGAGGTAAGTTTGACAGTCTTCATGATGTGGTCGATTCTCTCTGCAGATTCACGCATATTCTTCTTCTTGACCTCTTCCAAGAGCAACGAACAAGTCCTGCGCCTCGGCTTGATATCTTGGCTAATCATCTCTTCGAAAAGGCTATACGCCCACTCACACATATCAGCTCTGCAAAACCTCTGTATCAAAAAAGTATAAGTCGATTCGTCGAGGCTTAGCTGATGTTTAGTCACCATTTCTTTCAACAACCTCCCAACCGCAACCACATCTCCTCTCTTAAAACAAGATCTCAGCAACGGGTGATAACTATGAACATCAGGATCACAAAGCTTCAAACTTTCCATCTCCCTGAGAAGCTTGACCGCCTTCTCTTCCTCGTCGAGATGACAATACATAGCAATCATGGAGTTATAAGTAGACGTATTCATGGCAACACCAAGCTCAGGCATCTCCACTCTGAAAACTCGCTCAGCTTCTTCTAACCGACCAGCTCGAGCAAGCGTGTGAATCAAACAGTTGTAGAAGAGAGTATCCGGCTCACAACCGGATCTTCTCATCCTAGTAGCAACCCGTAAAGACTCGTCAAACTCTTTCTTTGCATTGAGAGAAGACATGATAGTAGTGTAAGTAACAGAATTCGGAGGAGATCCATTAGCTTCCATCTCACTAAGAACCACATAGACCTTGATGAAGTTAGACTGCTGGCAATAACACCTTATAACCGTCGTGTAGCTGATCACACAAGGACGAAAGCCGTGGCCTTTCATCTCTTGGATCGTCCAAAGAGCTTCCTCGACTCTATTGGCCTTACACCAACCGTGAATGAAGATGTTAAACGTATGAGCATTCGGCGTAATGTGCGACTTAAGCTCTAACAAAATCGCTCGAGCCTGCTCGACTCTCTTCTCCTTGCAGAGCGTATCGAGAAGCAGATTCATCGATTCAGTGTTCTTCTCCAAACCAAACTCCCCCAATTTATCGAATACGTTGACGGCTTCTTCCCATTCCCCTGCACCAGCGAATCTCCTCATGATCTTAGCGATCGTATTCAATGTCACGAGCTTCTCTCCTCTCATCCTCTCCACAAACTCCTTCATCCGATCCCATTTCTTCGCCTTCCCGAGAATATCCACCGCCAAATCGTATGATTCGCTCGAATGTCTGTGCCCTTTACAAGACTCGGCCCAATTCAGAACCCCGAGCGCAGATCTCCAGTCATCTCTAAACCTGTGGAGCAGCTTGTGAACCAAAGCATCGGAGAGGTTTACTCTGTTACATATCTCATCGTTTGATAGACGACTGAAAACCTCATCTTCGCTGACTCTATCGCCGGCTCTACCTACAATAACATTCCATATCGCCTCCGAATCTGAAGATTCGTGAATCGTTTCGGGGAATCGCTCCGAAGCTGTGGAGAGATTCTCGACGAGCGCAGAGGGAAGAGCGAGAGAAGCCCGAGGTTTAAGGCGTAACAAGGTGTTTCCAATGCGATTTTGGACAAGCCAAAACATCGGATTCGGGAAGCGTTCTCACCCGATATCGGAGAATTGCAGTGAGAGAAGAGAGGTAAGCGTAAGAGGAACAAGACGCCGGAAAATCGAATTCGTACCTGAAAACCTCTGAGCAAAGGGAAATCGTTAAAACGACGACGGCCGTAAATAAACCATCGCTGAGAAGGGATTTAAAATGGACCCATTTCATGGCCCATTTAAAGCCCGAATTTGATTAAGCATGACCAAAACCAACAGTAACATTGGACCCGCGCCCTGGAGAGTGATGGTTTCTGAATTAGTATTTTTATTATTAAAAGATGTCTATTTAACTATCTTGAAATTTTATGCGATGGACTTTTATCTTGTTTTAGTTATTGTCTTCGTTTATAGTGCGAAAATTAACATCTTAAACTATTTTTTAAAAAGATAAACAAATTAAAACTTTGACCGTAGTCATAGATTAAATATGATAGATTTAAATGAGATACATAAAATTCAAATGACTATAATATAATAAGATAGTTCAAACAACAAAAAAAAACTAGAATAAATCTTTATTCTTTAAAAAAAATTTATACTTCATGTATTTCATAAGATAAGAAGTTTTAGGTCTGCACATATGGATTATAACTAATTTTTTCTTCATTCAAAACTAAATATGTTTTATTATAATTCCAAAACAATCCAACCAATAAGAAAACAATCTCCAGAATCCAAATTATCAAAACAGCAAAAATATAATTAATTTTGTATTGGTTGGAAAAAAAAATTTGTATTGAAAGTTGAAACAGATGGAGTAATACTCAAAATTTTGATGAAAATAAAATATCTATAAAATGAATTTTTTTTATTTGATTTAAATATATACAGTTTAATTAAAAAAACAAATTAAATCGAATAAAAATAACAATTTACATTTGGATACCTACTAAATAAGGTTTACTGCTCATATGGCTGCAAATAATCTATTTTTATAATATATTTCTACACATTTACACAACAACATATCAGAATTTTAACAGTTTTAGTGATTATTTTGTTTTTAAAAATTCAAATCATAGCATATACAGAAAAAGTTTTAGATTTTCTTTATTAGAATTTTTATATGGTGATTCAAATTGTTTTATAAAATACATTTAAACAAAGATGATAGGAGATATAAAATAATTTTTTAAAAATTATTATGATAGAATTAAATTGAATCTCATATCTTCCTTATTTACTAATTTTCGTAATTGCCAATTAAGAAAAGAGATTGATAATTTATTATTATTAATAGTTACATATATAATTAATTTAATCATACATTTGATTTTCTAACAAAAAATATGAATGGCAATGTTTGTAATTATTCTAGTAAATTAATCCTTTTTTCATAAGTAACATGAGAAGTGCTCTGGTGATGACAAATCAGCATGGTATTTTTGTTAATAACACATAAACTAAAGGTTATTTCTAAAGTGTTTTCTCTTTTAATATATTAGGGATACTTATTTCAAACGTTAACATATTTTAACTTTTGTAGCAAACCAGTCAAAGATTGCACTAAAAATTTGCTCATAAATCAATAAAAATGGAGGAATCTTAGAAATGGCTACTGGAAAGCAGATAGTTAGTTACTACGAATGTTAAAATATGAAGAAAAACAAGCAATTAAAATATTAAACGCAAGTAAAATTACATAAATGAAGTCTCAAACTAGTTATCAATTGAAATCATGCTTGGGAAAAAAGGTAGAGCGATTGCTTGGTGCCAAACTCGGTAATCACGCGTGAAACATATATCATAAGATCCTGATTCAGGATCATATATCGTAAGATTGGGATTTGGTGCACGCGCTTCATAAAGCACTAGTGCTTTCGTCTTCTTAGAAACCGCGACAGGGAGGACGCTCATAATGGTATGTGGGATGAACCCACCAAACTGGAAAGTTTCAGCGAACAAATGAAAATCAGTTTGTAGATCTAACGAAAACATTTTCTCCCATGTCATGTCTGAAATGTTTAAGGACCATATCTCCTGTCTTGGCCACTCCTTTTGCGATACGCACAGCCGATTATCCAGGCCACACATGATGACTTTATTGTAAGTTTTGTTGACAAACGGAGCTTTTGAGATTATGTGAAAAATTTCGGTAGCAAGATCGAAAGATAACACTCTTGCAATTTCCCCGATAGGTTCGTCAGTGAACCAGTGAAGCGATCCATCTAGGTATACTGGAATCTGGAAATCAATAACACGGCGAGGAGCAGCTGTTACAGAGCTCCAAGTGTTGGTGCTAAAATCAAAAACTTCACAAGTTGTCGTAGAGTTTTTTAGACCTAACTCCAATGAATTATACAGCCAAACCAACTTGTATGTGTCGGTGAATTTGTCTTTTCCAAATCCTAGCAACCAAAATGAGAAACCCTCTTCCCCCTTCCCACCATCTCTATTGAACACGTCGAGAGCAAATGCTTGGTACCTCGCTTGAGGAATTTTTCGACATCATCCAGTAATCGGATTGACCACATAAATACAGCTGTATTCATTGTAATAGCATTTCATACCGTCACATACTGAATACTGGATGACACTAAAAACGTATTTAATTCTTTTTGACGCTTTTGTGAACATTGCAGGAAAATGTGTCACAGCGTTAAAATTTTATTAGTTTTCTTGTTTCCAGTAATAATCTGGTGCCGTGACTTAATAGGCCTTCTCTCATTGTAAGAAAATCACTGCAAATGTAAATAACACTTTAAACCTCTTTTTTTTTGTATGAAAAAATAAAAAGTGAAAACACTTTAAACACTTTGTATATTATTGTATATTATTACACGGGTACTGTAAATGTTAATAAGATTAGAAATGAAACAATCGCAGACAGGATGAGAAACAATCGCAGTAAAACAGTTTTTAGCTAGTGCAAGCAAAGTTGGCTAACCCAATAGTAAAAAGAAAAAAAAAAAAAACTCTGTTTCACCGAAAGGCTCCACGGCAAGAGAGAGAGAGTAGAGAGAGAGAGAGAGAGAGGTATAAATAAATGTTAATAAGATTAGAAATTATGGTACCATTAACATGGGTTTCTATTGATCCAAGAACACAAGACATAAACAAAGGTCTTAATTAGAAGAACATTATTATTGTTTAACATAGACAACGATTAACGACAATATAAAAGAAAAGGAACAAACCCGATAAGATAAGTACTACTACTTGAGAGACTGAATGACAAACAATCCCACTAATATTATTCGAATGACAAACAACTATGAATTTTACTATATTTCGTTTATTGTTGCGAGGATCTATTTCAGTACTCCTTTAGTAAGAAATTCGCCGACGACCCTGTTTGCTCCGGCTTCGACGTACGCGGTCTCCTCAGCAGCCAAAGCACCGGTCGTGTAAAGCCCAACTATGTAACTGTTGTTTCCCAAGGCACAGAGGTCGTCCACCAGGCCAACGCTCCTTGTGATCAGAACATCGTACGCTCCAGAATTGTGCATAGTCAGTGCAGGCGTGTCTTCGTCGAAGAAGAAGTGCGTGGCCCCGATTTCTTCAATCGCTTGCCGATATCGACATCTAAGAATAGGGGTGGACAGGACGATTTTAATGATCGGAACATTGTTGTTCTCAGCCATTTCTTTCTTTTTCTGGGTTCTTCTCTAAGAATGTTATTAGGATATGTTTTGGACAAAGACACAGATGTCTAATTTATAGAAAAATATCAGACAGTGAGGGGAGAGAGTTACTCGACATTGTTACCAAAGCTGTGAATATCTGACTTTAACTTCACCTTCTTCTTTTTTACTGCATGGTCACTTTAATTTCACACTTTTTACTATTATTAATAATTATTAGGGTTGAGCTTTGGTTTAGGTCTTAAAACAGGGTTTACAAATAAACTGGTTTATACGGGGGACAAAGATTAGCAAGTTTAATCAAATCCGATGTACCCATCGTGAATATCCTCGTTACATTTTCGTGAACTATACGAGTATTGGGATATTTTCGACGAAGTCATTCGTCAAGTTTAACCTCAAATTCAAAGGGATTGGTGATAAGGATATCTGGATCTTGTGATTGCCGACATATCAAATGTCTTTTCTTTAAATATGGAGATTCGATCGTAGATTTCCATTGTTTTGAAACAGATTTGAACCTGAGCAATGATTTCCATTGTTAGCAGCCATTTTTTTTTTTTTTTTTGGTTCTTCTCTAATGTCTAATATATAGGAAATTATCAGACATTGAGAGAGTTGCTTGAGTTTGTTACTTGACTTTAACTTGACTTGTTAAGACTTCTAACTACTTTTTTTTTTTTGATAGAATGTAAATATTATTACCAAGAATGAAACATTGTAAAAATACACGGGCTTTAGAACAAAGAGCTTCAACGGCTCAAAAAAAAAGTAAAAAAAAACAAGTTGAAGCGGGAATTTAATTGCGAGCACTACTGATTACTAATACTTTTAATTAACGCGTCCATCTTTACTTTAGTATTTACATGTAAAAACCAAAAAACTTCAGCTCCACAAGTCAATACTTGCTAAACCGGACTGTTAGCCAATTAGCAAATAGGATTGGAATAGAACAAAAACGTATTTAATTCTTTTTGACGCTTTTTGTGAACATTGCAGGAAAATGTGTCACAGCGTTAAAACTTTATTAGTTTTCTTGTTTCCAGTAATAATCTGGTGCCGTGACTTAATAGGCTTTCTCTCATTGTAAGAAAATCACTTCAAATGTAAATAACACTTTAAACCTCTTTTTTTATTTGGTATGAAAAAAATAAAAAGTGAAAACACTTTAAACACTTTGAGATGTTCACACACAACTACATGAGCGTGTGTACTGAAACCGAATGTATTTTATTTACTCGGACGTGTTGTGCATGTGTAATGTGTTATGCCTAATGCAAAGTGTCACCTTTCACTGTAGATTATGTTACAGTCGACAACCGTACATAATATCAATTTTCAAACCGGTTTGACGAAACATTATTCTAGTCTGATTTCTAGGGCAATCTTTGTGTTTTTTTGGGCTCAATTCGACTCAAATTATTATTTTTCTTGGACATAATTTAGCTTCTTAGTTATTCCGATTGTGAAGAATTGAAGGAAGAATTAGAAACAAATAAATTTGAATCGGTTTTATTGGAGTCTAGATGAATCTCCGGCGTCTTTCCAACGGAATAAAATTGCGTAGAAGTAAATAACTTAATCCGAATGAATAAATTTCCGGCACGTATATCAACAGTTAGTTACATTGGTTTTTATACTATTAATAGTTAATATTTATGCATAGATTCCATATCGTATATTTGGGTAAATAGGTTTTTCAGAGTCTGGACATATATATCCTGGGGTTGAGCTTTGATTTAGGTCTTACAACAACAGGTTTACAAAGAGAAGGGAATGAAAAATCTGAAAAACCCATAAGCAACTCAATAGAAAAATATCACACAATGAGAGAGTTACTTGACTTTGTTACGAAAGCTGTGAATAGGTTTAAGTACACACGCTCATGTAGTTGCGAGTAAATAAAATTCATTCGGTTTAAGTACACACGCTCATGTAGTTGCGAGTAAATAAATAGATCTTGAAGTTTCTTTGTTGATTGGCATACAATTTTATACAAAGTGTTTTCAAATTTTTCCTTTGTTCATACCAAAAAAAAAAAAAAAAGGGTTTAAAGTATTTACATTTGAAGTTATTTTCTTACAATGAGAGAAAGCCTGTTAAGTCACGGCTTTGCACCAGATTATTACTGGAAGCAAAAAAAACTAATAAAGTTATGACACTTTTTCTTGCAATATATGTTAGTAAGTCTATTCCAAGAATTAAATATGTTTTTGTTCTATTCCAATCCTATTTGCTTATTGGCTGACAGGTTTAGCAAGTCTTGACTTGTGGAGCTGATGAGTTTATTCTTTTTGGTTTTTACATGTAAATATTAAAGTAAAGATGGACGCGTTAATTAAAAGTAGTTAGAAGTCTTAACAAGTCCAGTAACAAACTCAAGCAACTCTCTTTTTGGTTTTGTTACGTTGGTTTTTATATTATTAATAATTATTAGGGTTGAGCTTTGGTTTAGGTCTTACAACAGGGTCTACAAAGAGAAGGAGAAGGGAATAACAGTAGTTCCTAGTTGGTTTGTTATGCAGCAAACCAGTCAAAGATTGCACTAAAAATTTGCTCATAAATTAATAAAAATGGAGGAATCTTAGAAATGGCTATTGCAAAGCAAATAGGAACGTTACTACCAATGTTAAAATATGAAGAAGAAAAAAGCTATTACAATATTAAACGCAAGTAAAATTACAATGAAGTCTCAAACTAGTTATCAATTGAAACCAAGCTTGGGTAAAAAGGTACCGCGATTGCTAGGCGCCAAACTTGGTAATCACGCGGGAAACATATATCATAAGATGTTGATTCAGGATCATATATCGTAAGATTGGGATTTTTTGTACTCGCATCATAAAGCACTAGTGATTTCTTCTTCTTCAAAACCGCGACGGGAATGACGCACCTAATGTTATATGGGATGAAGCAATTATATTGGTAATTTCCTTCGAACAAATTAGAATCAGTTTGTAGATCTAACGAAAACATTTTCTCCCAGGTCATGTATGAATTGTTTAAGGACCATATCTCCTGTCTTGGCCACACCTTTTGCGATACGCATAGCCGATTATCCAGGCCACACATGATGATTTTATTGTAACTTTTGTTGACAAACGGAGCTTTTGAGATTATGTGAAAAGTTTCTGTAGCAAGATCGAAAGATAACACTCTCGCATTTTTCCCGATAGGTTCATCAGTGAACCAGTGAAGCGATCCATCTAGGTATACCGGAATCTGGAAATCAAGAACACGGCGAGGAGCAGCTGTTACATACCTCCAAGTGTTGGTGCTAAAATCAAAAACTTCACAAGTTGTAGTAGAGTTTTTTATTCCCAACTCCAATGAATTATACAGCCAAACCAACTTGTATGTGTCGGTGAATTTGTCTTTTCCAAATCCTAGCAACCAAAAGGAGAAACCCTCTACCCCCTTCCCACTATCTCGATCAAGCACGTCGAGAGCAAATGCTTGGTATCTCGCTTGAGGAATACTTCGAGACCATCCAGTAATCGGATTGACCACATAGATAGAGCTGTATTCATTGTAGTAGCATATCATACCGTCACATACTGAATATTGGGTGGGACTATAAACCGGGCCCGGATCCTTATTCAAATAAACTGGTTTAATCGGAGGACCAATATTAGGAAGTTTAATCAAATCCGACGTACCCATCGTGAATATCCTCATTACATTTTCGTGAACTATACGAGTATTGGGATATTCTCGACGTCTATATTCGTCATAAGTAAGCTCAGATTCAAGGGGATTGGTGATAAGGATATCTGGATCTTGTGATTGCCGACGTATCAAATGTCTTTTCTTTAAATATGGAGATTCGATCGTAGATTTCCATTGTTTTGAAACAGATTTGAACCTAAGCAATGATTTTATCGGAAGTTTCTCTAAAATACAATCGACCATGTCATGGTGTAATAGTTCCATAATATGATTGGTGTTTAGATTTCGTTTTCGTTTCTGTTTTATTTGTTTTGGATGAGTTTATAGTTAGTTCTTATCTTTTTTTTTTTTTTGATATTTCATACATCTCATGAACATGAAGCATGCACTTATTTATATTAAAAAAAAAGAAAAATATATTAAACAATGTAATATATAGAAGCATTGAAGAGACCTATATAAACTTCTATCAGAAAATAGTATTACTGTGAAAAATTATAGTTTTGAAATTTATTTCTAAGAAAAAAAGATCTCTCAATTATTCAATATCTCTAATTGTAGGTTATAAATGGTTTATAGTAATATAATATACAGTACTATGTTTCTTTCTTATTAGGAAAAAAAAAGGTTGTTGTCAAAAAAAAAAGGAAAAAAAGGTTTTTAGGAGAAAAAAAAAACAAAAAAAAGAAAGAACTTTTAGGACTTCAGAGTTTTAAATCCAAAAATTATATAGGTATATTAAATTAATATGGAAAAACAATAAATCCAAAAGAGTTTTAAATCCAAAAAGAATGGACTTGAGAAAAAAAATCAATAAAAAAATCTAACAAGATTATTAACTTATAATCTATAAATTATTAATATATATATATATATCCCAACATTATTAGTTTATAGATATCCAATTTAAGTATAGGTGAAGTTAAAGCCCTGCATATTATTTTTTAAAAAAAAAAATCGGATTACAAAACAGATAAATAAATTTAATCTAACCAAATTGCCCAAATACTAAACCCAAATTGGGACCGGTACAGAAAGTTTAATCTAACCGAAATGGGTTACTAAAAACAGATGAATGGAAACTGAAATGTTTCAATTTAATGTACGCCTACTTTAATATCTATAATAATAATCTTGTGCAAAGCCGTGACTTAACAGGCTTTCTCTCATTGTAAGAAAATCACTTCAAATGTAAAATAACACTTTAAATGGGTTACTAAAAACAGATGGATGGGATTCGAAATGTTTCAGGTTTTGTGAAATCTTTGTTTCTAAGGATTTGGGAAAATGGAGGATGCGAGCTAGCTCTATCAAAAGGAAGAGAAGAGAATGTTGCAAACTGAAATCAAATGGCAAAAGTGAATGAAGAGAATCAGTTCCCAATTGAAACTTATCTTAGGGAGCCACGATCGTTGATCAAACCGTTTGCATATAAATATTTACTCGAATCTAGCAATCTCTCACACACACACACACACACAAAAAGAAGAATGACTGATCCAAGTCGTATAGAAACACTATCGTTGATCAAAATGATCAAAATATTGTCAAAGTTTTATACTTTGATTATTTGTTACAGAGTTGTAAAAAAACAGAATGAATAAATTTAATCGCATGCAAAGCGTCACCTTTCATTGTACATAATGTTTTATTGAAACTCTCTGTTCCGAACCCACATTTGAATCCATAGAACGTTATTGTACCACAAATCAAAGATTTTGCTTGTTGCAAAAACAGATGAAGATAGGTCTAACTTGATAGAACATTATTTTTGTTCAAGACTGAATGAGAAACAATCCCAGTAAAACTGTTTTTAGTGCAAGCAAAGTTGGCTAACCCAATAGTAAAAAGAAACCAAGTCGCCTTGGCCTAGTGGTAATGGACTCACGGCTGTGAGTACCGCCACCCGGGTTCGAGTCGCCTTGGCCACCTAGCCGCGCCTTTAACGGGGATAACGCGTAACCGGATGCAAGGCCTCGTGGGATTAGTCTTTGGGCCTAGACAGCCTTTGGGATCCCCACGGTTATCAAAAAAAAAAAAAAAAAAAAAATAGTAAAAAGAAAAAAACTCTGTTTCATCAAAACGCTCCACGGCAAGAGAGACAGAGTAGAGAGAGAGAGGTGTAAATAAATGTTAATAAGATTAGAAATGATGGAACGTTATTGTACCATAAACAAGGGTTTCTATTGATCCAAGGACACATAAACAGAGGTCTTAATTAGTAGAACATTATTATTGTTTAACATAAACAAAGATTAACGACAATAGAAAGGAAAAGAAACAAACCCAATAAGATTATTACTACTACTTGAGAGACTGAATGACAAACAATCCCAGTAAATTTTATTCGAATGACAAACAGCGATGAGTTTTAGTTTCTTCTTTCCCATATCTCTGCAACGATCTTCTCGGTCAGAAATTCCCCAACGACCTCGTTGGCTTGGGCAGCATTGTAGGCTTGCCTCTGAGTCTCCACCGCACGCTTATTGTCGGTCGTCAGAAGACCCACTATGTAGTTTCTGTGGCCATGACCACGAAGGCCCGACACCATATCCGGCCGTTTCGTAAATAGCACTTCGTAAACGCCAAGTGTATCTTCGTGGACAACCCGAGGAGCGATGGTTTTCTCGAAGAACACGGCCGTTGCTTTAACTGCCTTTGCATGTTTGGTATAGAGCTCTTTAAGATTCCTGTCGGACATGATGAAAACGATAAGTGGAACGTCGTCAGCAGCCATTTTTTTTTATTTTTTGTTTTGTTTTGTTTTGGTTCTTCTCTAATGTCTAATATATAGGAAATTATCAGACATTGAGAGAGTTGCTTGAGTTTGTTACTTGACTTTAACTTGACTTGTTAAGACTTCTAACTACTTTTTTTTTTTTTGATAGAATGTAAATATTATTACCAAGAATGAAACATTGTAAAAATACACGGGCTTTAGAACAAAGAGCTTCAACGGCTCAAAAAAAAAGTAAAAAAAAACAAGTTGAAGCGGGAATTTAATTGCGAGCACTACTGATTACTAATACTTTTAATTAACGCGTCCATCTTTACTTTAGTATTTACATGTAAAAACCAAAAAACTTCAGCTCCACAAGTCAATACTTGCTAAACCGGACTGTTAGCCAATTAGCAAATAGGATTGGAATAGAACAAAAACGTATTTAATTCTTTTTGACGCTTTTTGTGAACATTGCAGGAAAATGTGTCACAGCGTTAAAACTTTATTAGTTTTCTTGTTTCCAGTAATAATCTGGTGCCGTGACTTAATAGGCTTTCTCTCATTGTAAGAAAATCACTTCAAATGTAAATAACACTTTAAACCTCTTTTTTTATTTGGTATGAAAAAAATAAAAAGTGAAAACACTTTAAACACTTTGAGATGTTCACACACAACTACATGAGCGTGTGTACTGAAACCGAATGTATTTTATTTACTCGGACGTGTTGTGCATGTGTAATGTGTTATGCCTAATGCAAAGTGTCACCTTTCACTGTAGATTATGTTACAGTCGACAACCGTACATAATATCAATTTTCAAACCGGTTTGACGAAACATTATTCTAGTCTGATTTCTAGGGCAATCTTTGTGTTTTTTTGGGCTCAATTCGACTCAAATTATTATTTTAGTTATTCCGATTGTGAAGAATTGAAGGATGAAATAGAAACAAATAAATTTGAATCGGTTTTATTGGACACTAGATGATTCTCCGGCGTCTTTCCAACGGAATAAAATTGCGTAGAAGTAAGTAACTTAATCCGAATGAATAAATTTCCTGCACGCATATCAACAGTTAGTTACATTGGTTTTTATACTATTAATAGTTAAAATTTATGCATAGATTCCATATCGTATATTTGGGTAAATAGGTTTTTCAGAGTCTGGACATATATATCCTGGGGTTGAGCTTTGATTTAGGTCTTACAACAACAGGTTTACAAAGAGAAGGGAATGAAAAATCTGAAAAACCAATAAGTAACTCAATATATCAAAAGCCAACATAAATTAAAGGGCATTCAGTAACATAACCGGTCTACAAACTCCCGTCACCTCAAGTGATCGAGATTGGCCACAAAAAAAAGAGAGAGTTGTAAATCTCAGGAAACTTTATTAAAAAAGGACGAAAAGCAAATCCCCACAAATCTCGAGTTTCATCTCGGATGCTTTTAGGCCTTTGACATGTGAACGATCAAGTCGACCACACGGGTACTGTAACCCCATTCGTTGTCATACCACGACACGAGTTTGACGAAGTTGTCGCTCAATGCAATTCCCGCCTTTGCGTCAAAAATGCTCGACCTGGACACATAAGAAAACAGAATTAGGAAGATTGAATAAATCAAACAGCTGAGTATTGATGCATAATTAGATCTTGTTTCAATACCTGCTGTCACCAACGAAGTCAGTTGAGACAACATCATCCTCAGTGTAACCAAGGATTCCCTTTAGCTTGCCTTGTGATTCCTCCCTGTTTATAACCAATGGTAACAATCCCAATCTCACTTAGTTTGTTTATTTTATAAAAGATACAAAATTAAGTGGAAGTGGAACCCAAAAGCTTACTTGATAGCCTTCTTGATTTCGTCGTATGTTGCAGCTTTCTCAAGTCTAACGGTAAGGTCCACAACTGAAACATCAACGGTGGGGACACGGAAGGACATTCCGGTCAACTTTCCGTTCAGTTGAGGAAGCACCTTTCCGACAGCCTTGGCAGCTCCAGTGCTGCTGGGAATGATGTTGAATGATGCAGCTCTTCCACCTCTCCAGTCCTTGCTTGATGGACCATCAACAGTCTTCTGTGTAGCTGAAAATCATCATCACAAATCAAACCCTGTTTAGCTCTAGAGTCTAGACTTAAATCCAAGATTGAGAAACTTATCACTACTTACCAGTGATAGAGTGCACGGTAGTCATAAGACCCTCAACAATTCCAAACCTGTCATTGATAACCTAGACAAAGAAACCAACAAAATCCAGAATTATTCACTTTGAAAATCTAGAGAATAGTAATAGAATTTTGTACCTTGGCAAGGGGAGCGAGGCAGTTAGTGGTGCAACTAGCGTTGGAGACAATGTTAAGGTCGGATTTGTATTCGTGCTCGTTGACACCAACGACAAACATGGGAGCGTCCTTGCTCGGAGCAGAGATGACAACCTTCTTGGCACCACCCTAAAACAACAAATTCACCAAGTTCATTATTATAATGATGATATAACAATTTATCAAATTAAAATCGAATAAAACAAACCTTCAAGTGAGCAGCGGCTTTGTCCTTGTCAGTGAAGACACCGGTAGACTCAACAACGAAGTCAGCTCCAGCCTCACCCCATGGGATATCCTCAGGGTTCCTTGACAGATTCTGAGATTTAAATTCTCGCAGCAAAAAAGAGAATCATCCGGAACATGTATGTACCTGATGCCGAAGACAGTGACTGGCTTCTCGCCGAAGAGAAGGGTCTTCTCGTCCTTGACCTTGAGTTCATTGTGTTTCCATTGCCCGTGAACACTGTCGTACTTGAACATGTAGGTCTGCAGCAGAGTAATCAATTATAAACAGAGAGTACCGAAAAATGATCTCATCAGCTTAATTAACAAGTTTCTGAATCTCAGTACTAAATCAACACAAGTGAAACACGCATGCATAGGTGACACTATCGATATCATCCGTATTCCAAATTCGACATAATCATCAAATAGATCAGACCGAAAAAATGCAAGGGAAGAACACAAACCATGTATTCAGTGGTGATGAACGGGTCGTTGACGGCGACGAGCTCAACATCGTCTCTCTGAAGAACAACCCTAGCAACCAAACGACCGATTCTTCCGAATCCTATCGGTTACAAACAATACATCAAACGTCAGATTCCATAGATCTAGATATTCGACCGCTACTAAACATAATTACAAACATATATTTAACAATCGTATATACTCACCGTTGATTCCGATCTTGATCTTACCGCCGGCTACAAAAAAAAACAATCAGATCAGAAAAACGAAAAATCGTAAGCAGCAGCGACGAGACAAGAGATTAGACGATAACAAAAACAACAAAAGCGAGAGAGACTCACTCATATTCGAATCAAATACGCTGAGAGAGAGAGATTGGAGATGAGATTTAACAGAGAGGAAGAGATTTTAAAGTGTGATGGTGAGTGAGTGAGGTGCGTGAAAAGGGGTATTTAAGAGAGATGAGAACGTGGAGAAGAGGTCGGAAAGATCTACCGGTGGAGAGTTTTTCTTGGGAAAAAAGTCAGATCTGATTCAATATTTTCCTAAACCAAAATGACCGAATTGCCCAATGACACCTCGCGTTATTTACCGTCGTCAGCCATGCCGTTTTGGCAAAATGTCGTCACCCCTGACTCGTGATTTGGAAATAATTGAGGCGAGTCATGGCGTCTGCGTTCTCACGCGCTGTACTAGAATGTTCCGGGTCGAGTCGCTTCTGCTTCAAAACGCACCGTATTTGTAAATGCTATTCTACGCTGACCAGTGCCTGGTTGCCACGACTTCAAGAGAGAGGCCCATTTTAGTAGACGGTTTCAATTTCTAGAAGGTAAACGCCCCGACTAATAAAATTCAAAATTTAATTATATGCTCTCTTTTGGTAGAGTATATTATATGTTCTTTACTTCTTTCATATGACCTCTTTTTTTCAAAAAAAAAAAAAAAAAAAAAATCTTTAACAACAAGCTGTTGAATGAATTATCATGTTGGTATGTAAAATGTTCCAAAATGATTTTCACGATATTTTCCGAAAATTGCAGATAAAAATGATATTATGTCCAGAAATAAAAAGGTAATTTATTACCACCAAAAATAAAATTATAAAATGCAATTAAAACGAAATTCAGAATACAGATCGACTAGCTATAGAAATAGAAAAATGTTGATGAATAGTTTCATCACATATCAGTGATACCACAAATCCAATAACAAAAGACAACAACAGCAAAAGAAAAGAAAAAAGAACGAGAAAATCAGCAATTCAAATACGAAGAAACTAAATCATGCAGTTTGTTCATCCTTCGTCACCACCACAATGGCCACGTTTGCGCACGACTAGAAGATGAACCATCACCGTTTTTCCCCAACCGTGATTGAGCCACGTACGGTATCTTGTAACTCGACAACCGTCTGGTGCCTCAGCTTCAACTCCTCCACGCTCAAGCCATCCAGAGGAATGTTCCACCACATATTGTCTAACTTCTGTTCATCTATCAATTCCCTCAACATGTTCTCCTTCTCCTTCACCATCACAAACTCATCAACGCGGTCCACGTAAATTTTCATGAGCTCCTCGATCTTTTTTCTCTTATAAGCTTCAAATAGCGGCGTGGTCTTGTTATCGTCTCTCGCGGACGGTTCTTGTCTCGAAGGGCTATTTAACCGGACAGCGAGTTGCTTCATAGACGGATGTGAGAATGTGTAAGGCTTTCCGGCTTGAGAGTAAACCAAGAAAGCTGATTCCACGTCGCACAATGTACTGATCTCGTTCATCTTCTTAAAAATCCCGGATTTACGTTTTGAGAACGTAATCATTCTATCTCCGTAGGCTTCAACCTTCTTCATCTCGATCTTTTGCTTTCCCTTTGTTTGTTTCTCCTTTGTTTGCTTCATCGACATGTTTTCAGGAACGCGAAGTGTTTGATTTCTAGGAAATGTTTAGATTTGGTCGTAATGAAACCATGGTGCACATGCACAATCTATTTATAGGAAAAGGAAGAGATATAAGTATCATATCTTACGTTTTTGTAGACATTTAATGTTCATGAAGATTGTGTATTGACTAATTTACAGATTTACAAATTTGACCAACAATTTTGGCAACAACTTTGGTAGTATAGTCAACAAACTGCTATCAGCTATGGTAATTCATTTGCTGAGCTTGTTGTTTACTATGGCTGGTCATCACAGTGATTTCCGATCCAAACAGATTATGGGTCTAAAACTCAAAATATTTCTGTTACAATGAAGATAGAAAAGCCGACATATCGATCAAAAATATTTCACGTATTCATAATATATGATGCTCTAGAGATTTATTTTTGTTTTGAGATGTAAGATATTTTTCGCATCTCTATGTCAATTTTAATTTTATTAGATATTTTATAATCAATTTTATTCTATTGTTTTCTCTATGTTTGATTATTTTTAGTTACAAATTGGACGATATTTTTTTGAAAAAAAAAGTTTAAATTTTTGTGTTTTTTAACGAAAACATCTTATATTTCAAGTAGAAAGCGCACATAATTATCTATGTTTTTCGAAAATAAACATTTGTCAATAAAAACTCTATTAAATTTTTTTGAATGTTTTGTGTATTTTAACTAAAACGAAGTTGAAAGTGTTGTTTATAAAAATACTTGTCGGAAAAACTCCGATTAAAAATGTTTTAATTTTTGTTGTATTTTAACTAAAACGAAGTTGAAAGTGTACAAATTTAATATTTTGTTTATAAAATAAACACTTGTCAAAAAAACTCTGATTAAATAATGTTTTAATTTTTAGTATATTTTAACTAAAACAAAGCATAAAAATATATAAGTATATTTTCTATTTCTAAAATAAACACTTGTTGGAAAAAAATTCCGATAAAAATATTTTAAATTTTGTGTATTTTAACCTATGTTGCATGGAGACAAAACAAGAAACATGGAAGTAAAATGTTTCCCGAAGATGGAAAACGTGGATATTGAAAAATATAAGTTTGGAAACGTGTACATATATAAAAAAAAAATATATATATATATATATATATATATATTAAATAGTTTAACTAAAGATAAACAATGTTCAATGTTAAAATATTTAAAATATTATATATTATTATTGTTATGGGCTCCATCAATCGAAACTATCTTCAGCGAGAGATAAATCTTCAAACTTAATATATAATGCTAAAACTAATATAATCTAATGAATCAAATTAATCATTTATTTATCTTAAATAATTAAACTAATCAGTTAATATTATTATTTAATTATTATGTTTTCAAAAACAAAAGTATTTCGTCAATTTTGGAAACGTGGGAAAACGAGTTTCCGACAAGTTTCTGAGAATTTTCATTTTGTAAACGTTTTTAAAACGGAAAACGTGCCTCGGACGGAGTTTCCATGAAATATAGATTTTTAAAAGAGAAATTGCAACAGATATACACGGATAACACTATAATTAAATGGCAACTTCTGTCAGATTTTTGCCACACTGTGCATACACTGTTCCAGTTGCAAAGACACAAACAGACCTACAGAAATAGGCGCGTTGGATGAAGTAAGGACATATAGGCGCGTTGTGTAAAGATGAGATATCTGTTGCAATATATCGTGGGCCCACACATAGATTGATAGGTGCATTTTATCCATCTACAATTCGCAGAATATGAAGCGGCGATTTAACTGTATCCGAGATTTAACACATATCTGAGTCATATTTGGCGTGTTAACAATAGGTAATCATGATTTTAGCGATAATTTTGGTGATATATTATAGGGTAACTTGTATTTTAACAAAATTAACAAAATTTACTAATGAATAATTCATATTTTAAATGATATTGTTATCACAATATATAACACAGTTAACACTATAAGTTTACAATATGATAACTAACTGGATATTAGTTAGCATGGTAATCATAGTGTTATCATGATAATCACAATGTTATCGTTAATATTATTGTATGTTGATGTCTCTGTATTTTGCATGCATTTAGGAGCACATTCCACCTAGTTTCGCCCCCATATTAGCTCATAACTTTAGCATTTTAGTGTAAATCTCTTGCATTGTACAAACACATGGCATTTAGGACTTGCATTGCATTAGTTGTGTACTTGGGAGTTGTACCAGGTGTTTTGGAGCTGAAAAGGGGGAGAAATGGAGTGAAGTTGAAGAAGGAGTGAAGTCTGGGCGAAACAGGATGAGCAAACAGGATGAGCAAACAGGATGAGAAACAGGTTGAGAACCTGTTTGCCGACGGAAAGCTGAGCATTGACCAAAAGAAGGGAGTTGACCCGCGTTTTACCTGATCTGTTTTGAGCTGTGCGAATTGGGAAGGAAGAAGGGTCAACTTAAATGAGTTGACTGAGGTTTCCCTTTGTACCTCACTATAAAAGCCCTTAAACCTAATTTCTTTGCATCTTATCTTGTAATCTCTTGGAGAAAATAGATCTAAACTTTCCTCTTTGAGAATTTTCTTTGTATTTACATTTTGCTTTGGATTTCTAATCAAGTTTAGTCATTTCATCTTGCGTTCTTCTTGTCTTATTTAGTTTCACGCTTTCCTCTCTTTCTATCTATGATTAGGACCCTTTCCTCTCTAGGATTTGGTGTTCTTGTTATGGGTAGTGAGTAAATCATCTTGGGTCTTGAGGGATGAGATAGATTAGAAGAAATTGGGGTTTGATTGAGTGCCTAGAGGGTTTTAATCCTTCCATAAGGTCCTTCTTTGCTGGGTTTGCTTAAGGCTAGACCTTCTTTGATCACTTAGATCTAGATCCAAGGTTTTTCTCACCACGGGAGTGGGTGAAAAGCTGGACCGACCAGCAAAGAGATGAGCTTGTCCTTCACACGGGAGTGGTTGTTTGGAGAGCTCATCGGACTAAGGGAGTTGGCGTTTAAGGCTGGCTTGCGTCGTCCAGCTAACGGGAGTTAGATCCTTGGGCTGGCGCTAGCTTAGGGGTTCTCACCACGGGAGTGGGCTAACCTTTCTCCTTGAACTCCCTTCCTAGGACTTAGCTCTAGTTGAGTTTCTAGACACTTTATTGACCCCTAAGATCTTGTAATCGATTGTCTCATCCCAAGACTCCCTTTTTATCATTAAAGTTTACATCTTTCATTTAGTTAAACGTTTATTACATATCGCATATTGAATTGCATTCATTCTAGATTGCATTTACGGTTTTTATTGCATTTTCGTTTCTGTTCTAAGTTCTCTTGTTACTTTTGAAATCATTGCTCTTGACTTGATCATTTCTTGCATTCGAAATTGTTTTCAACTAGCTCCATTTTGGATTGACTCTCAAGACCACAATGACATGAGTGGGATTGTTAATTGAACACGCAAAAATCCTGTTTCAATTTGGCGCCGTTGCCATTTGGAGTTTTACGTTTGATCATTTTCGATTTAGATTGTTTTCAAGATCAAGTTTTTTATTTTCACTTTCCATAGTTTGTTTCATACCTGTCATTTGGGAGCTGCTTTTCTCTTTTGCAGGATTATAACAACGTGTTAGCTTGTTTGTTGTCTGGGATTTGCCTTCTTTCTTTTGCAGGTTTATGCACACTCGATCACGTGGAGCTCACAATTTGCTTGACACAAGTGATCTTGATCGAGCAGAACGAGCCAAGCGAGAACGGCAAGCACAACTCCGGGCTGAACAGCAGCTAGCAGCTGAGCAGCAGGCTTTTCGGAACGACCAGCATTTTGAGCAAATGGCAGACCCACCAGGGGTACGTGCACCGCCTCAGGCGGCACAGCAAGCCGCAAACCAGCAAGCCGCAAACCAGCAGGCCGCAGCACATCCCGTTCATCCTCCACGTGTTGCTCGACAAATCGGGGCTGGCGATACTCCGAATTCTCACCTTAACCGCCACGGAATTACCCCACCACCAGTCCCCAATAACAACTTTGAAATCAAGACCAGCTTGATCTCTTTGGTGGAGAATTCGCAATTTCACGGCATGAGGGATGAGGATCCGTTGAAGCACCTTGACAAGTTTGACCGACTCTGTTCGTTGCAGAAAATAAATGGTGTTTCCGAAGATGGCTTCAAGTTACGGCTTTTTCCTTTCTCTTTGGGCGGAAAAGCATTAGCTTGGGAGACTTCTTTACCTGAAGGTTCGGTCACTACTTGGGACCAATGCAAGCGCGCATTTCTGGCTAAGTTCTTTCCGACATCCCGGACTGCGAAGTTGAGGAACGAAATCTCGGGTTTCACGCAGCTCAACAGCGAGACCTTCAGCGAAGCATATGAGCGTTTCAAAGGCTACCAGATGCAATGCCCCCACCACGGTTTCTCCAAGGAGAATTTGCTGAGTACGTTGTACCGCGGAGTTTTACCGAAGTACCGTATGTTGTTGGACACCGCTAGCAATGGATACTTCATGGGTCAAGATGTTGATGATGGATTGCTTTTGGTTGAGAACATCGCTACTAGTGATGGCAATTACAACGAGGAATATGACCGATCTGATAGAGGCAGCTCACTTAACGAAGAGAAGCTCAAGAAAGAGATAAAAACACTCAACGATAAGTTCGACAAGATGATCAGCGGTCAGCAGAAGCATGTGCATTTTGTTTGTGAGGATGATGTTGTCGAAGAGGAGGAGGAACAACAGGTTGAAGAGGTCCATTACGTCAACAATCAGGGCGGTTACCAACGGGGGTTCATCAACTACAAGAACAATCCCAACCTCTCCTACCGTTCTACAAACGTTGAGAATCCTCAAGACCAAGTCTACCCTCCACAGCAAACACAGCAGCCCAGTGGACAGCAAAACCAGCAGCAAAGTGGACAGCACAGTGGACAGCAAGTGGTCTATTACAAGAAAGGTTATCCACCTAAAACATTTGGTTCACCACAGCAAGTTTCTACTCAAGGTCAGGCAGGCAGCAGTTCAAGTCAGGATTCGGATACGACGAGTATGCTGAAACAGCTTCTTCAGGGACAAGTTACAGGGGCGAGTGACCTTCACATCAAGTTGGCTGAAATCCACAACAAAGTCGACAGTTCACACCATGAGCTCACCAGAAAGATCGAGGAACTAAGCTCCAAGGTTCAGTACTTGGAGTCTCATCACAACAGCAGCTCGAAGGAAACGCTGCCCGGAAAACCGATCCCCAACCCGAAAGAATACGCGAAAGCTATCACTCTTCGCAGTGGCCGCAATCTACCGCCGCGTACCGCTCCGGTGAGTCCCAACGAGGACGTTGTGATTCAAGTGGAGGAGGATTTAGTTGAGGGCGATGCTGAAGTTCCAGCTGAGAATGAGTCGGAAGCCAGAAAGACAAGAGAGACATCCAGAAACGGCAACCATGAGGACAAAAAGAGGACGGAAACTCCTTTTGTCCCTCCGCCTTACAAACCTCCGATGCCGTTTCCGGGTCGGTTCAAGAAACAGCTGATAGCCAAGTATAAGGGACTCTTTGACAAGGTTATGGATGAGATTGAAGTTAAATTGCCAATTCTGGACGCCCTAATGTTGATACCGCCATACCAGAAATTTCTCAAAGACGCCATCTTAGAAAGGACCAAAGAGGTTCAAGGCATGGTAGTGCTATCTCAGGAGTGTAGTGCCATAATCCAAAGTAGAGTGGTCACTAAGAAGCTAGGCGATCCAGGAAGCTTCACTTTACCTTGCTCTCTAGGCCCACTATCTTTCAGAAACAGCTTATGTGACTTGGGAGCGAGCGTTAGTATCATGCCTCTGACCGTAGCTAAGCGACTTGGTTTCAGCGACTACAAGAGGTGTAACTTCTCCCTAGTGCTGGCCGACCGTTCCATAAGACTACCAAAGGGAATGCTAGAGGACATGCCACTCAAAGTCGGAAATGTGGTAGTGCCCACGGATTTCATAGTGCTGGAAATGGATGAGGAGCCCAAGGATCCATTGATCTTGGGAAGGCCATTTTTGGCAACCGCTGGGGCTGTTATTGATGTGAAGCGTGGGAAAATAGAGCTGAATCTGGGTAAGGACTGTAGGATGGTCTTCGATATCAACGATGTGATGAAGCAGCCAACCATAGGTGGCGAGTCATTCTACATCGAAACCTTAGAACAGCTGGCCGATGAGTACTTGGAAGAGTTAAATGTTGAGGATAAGCTGCAAGTAGCTCTCACTAAGGACAATGCTGAATTTGGGTGTTTGCAGGCTGAGAGTTTGGGTTATGCTTGGCTGCTGGACACAAACAAAGCTGAGACAGGGGAAATCGGTTTAGAAAAACTTGTTGAGACAGCCTCAGATGACAAACAGGATGACAAACAGGTTGTGAACCTGTTTGCGCTCGGACAGAATCCGAGTGAAGAAGTCTCGCCTTCCCAGCCAGCTGATGACGACTGGTCCGAGCTCAAGGCACCGAAAGTTGAGCTTAAACCTCTTCCAAAGGGGCTCAGGTATGCGTTCTTAGGTCCTAACTCCACATATCCTGTCATAGTGAATGCTGCATTAGCCCCTCATGAGCTTGATACCCTTCTTGCTGAGTTGCGAAAGTACAGGAGAGCTCTTGGTTATTCGCTAGATGATATCAAGGGTCTCTCCCCTACTCTTTGCACTCACAGAATTCATCTTGAGAACGAATCGAAGGGATCAATTGAGCACCAACGTAGATTGAACCCAAAGCTTAAAGAAGTAGTTAAGAAAGAGGTTTTAAAGCTTCTTGATGCTGGGATTATTTACCCGATTTCGGACAGTACATGGGTTTCACCTGTACATTGCGTCCCGAAAAAGGGTGGTATCACAGTCATCAAGAACGAAAACAATGAGCTGATCCCTTCTAGGGTAATAGTTGGACATAGAATGTGCATTGACTATAGAAAGCTTAATGCTGCATCTAGGAAAGACCATTTTCCTTTACCATTCATCGACCAAATGCTTGAACGTCTAGCTTGTCATCCGTTTTATTGTTTCTTGGACGGGTACAGTGGCTTTTTCCAGATCCCTATCCACCCGGATGATCAGGAGAAAACCACTTTTACCTGTCCTTACGGAACTTTTGCATATAGACGCATGCCTTTCGGTTTATGTAATGCACCCGCCACTTTCCAGCGTTGCATGACTTCCATATTCTCGGATTTGATAGAGGAAACGGTCGAAGTCTTTATGGATGACTTTTCCGTATATGGCTCGTCCTTTTCCTCGTGTTTGTCTAATTTGTGCAGGGTATTGGAAAGATGCGAGGCGACAAATCTTGTGCTTAATTGGGAGAAATGCAACTTTATGGTGCAAGAGGGCATAGTGTTAGGGCACAAGATCTCCGAAAGTGGTATTGAGGTTGACAAAGCAAAGGTTGAGGTTATGATGCAGCTGGGTGAACCAAGGACAGTAAAGGATATCAGGAGCTTTTTGGGACATGCGGGTTTCTACAGACGGTTTATTAAAGACTTTTCGAAGATTGCTAGGCCACTCACTAGACTTCTGTGCAAAGAGAAGGACTTTGAGTTTGATGGAGAGTGTCGCCAAGCCTTCCTAGAGATCAAAGCCGCCCTTTGTAGCGCACCGATTGTCCAAGCTCCGAACTGGGAGCTGCCTTTTGAGATAATGTGTGATGCTTCGGATTTTGCGGTTGGTGCTGTATTAGGACAGCGGGTTGAGAAGAGACTGAACGTTATCTACTATGCGAGTAGAACACTCGACGAGGCACAGACTCGCTATGCCACCACGGAGAAGGAACTCTTAGCCGTTGTCTTCGCATTTGATAAATTTCGCAGCTACATAGTGGGATCCAAGGTAGTAGTTCATACGGACCACGCTGCCTTAAAGTACCTCTACACGAAGAAAGATGCCAAGCCGAGGCTCCTCCGCTGGTTGCTTCTCTTACAAGAGTTTGATCTTGAGATTGTTGATAAGAAGGGGGTAGAAAATAGTGTGGCTGATCACTTGTCTAGGATGAAGATTGATGAGGAGGTGCCCATTAATGACTCTCTTCCAGAAGAGCAACTCATGGCATTGGAGGTTATAAAGACTAAGCTAGACGATGCCTATGCCTTGAAGGATGAGAGGCTGCCTTGGTATGTGGACTTTGTGAACTACTTAGTCAGCGGTGAGATCCCTGAGGATATTAGCGGTTACAAAAAGAAGAAGTTCTTGCGAGATGTGTGCCACTATTACTGGGATGAGCCTTACTTGTTTAGGCGTGGGAATGATGGTCTGTTTAGGAGATGTGTTGCTGAAGCTGAGGGAGAGGACATCTTGCGCCATTGCCACGGTTCTAGTTATGGTGGCCACTTCGCGGTTTTCAAGACGGTTCAGAAGGTGCTCCAGGCTGGGTTTTGGTGGCCAAGTATGTTTAAGGATGCTCATGATCATATCGCCAAGTGTGATGCATGTCAACGGGCAGGGAACATTTCAATGAGGAATGAGATGCCTCAAAACCCAATCATAGTAGTCGAGATATTCGATGTTTGGGGCATTGACTTCGTTGGACCGTTTAACCCCGCTTCTCACGGAAACTCATACATCTTGGTAGCTGTGGATTACGTCTCAAAGTGGGTAGAAGCTATTGCAGCGCCTACCAACGATGCTAAAGTGGTCCTAAAGCTGTTCAACACAATAATCTTTCCGAGATTCGGTGTGCCAAGATGCGTGATAAGCGACGGAGGATCACACTTCGTGAACAAAGTGTTTGAGAACCTTTTGAAGAAGCATGGGGTGAAACACAAAGTAGCCACTCCCTATCACCCACAGACCAGCGGTCAAGTGGAGGTTTCAAACAAGCAAATCAAGGCCATACTTCACAAGACAGTTAGCTCGTCTAGAAGAGACTGGTCTTTGAAACTTGATGATGCTTTGTGGGCATATAGGACTGCTTACAAGACCCCTATTGGAAGAACCCCATACTCACTTCTCTACGGTAAGTCATGCCATCTCCCGGTTGAGTTGGAATACAAGGCGCTTTGGGCCATCAAAATGCTCAACATGGATCTCAGAACAGCTCAGGAGAAGCGAGAAACTGACCTGCATGAGTTAGAAGAAATCAGGCTTGATGCTTATGAAAGTTCTCGAATATACAAAGAGAGAACGAAGGCTTTTCATGACAAGCGGATTGTTCCTAAAACCTTCAAGGAAGGGGATGATGTTCTTCTTTACAACTCGAGACTTAAGCTCTTCCCCGGAAAACTTAAGTCACGTTGGTCTGGTCCCTTCAAGGTTAGAGAGGTGTTACCTTATGGAGCCGTGACTTTGATGAACAAAGAAGGTGGAGATTTCACGGTGAATGGCCAGCGGGTTAAGCCTTATATGGCGGATGTGGTGATTGGAGAAGGGAGTTCGGTCTCTCTCCATGATGTTGATGCTGCTTAACAGGAATGAAGGTCGAGCTTGTGACTTTAAACAAGCCCACTTGGGAGGGAATCCCATGACTATCTTTTTGTATATATTGTTTTAGTTTTGGACCTTTTGCTGTTTTTGCCTTTTGTCTCTGCTGACATGTTCAGGTTTTGGCTGGTATATCAAGTTTGGGAAATGGGAAACCATTGGGCAGGAAAGTTGTTGAACATCAAACCAAAACGGGTTGATTGTCTGAAAAGCTGGCCCAAACGGGTTGTCAAACAGGTTTCCTCCCCTGGATCAACCTGTTTGACAGCCCGCCCAGGTAAGTCAACGCTTCCCTTTGACTTTTTCTGAAACCCTCCTTTTCATTTAGAAAGTTTTTCCCCTTTTCTCCCGTTTTCTTTTCGCCCTGCAGTTTTTCTTTCTTTTTCAACTCTCTACTCTCTCCATCACTCACAAATCGCTCGATTTCTCTCATTCCCTCACCGAATTTCGTGATTCAAAGCTAGGACTTCTCTTAATTCCCCGATTTCTCGCTTTAGCAGCCCCGTTTTTCCTTTCTCTCACTTTCCTGCGAGGTAATTCCCTCTTCTCTAGAGCCGAATCTCTCGCTACGGCTCTTTAAAGAGATTTTGATTGAGAAACGGTATCTTTGCTATTTTTGGACGGAATTCCCTTGTTTTTGCTTTGCAATTTCGGATTATATAGTTGAATGCCGGATTGTGATGAAATTGTGCTTAAATTCTATATTGATGGGTTGGAATTTCGGGATATCCTTTGAAGCCGCGCTATGCATTGTTTGAATTTGAGTCGAATTTCGGGACTTCGCCAGAGTTTGAATTGTTTTTGTTCAGCCAACTGTTTCTCTCGTTTGGATATGAGCTATCCCTTTGAAGAAATTCCGATTGTTTGCTCTCTCGACAGTTTTGCGAAATTACAGCTTGGTCTAAACTCTTCTTAACCGTTTTGTCTCAATAGGTACAATGACCAACACCAGATCAGGGAGACAAGACCCTCCAGAAGACGACAGAGAGAGAGCAAGAAGGGAAAAGAGAGAAGGAAAGCGAAAAGTGGAGTATAGTGCGAAGAGGAAGAAAGGTGTAACAAAGGAGAAATCGCCGGAGTTTGCCGAAACCGTTGAGCAGGATATGGACGAGTCGGTGATTCCCCGGCCTTATGGAGTCCAAGGCCGCATCCGCATCCTCCGAAGAATGAAATTCCTCCCGATGCGCTATCCACACGGAGAAACGCTCAGGGAGCTCGGGATAGAGGAGGATGTGGAAGACATTTTCTTCCAAACTGAGCTTGGGGAGTTCATGAAGCTCGCCTTACCGGCGTACAGGCACCAAGCGATCCAATTCCTCGCGTCCTTGAAGGTGAGGAAACACCCGGCAGCAGCCACATCAGATATTAAGAACGATGGGCCGGGGTTTATCACCTTTCAGCTCTCCGGAGCCGAACACCGGTTGAGCATCGCCGAGCTAGAGGGGATCTATAAACTGGAGGAAGATGTCGGTTCGGATACTGAGATATGTGTCCCTGGAGCAGAGCTGATAAGCCTATGGGGAATGATTAGCTCGCGGCCTTACCAAACCTCGGCAAACAAAAGTAGTCATATCCGCAACCCAGCCATCCGCTACGCACACAAGGCGATTGCCCACAGCCTCTTCGCACGACACGAGTGTGCCAACGTCACCAAGCAGGAGTTCGAGCTTATCGACATCTCCCTTGAACAGAAGTTGCAGACGCTAGACAACGGCGAGGAGATGCGTGGCGATCTGAAGAGGGCCAGCAAAGCTTGGGCGATTTTAGACTCCTTCAAGCAATGCATGCGGAACGCGGAGCTTGCGTATGAACAAGGGAAGATCAAAGACTCTTATCTGGCAATTGGGAGCATGATCACTCCAATCCTGCTCGCAACCAACGTACCGCTGCCAGCGCCGACGCACCCGCCTCAGTTCATGGATATCGCCTACCTCAACAAAACCTGGTTTTTGAGGGGAATGCACAACGGGAAGCACGTCTATCGGTTCGAGCACCCTACTTTTGGCGTCTCGAAGATCCTCCTCCCTAACAAGGAGCTCACAAGCCACGACACCAGAGCCGGGATCGCCTTCCTTCCCACAGCTCACCAGCTGTTCATGGACGGAGGCGATGCGACAGTGAACGAGGAACAGGGGAACGACGAAGGAGAGCCTTCGGAGAGTCAAGCGAGCGGACAAGACGACTTCGACTTCATCCCTTACAACGCCAGCGGCAGCGCCCCAGCCATAGTCAAAGCTCATGAGCACATCCGGCTGTTGCGTAAGGGATTCAAGAAGCAAGCTGAGCTGATCAAGAAGCTCACCGAGACGGTCAATGTCCTGAAGGCTAAGCTTTCGTGCACATCGCCGAAAGCAGCTGAGACCGTAGAGCCAGCGTTGCGTAGAAGCAGGCGCAAGAGGAGGACTGGCGGATCACCACCCCCGACGTCATTCACTCATCCGATCGACCTCGATGAGACACCCACTCCACCCGACAACAGCCCCTGAAAGGTACAACTCCTTTATCATTGTACATACCGTTTTATGTATTTATTTTCCATATGCATTTCATCTTTTATTTTTGTTACATTGATCTCTCTTTCAAGCTTCTATTTGCACAAGGGACCGTGCAATTTAAGTTTGGGGGAGGGGTCAATAGCATTTGACATTGTTTTCTATTTTCTTATTTTCAATTTTGCATCTTTGAGTCTCATATGCATTTCATCTAAGGCATAGAAAATACCAAAAAAATTGAAAAATTTCGAAAAATTGCATAACTCAAAAGACTTATCATTTGCATTTACATAATAGGATTGAGTCTAGATGCATTTCACTTAGTTACTTGCACTTGCATAGGGAGCAATGACAAGCATTTTTCTTAAAAAGTGAAGCTTTTCGAAGAGATTTCAATGTCCCTGTGGTTAATTATCTGGTGCATAGATTGAGTTTGAAGTTAAGTTAGAACCACATTTGGAATGCACTTGATGACATCATGACTTGGTTGAAGCATTGCTTTGAGTTGACCTCTCACTTTACTTATCGAAACCTAATTTGGGCATCTTAAATATCATTCTCTTGCATTGAAAGTTTTTGCTCATGGATCTTGTTCCCCTTGGACACTCTTTAATCATTTTTCATCCCTCTTTGTGTGTCTGAGTTTGCTTGAAAACCCTCCCGTTGCCGGACCTTTCCTTTAAGCCCAAGATTTTACCGAGTGTAGTAAGGCCTTTTTCCGATTGAGCTAAGCAAAAGGTGTTGAGTCTTGACCGACAGAGTTTGAGCTTCCATGTAGAACTAGCTCACGGTTTTTGAGCTAGAATAGGCTTAGGATTGGTGGTTTGGGGAGTTTGTGAAAGAGGGAATGAGTTTTTGATTAGATCTTGAGAGGGACGAGAGGTTGGAACGATAAAAAGAAAAGAAAAGAAAGAGGAGTAGTGAAAAAGAGTGGTGGCTGTTAGTGAAATTGTCAAAATTAGGCAATAGAAAGAAGAAAGAAAGCAAATCAAAGCCTAGAAAAGGGAAAGCCTTAAGCCACAAAGAGTTCAAAAAGTTTAAATCCTCTGTTTTTGAAAAGAAAGTTCATCCTCCTTTAAGTCCTAGTGTATAACCCTCTCAAGGTCCAGAAATTAGAAAAAGAGTGTTCTTTGGGTTTAATTGAGTTTCGTTCTCTAATGAAAAAGGGTAGATAGGACCGTTGGGTGTTTTGGGTTTCTCGGCTCAGTTTTGGGTAGATGGAAGTTCAACTTTGTATCATCCTTGGACTTGACTCTTAGCTTTTTGCCCAAGCTCGATCCGTCTTTGAGAGATCCCTGTTCTGAAATTGAGAAAACAACCTTGGAGAAACCACTCTTATCTCCTAAAAAGCCTTGTCCCTTAACCAAATGAGCAAATTCTGAAATGCATGAGTTTATGATTCACGGTTTGTGTTAATTGAATGTCAAAAAGTGAGAGTGATATGAATGCATGTGTAGGTTGAGTCTGATGTCGTTTCGTTGCTTTTGAATGTGGCTGAAGTTGTTGAATTGGAACAAACTCTTATTGCACTTTATAATTCTGCACATGTTCATTGATCTATCTTCCTCTCGCTTCACTGTTTGAGAATTTTTGAGCTTCCGCCTGCATCATCAACCCTCTCGGATTTGTTTTCTTTGCTTGAGGGCAAGCAAGATTCAAGTTTGGGGGAAGTTGATGTCTCTGTATTTTGCATGCATTTAGGAGCACATTCCACCTAGTTTCGCCCCCATATTAGCTCATAACTTTAGCATTTTAGTGTAAATCTCTTGCATTGTACAAACACATGGCATTTAGGACTTGCATTGCATTAGTTGTGTACTTGGGAGTTGTACCAGGTGTTTTGGAGCTGAAAAGGGGGAGAAATGGAGTGAAGTTGAAGAAGGAGTGAAGTCTGGGCGAAACAGGATGAGCAAACAGGATGAGCAAACAGGATGAGAAACAGGTTGAGAACCTGTTTGCCGACGGAAAGCTGAGCATTGACCAAAAGAAGGGAGTTGACCCGCGTTTTACCTGATCTGTTTTGAGCTGTGCGAATTGGGAAGGAAGAAGGGTCAACTTAAATGAGTTGACTGAGGTTTCCCTTTGTACCTCACTATAAAAGCCCTTAAACCTAATTTCTTTGCATCTTATCTTGTAATCTCTTGGAGAAAATAGATCTAAACTTTCCTCTTTGAGAATTTTCTTTGTATTTACATTTTGCTTTGGATTTCTAATCAAGTTTAGTCATTTCATCTTGCGTTCTTCTTGTCTTATTTAGTTTCACGCTTTCCTCTCTTTCTATCTATGATTAGGACCCTTTCCTCTCTAGGATTTGGTGTTCTTGTTATGGGTAGTGAGTAAATCATCTTGGGTCTTGAGGGATGAGATAGATTAGAAGAAATTGGGGTTTGATTGAGTGCCTAGAGGGTTTTAATCCTTCCATAAGGTCCTTCTTTGCTGGGTTTGCTTAAGGCTAGACCTTCTTTGATCACTTAGATCTAGATCCAAGGTTTTTCTCACCACGGGAGTGGGTGAAAAGCTGGACCGACCAGCAAAGAGATGAGCTTGTCCTTCACACGGGAGTGGTTGTTTGGAGAGCTCATCGGACTAAGGGAGTTGGCGTTTAAGGCTGGCTTGCGTCGTCCAGCTAACGGGAGTTAGATCCTTGGGCTGGCGCTAGCTTAGGGGTTCTCACCACGGGAGTGGGCTAACCTTTCTCCTTGAACTCCCTTCCTAGGACTTAGCTCTAGTTGAGTTTCTAGACACTTTATTGACCCCTAAGATCTTGTAATCGATTGTCTCATCCCAAGACTCCCTTTTTATCATTAAAGTTTACATCTTTCATTTAGTTAAACGTTTATTACATATCGCATATTGAATTGCATTCATTCTAGATTGCATTTACGGTTTTTATTGCATTTTCGTTTCTGTTCTAAGTTCTCTTGTTACTTTTGAAATCATTGCTCTTGACTTGATCATTTCTTGCATTCGAAATTGTTTTCAACTAGCTCCATTTTGGATTGACTCTCAAGACCACAATGACATGAGTGGGATTGTTAATTGAACACGCAAAAATCCTGTTTCATATGTTAACAAAATTAACAAAATTTATTAATGAATTACTCATATTTTAAATGAAATGTTAACAAGTTAGCACGACTATTATCACAATAACACAGTTAACACTATAAATTTACATATGATAACTAAGTGGATAATAGTTAGCATGGTAATCACAGATTCACAGTGTTATCATGATTATCACAATGTTATCATTAATATTATTGTTAATAATGTTAGTGTGTTAACATTATCATGATAATAATATTGTTATCATGGTAATTGAATAGTTATCTCGATATCATACTAGTTTGCATGATAATAACATAATTATAATTATATATTGTTTTTAGTTTTCAGATGATGAATAGTGTAATCGCCCTTTTTTAATTTTCTTTCGTATCTACCCCGAGTATCGCCCCATTTAATGCCTTGTCTCCTGCAACAAAACACTCAACTCACGCGCTTTGGCCTATAGGGGCAGATCCGGCAGAATCGCCTCCTGACATCTGTATCGTTCTAAATACGAAAGATTACCGCTATATTCTTCGTTTTCCATTCATCCAACGATATTCACCCAATTCACCCTTTTTAAAAAGTGTAAAATTACCTATGTTTCTAATAAACACTTGTCGGAAAAACTCAGAAACATATGAATACTTTTGTTGTCGTTATAATTAAAGATTAAAATTATTGGATGTATATTCCAATTTGTTACAAACCATCACAGGTTTAAAATTCATAGCTTATTAGTAACAAAAAGGCATTAAATGCAATGATAAAATATATTGAAAACGAGTTTCAATAGGAGTCCTATTATAGGACCACAAAAATGAAGATGAAAATAATTACTAAGGAGTAAATTCTCAGCTAATATTCAGTAAGGAGTATATTGGTTAGGTGAATCATTCAAAGATATCTTTTTGTTTTCATAAGAAAGGACCAAAAAAAATATAAATCAACTGAGGAGAAAATAGCTGTGACAATCTTCTGAAAGCCAAACTACCAGATCCCCAAAACAGTCACGCCAAAGAGAAGAAGAAGAAGATGGTGGGTGTTGTGAAGTCTGCGATCGGGGATATGGTGATGACCTTCTCTTGGGTTGTCCTCTCCGCGACCTTCGGTTTACAGACGGGTGCTATTGTCTCCGCCGGTGGTTTTCAGGGAATCACTTGGGCACCGTTGGCGATTACGACGTTTCTGATTTTCGTCTACGTTTCGATCTTCACCGTCATCTTCGGTGGCGCTAGCTTCAACCCTACCGGAAGCGCTGCCTTCTACGCCGCCGGTATCCCCGGAGATACCCTTTTCTCCTTGGCGATCAGATTACCTGCTCAGGTATACTGTCTAAGATCCCAAACATTTCGGAATTTTCTGGATTTGCACTTACTCTCCTTCTTTATTGCTTTGGGTTTACTTCGTTTAACAGATTTTGTCTATGCGAATTTGAATCTATCTGTGTATAAAATCTCGATCTGTATAGTATATGCTTTGGTGTGATTTGTCCCCACTGTGATGCCTCCTTTGAACTGGTACAAGTAGAATCGACTTTTTCTTGCTCAATTTTATCATATATCGTTTGCTGCAATGAGACTCATCTTTCGTTGTTCGTATATTCTCTCTCACTCTGATCTGATTAGTTTGGTGGGATTTAATTTTTATGAAAACACAGAGAATCGGATTCTTTCATTAATCTCTATATGTGTTTCCCACTTGACTAAAGCAGGAAATCAAAACCTTATCTTATTCGTCGATCTTTCTATATTTGTTCTTTGGCTTTCTCCGAATTCTTCTTGCGTATCTATATTATAATAAGGAGATTGGAAAAACTGTTAATTGAAAAACATTAGTAAAGCTAATTCAGGAAGAGGAGTAAAATTACTTGGGAGAATGAAAAACAGCTTTTCCTTATTTTTTCACTCAAATTCCATGCTCCATTATTTTCACTGATTCTTGATTCCGACTTGATAATGTTTGAATTTCAGGCAGCTGGTGCTGCAGGAGGTGTATTGGCCATCATGGAGTTCATGCCAGAGAAGTACAAGCATATGATCTCTGGGCCTTCCCTTCAGGTTGATGTACACACCGGAGCTATGGCAGAAGCGATCTTAAGTTTTGGTATTACCTTTGCGGTTTTGCTTATTATCCTCAGGGGTCCACGAAGATTACTAGCTAAGACGTTCTTACTCTCTCTTGCAACCATCTCCTTCGTTGTTGCTGGTTCTAAATACACCGGACCAGCCATGAACCCTGCCATTGTAAGTTTTACTTTCATTTTTTACTGTGTTCGCCGATTAAAAGATGGATGATGATGTTTCTAAATCTGTTTTGTGTTTGCAATGTAGGCGTTTGGGTGGGCATACTTGAACAGCGCTCACAACACATGGGACCATTTCTATGTCTATTGGATCAGTTCTTTTGTAGGAGCTTTATCTGCTGCATTGCTCTTCCGTTCTATCTTCCCGCCACCTCGACCCCAGAAGAAGAAACAGAAGAAAGCTTGAGGATTAAACCAATCGGGTCAGATTCTTTACCGGTTTGGTCTGTTGAAAGATTCACAAGGTTTATTCCATTCCAAAATAAGGAGAAACCAACAAAAGAATCAAAGTCTCCTTATCATTGTTTACAATTTTTACGCTTTATTTATGGATTTGTGCAGACGTCACTATTCTCCGGTTTGTGCATAATCATTCAGACTCTCTTCCTGTTAAGCAATAGTAGATTATCAATCTTCTGGTTTAGTTTAGTTCTCTACGGTTAATCCTCTAATTCAGTTCTGACTGCTAAGAACAAAGAAATCAAAAAGCGAAAAGAAAATGTCTATAGGGATCACAACTCGGTTTAGCTAGAATCTGGTTAGCTTGGTTTTCGTAAAATTGTTCGGTTAATTCTCTCCAATATATGGTTTTTAATTTTAATTTTGTTACAAAGTCTTGTCTAAACTTTACACTAATAAAAAAAAATGTATATCAGCTTTTCGTGGATGTTACCCAACTCTCTGTTTAAATCATATAAACGTAACGTCTTTGTTTGGTCCTATCGGTCACGCAAATTCACGATTTAGATCTGTAGACAGAAATTGAATTCGAAACTTTGGATCAGTCCGGTAGCAACCGCACTTGCAATCGATCGCCGATCTGGATCCGTTAAAGGATCCGCCGCAGTCCTTGAAGACGTCGGCGACCTCCGCCACCGGCAACAGGATCCGCTACCGTTCGCCTTCCGCCTCTGAGCTACTGGAGTCTGGACTCGCCACTGGATTGTCCGGTAACCATTCTCCTACCTCCGACTCTCATCAGGGTCTTCTGTCAATCGACGGAGGGAAAATGACGGCGAAACGAGCCATCGGGCGACACGAATCTCTGTCTGACAAGATCCATCGACATCGCGGTCTTCTACTCCTGATCTCGATTCCCATTGTGCTGATCACTCTCGTCCTTCTGTTGATGCCTGGGACGTCGACCTCCGTCTCAGTCATTGAGGAGTACACGTTGAGAAACCGCGACGGAGGCTCGAACTCGAGGGGTCCGAAGAATTACGCCGTGATTTTCGATGCCGGAAGTTCTGGAAGCCGCGTGCATGTTTACTGTTTCGATCAGAATTTGGATCTCGTTCCTTTGGGAAATGAGCTCGAGCTCTTCATACAGGTATTGCATTCTTCGAAATTTGATTCATTTCTTGTGTGAAATCAATCATACAGTTACGTTTCCTCTTGTTTGTTTTTAGAAACTGCCTGGGCTCTGTCTCTATAGCACTTGTGTGATAATCTCCCACTAATGTTCGTTTGAATAGATTAGAAGCCGCCTGTTTGCTTGTTTTAAAGCTCTGAGCCAAAGCTCATTATGGAAACTTAGATCCATAATTGTTTCAAAACTCTTCCCTCCTGGAATCCCAACAAGAAGCTTGACCGATGAAACTAGATTCCACAATCGGCTTAAGTTTCTTTTTTTATGCATTTTGGGGTCTGAAACTATTATTCTGATATAATTTCAGCTAAAACCAGGATTGAGTGCGTATCCAAATGATCCTCGCCAGTCAGCAAACTCTTTGGTGTCTCTTCTTGGCAAAGCAGAGGCCTCTGTTCCCTCTGAGTTGCGTCCGAAGACTCCTGTCAGAGTTGGGGTATGGAAACGAGTTCTTGCACACAAAGACGAATTGAGGCTATTCATTTTTTTTTTTTGTTAATCATTTAAACTCTTTTGCATTATATCCTGTGTGTGCAGGCGACTGCAGGTTTGAGGGCTTTAGGTCACAAAGCTTCTGAAAATATTTTGCAAGCGGTAATATTTTGTGCATATGATTTATACATATATATATATATATATGCCTGCTTTTCTACTTTTTTATACTTAAAGATGATTTTGTTTTTAAGGTTAGGGAGCTGCTTAAAGATAGAAGCAGGCTGAAGACCGAGGCAAATGGAGTTACTGTTCTGGATGGTACTCAGGAAGGTTCTTATCAGTGGGTATGTTGTATTTTTTTCCATCTGATAGTGTCAGACTCATGTTAAACCTAGTACGCCTGAAGTCATGTAACAAGTTCCCATTTTTTTCGAAATTGTCCATTCTTAAGGTGACCATCAACTACTTGCTAAGGACTTTGGGAAAGCCTTACTCAGATACAGTTGGAGTGGTTGATCTTGGAGGAGGCTCCGTTCAAATGGCATACGCTATATCAGAAGAAGATGCTGCAACTGCACCAAAACCAGTTCAAGGGGAGGACTCATACGTCAGAGAAATGTATCTCAAGGGACGGAAGTATTTCCTCTATGTTCACAGGTTGGTCTTACGCGAGACATGAAACTAGTTTTAGTTTATCTTTTGAATTTAACGCAATATCTTGTCTATTGCAGCTACCTACATTATGGCCTGCTGGCTGCCCGGGCAGAGATTTTGAAAGTTTCTGAGGACTCTAGCAACCCCTGCATCGTGACCGGCTTTGATGGTAAGCGAGAGAAACTATTATCTTATCGAAGAATATGTTTTTTACTTTCTAACTAGAGCTCTCTGTTTTTCATCCTCAGGTACTTACAAGTATGGAGGGAAAGAGTTTAAAGCCGCAGCTTTTCCATCTGGTGCAAGTCTAGACGAATGCCGGCGAGTAGCTGTCAACGCGCTCAAAGTCAATGATTCACTGTGTACACACATGAAATGCACATTCGGTGGAGTATGGAACGGTGGAGGCGGTGGTGGCCAGAAGAATATGTTTGTTGCATCGTTTTTCTTTGATCGAGCCGCAGAGGTAAATATATCTTTTTTCGCCGTTTAAGACTCATTAGTCACTTGCGAAACATCAGACTGTTAGACAGTAACTTCAACGATGATGACAGGCCGGTTTTGTTGACCCGGCGCAACCTGTGGCTAAGGTTCAACCACTTGAGTTTGAGAAAGCAGCGAAACAAGCTTGCAGCATGAAAATGGAACAAGGGAAATCCAAGTTCCCACGTGTGGAGGAAGACAATCTTCCTTACTTGTGCTTGGATCTTGTTTACCAATATACTCTCCTCGTTGATGGATTCGGTAACTTACGCCTACGCCTATCACGATGATGATAATCTTGCATTGTTCATAATATATTTGATTTTCCCCATTTATATCCATAGATTTATTGAAATGTGTTTGATCTTAAACAGGATTGAAACCATCCCAGACAATAACATTAGTGAAGAAGGTGAAATATGGAGAATATGCGGTGGAAGCTGCGTGGCCACTAGGAAGCGCCATAGAGGCCGTATCATCGGCATGAGTGATGGTCAATTTTGGGAATTTGCACAAAAAACCTTATTCTTTTGATTTCTCTCAAAATCCCCCCCCCAAAATCTCTTTTTTCTACCTCAGAATTTTGTTACCATCATAATCTTTAATTTCTTACTATCGATTTTTGTTACAATAATCCATCTAGAGAAAGAGTTTCGATTCTTACGTAACTTTTTTTTTTTTTTTTTGTAAACTAAACTGCACACGTTTTCTTGGTTTCTTATAAGTTATAAATATATTATTCCTTGTTGAGCGTTTTTTAATTACGTAGTCTGTCCATGTATAATCGTCTCTCTGTTTTTCTTTTTCTTTTTGCAATTCAAAACCTACATTTATTGGAGTCGAATGGTCTAGTTTTGTATTGATAATTAAGTTAACATCATTATATTTCCCAATGTCTAGCCTCTATATCCAAATCCGAAATAAGGTCCCATATTAGGCCAAGAGTATACTTTCCATTGAATTCTTTGTCTAAATTATTTGTCGAGTAAAAGAATCAAACTTAAATCCGAAAGTAAGTGTGTGCAACAACGAGACTCGGAGATGAGCATTGACCAGTCAAAGGCATAAAGTTTTTATAGTTTGGAACTTATACGTTAGATGAGAGGAGAAGTCCTGTCATATAAAGTATTAACTCAACTACTTTGTTTTGTTTGTGAATTGTGACCATTTACACGCCCTTTCATTCTAATCTAATGTCACCTACTTGACTTTAACACCAAACTAAAACCTTAATATATACTCCGAATAAACAATTGGAAATCCCATGAAAACTCTAATCGGGTAAAGCTATATATATATATAGACTATACATTATAAGGATTGAGCAGTCTTGCATGCTCTATTTTTTAGCACATTCACTGTAGATATTATATCGTCATTTATGTGATGATAGAACACTTACGGTATAGTTAAACAATAACCATTTTATTTTCGAGAAATACAAAAGTTATTTCTGAAAAGTAATAGATGTCGATTGGTGAGTAGTTGCAAACTTGACAAGTGAGTGTCCAAATTCGAGTAGAACAAGTAAGCTTTCATTATATCTAACAACACTAAGACACTTATTGAGATAAACAAAAATCTATTTTTTGTTGATATGTTCTTAATAGAAGGATCCACCCCCATATTTTTCTATGTATTATAATAGTATATATCTTTAATAATCTTTATAAAGTGGAGAAATGACAAGAAGTAGGAGAAAAATATGTGCTAAAAGTACAAAATATTATTCCTAAATTACGTAAAGAGACCACTATTCAACTAGTTAGTACCCATCACCGTTCCAAAAAGCAGTCTCAAAATAAAAAGATAGATAAAGAAAAGGAAGAAGGGGATGTTAATTAAGATGAGCATTGATACTTTTCTATAATTAACAGTATACTGCTACAAGATATTAATAATTGTATGAAAATAAATTAGTAGCCTTATATTAAACCAAATACGTAACTGGTTTAAAATTTGTTTTTGGACTAGCTACGAACTATATTGATGAAATATTTCATCACGAGATTAGTTTTTTTTTTTTTTTTTCTATTTTGTAGAAATAATACCCTGGATTGATTCATCTATTAACCTGTCATGGTTTCTTTTTTCAAATTTAAATCAGTTTTTCTTAAGCGGATAATATCAAACTTCTATGAGTGTGGACTTACTTCATTCTTTTGGCATATGCTATCTTTTACGGTTTGTCTTATCAAGAATTTAGAGTACTTCTATTTACTACTACACACATAGTAAAAACACATTTAATTTTTATATTTTTAAAATAAAAAATATTTTATCATTAATTCCAAAACAGATTAATCAATGAAAAAATAATCTGCAATATTCAAAAAGTAAAAAATAACAAAAACACATTTAATTTTGCATAAAAAATAATATGAAACAAAAAAAACTCTTCTCTATTAGAGAGTATTATTATTATTGTTCTTAAAGCAACTTTCTCCAAATTTTGGCGTTTTCCAATTTTCTGTAACCGTCCATTTTTCCTTATTATATTCCTACAAATCTGACTTCATCGCGAATTACCCGTCTATACGAACACAGGTCACATGTGTACATGTAATTTCAAGATATTTTGTTTGAAAAAATCAGCTCATATATATATATTTTTTGGGGATCTTTTCATTGGTCTAAATCAAGCTATGAGCAAGATAAAGTTGCTGCTATTTCATAATAAATGAAGTGACCGTAATGATTGACGTTATGATCGTTGTTAACAAAAAATGTTTCATGTATTTACTATGTTAAAAATTTACTATGTAACTGTATTTGTTTCATGTATCGCATCTATCTATTTTGTTTGTTTTCTAGTAACCGTATGTTTCGTTCGTTCTGGTGCAACCATTCAAATTTCAGAGTATAGACTACAGAGTTCTCGACCAACCTTCAAATACTCACAAAATAAATCTTTGTCCACCTAGATTCAATATATTTATACTACATGTCTGCATATGTATTATTAATGTCAATTTTAGTTATTTAGTTTTTTCAACTTCCTTCCTTTCTTTTTTTCTTCTTTTTCAAACGGTTATTCAACTTGTCACCACTACCAAATTAGACATACAGAAAAATATAATAATTTATATTGAATAAGTTCAAACGTTTACAAAGAGAAAATTTTTGAACATCCGAACGTTATTATTCTCAAATTTACAGTTACTGAGGTATACGTGTTAAAACATTAAAGAACAATTATTCACTGGTCTATATTCAAATAACTCGTCTGGTATATTTATTTTCAAATCAATACTATTCGTCACTGTAGCCAAACGTTTATTATATTAATTTTTAGGTTATTCAAACTATCCCTACAGTAACTTCTTCCTTTTAAAAAATTGGTATAATGAACATGTTCACCTATAATTCTAGGCTAGGTGCAAATTGTTGACGCGTGATAGAGGAATCGAAAGTCACACGTGTGGTTGCTGGCACGTTGACTATTTAATTTTCCATGTTTCTTAACTTATGTCTGTTTATGACGTTTTAATTGGTTGATTATATATATATATTAATAAGATTTGAAGTAGACTTTTTAGCAATTTCAAATATTTATGTATTTTAACTACCTTACTGGCGTAAGAGAAACTCCATTTTCTACAAACGAAACAACAAAGTCACGTTTGATAAATTCCCTGCGCAGTGTGTTTTATATAAGACTTTCTCGTAACAAATTAACCCCAAGAAGACTTTCTTGTAACTTGTATCCTTTACAATCACTTTTTTGGTAGTTGGCTTTCTTTACAATTGCTCACATATCTATCTTATGCGTACGTGCATCATGATTAAATATATACTATGTTTTTTTCGTTAAAGATAAATAAATATGTTAAGCTTCATAATCAGTAGTTTTAACATCGGTGGCACATAATTTTTTTTTTTATTTTGTTAAAGGATTATCGGTGGCACATTATTTGACTAATAAAATGATACTACAGCCATTTATGAAAAAAATCATAACATACATTAAAAAAAATTATAATAATACTATACAATGTAAAAACATGTAGTATCTGCGAATTATACCAAATTTTTGTTGCTAAAATCAGGAAATTATTATCGACAGTCATGTACCTTTTCTGTAAATTAAATTTAATGATTTTATGAAGTGCCTTGTCTTCGATGAAGTAAGATTCAATTATGTGTCTACGATATATATATATATATATATATTTTTTTTTTTTTAAAAGGGAAAAAAATAAAATAAAAGTTATTTAGGGGATAATTAGGTTTGCGTGTGGTTTGCGCGTGTGTGTGAATGCCGCCGTGGCATGTCAGTATCATTTATCTGAATTATGTATTTTTTCTTATAACATTAATCTAGTATAATTAACTTATTAATGATGTTGTTAAATTAAACGTTAAATATATCATGTGGGTGCTTATGATTCCACGTTTGCTCTTCGGGAAGAAACCAACGTTTAATCTTGGTTTGCATCCCACCGAGAAACATATCAAATGAAGATTAGTTTAATACTTGCTTCATTAGACAAAACACGTAATTAATTCCTATTTTAGCATTTAATCAAAATTATTGGTCATTTTTTCAACAATTATTGCCCTTTAGTCTTTACACGTGGTAGACCGGCACTGGTCAATCCAGATAAGAAGTATTATATTCATTTTATTTTAATTTTTTCTACATTACAACAAAGTAAAAATACAAACATTACTAAATATGATTAGGATAACAACTATGCAATATATTATAATTATTCATCTACTGCACAGTTGTGCAACCCCATGATGATAAAGAGTACGCAGAAAACAATTTTACGTAAAGGTTTTTTCATTTTAAAGTTGTTCTTATCTCTTTATATTTGAAAGGAAAGAAGGGAAATCTCTTTCATATTTTTAATTTCTATTTTTGAACACACAACTTACTTTCGTCAACTATGAATGATAATTGTTATCAATATATGGAAAATGGGGAAAATTCAACTAACCTAACAAATTGGAAAATTTAATGAATCAGATAAAGCAACTAGCATTGCATTTTAAAGTTTCCGTTAGTGTTTGACTGTTCTATCGATTTTCAATTTCATTATCCTATTCTGAAATAGAAAACAATTAAAGCAAACGAAATGAACGAACTGTCTAATATATAGTCTAATTGTATACAAATATGTGAGCATGTATACTGCGAGAAGTTCATTTCAAGATTTCTTTCTAAATTATGAATTTTTTCTCGGAACAAAAAAGATACTATAAAACCAAAACCAAAAACAAAAAAAAACAAAAATGACCCACAAAAAAAAATTACAATTAATTAGACCAGCGTATGGTGCTTGCGTCAGCAGCCGCATCTGGGCATACGTGGATATGGTTAGGACAAAAGTAAAACTAACCAATCAGATGTAATCTCAGAGGACACAGCTGTCTCGTTTGGGTCCACTTATCTAACAAAACTTCTTCAATTATTCACTCGATACAATGACACAAATAAATAAATAATTAACTATTAAAATATTTGAAAACGGAACATTTGTGTTCATACTTTGATCCTTAAAGATGTTTTGGTATTTTGAGGAAAAGATTGAAGACTGTTTCTCATACATTTTCTAAAAATATATATAGGAAATATGGGATTCACTATAGCTAAACTGCACATGTTCGAATTGAGTCCACTACAACTAGTTTGTGTTGGATCGCATACTTTAAACAAATAACGTTCAAATAGGAGAATATATAGACAACATGCACAAAACAACCAAAAATAATTGGGAGTAAGATATAATTGTATTCATTGTTTTTCCCTAGTTTCTGTTCATAAAACATGCTTGGGTTTTGATGATGACGATATTTGTTGTTTTCTCGCCATAAATTTCTCATAGCTTAAAAAAAAAAAAGAAGGTTATTTGAAAGATATATGCTATATTCAATCCTAGCTGAATTTATTTATTATAATCGACTACTTTAACATTTTTTGGGGATATTTTTCAACCTCTCTACTTTACAGAAAATAATATTCTGTATTTTTTCCTCTGTTCTAAATTTTTAATATTATTTATTTTATTTATTAAATATATAGTAGTACTAAATGACAAAAACCCACACACCATAAATTGCCCTCGCAACCAGCTACGAAAAATTTCAATCTTTGGCTCACTTCTTCTTTCTCTCTTTGCTCACAACCCAAAAACAATCTTTCTCCTTCGTTTTTCTTTCTTTTCAATCATCATACTAAATTATAATTCATCCGAAAGAAACAATGATAAGCAAGGATCCAAGATCAAATTTGCCACCCGGGTTTCGATTTCATCCAACAGATGAAGAACTCATTCTCCACTACCTAAAGAAGAAAGTTTCCTCTTCACCTGTCCCGCATTCGATCATCGCTGATGTCGATATCTACAAATCCGATCCATGGGATTTACCTGGTAATTAATTAACCTAATATCTGTCCTTTTTGTTTATTTATATTATTTTCGTTTATTGACATTTTGATTAGTACTGTTATAAAAAATAACATGTTGTTTGATTTGTATCAGCTAAGGCTCCGTTCGGAGAGAAGGAATGGTATTTTTTCAGTCCGAGGGATAGGAAATATCCAAACGGAGCAAGACCAAACAGAGCGGCTGCGTCTGGATATTGGAAAGCCACCGGAACAGATAAACTGATCGCGGTACCAAATGGTGAAGGATTTCAACAGAACATTGGTATAAAGAAAGCTCTTGTGTTTTATAGAGGAAAGCCTCCAAAAGGTGTTAAAACCAATTGGATCATGCATGAATATCGACTCGCCGAATCTCTATCGCCCAAAAGAGTCGACTGTTCTAGGAGCGGCAGTAGCGAAGTCAATAATTTGAAATCTAAAGAATATTCGATGAGGGTAAGATTTTTTAAAAACATACAAAAGAAAAAGATTGTTATGGTGATTTTTATTCAGTAAAAAAGAAAAAAAAGTATATCAACAGGAAGAAGGAAAATACCGGATAAACCATTTTAAAAAATCAAAATTGCTTTAACACTTACGTTGATTGATGATTGTTTTATTATTATATTTATTCCTTATTCTCTTGCAGCTGGATGATTGGGTTCTTTGCCGGATTTACAAGAAATCACACGCTTCATTGTCATCGGCAGAAGTTGCTTCAGCTACAAGCGATCAGGAACATGAGGAAAATGACAACGAACCATTCATAGTCAGCGAATCCCTTTTGCAAAATTTGTCAACCGATGATCAAACCCTTAAACGTCAGAAGTCTTCTTTCTCGAACTTATTAGACGCTACCGATTTGACCTTCCTCGCAAATTTTCTAAACGAAACTCCGGAAAATCGTACTGAAACAGAGTTTTCTTTCATGTTTGGAAATTTCACAAACCCCGACATCTACGGAAACCGTTACTTGGATCAAAAGTTACCCCAGTTGAGCTCTCCTACTTCAGAGACGTGCGTGATTGGAAACAAGAGAGAAAGACTTGATTTTGCGGAAGAAACGATGAACACTTCGAAGAAGATTATGATCAACAACTTTAGTTACAACAATAGGATAGATCATTTGGGTCATAGTATGGTTCAACAGTCTAGTTTTCTAAATCAGGAATTCTTGATGAGTCCTCACCTTCAATATCAAGGCTAGAGAGGATATTGTTTTAGAAACCTAATTACGCAAGTTAAGGACCATTTGATATATGATTGAAAAGTAGGAGTCGGTACTATATAAAATTACCAAAGTGTTGTAGGGGAAGGGACGTTAATAATATAAGCTTATAGTGAAAAATAGCATTTTAAAAATACTTTTTCGTCGATGCCAGATATACGTCATATTTTTGTTTCTACGCAAAACACAACATTCCTATTTATTTACGTCTTTCACTTCTTTCCAGAAAAAAAAAATACAAAGACGACTATGGTCAGAGTTAAAGACACAGTTCACAGCAGCCCAAGTCCTATGACTCGTTTGAAGCTCACTCACCATCTTTCCATTCTCTTTTACTTTCTTTGTGCTCTCCATCTTTCTCTTTTCAATGCTCTCCTTCTTCTCTTCACCTCTCCTTTTCCTTTTCCCATCACAACACTTTTTTTTTGCTTCATTCTTACAAAAATTAAACCACTTAATGTCACCGCATTATCGATAGATAAACGTGCCAACGACTTTTCCTATTGCTTCATTAAGGAACCAAGAAAAGTCTTTAACACTCTTACTCTCCTGCAAATTTAGTCATGATCATCAGACCAAAAGATGTGACCATAAACATATAAAAAAAGAAGAGATTCTCACCATCACATTCACCATCCGTTTGATGGCCTCCATAAGTATGCTAAGAGGATTAGAATCAGCAATATCGAAATTGTTGTTAAAGTATATTGCATTTACTCTCACGCCATCAATTTAATTGATAGAGAATCAACAATGGCTTCTGATCAATGAAAGACGGGAAAAATAAGTTAACCAAAAAGATATAAATTGCCCTTACTCTCACGCCATCAATTTATTTTACTGATAGAGAATCAAGGTAGCCAAGATGATATATGGTATGAGAAGAAGAGTACATGTAACATCAAAATTCAAGACAAATATAAAATATATAGAATCAAGAGAAAACATACACGTTATTTTGTCGTTCATTTTTCGTGTTCATTTTTCGTGCAACCTGGTACTAATATTAGAATTGATCAACTACGTCGATACACAAATAGTTCGGAGAAAATATTGTTATTTTTGTGAGCTTGGAATTCAAGTTTTAGACTTATAGCTAACATACACTATATTTAAATATTAGACGCCTTGAACATGATATTAGTGTCAACCAGGAATTAATTGTTTTAGAAATTGATGAATTAAGTCGGTGATTTGTTGCGAGTATTGACGAAGTAAATTTTACTAAAACTAATATCGAAAATCGAGTTAGTAATTGAATTACATTTGATTTGGCCGACAGAAAAATAACGTTTGATTTGATGGAATAAAATGTCAATCTTCATGGAAAAGAAGATGACGAGGTCCAAACATTAGTGAACTTCTAACATGCCGATCAAAAAACCAAAAATGCTAATAACTCAAACATAGGATTAAATAGCTTCGATACTGATTAGTGAGTACCTACTATGTTTCCCTTTTTAACGTTTTATTATTTTTGTTAGTCGTATTTCAATTTTCATTTGCTTTACAAAAGTAAGAATTGCAGTCGATCCATATATAGTTCGGTTTAATATTGTCTTCGTTAATGTTGAACTTGTTTACTCAAAGATAATACAACATGATTAGCAACACCCCCCAAAAAAAAACGTGTTTAGATTCTAGTTTAGTTTAGATTGGGAAAAAGTCCAGATAACAAAGTAAAAATAAAAAGAAAACAATTTTGACGTCTTGAAGATCACTTAGTTCCTTCCACTCTCGGAAGAGTTTCAAGAACTGGTACATTTCTGAGATATGAAAGAAAGAAACAATCACCACTGAACGTGTTTGTTCTTTACCAATAGAAAAAAATGAAAATGAATCATCTGAAAATAATATACATATATAATCTCAACATTAGCTAAACAACCGTAAATCGCATATCCATACACCCCATGTGGCAAATCTAAAAGTAGTGAAAGATGGATAAAAACCCGACTTCACGGCCTTGTAGTTGTAGATGCTATCAGTCTCTCCTGAAAGAACAATAACAAATACTTAAACACACGATCCGAGAGAATTTTAAAGATCTGAGAAACGTCACCGTTGCTACTTGCTACTAAACTATGGTCTTGATATAGTTCCACGTCAAATGGGCCTCACTCAGAGTTTATCCTATATTTTGGGCCATATCCCGAATCTTGTCGGGTTTACTGATGGGTTACCGGTTATTTCAGTTCTAAAACAGAGGCAAATCATAATCTCAACTTTTAGCTTCATTCCACTTCCACAATAGTATTTAAGAACCTAAAAAAACGATGAACTTTAAAGAAGAAAAGAGAGAGCATAGACTTCATATAGATTCTGTATACTAATTTATAAACTTCATAGCACCAATGGATCACGTAATTAATTTGTAAATTATAGTTACTTCTGAAATCAGCCAAGTGTGCCTTGTAATATAAACGCTGAATTCTTTACGTTTTTTGTTTTTATTTTTTTTCCTCAATAGTTACGGTTTTTAAATTCCTTATTCTCTTGCACAACTGGATAATTTGGTTCTTTGCCGGATTTACAAGAAATCACAAGCTTCATTGTCATCAGCAGATGTCGCTTCGGCTACAAGCGATCAGGAACATGAGGAAAATGACAACGAACCATTCATAGTCAGCGAATCTCTTTTGCCAAATTCGGCAACCGATGATCAAACCCTTAAACGCCAGAAGTCTTCTTTCTCGAACTTATTAAACGCTACCGATTTGACGTTCCTCACAAATTTTCTAAACGAAACTCCGGAAAATCGTATTGAATCAGAGTTTTCTTTCATATTTGGAAATTTCTCAAACCCCGACATCTACGGAAACCGTTACTTGGATTAAAAGTTACCCTAGTTGAGCTCTCCTACTTCAGAGACGAGCGTGATTGGAAACAAGAGAGAAAGACTTGATTTTGCGGAAGAAACGATGAACACTTCGAAGAAGATTATGATCAACAACTTTAGTTACAACAATAGTATAGATCATTTGGGTCATAGTATGGTTCAAATGTCTAGTTTTCTAAATCAGGAATTCTTGATGAGTCCTCACCTTCAATATCAAGGCTAGAGAGGATATTGTTATCAAAACCTAATTACGGGAATTAGGGACCATTTGACATATGATTGAAAAGTAGGAGTCGTTATTATATAAAATTACCAAAGTGTTGTGAGGGGAAGGGAACAAATAGTACAATGCTGATCTTTGATCATATCAAATACAAGCTTATATTGAAAATAGCGTTTCTGCACTTAGATTTTTTTTCTATTTCTAACTTAAAAATATAAATATCTATTTTTCCCCTCTATATCTTCTACGTTTTCCTTCATAGAGGAAAAAAAAAAATAGAGATCATGCTCTTTGGAGGTAATTATATACTAATCATGTATTAATTATTTTTTTGTGAGTGATTAAATCATTTTTCAGAGTATTCCGAGATAACTAGAACTAGAAGAGTTCCGAAGATGGACATGTGTTGGATTTGCGTTTAAAATTCATTTTCGTGGTTGCCATGTGACAGCAAAACAAAATAACAGTGATTATATAAATCAGAAACGATGGTAAGCAGATTCTATTAGTTGTGCCACAGAAGTTGCAAATCAGAAACCATGTTTAAATTAACAAGGAAACAACATACGCACACACAGATTGTACATAGTTTACTGGAACAAACCCACACAGGATCGTACATAGTTTATTGGAACAACAAAAAGCAAATGCAATTCCATACTTTATGTCTGGATAGCTAGTCCACAGTGACCAGATGCAAAGCCTCACAATAATTCTAATTTTCGAGGGGAGACCAAATCATATCATCTCATTTAGATTGCATTTCCTCGAACACTCTCCTCTCCTGAAAACACAAGATATAATGGAAAAAATTATGTGAAATAATAGCAATGGTCACAGTGTCATTCAATTGCATTTTGATTTTTTTTACCTCTTCCAAGAGCTGAGCCAATTTCCATGAAGGTGAAATGACTCATATGAAATGAAGCAGAAAATGTTAATAATAGTGATAAAACGAATTAGTTCTCTAACAACGTACTATTTAACCATAAAATTATTCTACATACGTGTCACCATATGGACTCTATCCAAATTTTTTTTCCTTCTAATTAGACTTAAAGATATGAAATTGAGTCTTGGGATCTACCAAGTAACGAGCCTTGGGATCTACCAAGTAAGTCAAGTCAAGAACTCTTTTCATTTTGACCTTTTCAACATTATCATAGATCAAGATTCTGATTTCTTTTTGTTGGGGGTGCAGAAATTGCAAAGATGGGGGAGAAAGAGTTCTACTTCTTTTGCCAGAGGGATCGGAAGTACCCGACCGGGATGAGGACGAACCGTGCGACCGTGTCCGGTTATTGGAAGGCGACCGGGAAGGACAAGGAGATCTTTAGAGGCAAAGGTTGTCTTGTTGGGATGAAGAAAACGCTCGTCTCTATAAAGAGCTCCAAAAGGTGAAAAGAACTCTTTGGAGGTGATTGGTAAGTGCTGTGAGTGCTCCACAGAGCACTAATTATTTCTAGAGCACTAATGTGTCACCAATTATGCTTTGCTTTCATTCCTCTCAGGCTAGCAAAACCAATAAAAATAGATGTCATGATCTGGCAGCCCAAAAGATTTCACGCAGTTAAAAAGAGAAAAAACAAACATGTTTATCATCATTAATCAAGCCAGCTTCAGCAGTAGGCTGGCTCAGCAGCTCCTTCCGTCTCTGATGTTGCAGTGGTCTGAGCGGCTCCTTCTGTCTCCGTTGCAGCAGCAGCATATACAACAACCTGGGTTCCATACATTCAGTTTTTATTAAAAAAGGAACATAAAAGATGAACAAACTTTGCCAAAAGCTCTAACCTTAGATTTCTCCATTTGCCTTATAAGCCCAAGAGGATTGCTTCTCAAAACCATGCCTCAGAGAACAAGAGAGGTGTGCAAATCACCTCCCAGCTTGGCAACATGGACATTATCAGCTTTAAAGTCTGCTGGATTATTGGGGCATACCTGAAGGCAGGCCTGAAAAAGAAACGAACCAGTCATTAGCTAAAAACCAAATATTGGATAAAACTTGAAGAAATAAACAACCAACTTGAAGGAACACTTATTAATTTTGTCGATCTTATTAAAGACAAATATAAAATATATAGAATCAAGAGAAAACATACACATTATTTTGTCGTTCATTTTTCGTGCAACCTGGTACTAATATTAGAATTGATCAACTACGTTGATACACAAATAGTTCGGAGAAAAGATCGTTAATTTTGTGAGTTTGGAATTCAAGTTTTAGACTTATAGCTAACATACACAATTGAACATGCTATTTCCGTTAAATTGATGAACTACGTCGATACACAAATAGCTCAAAGAAAAGATTGTTAATTTTGTGAGTTTGTGATTCCAGTTTTAGGCTTATAGCTAACATACACAATTTTTAATTATTAGACGCGTTGAACATGCTATTTCCATTAAATTGATCAACCAGGTCAACAAATCTGTATCAGTAGTTAAAAAGCCTAGTTTGGGATCTATTGACCCAATAAAACGAAGTGATGATGTAATAATTTACGCAATAGTCATCACCAAATTGATGCGGCTCCTTCGCTTTTAAGTCTTTCCCTCTAAAAGCAAAAATCAATCTTCTTAAGCTATGCCCGCATACATTTTATAACTTATTCATAGCCTATCATTCTATTATGGGGTCCACACGCCAAACACAAAATACATTTGATATTTTATACAAGTACAATATTTTTTTATTGTTTACAATCATTTTTACAACTATATAAAAGAAAAAATTTTGAATAAGAAAAGAAAAACTGAAGAACGTCACTTAGTTGAGTATTGTTGACAATCATTTTTACAACTATATAAAAGAGAAATTTTGAATAAGAAAAGAAAAACTGAAGAACGTTACTTAGTTGAGTCGAAATAATATAACTAATAGGTGGTGGTAGTGGTTTCCTGAGAAATTTTCGTGTTGGTTTAAGCCAAAAATTGATTCCCTTCAAACGTAGAATTACTAGATTTATCCTATTTAATCACGTAGATATTGACATTTGTTTTTGGCCCATTTGAATACTCGGATAAAAAATCATTTAGTATCATTTGAATACTCCATAAATCTAAAATTTACCTTGAATTATATAAAAATAATAATATCATTTAGTATCTTATTATCGATATAACTTATTCTTATCCAGTTTCCATCATCTATTGATGCATATACAATAAAAAAATGTGGGAATAAGTTCGGATATAATTAAGGCATTACTGGATAGATTCTTAAAAATGATTTCTCACCGTTTTATAAAGTTTTGTTACTTTGGCTTTTGAGTAAATAGGAGTAAATATAGTAGTATTCATTATTCAATACATGCAATAGACATGATTGTATCTTGGTGCTTGGTTTATAAGTTGGTCAATAAAACGAACAGCCAAAAATACATCGATATTGCATTCAGTAAGTTTGGTTTGGTTTCCAAATGGGTGGTTGTCCTATCGATGAAACTTTTCAAATAAAGCACCACCCAAAGAACAATTAAAACTTTTAAAATACACTAAACAGCATTGTTCGTCGCTCTGCTTTAATAAACAAAAACATTGTTACTAAAACCCAACTAGCTTTGTTGGAAAAAAATACATCGAGATTGCATTCATTAAGTATTACTATATTAAGTCGGTGATTTGTTGTGAGTATCGACGAACGACATTTTACTAGAACTAATATCGGAAATCGAGTTAGTAATTGAATTACATTTGATTTGGTCGACGGAAAAGAATTTTTGATTTGATCGAATAACATGTCAATTTTCCTGGAGAAGGAGATGACGAGGTCCAAACATCAGTGAACTTCTAACATACCGATCAAAGAACCAAAAATGCTGATAACTCAAACATAACATTAAATATAACGTCGCTCCTTTCGGAGATGGAAAGAAATAAAGAAAGGTTTTAAAAAAAAAAAAAACATTAAATAGCTCCGATACTGTGATTACCTAGTACGTTTCCTTTTTAAACGTTTTATTCTTTTTGTTAGTAGTATTTCAGTTTTCATTTGCTTTACAAAAAGAAGAATTGCATGCACTCCATCCATATCTAGCTCGGTTTAATATTGTCTTCGTTAATGTTGGACTTGTTTACTCAAAGACAATACAATATGATTAGCAACACACACATACACACACACATATGATTAGACAGTTAAGTAAGCTGGCGATTAGGTGTCGCTTTTTTGAGATAGACAGTTAGATAAACTTTTCAAATAAAGCACCCAAAGATCAATTAAAACTTTTAAAATCCACTAAACAGCATTGTTCGTCGCTCTGCTTTAACAAACAAAAACAATGTTACTAAAACCCAGCTAGCTTTGTTGGAAAAAAAAAAGAACAAAGTATTTTTGAATCATATCCACAAAACAACTATTTTCGCTCATCATGTCAAGAAATTTTGATCTATTTTTGTCAAAAAGTTCTTGTTCTCCCACTCATCATTTTACCAAAAAAAAAGGTTAATTGTTCCGTTTATATTTTCGTATTGATTTATTTAGCTGCATAGGTAAGGAATAGTTCTTGTCATGCTACAAAAAGTCAGAGAGAATATTAAAATATAGATTCTACTGATGAATTGAATATACATAGGCCGGAATTTAAAATCTACGGCAGCAGTTTATTATTGACAAACCACCCATTTGGAAACCAAACCAAACTGATTCATACGAAATAAACATATTTTATAAGTTCGTTTTAATCGAAATATTAAATATTTACATATTCCAGTTTTCAATTTATGTGATCGATTTATAAATTCATTCGCGTAAATAAATCTCTTTAAGGAAATGAAATTTAACATTGTTTAATCATACGAACATTAACATATAATTTTTGTAAGGATTATCTTAGGGATTCCTTTCAGTGTGATAATAAACTATTCACAGTAAATTATAAAAGGGACATTTCCAATAATATGGGTCCACATAACACACACACAGAGAAGCCAACCTTTTAACACTTCCGAGTGGTATATGTTCCTTCAAACGTTTTCTTTCCCACGACTTTCTTTGTTTTCTTTCTAAAAGGGGTCTTTTTGTCAAAAGGTAGATGTAATTCATGCGGCTATGGATGCCATTTTCTTTGTGGTTGTCTAAGGAAGATGTAAGATGACTATAATGGCATTGTCATATGAAATGAAGCAGAAAATAATAATTGTGAAAAAAACGAATTAGTTCTCTAACAACGTACTATTAACCATCAAATTATTCTACGGACGTGTCACCAAATGTCCAAAAGTCTCCCCTTAAATTAATCGTCACATATATCAATTTATATTAGTTGAAATATCATTGGACGTTAGAACTAAAAGAAGGAAAAATATATTTTAAAAAAAACAGAGAAATTCAATAACATTACTAAACTATATGGCAACAAATAACTGGTTGTATATTCAAATGCCAATCGCCCTGATTTTCATACTAATATTATATAAGATAGTTTTAATCTGGGGACTTTTTCAACAATTCAGGAAGTTGCTTGGAGCTTACGTGTCTTTGCTACATCACCAAAAAAGAAAAAAAAAAAAAAAGAAGAAGAAAAAATAGGAAAAAAACAATTCTTGGTTTTAATCATTTTATTTTCATAGCTCTTATCCTCCTCTATATAAATAAAAGCCATTTTTCTACTTTTTTCATAGTTTTAATTTTCATTTCCTTTAACTGTTTAGTTCTTCCTCAAAAATATCCAACCTTTGCTTCTTCTTCTATCTTTCTTCAACCTCTTTCATTCTTCTTCAACGCCGACGTGTGTCTGCAATAAGCACATATTTATTCCTAGATCGATCTCCTTTTCCTCAAAAAGTTTCCTGTGTTTCTTTCCTTATTCAATCTATCAAGAATTCTCCACATCTTTATTGTTCTTGATTAAACATCCATTTATAGAGATGGTGGAAGAAGGAGGTGTAGTTGTGAACCAAGGAAGAGATCAGGAGGCGGTGGATTTGCCTCCAGGGTTTCGGTTTCATCCAACTGATGAAGAGATCATAACTCACTACCTTAAAGAGAAGGTCTTCAACATCCGATTCACCGCGGCTGCTATTGGTCAAGCCGACCTTAACAAGAACGAGCCTTGGGATCTACCAAGTAAGTCAAGTCAAGATCTCTTTATTCTTTCTTTCATTTTGACCGTTTCAACATTATCATAGATCAAGATTCTGATTTCTTTTTGTTGGGGGTGCAGAAATTGCAAAGATGGGGGAGAAAGAGTTCTACTTCTTTTGCCAGAGGGATCGTAAGTACCCGACCGGGATGAGGACGAACCGTGCGACCGTGTCCGGTTATTGGAAGGCGACCGGGAAGGACAAGGAGATCTTTAGAGGCAAAGGTTGTCTTGTTGGGATGAAGAAAACGCTCGTCTTCTATAGAGGAAGAGCTCCAAAAGGTGAAAAGACAAATTGGGTTATGCATGAGTATCGTCTCGATGGCATATATTCTTATCGTAATCTCCCCAAATCCGCAAGGGTACGTCAAAACAATTTCAATCTTTTTTTCTCCCCGAAAAAATGTAATTTACTCAGTTCAGTTCGTTTAGAAATCTAATAAGAAATATCTGTGTTTGATACCTTGATACATACATAATGTTTTTGGTGAGAAAGTTTATCATATAATTGTTCGTATGTAGATATTTCTTAGTTTTGTTATAAAAAAAAGATATTTCTTAGTTCAAGATTAATCTAAAACATAAATTCTAATCAAGAGCTTAAGTAACGAGGAATCTATAACTATAACTAAACTTTTTTGGTGTTGTGATGATTATATTTAGGATGAATGGGTGGTGTGTAGGGTTTTTCACAAAAACGCTCCTACGACTACTAGGAACCAACTCTCAAGGATTGATTCTCTTGACAACATTGATCATCTTTTAGACTTCTCATCTCTCCCTCCTCTCATAGATCCGGGTTTCTTGGATCAACCCGGCCCAAGCTTCTCCGGCGCTGGCCAACAACACGACCACAAACCCAACCTCCACCACCCTACAACCGCACCAATTGACAACACTTACCTCCCTACCCAAACCCTCAACTACCCTTACCACTCGTTTCCTAATTCCGGATCCCGTTCAGGTTACCGAACTGGTTCGAGCTATAATGACAAGGGTATGATCAAGTTGGAGCATTCTCTTGTGAGTGTGTCTCAAGAAACCGGTTTGAGCTCTGATGTGAACACAACCGCGACTCCCGAGATATCTTCGTATCCAATGATGATGAATTCGCCGGCCAATGCGGCGATGGTGGATGGTAACAAGACGCCGTATGATGATCTTGATGACTTGGGGATCTTTTGGGACGACTACTAACTAATTTGGATGAAGGTTACATATATATTAATTGTGAATTTGTGACAGAAGAGTGGCATTGATTACTTGTTTAGTGTTTTAAAGTTAATTAACTCGTATATATTACTACATGTGAATATGTGTGATTAATAGGTTTTCTTTAGTCAATGAAGCTTAGTTAGCCGTTGTTTACTTTATTTAGTTTGGGAGAAAAGCTTCGTCTTTAGAATTATTTATCTTTGTAATTAACTTGTACATATATACACATAATTCTTACTGTTTATTTCTTCTTCATTAAATTCATTACTATATATGTAAGGAAAAATGCTGGTGAATTGCACGTATATTACGTCTAGAGCAATAGCTATACTGAACATGGTTAAGTGCCATCTTCATTTCTATAGACTATAGTAATGTCATTAATTCAGTGAAGGAACACAGCTCACGAAGCATGTGAATTGTTCCCTGAATTTGGGCATCATATAATAAGCCTTCTCATATGGCTAATATTTTAGTTCATTAAGATACAATTTGGTTATATAATTTATATAGTAGTATAAATTAAGTAATTAACTAAAAGATGCCAAGGACAGTAATTAATGATGGGTTTCTTGTGGAAACAAACTCCGGATCCCCAAGTCTTCTGTCTTAAGGAACTTAATTATTTCAATCAATACTTTACGTTTTCTTACTTAATTTTCGGTTTAAACTTTTCATTGTTAAACGGGATAAATAGATTTTTCTAGAAATTTGAGAACAAAATGAAAAATATAATGATTCGAAAATGTCATCTTGATTCGAAAATAAATGTCATCTTGATTCGAAAATGTCAAAAATAATGCGACCAGCAAAAAATGTCAAAATTTTCTCAGACTCTAATTTTAAACCCCACAAAAACATAAAACGTCAAAATTGCCCATATCGTGTCAAAGAAAAAACAGTCTACTCCACGCTCAGAACCTTCACAACAGAGGAACCATCAATCTTGTGCAACGCCACAATCCAATCTCCAAACTTGCAAATCCCCTTCTCCTTCGCCAACTCCACCGCGAATCTAATCATCTCCTCCGTCGAATCCTTGTTCGAAGACCTAGCCGAAGCTCCCGCCGCCACCACCGGAATAATCCCTCGGTAAACCAAACCACGTGCCGCCACATGTGCCGCATCATCGGCGCCGGTAACCTCCGGCATGATAACCGACAAAATCGGAACGCTCGGCCTGTGTTTCGCGACAAGCTCCGCCGTGTAACCTTCCCTGGTGAGAACCACAATCGCCTTGGCGCACAGTCTCCTGGCCGTGGAAACGGCGGAAGCGGCTAAGCTCTCGATCGGAGATAAAGGCAAGGAAATGATTTCTTGTGTTTTCTTCTGCATCGCGTCGTAATCGATGTAATCCTCTGCTTCCTTGCAAATTCTAGACATGGTCAGCACGGCGGTCTCAGGGTGAGCTCCGGCGGCGGTTTCTCCGCTGAGCATGACACAGTCGGTTCCGTCGAGGACAGCGTTAGCTACGTCGGTGGCTTCGGCTCTAGTCGGACGTGGAGATTTGGTCATAGACTCGAGCATCTGTGTAGCTGTAACAACTGGTTTCCCGAGAGCATTAGCCTTTTGGATCATCCTCTTCTGAGCCCTAAATATCTTCTCCGTTGGAATCTCCATCCCCAAATCTCCTCTAGCCACCATGAATGCATCAGTCTTCTCCATAATCTCATCTAGATTCATCACTCCTTCTTGATTCTCAACCTTTGACATAAGCATGATGGTCTTTGCGTGCTCCCCAAGCAAAGCCCTGACCTGGTCAAGATCAGAGCCTTTACGAACAAAGGAGAGAGCGATGATGTCGATCTTGTTCGGGACTCCCCATTGGAGGATATCTTCTTGATCCTTGTCCGTGAGTGTTGGGAGATCAACTATGACTCCGGGGAGATTCACGTTCTTTCTTTCTCCAAGAGTCGCCGAGTTCTCGCATCGGCAGCGGACAAGGCCGTGGTTCTTGTCACAGGACAAGACGGTGAGAGAGATTGTTCCGTCGGAACAGAGAATCACGTCTCCGGAATTGAGATCCTCTGCGAGTTTCTTGTAGCTCATGGAGATTGTGTTTGAATCTCCTTCCAAGGTGTAATCGGTTGTGATTGTGATCTCTTGACCTTGGTTTAGCTGAACCGGTTTGCCTTCTTTCAGAAACCCGGTTCTGATCTCAGGACCCTAAAACACCAAAATTTAAACCGAGTTAAAACTAAATCCACAAATCGAATCATATGAGTCAGAAACTGAAAAAAGGGAGCTTAAAAGTTACCTTTGTGTCAAGCATGACGGCACAGAGAATACCAGTGTTGGCCATGGCGGTTCTGAGGTTACCAAGGGTTTCTTGATGGTATTCGTGACTTCCATGGGAGAAATTGAACCGGGCTACGTTCATACCGGCTCTGAGAAGCTTCTCGATCATCTCAACAGATCTCGACGCCGGTCCAAGAGTACACACGATCTTCGTCTTTGACTTTAGGGCTCCATTGGTTGATTGTCCTCCAAGTAACTTCTCCATTGTCGTAAAACCGTAAAACTAATTAACGAAGAGAAAAGGTTTAAGAGTTTTGAGAAGAGGATTTCGAGAGCTCGTGAAAAGTTTATGACTTGTGATTAGAATGATGTGTGTTTATATAAGGAATTGGTTTAGAGAGTTTGGAGAGAAATAATTTCCTTTTTTTTCACATTACAAAAGGAAAAAGGAAAGAGAGCAATGAAAAGATTTCCATTTATGTATATGGTTTTAATTTGGCATTTATTGGTTTCTTGTGTATCAAGTACGACAGTTTTTTTAATTATTATTGAAAAGTAAAGCGCCATGGTTTTTGGAAATTGTAATTCTCGATTTAGCATTCTTATTAGTGCTGAAAATGAAAAAGGAAAATAAATTTCTTGACATTTATTGATGTTATTGGCTCACAAGAAACTAAACCGTCAAAAAGAGATTATCGGATTCACTTTTTTTTTCAAGGTCGGACTGGTTTTCTGAGTTACCCGGTTCTACCACTAGATATAAGAATATGTGCATTGTTACTATAGTTAACACTAATTAGAATATACTCTACTTTGCATCACGTTTTTTTCATTAACTTTTGTATGCCCTCAGAAATGTTTAGTGCCAAAGGAATAATTTTGGATCAATTTTTATGCTAAGGAAACTTTGTATTAAATAAAATAAAAATAATCTTTATAGAAAAGAGTGCTATGTTTACAAAGGAGAAAAGGTAGAGGACTTATGTATTTTGTTCTTCTCTTGCACTTGTGGAGGCTGAGAGCCTGAGATGAATGAAGAGCTGCATTGTATGACGACGAGGCAAGCTGTGCCAAATTAAGCCGGTATAGCGCCACCTGAAAAACCATAAAGATTACAACACCAAAAGACACAGCTTATTATAGATTTGGTAACGAAAAGGAGGAGGATGGAGATGTCTCTAAACCTGCAAGTCCAGCACAGGCTGATGGAAACAACTATCACAGGTGGAGCCTGCAACCAAAACATTATGTTACTTTTGTTTTTACTATGTTATAAACAAACATGTGGGAAACAAAGGAATGTGCATCTTTGTTGAGGACTTACACCAACAAGAAAATGCAACCACATGGGTCCTTTTATGCACTTGCGTACAATCGGCATAACTGCGCCAAAATCAACAAGAAAACACACATAATAATAAGCCAAAAGAGAGGTTTCTGAATCTTTTCTCCAGCAAATACTGAAAGTTAAACACTCATGCACCTATTCAGACATTAGGAAACATACACCAACAAAAAGAATCTCGATTCTTACAACTTGAGCAGTTAAGCCACACAAATCGGAACAAACTTAGCCAGTGAGAGAATAAAGACAAACCGTGGTTAAATCCAATGAAAGCACTTGCCGTACCACGTACAGCTGATCCAATCTATCACAAGAACAAATCACCTCTAAACGTAAGTAAACGAAACGAAAGTTGGGATTCGGCAAAAGCACAAAAGTTTTTTGAAAAACTACTATTAGTGAGTTAAGATGGCGTGATGATTGTATTTGGCATCAAAATAAAATTCACCAAAAGGCATCATTTTTTTTCTTCCCTAACGTACCATAGAGAAGCTACCTCTGATGAACGGAGCCACAGTCCATTCGTTGGTTTCCTGAAAATTCCATCGGTAGATAGCCGATTAAGAGAACCCCCGAAACAGGTGAATAAGGGAGAAATCAATCAACATCTGTGGATACGTGATGATCTGTGGTAAATACCAGATTTTTAGTAAGAGGGCCTGCGCAGTGATAACATCTGGTTTCCATCTCTTTCCCTGAATCCACCATTGTTTCCGACACGCGAAATAACCCAACAAGATTTCTATTTGGGTTTCTACTTCATTCCTGTGTTTGTGAGATTGTCTAATCCTCTGTTCGACAACACAACAGAACACAGTCACCGAATCATCTGTGGTTGAGTCTACTTTAGAGTTTTATACTCAACCAATCAATTACTGCCACGTATTCAATATCAATTTCTTAAATAGACCGGACCGGTCCCGCCGTTAGTACAACCCGGTTCGATTCGTTTTTCAATTTTCAGAATTTCAAGCCTTTTCAGTTTTCCCCCTTCTATTTTTCGGTTGAAAACTCCCTAAGCCAGGGGAAATTTGATATGATTATAAACGATTTGTGAGCAATGTAAAAGTATGTTGATATCTCTAGACTCTAGATGAAATTGGCTCAATTTAATTTGGTTTTAAGTTTGATAAAGTAATATTTTATAAAAATTTGATAGATTGAACCGAACCGAATCAGCTTAGAGTGAGGTTCAATAATATATGAATGAGAAATAAAACAAAAAAAATCAAATATACAGTATATACTTAAGGCTAATCATCTTCGAGGCAGTGATGTTAACAAGCAATGAAACAAGACTAGCTATAAGTGGAAAGAAAACGATCCTCGGATAGTTTTATGTTTCGTTTTTTTTTCTTTTTCATTTTAATTATAATTATCGGGTTAAGATGAATAGTAACAACGATTCTTCACTTGAGAATGCGACTCACCTTTTTAAATTTATTTTCTTCGAGAGTTTTTGATTCTCATATTCTCATTCTACAGAATCTCAGGAAGGAATCCACTTTGTGTTTTTGTTTTTTTTTTACTAAGCAAAAGAATGTAATTCCGTGGGTATTTTTGCGGCGAATGTAGCCCACGTGTTGAAGTATGCTCCCTACGCGATAGCTTCAAAGCATCTCAATAAGAGTAAAGCTAGTCGTTTCTGTTTAAATGAACGTACAATAAAGAACATTCAGTCTCTATCACTCTCTTCTCTCTCTCTCTTTACATTTTCATCAAATGGGAAAAAGGAAAATAACAGAGAGAGTCTAATTGTCTAGAAAACCTGAAATATTTGAACTAATTGTCTCAAGTTGCAAAATTTTGGTAAGAAAGAATAGAGTCTTGAGCAACATTTTGCAGTCAAGTAAGTGCATGCTCAAAATATGAATAAAAGTGAAACAAGATATATATGAAAATTTGATAGTGTTGATTATGAACTAAATCACTCAGTAACCTTTACAAAAGCACTGTAATTAAACAGAAACTTTTGGCAAGAAACAAGAAGAAGAAGGAATCTTCTTAAGAGAATAAGAGTGATGTTGATGAATAGATTCATTCAAGTAGACTTATTTGAGACTTGCAACACACAAGAAGAAAAGCAGCATATTCTCACCCACATGGAGATGAACTATTTTGGTAATATGCTCAAACACTTTTAACTGAAGGTTATGATAGGTTCTTCCTTCCCCAAACCGAATAAAGTGTATTGAGAAACAAAGTGTATTGAGAAATCACAACCATGAGATTTCTATCATATGCGTATAAAGTTTTGTTCGGTATAAAATAAATGCAAAGATATGATCATTCAAGGAATATAATATTTGTTTTTCTCTATATATAAAACTTTTTCATGATCTTAGTCTATTGAAGATGAGATGCCTTGACGAGTAATCATACACAGAGACTATTTGAAAACTCAAGAACTGCAGACATGATCGAAATGTATAGTTGCAGACAAGTATGGAGTAAGAAAGTAGCCAAGCAATTTATAGATGCAGAGAGTTTCACTTGTGTATATTTAGAGACACAATTAAACACACATGCACCGATGATGTTATTACAAAAACTGCTAAATAGAAGCTAGCGGAGATGATGTTTCAAATAAAAAAAGAAGAAGCTAGCGGATATGGACTATCATCACTATTGGTAAGGAGTGTTTCTTGTATTATCTTAATTCTGAATATATTCGACTTAAACTTATTAAAATAACACAACATATTTTAATAATATAGGTTTACGTCAAACTCTATGAAATTCTATAATACATGATAAAAAAAAAACAAACTAAAAAACCAAAATTCCTGACAAAGATTAAAAAAAAAAAATTTACTATGACCACATATAATATGACTATCACATACATGAAATAAACTCAATGCAAAACCAGTGCTGGTGGGACGATTATGAATGCCCTAAGCAAATCTAAAGAATATGCCTTATATATTTTTTTTTCTCCAAAATCACAAAATAGTAAAAACATAAAAAATCTTAAAACTTTATAAAATAAACCATTTTTAAACAAACAATCCTAGTTTTATAAATGGTTTGCGAGAAAATAAATAAAAAACTTAATTTTATTCGCTGAAATATTGTTCTCTTTGTATTTTTACCTACAAAAAATAATATTAAGATAAAAAACAATAATTCACATAAGAAAAAAAAAACAAAGATGAAAACTTACAACAATGAAGAAAAGATGTAAAGAGAAAAAATAATCAAATCCATGATAAAAGTTTTTGTGAAATTGGAATTGGATTGTAGTTTTGTCTTGTCATTTAAATAAATTTTTTAATATTTCCTTAACAGTACTTTAAAATGTAATAATTATTTAACAATACGCATAATAAATATATTTGTTAACAATATAAATATTAATACTAAAAAGTGTTAAAACTTTGTACATAATATATAACTCCTTTCAGAATTTGAAAAAAAAAAATATATATATATATAACTCCTTTAAATTTTTTTTTATCAAAAATATGCCCTTGTTAAGTCGGATGCCCTACTCGATCGCTTCCCTCGCTTGTGCTCTGCGCCGGCCCTGTGCAAAACAGGTATCTTTAAAAGTATGATGATGAATACTATTCTAATATCCTCAAAACACATTGAACCTCTAACAACATGCAACAAAACTCATCAATAGAAACTTAGTATAAAGAAATATCATCGCTTATACATTATCAATTTAACTAAAAAACTAATACTCAAATCACATTATTAATTTTTACAATATAAAAATATTCATAAAGTTTTCTTACCGGCGATGCGTGGAACAATCACCTAGTAACTATGAAAAACACATACGTTTACATGAATAGAAGCAGTTTGATCAAGTTTGGAATGGACAAAAAGAAAGATATGTGGGTAGACTCTTGAGATTACCAAATAAACAACGATGTGTTTTAAGGTTTTAAAGTTTTAAGAAATTGATTATCATCCACCAATTTCTCTCAGCTGAAGTGATTCACTTCATCTTCAGGAAATAATTGCCTGTATGTTTTTATTTTTTCTTATTTAACGCAATAGTGAACCGGGTTAATAATTTAATCCGGTTTTATAATCATTGATCAAAACTGAAAAGGAAAAGGAAGCACATTTATTGGTTTCTTTTTTTTTTGTAACATCTGATTACTTTATTAAAATTATGAATACAAATAGTTTTGTAAAAACCAAGGAGGAGAATCATAATACATACATGAAACATTAGACTCATAAACATATTTTGCCAAACGATCAGCTGCTTGGTTCCTCTCTCTCTTCACATGTTCCAGGGAACATAACGGCAACTTCTGTATCCAATGTCGGATATCAAACACCATGTTTCCTAACATAATATTTGCCTCTTGTTTATTGACAATATTCGTGAGTTCTATGTTGTCACCTTCAAACCAAATACGACGCCATCCCTGACTCCACATATGCATAACGACATATAGAAAACCTGCTGCTTCTGCTTCTAGTGGTGATTGAACTTGTGGGAGTCTTGCCCAACCTGATTCCATATGTAAACCATTACCGTCTCTTAATATCCATCCAACACCCATAAAGTCCGCTCTTTGTTGATAACTACTATCAAAATTACACTTTAGCAAGCCTAATTCCGGTGGTTCCCATTGCAAAAATGCAGAGACACTCGAGTTTTGGATGTTATCTCTGCTTGTCTCATTTCCAGGTACAGATGCTAGCCATTCTCCTACCGCTTGCACGCTCCTAATGCTCTCTTGCCTTGCATGGACATTTCGATGTTGAAATAAAAATTCATTCCTTGATTTCCAGATCATCCATATCATCCAAAATGGTAATAATTTCCTCTCTCGAGATAGAGTTGGCGTACCTTGTAGTTGAAACATCGTGGTAATGTTATCTTCTAGGAGAGTTGAAACAGTATCATACTGTCGGTAACCTGCACATCTCCAAACAGCTTTTGCATGCTCACATTCAAAGAGAATATGGTTTATCGTTTCTTCTCGGATACAGCATCTTTGACATGTCGAATCTATCGGGATTGATCGCGAACGTAATCTTTCTCCTGTAGGTAATGCACCTGCAATAATTTTCCAAAGAAAATGTTGTATTTTAGGCGCCACTTTCAGCTTCCAGACTTTCTGTTTGAGTTCCAAACTTCCTTCAGGTGGGACTATTAATTCTTCATCACTGACCAAATGAGTTGCCACCCAATAACCAGACTTCACAGTATACTCTGCATTTTTCGTGTAACACCAAATTAAAGTATCCTTAGAAGCAAAGTTAGATAGACGTACTGTTCTCGCCTCTTCTGCCTCCGCTGGTGTTAAATACTGGCGTAGCTGGTCAGAATCCCATTCCTTTTTATCTTGTTTCCATAAATCTGCAACTACCAGATCCGGAGATTGTACTCCTCTAGTTGCCAATCGTGGTGGTATCACTGGAAGCCAGTGATCTAGCCAGACGTTTGTTTCTTTCCCATTCCCCAATTGAACTCTTAAACCTTTTTGTAGCAGACCCTTCCCTGCTTGAATTGATCTCCATCCATATGATGAATTCCTCCCACACCCTGACTCTAAGAATGTCAGAGATCTGTGATATCTTCCTTGATACAGACGAGCCAGTAAAGAAGATGGGTTTTTAAGTATTCGCCATGCTTGTTTTGCTAGAAGAGCTAAATTGAAACTATGAAGATCTTTGAACCCCAAACCCCCTGCATTCTTTGGTATAGACAATCTTTTCCATGAGATCCAAGGTATTTTCCGCCTTCCATTGTTTTTTCCCCACCAGAATTCAGATAGTGAACTATTTATAGCTTCACAAACTTGCTGTGGAATGAGAAAACAATTCATAGAGTATACTGGCTTGGCCTGCGCTACTGACTTAATCAGGACTTCCTTCCCTGCCGGACTTAAGAATCGGTTGTACCATCCACCTATGTTGTGCTTCACTCTATCAACCACAAATTGAAATAGCTCTCTTTTGTTCTTCCCAAACTGTTCTGGCAAGCCTAAATATTTCCCTCCTCCACCGATGTTATGAATTCCTAACAGAGTTTGATAATGAATTCTTCTATAGTTAGGAATCTTCATACCAAAGATAACTGAAGATTTACTTAGATTGACTTTCTGACCTGATATTGCTTCATAATCACGTAGAATTCGTGCCATTCTTTGACAATCTTCCGTTGTAGCTTTGCAGAAAAACAATGAATCATCAGCAAAGAGAAGATGTGTTACTGTCGGACAAAATCTAGCAATTCGCATACCATTAACTTCTTTCCGCTGTTCAGCTTGACTGATCATCTGTGATAACGTTTCGGCACATAGAAGAAATAAATAAGGTGAGAGTGGATCCCCTTGTCTGATTCCCCGAGATGGCTGTATATAACCATAATCGGACCCATTAATAAGAACGGAAAAAGACACTGATGTAACACAAGACATAATCCACTGTATCCATTTCTCATTGAAGCCCATCTTTGTCATGACCGCTTCAAGAAATTTCCATTCAACTCTATCATAAGCTTTACTAATGTCTGTTTTAATGGCTAAATAATTTTCTGCACAATCACGTTTAGATTTCAATGCATGCATTAATTCGTGAGCCACTAAAACATTATCAGTTATATTCCTCCCTGGAACAAATGCAGCTTGTGATTCGGATATAATGCTGCCCAAAACTTTCTTAAGTCGCATTACCAATATTTTTGAGATGATTTTATAACTCACCGTGCAAAGGCTTATTGGTCTGTAGTCCGCTACTCTGTCTGCATCAGGGGTCTTCGGCAAGAGACAAAGTTGTGTATGGTTCAACTTTGATTCCATGATTCCTGTTTCAAAAAATTTATGAATCATAAAACAAACGTTTGTGCCTATTTCTGACCAGAATTGACGGTAGAAAGCTGCTGAAAACCCATCATGACCTGGTGCTTTGTCCGGTCCAATTAAGAAGACCGCCTCTTTGATCTCTGAATCTGTGAGAGGACGAATAAGATCTCTGTTCATCTCCTCTGTAACTGAAAAAGCCATATTTGGGATAACTTCATCAATTGAAATAGTGTTGGAAGCAGTAAACAATTGATGAAAATAATTTTCTGCTACCTTTGCTATAGCTTCATCTTTTGTGTGTACGACTCCTTGATCATCTGTTATCCGTTTAATACATGTTTTTGGCTTACGAGCTTTAGTAACTCCATGGAAGAAAGCCGTATTTCTGTCTCCCACCTGCAACCACTTATTTCTGCTTTTAAGATGCCAAAATGTTTCTTCATTGTAATATGCGTTATTTAACTCTGACCGTAGACGCCCAAGCTCTGTAGATGTGGTTCGTGAATCTCTCAAAGCTCTGTCCAAATGACCACGAAGCACTTGAATCTTTTCAGCAGAATTTATCTTGTGTCTCCTTTTCCATTTTGCCATTACAGTTCGACACAGTCCTAGCTTCCTTGAAAACCCTTGTGGTTGTACCTGTTGATTCCTCCAGAAATCTGTAACCGTATTCACAAAATCTTCTTCCTGATACAAACGACGATCATATCGAAATTGACCTCGTTTTATTCTCTCTTCATAGTCAATGGTTAGTATAAGAGGTCTATGGTCAGATTCCCGAAGATCTAGAAATTCAGTCTCTGAAGCTGGAAATAAAAGTCGCCATTCAGAATTAGCCATTACCCGATCTAGACAACATTCCACTATCCCTGCTCTTCCTTTACCCACCCAACTAAAAGGGTTTCCTTTATGCTTGATATCTATCATATCACACACTTCTCGCATTAGTTTAAAATCCCTGAAGCTATGCTGAGCTCTTAGCCTACCTCCCTTCTTCTCATCCTGATGTAAGATCTCGTTGAAATCCCCACACATTAACCATGGACCAGTTCTAGCTACAGAAATCCTCTGTAATCTTTCCCATAATTCATTCCTAAGTCTCGGTATTGGATGACCATAGATGCACGACAAGTAGAACTGAAATGATTTAAATTCAACTTGAAAATCTACAAGACGAGCATCGAAAGAAATACACGAAACCGAAACATAATCCTTCCAAAACACAGCCAAACCACCACTTAATCCTTGTGGTGAAACTAGTTGCATACGACAATAACCAAGCTGAGCCCCAATGTCTCGTACGTAGTCGTCATTCTGCTTTGTTTCCACCAAGAACAGCATATCTGGGAGATACACCCTCTGTATCTCCTTGAGACGTCGAACTGTCAGGCGCTGTCCCAAACCTCGACAGTTCCACACCTCGACTTTCATGGAACCAGTGGTGGTACCGGGCCCACCGCGCCTCTGTCTGTTGGAGTGAGTTGTGGAGATGCCGAGTCCGTGGCGTTGTAGTCAACCTGAAGTTTGCCGAGAGAGTCTGGTTCCTGCGTTGAGACTGAAGCCTCCGTGTCTTGGTTTTCTCCACTCAGTCGTGCCTTCTTCTTTGACGGTTCTGATTGCAACTCGTGCAGGACATTGTATCCCATAAAACTTCCGTATTGCTCAAAAGATCCATCATTATCCATTCGGCTTTCCCATTGTAGAATGATATGATCTTCATTTTCACCATCAGATAGTGGATTAGCGTTAACCTCAGGAGTCTGAGCCTGACGTTCCTCACGGATGATATCCTCCACCAGAGCATCCACAAACCTACGTTTGCGAATTTCATATTCCTCCTGGCCAATTCTGACCCTCCGATGCTCCATTGGAATCTGTTCCAATCCGTCGTAATCCTCCTGAACATTGTGATCTCCAACTGTTCCCATCATCTGATTCGGGTTGTCTGCCTGGTTAAGATGTTGAATCACTGGATCTGGTTCATGAAAATGCTCCCCATCATTGTCATCATTCTCCGGACCATCCTCTCCATCGTTCTCTGGTGGTGGTATCGCATTTGGCTGAACGCAATCTCCAGAATCATGTGTTAGCATTCCGCAGACATCACAGAAACCTCGTAAGCGTTCATATTTGAATCGGAGGACCGTGTTTACTCCTGGTGTGAACTGGAAAGTCTTCTGGAAACGGAGAGGATTATCAACATCCCAGTCAATCTTCACTCTCACAAATTCCACCGCAGCCGCCGTTTCCGGGTTGAAATCGACAGCCTCAACATGCCCTAACGTACTCCCGATATGAGAGATCACATTCCGGGTGAGAAACTGAATCGGGATGCCTCGAATCTGAACCCAAAATGGAATTGAGTTTAAATTAAACTCATCCATATCTAGCGTCCAGCGCTTTAGGACCAACATGCGGTCACTGAAAGCCCAGGGTCCCCGATTGAGAATTGACTGCATCAAGTCTTCAGTAGGGAAGACGAATTGAAACCGTCGCCTTTCAATAACACGACCCGAGATCAGACCCGTCAGGCCCCAATTGCGTGGGAGTGTGGCAACAATTGCTCGAAGTGGTTGTCGGCGAGTAATTAAAGCACGGCCAATCAACGAAAACTGGTTTGCACGGACCGCTTCGGTACATACGTCAACTGGAAGTGGGATCGGAGCATCGTTGATTCCCAGCGTGAGATCTTGGATTGCTCGGCGGAGATTATTCGCCATGTTAACCGGAAAAATTAGAAATTGAAAATAGTGAAGTAAAGAGAGTGAGATTGTTGTAGTGTGAAGGATAAGTTGGATAAAAACACAATAGATCTGAAAAGATTTATACCCAAATCAATTCCGACCATTACGAACCCATATCACATCGTAGTGGTCCACGATCACCACGGAGATGGACAACGCGGAGGAGTAACTGTCAGAAAACCGCTCCACTACCGCATTAGTGTGAGAAACCGCCCTCAGAAAGAGGGACGTGAGAGACGACCAGCATAACCGCCGAATCGCCGAAAAATCGCCTACCGTCATTAAATTTAAAAAAAAAAAAAAAAAAAAAAAAAAAAAAAAAAAAAAAAAATTAGGGAACAGAAGGGCATTTAAAAGTAAAGCGTCATGATTTTGGAAATTCGAATTTTCGATTTAGCATTTTTATTAGTGCTGAAAATGAAAAAGGAAAATAAATGTGTATACATTTATTGATGTTCTTGTCTCTCAAGAATATCAAAATTATTAAACCGTCAAACAGAGATGATCGGAGGGAAAATTGCATTTTAAACCATGAAGTTGGCACATGATAACACTTTAAACCTTAGAGTTCTATCACTAGCACTTTAAACCTTCAAACTATTTTCTATAACACTTTTAACCACGAAAGTGGCAGATTTGGTCGCGCCGCCAAAAAAATGACCGGCACTGTTCACAAAACGATGACGTGTCAGTTTTTTTTCTTTTTCAATCAATTGTTATTTATATATTTAATAACTAAAAATACAAAAAATAAAATAAAAAAATAAACAGAAAAGGAAAATCTCATCTCTTCCGACCTATCTCATATCTTCCGCCCAAAATCGCGGATTTGACAAATTCTCCCGCCCAACATATGTTTTTGCAAATTTTTTCGTCCAAATCGCGTTTTCACAAATTTTCGCGTCCAAAACGCGTTTTCACAAATTTTCCCGTCCAAAACGTGTTTTCACAAATTTTCCGTTCAAAATCGCATTTTCACAAATTTTCCCGTTCAAAATCGCGTTTTAACAAATTTTCCCGTCCAAAACATGTTTTCACATTTTTTCCCGCCCAAAATGCGTTTTCACAAATTTTCCGTTAAAAATCGCGTTTTCACCAATTTTCCCGCCCAAAACGTGTTTTCACATATTTTCCCGCCCAAAACACGTTTTCACCAATTTTCCCGCCCAAAACGCGTTTTCGAAAATTTTCCGTTCAAAATCGCGTTTTCACAAATTTTTCCGCCCAAAACGCGTTTTCACAAATTTTCCGTTAAAATCACGTTTTCACAAATTTTCGCGTTCAAAACGTGTTTGCACATATTTTTCCGTCCAAAACGCGTTTTCACCAATTTTCCCGCCCAAAATGGGTTTTCACAAATTTTTTGTTCAAAATCGCGTTTTCACAAGTTTCCCGCCCAAAACGCGTTTTCACAAATTTTCCGCCCAAAATCGTGGATTTGACAAATTTTCCCGCCTAAAATGCGTTTTCGTAAATTTTCCCGCCCAAAACGCGATTTTAAACGAAATATTTGTGAAAACGCGTTTTAGACGAGAAAATTTACGAAAACGCATTTTAGGCGGGAAAATTTGTCAAATCCGCGATTTTGGGCGGAAAATTTGTGAAAACGCGTTTTGGGCGAGAAACTTGTGAAAATGCGATTTTGAACAAAAAATTTGTGAAAACCCATTTTGGGCGGGAAAATTGGTGAAAACGCGATTTTTAACGAAAAATTTGTGAAAACGCGTTTTGGGCGGGAAAATTTGTAAAAACGCGATTTAAAACGAAAAATTTGTGAAAACGCGATTTTGAACGGAAAAATTGGTGAAAACGCGTTTTGGGCGGGAAAAAAAAATTGTGAAAACGCGATTTGGACGAAAAAATTTGCGAAAACATATGTTGGGCGGGAGAATTTGTCAAATCCGCGATTTTGGGCGGAAGAGATGAGATAGGTCGGAAGAGATGAGATTTTCCTTTTCTGTTTATTTTTTTATTTTATTTTTTTGTATTTTTAGTTATTAAATATATAAATAACAATTGAAAAAAAAAAAAAAAAAAAAACTGACACGTCATCGTTTTGTGAACAGTGCCGGTTATTTTTTTGGCGGCGCGACCAAATCTGCCATTTTCGTGGTTAAAAGCGCTATAGAAAATAGTTTGAAGGTTTAAAGTGCTAGTGCTAGACCTCTGAGGTTGAAAGTGCTATCATGTGCCAACTTCATGGTTTAAAATGCAATTTTCCTGATGATCGAATTCAGATTTGACATTACTAAAAATCAGTTGGCTTTCTGAGTAATTTGAATAACCGGTTCTATCACTAGATATGAATACACGTACATAGTGACTAGTTACACTTACACCTCTAGAGGAGAAAATCTTAACACTTTCCAGTTACAAAATAAAATACTATACTTTCCTGGTTTCTACTCTTCTTTTAACTTTCCCAATTACTTTCACATTTTACCATCTCCTTTTTCTTAACTTTATTCTCTCTCGACACATTATTCCTACCGTCTTCTCCAAATCCTAATTTGTATCAGACGCGTTTTTCCCTCTCCCGGCAACATCCGGCCCATTTTTATTTGTTCTTGACTAAACATCCATATATAGAGATGGTGGTAGAAAGAGATCAGGAGGCGGTGGATTTGCCTCCAGGGTTTCAGTTTCATCCAACTGATGAAGAGATCACAACTCACTACCTTAAAGAAAAGGTCTTCAACATTCGATTCACTGCAGCTGCAATTGATCAAGCCGACCTTAACAAGAAGGAGTCTTCTATAGAAGAGAAGCTGAATCCATCAGAACAAAGATGGTGATGATGATGAATAATGATGATGAACAAGGATGACTTGCCTGGTCAAGTTAATTTGATTAAACTTGGAGGATTTTTCGCGATTAAAACATAGAAAGTCAGCAACTTGTATAACAAATATTAAAACACACCAAAGTCGCATGGAAAAACAAATTTCCCAAAGAGAAAAACAAAAAACAAAAATTGCAACTTCCACAAATATAAATGAAAAAAAGGAGAACACTTGCACGCAACATCACACCCATAGAATATTTTACGCAAACTTTTCCTCTTCATTCATTCTTTCATTCATTCATTGGAAGATCGAGTAACTAAATTTTTCATCTGCAATCAGAAGATACTAGATTGGTTTTCTTTTTCAATCCAGATCACATAATAAAATAAAAAAGAACACAATTCTTACCAGTTCATCAGATATACAACTTAGTTCATCGCGTGCTCGGAAGAGTTTCATGATCTGGTACATTTCTGAGATATGAAGAAAAGAAGCAATTGCCAATGAATATGTTCGTTTGTTCTTTATCAATATAAAAAGATATTTAAAAAAAAAACGAATAATCTCAACATTACCATGACCACCGTAAATAGAATATCCACACGCCGACCATCCCCAAAAACTAACAGCCGAGAAAGAAGAATAGAAACCCGCCTTGTAAGCCTCGTAGAAGCTTTGAGTCTCTCCTGAAAGAAAGATCTAACAAGTAAAACACGCATGGAAACCCCAACACACAGATCCGAGAGAAATTTTTTATAGATCTGATGAGAATGTGTTACCGTTGCTGAGAGGCGATGAAGAGAAATTGCGGCGAGTCCCAATCGATCTCCATCCCTGTAAAATTACTCGTCAATCGATCGCACCAAAAGAAAGGAAATGGTAAGAAAGATGAACAATCATAATCAGAAATCATTCTCGATTTACCTGCGCGACGACAGATCTCAGATTCGGAGGCATGATCTCTGAAACTTAGGGTTTCGCTAAATGCTTTTTCGTCTCTAGCTCTGATATCGTCGGCAACAGATAAGAGGAAAAAATGGGATTTGGTGGTCTTAATAGACAACTGGGCCTTAACCTGATTTTTACGCTCTATTTATTCAATTTGGGCCTTAGCCCGATTCTTTCCGGGTCAAATGATCGGTTACCGGGTTTTTCTGCATCAATCATTCGTTATAGGAAAAATTCGGTTAAAACCCACTAAATCACTAACGGTGCAAATAGATGCGATGGCCGCAAATTGATCCTTGAACCTGCTGTTAGGGGGAATAAGCACATTCCTATTTCGACTTAACAATCATTGGAGAGAAGCTCATTAAGGCAAAGTCCACACTTCGGTCGACTTGAGAAAAAAAAAAAAAAAATCAAAAGGATATGGAAAAATGGCGAAAAAAGAGAAAGAGATAAAGACATATTAGAAAGCTTTCCTAATTTAGTGTGGAAAAGGAAGTCAATGGAACCGACTTCCCTCTATATAAATAAAGGAATCCTCATAATTGAAGATCATCGAAAATCGCTGAGAACCAGAGAGCAGCTTGAGAAGAAATCCAATTGTTCTTAGGTTTAGAAGCGAGTAGTTATCTTTGTCTAAGTCTTTCACTTCGGCATTTGCCTTCTTGTAACCTAATTCTCGACTTGATCAATAAGAAACATTTTCCCTCAAAACCCTAACCTAATATTCCTCAAAAGGAAAGTGTGATATTAGAGTTTAACATGTTCTCAAGCTGAAACATAAAACAAAAATAATAGAAAACAAATTCTCTCTCTCAAATCGCTGATGGCCGCACATTCATCAATTTCGCAGCCGCCGCTTCCCCTCACCGGCCGAGTCGCAATAGTAACCGGTTCCTCCCGTGGAATCGGGCTAGCCATAGCGATCCACCTCGCCGAACTCGGCGCCAGGCTTGTTGTCAACTACACCACTAAATCCGCTGATGCAGAGCGCATCGCGGCGGAGATAAATGATTTGCCAGCGAGGGAAGAAGTCACCGGAAAGAGAACAAGAGCGATTGTTGTTCAGGCCAATGTCTCCGATCCAGTCCAGGTTAAATCTATGTTCGATACCGCCGAGAGCGCCTTCGAGTCGCCGGTTTATATCCTGGTTAACTCGGCCGGAATCCTAGATCGCAGACACATCCGTCGAAGATTTCGATCGCATTTTTAGGTATACGCATTTTGACTAAAATCAATCAATCCAATGCAATCAATTGGTAAATTAGTCAAATTTATTAATCGCAAGCAGTAACAGAGAAAAAAAAGCTGTAATTTTATAATTCTTGCGAATGTCTAAAATCAAAATCTCACCTAAATTGTTCTACAAAATTCTACACCTTTTAAATTTTTTATAAATATACGTATAATTTCAAATTTTCAAACACAAAAAAAGAAAGAAAGACAAATTCCTCGAGTCAGTGTGCGGTCTTACATTGATTAAAAAAGGACTAAAATGTGAAGGGGAATCAATATGAAGGGGTCAATTTGTTAAAATATAAAGTTCGAGGCTGATTTGTAAAACGACATGAATCTGTAAAACGACGTGAGAGTCTCTTTCTTTCTCACTTCAGTTCCAGACAACAACAAAACACTTTGACTCATCAAATCGTAATGGCCACTGCACAGTCGTCGATTTCACAACCACCGCTTCCTCTCGCCGGCCGAGTCGCGATAGTGATCCACCTCGCTGAACTCGGTGCGAGTATTGTCGTCAATTACACTCCCAAATCCGCCGACGCCGAGCGTGTTGCGGCGGAGATCAACGATTTGACAGCTAGCGAAGAAATCACCGGAAAGGGACTAAGAGCGATTGTGGTTCAGGCCAATGTCTCCGAGCCAAGCCAGGTGAAATCGCTGTTCGATGCTGCGGAGAGCGCCTTCGAGTCGCCGGTTCACATTATGGTTAACTCTGCCGGAATCCTCGATCCTAAATACACCACCGTCGCAGAAACAGCACTCGAAGATTTCGATCGCACTTTCAGGTACTATTTTCTATTCTTTGATTTGGTTCTTGTCTTCCCGCGTAAACAAACAAATTTGGTTCACTAGTTTTGATTAAATATTGGAGTGAATTGAAGTCTGTTTTTGGTTGGTTTTATGGTTCGATCAACTCTGGTCAATATCGGTTTATGTGGTTCGGCAACTACAGTATATTCCAACAGAGATGCCGATACTTGTTCAGAGTTGTTGTTAGTTCCGTTACTTGAGGACATATCTTTGTAACTAGAATAGATTCTCCTAGATCTTAGTTTCGGTTGATTGTAAATGCTATATATGTAACTCGTTTGAGCTCTCAAGAACACACAGAAAATTCTCAGCTTCTGATTCTCTTTATTAACTGTGTTATGTTTTTGAATCTTTATATTTATATTCTTTATTATCTTCAACACGAATTTATTTAGTGTTCTGCAGTTCTGCTATTGTTTCATCTCTGTTAAATGTTCAGTTTTGAATCAATGAAATATATGTCGCATTGATTCATGTTTAAAAAAATAAACTTTAACAAAAAAGAAATATATGTCGCATGTTACTTGTGTCTTATTTTTTTGTTTCAAGATCTATTATACTTTTGATCACTCTCAAATCTCCAATAATTCTCTGTTTGTTTCTTATGGATTGTAGTGTGAACACGAAAGGATCGTTCTTGTGTAGCAAGGAAGCTGCAAATAGGTTAAAGAAAGGAGGAGGTGGTCGGATCATACTCTTGACATCTTCTCTGACCCGGAGCTTAAAGCCCGGATTTTCTGCTTACGCAGCATCAAAAGCAGCTGTGGAAACGATGGCCAAGATTCTTGCAAAAGAGCTAAAAGGAACAAGGATCACTGCAAATTGTGTTGCTCCAGGACCCATCGCTACTGAGATGTTCTATGAAGGAAAGAGCTCTGAATTGGTGGAGAAGATAGCTGCGGAGTCACCTTTTGGGAGGGTCGGGGAAGCGAAAGACATGGTGCCGCTTGTTGGGTTCTTGGGTCAATGGTCAAGTCATTCCTGTTAGTGGCGGATATGTGTAAAAGAGGCCTCTTTGCTTTGTTCTTGAAATGTAGGGGTTAAGTTGTTTACAATTGAAACATTGAGGTTCAATTAGAAAAATAACCATGATTTGTGGATTTCCATACAATATTCACTTGTGTAAGCACATTGGTGTTGACTGTTCATTCGTTATTCATTCATATAACAAAATTGTCTCTAATTCACGTAATTACGTTTTTTAAAAACCACTAGTGTATAACCCGCACAGCAGTGCAGTGCGAGATTATGTTTTTGTTTTTTTGCTTTTTTTCTTCTTTTTGTAACATGTTTTAATTTTAGTGTTAATTTAAGAGTTGTATGTTTTTTATGTTAAAATTGTCAAGTATATTGTTAATTTGAATCTAAATTTTTGTATTAAGTGATTCAATTTTTGATGTATTAATTAGACTGTCTTTATTTATTAATAATTAAGAAAAAGAAAATACAATAACCAAACACATATCCAGACAATAAAAATATTACATCATGGTTATGTTATAATTGTTATACCAACTTAATCCATAATCTGAATAGCTCCAAACTTTTATATACTCTTGAACAAAATATGTTTGTGGTTCTAATTTAATAAAAAATGAAAAATACATTTATGGATAGACTTCAAAATCATGTAGTGACATTATGTAGAACCCGAAACAGAAAAGAATCAAGGAAAGAAGTGTGTTGTGTTGTCAACAGATGATTCTTTTTCCAACGATAGTAAAATCCTTTGTAAAAACATATGTCAAAAAAAAAAAAAAAACCAAACACCTGTCAAAACAGATGTCTTCCGTAGAATACTACTGTGCGAATCTTAGTCTTACGAATGAATTGTCTTCCACGTTCCATTTGCTCTTTTTGCTCGTTAATTTTGTTTGCTTATGAGATTTCAGTTTTTTACTCTCCGAAACCATCATCAATTGCTAAACTCTACGAAATATTTTTTTAGATTGCTTCAGATCAGTAAGCAAATTCTCCATATGATCTTCCTACCATGTCGATTTCCAGTTATCGTTTAAGTGGATTATGGGTTTAATTTGTCTGTGACTTTCATTACAAAAGTCTTGGTTTTTTTATTTTATTTTATTTAGTATCAAAGTTGCTTCGATTTGGTATTATCGTTAGTTTTTTTTATTAAACTTTTGCAGATTTTTAATAGAAAATGTATAAAACGGAAATCTTTGAAAACGGAAATCTTAGATTATGGTATTATCTAGAGAATGCATAAAATGGAAATATTTGATTATGGTATTATCTGCTCTAAAAAGAATTGATTGTTGGTTTAATTGAACCAAACATTGGTTTGATTGGTTTGATTTAAGTGATATTATGGTATTTTATGCAAGACGAGGAACCGGAAGGAGCCGAGCCACCGGAGCAAGAACAAGCTCCAAAGGGACTTCAAGGATGGCCTCTACTAAAGCCCAAGGGAGACCTCACCATCCTCTTGATAACTCAAGAAGTTCAAAACGACACCACTTGAATCCGTGTATCAAAACACGCCAAGGTATGCGTTTCATTTAAGTTATTTTCGAACTTTCCTTTCTTGTCTTGCAGGGAACCGCCTCTTTTGCTTATTTCCTGTTTAAGTTATAAACTCTAAGACAATTTGTTTTGCTCATTGTTTCGAGCTAGTTTGTGTAATTTGTCTTTCTTTTATTTACCGTTTTTAGACCCTAGAAGGTCATGACCGCCGAGCTATTTATAAAGCTCCACTTCGGTCTTTGTATGATACACTTTTTTTTACCTAATATCAATAAAACGGGCAGTTCTCTTTACTCGCTTAGCAACCGACTTCTTGAGCTCTTGTGCGGATTCCCCTTGTGCTCTCGAGATCACCGACTTATCAAAGCTAGACCATAAGCTTTGTGGTGTCATTTGTTTCCCCCGGTTACTTGTTCGATCCATTCATCCAATAGGCCGAGAGAAGAGAGCCGTGTGGCCAATCTCTTAGCCTCCATCTCGTTTCTATCCGTTTCCCTTCACTCGATCTTGTAGAGAGCACCGTTTGGTCAGCTACAACGATCCCATCAGCCGCTACTTGTAAGATCTATCCCGGATCTTACATCATCCAGGAGCTTGGAGATGAATATACTGATGGCAAAGCTTCATCGAAATTCTGGATATAGCCGTGGTGCTATTACTTTTTATAAAGAGTGTTTAAGGTCTGTTTTTCGTTTTCGTTCCCAACATTTCCTAGCATATAAACACACTGTCAAATATCAAACTTCTTACATCAAATACCAATTCAACACTGATGAGATCATAACCAACGTAAACTGACGGTTAATTGGGAATATAGCATCGTGGGTTAATGGGATTGTCTTCCACTTGAAACGTGTGACAGTTGTATTGATTGGTAGTTATTTCTTTCATGTATATTTAAGACATCATCGTTAATGGAATGGGGAGGAGAAAATTTAAGTAACTTGTGTCTTAAGAACCAAAGTGTTTTTGCTTCTTGCTGTCTTTTGATGAACAATTTGTTTGTCCTAATCTGGGACCTAACAAACACATTGTATATTTATATGATGTTTTAATTTCTGCAGGCAGTGTCCTTATGTACTCGAAGCTGTCATAGGTTTTAGCTGAGCTGGGGGTCGCTGCAAAAGATATCATATCATCTTTTACTCAGGTGGACCTTTCTACGAGATATCTTTTGCCGCTTGCTTTTATTTTTCACTATTCTGTCAATGTGTTTTGCACCTATTATCCCCATTTTGCAATTTCCTTTTACGTATAGAATCCATTCTACTATCATGTAATTTTTTTTGCCGTTTGTTCATTTCAGACTCCAAATAGAAGTGCAAAGGTTTCGCTTGATCAGAGAGATCCTACCCGTTGGTTGCAAGTAAGCTTACTCTTAAACAGTATTTACAACATTGAAAACATGCGACCGTGCTGTTAATTCTGAATGAGTTAGTGTCTTATCTTCCCTATTATTTTCTCTTGAATACGTCTTTATATATAATGGTTCTAAGAACTTTGTCATCAAGGACTAGGTGAATGTCAAATCCAATAAACGATACATTTTGCACATGGAGAAGCTATTAATGATTGACAGTGAATATATTTGTCTTGATTGTATTCCCTCGAATAAAGTAATGCATGTATTTGTTTTAGTATCAGCTCGAGTGTTCAATCAGGGAGCTACTATTATATATACCTTCTCTGGGATGGCTGTTTGTTGATTTCGTGTTGTAGCTTATGCGGCTGTAAAAGGTTTCTTATTTGTCTTTTTGATGAATTTTGTTGGTTTTCACAGCGTTATGTCGAGGCCCAGTGTTGGGTTGCTTCACATGCTTACAAAGGTAGCTCTCTATGCACATGTCCTACTGTTTATGAGATATGATCGACTTTTGGATCCTTGTGTCTAACCCTCTAACTTTTTATTCTTAAATTTAGTTAGTGAGAAATTCTGCAATGATTAACGTGATGTGCCTTACTGGAAAGTGTGTAATGTTTTTGTGCTTAATTACTCAGGGGCGCTGGAACTCTTTGCTGAACTTTTACAAAGATTTCCAAATAACGTACACTTGTTGACTGAGACAGCAAAGGTTAGGGATTGCATCGAAAATGATTCAGACAGAATTAGACCTAAGTTTTTATCTTGTTATGACTGACGTTCTACCGAAAGCTGATTGACACAACTTTGTAGTTGATGAACTTTTCTTGTATAGGTCGAAGCCATTATTGGAAAAAATGACGAGGCCATAATGAGATTTGAGAAGGTAGTTACATGATCTATACTTTTGTCTTAACTTCTTTAGATCATGGAATGCGGATAATAATATAAAACATTTTGTAGGTTCGATCCATTGATCCTTACACACTAACCTGTATGGATGAGTATGCGATGCTGCTACAGATAAAATGTGATTATTCCGGCTAAATAAGCTCGTCCACAATTTATTAAGTATTGATCATACCAGAGCATAAGTATTTGTTGCATTGTCTGTACTATGGGAAAGGAAAGATGCAAGAACGGGATATCTTATGCCGAGAAGGTTAGCTTGCTGAAAACTGAATTTTTTTGCTAAGTCTCAGTGTGATATCTGATGAGATTCACTATGCAATCAGAGTATTAGAGTAGACGAAAGGCACATACCCGGCTACATAATGAAGGTATGCTAGTTAAATGAGCAAATTTTAATGTAATATAGTTTTGCATGTATATCCAGTAAATATTTTTATCATATATTTCAGGGAAATCTTCTTTTACTAGCAAAACGACCAGCTTTTACTAGCAAAACGACCAGAAGCTGCAGCGATCGCCTTCAGGGCTGCCCAGAATTTGAGGTCTGATCTTCGTTCATATCAAGGTCTGTTTCATGGGGGAGAAAAAGCTCAAACACACTTCTATTGTCGTACTGTTTTGTTGATATACACATTTAAAGAACACCAAAAGGTTGGGAGTGTGATTAACTTTGCACTGTTGATGTCATTTCAGGCTTAGTCCATTCTTATTTGGCATTTGGTAAAACCAAAGAAGCATTGTATACCGCCAGCCAGAGAAGCAATGAATGCAATGCCTCAGTCTGCAAAGGCTCTGAAATTAGTTGGTGATGTTCATGCTAATACATCAAGTGGCAGAGAAAAGGTAAAAAAAAAAAAAACAGTCAGCTTTATATTATGCTTCCATGGATTTTGGCAGTTTTCATTACATAGTGTACACCAAATCTGAGAAACTATTCAGAGTTTGTGAGTGAGCATCTTCTGATGATGTTTATGTTGATGAATAATAGAAATTTTTGGTGCAATAGAAAAATGATATGCTTTTATGACAGGCAAAAAAGTTTTATTTTCTTAAGATTATTTTGATTTTTAATTAGGTAAGATGGCATGAAAGACAAGTTGTTATGGCCGAGTTGGTCTAAGGCGCCAGATTAAGGTTCTGGTCCGAAAGGGCGTGGGTTCAAATCCCACTGTCAACAGTCTCTTTTCGATTATAAATCGTGGGTCCCACTTTATTGGATGACGTGGAGTTTTAGTCCTTGAAAAAAGTAAACAAAAAAAATGAAGACGCAAAAAACGAGGGAAATATTTAGCACTTGATCTCCTTCAAGCCGTAAGCTAAGTAGAGAAAAGTAGGATGGAGCTGCTTAAAGAACGGTGGGGTTAAGAGGGAAAATCGCAAACACATGTTTTTCTCTATAGGCATATACAGAAGTTCAAAATGGATTTCGAATGAAAAGCATTTCTTACAAGACCAGACATTCTAAATGAATGACTTCAAATAAGTCACGCAGATGCAAACAAAAACTATGAGCTAAAGCGGAGATGTAGGGGATCAAACTTGAATATCACCAAATCAATAAGGGGGTGTTATTCAATTATGTATTTAAAATCAATTCTATAGGTTTTATAATCCTTCAAATTTAAAGTTTTGATTTTATTTTAAAGAATCCATAGGAGTTGATTCTAAAATCTCTGCAATGTAGCTTAGATTCTGTTTTAAATAATTTACTCATGAAACTCCATTGGAATTCATTTCAAATGACTCAATAAACAAAGATTTTAAAAATCATTTACCTTTTGAATAACACTGGATTTTAAAACCAGATTTGAAATCTTGATTGAATAACACTGAATTTGAGAATCTATTAATGATATATTACAAATCAGATATTGAATAACACTGGATTTTAAAACCGGATTTGAAATCTTGATTGAATAACACTGGATTGTAATTCAATTTCAGTTAATTTCAAATACAACATACAATAACACCCCTAAGTCTTTTCCCCCTTACAACTTCTAATTGCTGCTTAAATTTTGAAGCACAAAGCAACACCTACACAAACAAGAATAGCTACATATCCTACTGTGGTTTCAGTCCAGCTCTCTTGTAGATCGCTGACCATCTTCTTCTTCATAATCTCATCCTTCTCCATCTTCTTCTGCCTCTTCTCATTCTGCTCCACCATCTTCTTCTTCTCTTCCACCTCTGCAAGTTCCTCATCTTTCTTCTCTTCCTCCTTTGCTTCCCTCCTTGTTTCTCTCTTTTCCTTTCTCCAATTCTCCATCATCTTTTCTTCCCAAGGGTCAGTGATATAGACCGAGATGACGTAGTCTGCTGAGTAGTAAAGCACAACTGAAATAACAACAGTAAGTATTGCAACTAAAGGGTTTTCTATTGCAGTAATCTGTTCCTGCAAATGAACCAAAATTAAATGTTAAATTGATCATTAGAGCAAAACGAAAAGAGATAGGAAAAGAAAAAAAAAAAAAAAAAGAGAGAGTAAAATGTAGTTTCTTACCACAGCTTTTGCCAAGCGTTGGAGAGTGGTTTCCATCTGGTTTAGAGCAGCTGATGGGTCAGTAGTGGGTAAGCACTTTGCGTTTTTGTCCAAACTAAAGGAAAAAAAAAAAAGCAAAAACAAAAGTCAAGCCACCAAAACCATAGCAAGTTTCAAGTTTTGTATAAAGAGGTAGAAAGTACTCAGTTTTAGTAGCTGCGGCCAAGGGAAGGATCTGGCTGTCTCTGCACATTGCCTGAGAGAGAGAGAGAGAGAGATAGTACAGGTAAAATATCAGAATAACAAAGGAAATTAGAGGGGTGGAAACATCAGATAATACCATGAATGCTTTGACTCCATCGTGAACTGCCATTTCAAGATCATCCAAAATGCTAACTGAGCTTCCACGCAAAACCACGGTAGATATGGAGTTGCCCGCTTTTTCGGTTTTTGCAATCAGGACCTAGAGACATCACGAGAAGGATCAAAGAAAGACAAAAGCAAAAGTGGAGAAGAAGATATAAGTTGAATTGAAGGAACTACATACGCTAACACCACCAATTTCTTCAACGGATATGGAATCAATGTAGCCGAGATTATCAGGGGTTGGTTTCAACTGTTGATAATATCTGATAATTAAAAACTCAGGATAATTATAAAGAAAGGGAGCAGAAATAGACACACTTACATGAGACTTTGCACCGACAGTCTTGCAAAAGAGGCTGAGTTCAGACTCGGAGGTGATGGTAACAGCCATAATGTTATGCTGGTTAAGGAAATCCAATGCCGGTCCTCGGATAGGAACCCCACTAACAATGACTTTAGCTTCTGAATTAGTAACAAAAGCCCCAGCCTCTGTTTCTGCATATTTCTGAAGCCATAAAATGAGACGTATTGTTGATTGACATAGAATCTACCCCCATCAGATTGATAGCGTAAAAGTAGAATGCAAACCTGTGCATCTTTAGGAATCAAGACAGCACTTCCTTGTGTTTCTGTTGCGGTAACATCAACACCAGAAACATACACAGCAACCTGTGTAAAGTAAGTAGTATTGAAAAATGAAAACAGTCAAGACATAGACATATTTAGGGGCATAAAATTTGATCAAAGAAATCAACAGACATGGCTCCAAACCTGAGCCTTGTCCATTTTCTTAATACAGCTAAGAGCATCGATGCTTTTCAAAACAAGGCCACGGACTACAAGAGAATCGTGTAAACCACCTCCCAAGAGCTTGAAAACATGTACATTATCCACATTGAAGTTTGATCGATTCTTGGGGCACACTTGAAAACACGCCTAAGAAATCAGTGAAGCAATCAGCTAACAATGGATAAGAGGAAATAACAATCTTGGACAGAAGAAAAGCAAAAGCAGGGAACGCTTACGTCAGCGACTAGAGAGTATAATTTCTCCTCTTGCCCAAACCGCTTGCTTGCAGCAGCTGCTCTCATGCGTGATATAGCTTCATCCTTGTAACGCGCATCAGAACCAACCTCCGCCGGCTGAATCTTCCTACTGGTGTTACCGTTGCTGAGAGGCGATGAAGAGAAATTGCGGCGAGTCCCAATCGATCTCCATCCCTGTAAAATTACTCGTCAATCGATCGCACCAAAAGAAAGGAAATGGTAAGAAAGATGAACAATCATAATCAGAAATCATTCTCGATTTACCTGCGCGACGACAGATCTCAGATTCGGAGGCATGATCTCTGAAACTTAGGGTTTCGCTAAATGCTTTTTCGTCTCTAGCTCTGATATCGTCGGCAACAGATAAGAGGAAAAAATGGGATTTGGTGGTCTTAATAGACAACTGGGCCTTAACCTGATTTTTACGCTCTATTCAAGTGACTGAAAAACATTTCTACTCTACTTGGTTAGCAATTTTTCAAGTTAACTAAACAAATACATGAAGTAAACCTCGCAAAAAAAGTTTTACAAGTTTTGTTACCAATATTCAGATTCAGGTATCTCAATTACTCAGAAAACAAAATAAAAGGAGGTCTAAGCCAATGAATCTCAAACCATATTCGATTACTGGAATCACAAATGAAATAAGAATTTTGACTTAAAATACAGCTCTTTATTAATACTACTACTAGATTCATTGTTAATACAATTGTGTCAAATGGAAACATTGGTTACCATGACAAATGTGCAAAAGCAAAGTAATCAATCAGGAGTTTCTCATCGTGTTCTTCCTATTCGCTACCTTGGTGTTCCTCTAAACCCTAAGGTAGCGTGGAAGATGATTAATTTCAATTTCAGCGAGCTTGGTAAACAATTTCTCAAAGGCAGGTAACTACTAAGACAAAACACTCTTGGCAAGATGCGAGAGACTACCTTTTCAACTGAAGATCGGTAATGGAATCAACTGCTTCTTCTGGACTCCTTTTGCTCATCTTCCAAGCTACCTTCCTTCCGCTGGAAATGGATCCCACAGAATCTCCAAGTCTACCTTACAACAGTCTCTCTCACAAGTATGAGTGGAATTATAAGAAGATCATACTCAACTAGTACCATATACAAAAAAAAAAAATCATAGTCCCTTGGTACCTTGGAAGAGAATTGTTTGGTTTTCTGTATGAAACACCGGTTTCTAACATACCTCTTCCATGTCCAACAAGTGATCGGATAAAGGAGTGGGGATTATCTACAAAATATTGATGCCTTCTCTATGACTCTCAAGCTTAGCCATCTCTTCTTCGATTGCACCTTTTGCTGGGAGATCTGGAAAATTAGTCGCAGCTCGTGTTAATTTCCCTCCAAACTCTCTCTGTAAGCAAAGCTTCTCGAACCTTTTGTCTTGGCAAGCAACGATCTATTCTGTTTGGACAGAGCGATTGACAAAATCTTGTGTATATCATCAAATTCATTGGTGAAGAACAGAGCTTCTAGTCTGAGAGACAACCAACCTGTCCTCTCCTCTGAGATTATGCAATCGTGGCTGCGAGGTTATCCTTCGTCGTAGGCGTTTCTTTTTCATCTCTGAGATCAGATCTAGGGTTCTTCTCTCTTCCCTTATCTCTTTCTTCTTCTTTTGCATTTCTCTTCTCTTCTGATCGATGACGGTTAGTACGGACCAACCTCGTCCTCCAAGTTTCATCACCTCTCTCACTCTGGTTCGGTCCGGTTTATCTCAAATTGGCTTCTGGTTCGATTTCAAGACACTCCATATCTATTCTTCTGGTTCAATTTGATTTAACCAACAAAAAGTCCACTGTTCCATTTATATTTTCGTATTAATTTATTCAGTTGCATTAGGTGAGGAATCCTTCTTGTCAGAGTGAGGGTTGAAGAATGATCTCATTTGTCTATGCTCTTCTATTCCTCTCCACTTAACAGTAAACAAAGGTTACAAAACATCAAAAGTGACGGTACAACCACAAAATAGATATACAAATATTTCTTGACCCAAAGAAAAAAGATATACAAATATTTATGCACATGAATCTGTATATATTTGATTATAAAAACAAAACTACAACCCCCAGTTGCTTCATTTCCTTCTTTTTTCTTACCATGTAGCTAATGCTTAACAAAATTTTTACAACTCAGCAAAGTATTTCAATACATAATCTGTAAAACAAAATCATCTAAAACTAAAAAGGAGTCTTTTTGTCAGGTGTAGTTCATGCGGCTATGGATGATATTTTCCGTGTGGATGTCTAAAGGAAGCTATAAGATGACTATAATGGCATAGTCATATACTCATATGAATTTAAAGTAGAAAATAACAATAATGAAAAATAGAATTAATTCTCTAATAACGTACTTTATATTAACCCTACACTTATTCTACAGACGTGTCACCATATGGACCCTATCCAAACTTTTTTTCTTCGTCCAGCTACACTTACAAAATATGAAACCGAGTGGAAAATTTCCAAACTAACCATGATCAAATCAGTACTATCCACCATGCCTACATACTCTATGTCCTGCTTCAAACTGCCTACAAGCCTCTCAAAAGAATCCAATCTACTATTACACGGTTTTGGTGGGACTCTAAGCCAGGAAAAAAGAAAGTTTGTTGGATATCACAAGGTCTAAAAAATTCAAAGCTTCAATGATGCCCTACTGGCCAAACTAAGCTGGCGGATCCTCAAAAAGATCCATCCTGCTTGCTTGCGAGGGTTCTCCAAGGCAAATACTGCAAAGACCACCAGTTCCTCAAAGTTCCAATCACCTCCTCAACCTCAGACTTCGCCACTATACTCACTAAATCCAAAGGCTTCAAGTGCTGGGCTATCTGGACGGCTAGAAACTACCTCCAGTTTGAAGAAAGACCTTTCTCTCCGGAGGAATCTATCTTGAAAGCGGTGCTGGAAGCAAAAGACTGGCAACAAGCTCAACTAACAGTCAAACCCCCAGCCCTAAGAAGCACAACTGCTATTCATCAAGCAACCCACGCAGACACGATCACCTGTTCAACGGATGGAGCTTGGAGCTCTAATTCAGCAATAGCCGACAAAACCGGGCGGGAACTCTGCTATGGGGATTCTGCAGAACGCTTTGTCACATCTCCTCTGATGGCAGAAGCCTTATCGATCAGATCGGCTATCAACCAAGCTTTGGAGAAGGGATACACATCCCTACAAATCAAATCAGACGCTCAAGTTCTAATCCGAGCTATAAATTCAAAATAGATGATAAAGGAAATCTTTGGTATCCTTTTTGATATTACCTCTCTTGCCTCTCTCTTCTCGTTTATCTCATTTAGGTATGTTCCTAGATCTGAGATTACGAAGGCTGATTTTCTCGCCAAGAGTGCCAAAAACCGTTTGTCTCTTGCTTTATTTTCATTTGATGAAAAGTTGAACAACAAAAAAGTGGAAAATTTCCAAAAGTCTAGCTCCCACTAAATTGTTCGTCACAAAGATCGATTTATATTAGTTAAAATATCATTGGAAATTAAAGAAAATGTTATTAATCATATATAATATACTAACTTGAAACTAGAAAAAGGAAAAAGGAATATAAAAAAATCAGAGAACTTCAATAACATTGCTAATCGCCCTGAGTTTCATTCGAATATCATATAAGATAGTTTTAATGTGGGGACTTTTTCAACAATTCAGGAAGTTGCTTAGAGCTTACGTATCTTTGCTACATCACCAAACATGACGCCTTTGAGAAACTTAAGCATAGCCTTACAAATGCACCGGTATTAGTGCTTCCTGATTTTGACAAAACCTTTGAAGTTGAATGTGATGCATCAGGTTTAGGAATCGGGGCCGTGTTGACTCAAGGAGGGAGGCCTATTGCTTACTTCAGTGAGAAGTTAAATGGAGCTACTCTGAACTATCCCACTTATGACAAAGAGCTCTATGCTCTTGTGAGATCCCTTGAGACATGGCAGCATTATCTCTTGTCCAAAGAATTTGTGATCCACACGGATCATGAGACTTTGAAACACTTGAAGGGTCAGACCACATTGAAGAGAAGACACGCGAGATGGCTCGAGTACATAGCGACATTCCCATATGCCATCAAGTACAAGAAGGGCAAGGACAACATTGTAGCTGATGCCCTATCCAGGCGATACACTCTAATCACTACGATGGAAGCCAAGGTCCTCGGGTTTGAGCACATAAAAGAAGGTTATGAGGGCGATCCTGACTTTGGTAGCCCGTGCAATTCAACTTGATAATGAGCTCCGGACGACCGAGATTGGAGATCTTTCGATCCGCGAGTACTGTCAGAAGATGAAGTCACTTGCTGACCTTCTCTCCAATGTTGATGCTCCAGTCACCGACAGACTTCTTGTTATATATCTCTTGAATGGCTTAAATGACAAATTTGATAACATAATCAATGTTATCAAACACAAGGAGCCATTTCCAAGCTTCGAAGGTGCCAAATCGATGTTGGAAATGGAAGAAGCCAGATTAAAAAAGGCACACAAACCGGTGGTGACCCACAACGACCATGCCTCATCTTCTACAGCTCTAACGGTCACTCGCACGACACCACCAGTCAACAATCCGTCGCCTCCGTCTGAGATTCATCATTCAAAGTCCAACAACTACCGTGGAAACCGGAAGAACAACAATCGCTACAGAGGCAGGAACAACTTTTCCTTTGGAAACCCTGCCTTCCCCTATTGGGCTTCACCAAGTGGATGGCCTAGCCCATTTGTTTGGCCCAACCAATTTGCAAATTGGACTCCTAATTCACAAATGCCCACTTATCGTGGACCTCCTGCAACACGACCGATGACAAACAATTCCCAGCAAGCTCATTTGGTCGAAATTCAACCGACGACCTTACCTCAGGCGTACACAACAGAGACACTTCCGGATCCAAATGGGGCTGACTGGTACATGGATACAGGAGCTACAGCTCACCTCTCGGCCACCGCAGGTACTCTCGATCCTTCTCTTAATCATAATATCAGTCACACGGTCATCGTTGGAAATGGTTCCAAACTTCCTGTAACCTCCGTTGGCTCTTCAACACTTCGCACCACAACCCGCCCTCTTTCTCTTCAAAACGTGCTTGTTACTCCCCAAATTGTCAAAAATTTAATCTCTGTTCGTCAATTTACAAAAGACAATTGGTGTAGTGTTGAATTTGACCCTTTTGGCTTTTCTGTGAAGGATCTTCAAACCCAGAAAACACTGCTCCGATGTGATAGCTCCAGTGATCTTTATCCTCTTCCTGCTTCATTCAATAAGACATCAACAGCATCCTCCACTGCTCTTTTAGCTTCCTCTCCATCTCTATGGCATAAGAGACTAGCTCACACAAATGAGTCTACTCTTCGTTCTCTGTTTTCTTCAAATTCAATCTCTTGTAATAAGGACAAGTTTCCAACTTCTTGTACACCTTGTCATTTGGGAAAGCAAATAAAATTACCATTTCGTTCATCCATTTCTGAAATCACAAAACCCTTTGAAATTATTCATTCAGATGTTTGGACATCTCCTCTTCCGAGCATAAGCGGCATCAAATATTATGTGCTATTCCTAGATCATTATACTCAATTCCTTTGGGTTTATCCACTCCGGAAAAAGAGCGATGTTTTTTCAAAATTCCTTCATTTTAGCTCTTATATCAAAAATCAGTTCGACACTCAAATAAAATCTTTTCAGTGCGACAATGGAGGGGAATTTAAAAATAGTCAATTTCAACACTATTTTGATTCTCATGGCATTACTTTCAGATACTCTTGTCCTCATACCTCCCAACAAAACGGGAAATCCGAAAGGATGATCCGTACCATCAATAATGCCATTCGTTCCCTCCTTTTTCAAGCTCAACTCCCACCAAGTTATTGGGTAGAAGCTCTCAATGTCGCTGTCCACCTCCTAAACATCCTTCCTTCCTCTGCTGTCCGAAATCAAATTCCCTTTACACTTCTTTTCAACAAACGCCCCACTTACGATCACTTAAGAGTATTTGGCTGCTTATGCTTTCCAAACTTAAACCATTCTCATCTTCATAAACTTTCACCAAGATCAACTCCATGTTTGTTTCTTGGATACCCAACTCAACATCGTGGCTACCGTTGTCTTGATTTAAAAACCAACAAAATAATTATTTCTAGACATGTTTACTTTGACGAGGAAAAATTTCCTGCAGCTATTTCACATCAAAAGTGTGATACTCCATATCAATTTCTGGGAAATATAGAAGATCCTTCACCTCTTTTCAAATCTATCCTCCAATGTCCTCTTTCAGCTACCGTCCAGCCTCAAAATACTCAAGTCTTGCCTCTTGCTTCACCATCTGTCCCATCTGCTACAGCAGCTGCTCCAAGTCACACTATGACGACTAGAGCAAAAGCTGGAATTCGCAAGCCAAAACAGATTATTTCTCTTCTCACCATCACCAAATCTCCAATTCCAAAAAGTTATAAACAAGCTCTTTCAGATCCAAATTGGAATCCAGCGATGACTGTTGAGAATGATGCTATGCTTAAGACTAGGACTTGGGATTTAGTACCTCGACCTCCTAAGGTCAATATTGTGCGGTCCATGTGGCTTTTTACTCATAAACATGATGCAGATGGAGCTCTAAAAAGACATAAGGCCAGGTTGGTTGCTAATGGGAAATCACAGGAAGAGGGAGTTGATTTCACAGAGACATTCAGTCCAGTTGTGAAGCCGGCAACGATTCGCACGGTTCTCAATATCGGTGTTGCTTGTGATTGGCCAATACACCAGTTAGATGTCCAAAACGCGTTTCTTCACGGCGATCTCGACGAAACTGTGTATATGCACCAACCTCCAGGTTTTGTTGATCCGGCGTATCCTAATCATGTGTGTAAGCTACGTAAGGCCATATATGGCTTGAAGCAAGCTCCACGGGCCTGGAATTCGAGATTCAAAAAGTTCATCAATAATTTGGGTTTCATCACTAGCAAGGCCGATGCATCTCTGTTTATTTTCAGGAAAGGAAAGCATCTTGCTTACATTCTTCTATATGTCGACGACATTCTCCTTACTGCTTCAACCAAGGATTTGTTACAACATGTCGTTGATTCTCTGAAATCCGAGTTCCCGATGACAGACATGGGTAAACCTCACCACTTCCTTGGAATTAAAGCTGAGTACAATGACAAAGGCATGTTCTTAAGCCAAGCTTCATATGCAAAGGAAATTATTGATCGTGCTCATATGGAGGATTGTAAACCAGTCGCCACACCGGTTGATGTCAAATCCAAGCTTTCAGCAAATCTCGGTGAACTATTGAAAAATCCAACAGAATACAGAAGCCTTGCAGGAGCTCTTCAGTATCTGACTTTTACTCGACCGGATATTTCTTATGCTGTTCATCAGATTTGCTTATATATGCACAGTCCTAGGCTACCACACTTTCATGCGCTGAAGAGAATCATACGTTACGTTAAGGGCACAATGAATCACGGTCTGCAACTCTATAGAGGCTCCATTGATACACTAACAGCCTATTCTGATGCAGATTGGGGAGGCTGTCCGGATACTCGAAGATCGACGTCTGGGTATTGTGTTTTCCTAGGTCCAAATCTGGTCTCTTGGTCCGCCAAACGTCAACCCACAGTATCGAGATCCAGTTCAGAAGCAGAATACAAGGGTGTGGCGAACACAGTTGCAGAGCTATGTTGGCTTAGAAATCTGATGCTGGAACTTCACTTTAAGATCATCAAAGCGTCGGTCGTTTACTGTGACAACATCAGCTCTGTTTACCTAGCTAACAATCCCGTGAAACATCAAAGGACAAAACATGTTGAGCTGGACATACACTTTGTACGTGAGAAGGTTGCCATTGGCGAAGTAAAGGTCGTTCATGTCCCCTCCTCTCTCCAGTACGCAGACATATTCACCAAAGGTTTGCCAACAACACTTTTCAAGGAGTTTCGAGACAGTTTAACCATCCGATCAATGGACGCTTCAACTGAGGGAGGGTGATAAAATATAGGGATATTCAGTTACTATTGTTGTAGATAATCTGTTAATATCTTACTTGTATTCCTGATTTTGTGTAACCACTTTGGCTTTATAAGCCCACGTTAATAGATCAATCCTGAAGGGGAAATTCATCAATTCACAATATTTTCCGTGTGGATGTCTAAAGGAAGCTATAAGATGACTATAATGGCATAGTCATATACTCATATGAATTTAAAGTAGAAAATAACAATAATGAAAAATAGAATTAATTCTCTAATAACGTACTTTATATTAACCCTACACTTATTCTACAGACGTGTCACCATATGGACCCTATCCAAACTTTTTTTCTTCGTCCAGCTACACTTACAAAATATGAAACCGAGTGGAAAATTTCCAAACTAACCATGATCAAATCAGTACTATCCACCATGCCTACATACTCTATGTCCTGCTTCAAACTGCCTACAAGCCTCTCAAAAGAATCCAATCTACTATTACACGGTTTTGGTGGGACTCTAAGCCAGGAAAAAAGAAAGTTTGTTGGATATCACAAGGTCTAAAAAATTCAAAGCTTCAATGATGCCCTACTGGCCAAACTAAGCTGGCGGATCCTCAAAAAGATCCATCCTGCTTGCTTGCGAGGGTTCTCCAAAGCAAATACTGCAAAGACCACCAGTTCCTCAAAGTTCCAATCACCTCCTCAACCTCAGACTTCGCCACTATACTCACTAAATCCAAAGGCTTCAAGTGCTGGGCTATCTGGACGGCTAGAAACTACCTCCAGTTTGAAGAAAGACCTTTCTCTCCGGAGGAATCTATCTTGAAAGCGGTGCTGGAAGCAAAAGACTGGCAACAAGCTCAACTAACAGTCAAACCCCCAGCCCTAAGAAGCACAACTGCTATTCATCAAGCAACCCACGCAGACACGATCACCTGTTCAACGGATGGAGCTTGGAGCTCTAATTCAGCAATAGCCGACAAAACCGGGCGGGAACTCTGCTATGGGGATTCTGCAGAACGCTTTGTCACATCTCCTCTGATGGCAGAAGCCTTATCGATCAGATCGGCTATCAACCAAGCTTTGGAGAAGGGATACACATCCCTACAAATCAAATCAGACGCTCAAGTTCTAATCCGAGCTATAAATTCAAAATAGATGATAAAGGAAATCTTTGGTATCCTTTTTGATATTACCTCTCTTGCCTCTCTCTTCTCGTTTATCTCATTTAGGTATGTTCCTAGATCTGAGATTACGAAGGCTGATTTTCTCGCCAAGAGTGCCAAAAACCGTTTGTCTCTTGCTTTATTTTCATTTGATGAAAAGTTGAACAACAAAAAAGTGGAAAATTTCCAAAAGTCTAGCTCCCACTAAATTGTTCGTCACAAAGATCGATTTATATTAGTTAAAATATCATTGGAAATTAAAGAAAATGTTATTAATCATATATAATATACTAACTTGAAACTAGAAAAAGGAAAAAGGAATATAAAAAAATCAGAGAACTTCAATAACATTGCTAATCGCCCTGAGTTTCATTCGAATATCATATAAGACAGTTTTAATGTGGGGACTTTTTCAACAATTCAGGAAGTTGCTTAGAGCTTACGTATCTTTGCTACATCACCAAACATGACGCCTTTGAGAAACTTAAGCATAGCCTTACAAATGCACCGGTATTAGTGCTTCCTGATTTTGACAAAACCTTTGAAGTTGAATGTGATGCATCAGGTTTAGGAATCGGGGCCGTGTTGACTCAAGGAGGGAGGCCTATTGCTTACTTCAGTGAGAAGTTAAATGGAGCTACTCTGAACTATCCCACTTATGACAAAGAGCTCTATGCTCTTGTGAGATCCCTTGAGACATGGCAGCATTATCTCTTGTCCAAAGAATTTGTGATCCACACGGATCATGAGACTTTGAAACACTTGAAGGGTCAGACCACATTGAAGAGAAGACACGCGAGATGGCTCGAGTACATAGCGACATTCCCATATGCCATCAAGTACAAGAAGGGCAAGGACAACATTGTAGCTGATGCCCTATCCAGGCGATACACTCTAATCACTACGATGGAAGCCAAGGTCCTCGGGTTTGAGCACATAAAAGAAGGTTATGAGGGCGATCCTGACTTTGGTAGCCCGTGCAATTCAACTTGATAATGAGCTCCGGACGACCGAGATTGGAGATCTTTCGATCCGCGAGTACTGTCAGAAGATGAAGTCACTTGCTGACCTTCTCTCCAATGTTGATGCTCCAGTCACCGACAGACTTCTTGTTATATATCTCTTGAATGGCTTAAATGACAAATTTGATAACATAATCAATGTTATCAAACACAAGGAGCCATTTCCAAGCTTCGAAGGTGCCAAATCGATGTTGGAAATGGAAGAAGCCAGATTAAAAAAGGCACACAAACCGGTGGTGACCCACAACGACCATGCCTCATCTTCTACAGCTCTAACGGTCACTCGCACGACACCACCAGTCAACAATCCGTCGCCTCCGTCTGAGATTCATCATTCAAAGTCCAACAACTACCGTGGAAACCGGAAGAACAACAATCGCTACAGAGGCAGGAACAACTTTTCCTTTGGAAACCCTGCCTTCCCCTATTGGGCTTCACCAAGTGGATGGCCTAGCCCATTTGTTTGGCCCAACCAATTTGCAAATTGGACTCCTAATTCACAAATGCCCACTTATCGTGGACCTCCTGCAACACGACCGATGACAAACAATTCCCAGCAAGCTCATTTGGTCGAAATTCAACCGACGACCTTACCTCAGGCGTACACAACAGAGACACTTCCGGATCCAAATGGGGCTGACTGGTACATGGATACAGGAGCTACAGCTCACCTCTCGGCCACCGCAGGTACTCTCGATCCTTCTCTTAATCATAATATCAGTCACACGGTCATCGTTGGAAATGGTTCCAAACTTCCTGTAACCTCCGTTGGCTCTTCAACACTTCGCACCACAACCCGCCCTCTTTCTCTTCAAAACGTGCTTGTTACTCCCCAAATTGTCAAAAATTTAATCTCTGTTCGTCAATTTACAAAAGACAATTGGTGTAGTGTTGAATTTGACCCTTTTGGCTTTTCTGTGAAGGATCTTCAAACCCAGAAAACACTGCTCCGATGTGATAGCTCCAGTGATCTTTATCCTCTTCCTGCTTCATTCAATAAGACATCAACAGCATCCTCCACTGCTCTTTTAGCTTCCTCTCCATCTCTATGGCATAAGAGACTAGCTCACACAAATGAGTCTACTCTTCGTTCTCTGTTTTCTTCAAATTCAATCTCTTGTAATAAGGACAAGTTTCCAACTTCTTGTACACCTTGTCATTTGGGAAAGCAAATAAAATTACCATTTCGTTCATCCATTTCTGAAATCACAAAACCCTTTGAAATTATTCATTCAGATGTTTGGACATCTCCTCTTCCGAGCATAAGCGGCATCAAATATTATGTGCTATTCCTAGATCATTATACTCAATTCCTTTGGGTTTATCCACTCCGGAAAAAGAGCGATGTTTTTTCAAAATTCCTTCATTTTAGCTCTTATATCAAAAATCAGTTCGACACTCAAATAAAATCTTTTCAGTGCGACAATGGAGGGGAATTTAAAAATAGTCAATTTCAACACTATTTTGATTCTCATGGCATTACTTTCAGATACTCTTGTCCTCATACCTCCCAACAAAACGGGAAATCCGAAAGGATGATCCGTACCATCAATAATGCCATTCGTTCCCTCCTTTTTCAAGCTCAACTCCCACCAAGTTATTGGGTAGAAGCTCTCAATGTCGCTGTCCACCTCCTAAACATCCTTCCTTCCTCTGCTGTCCGAAATCAAATTCCCTTTACACTTCTTTTCAACAAACGCCCCACTTACGATCACTTAAGAGTATTTGGCTGCTTATGCTTTCCAAACTTAAACCATTCTCATCTTCATAAACTTTCACCAAGATCAACTCCATGTTTGTTTCTTGGATACCCAACTCAACATCGTGGCTACCGTTGTCTTGATTTAAAAACCAACAAAATAATTATTTCTAGACATGTTTACTTTGACGAGGAAAAATTTCCTGCAGCTATTTCACATCAAAAGTGTGATACTCCATATCAATTTCTGGGAAATATAGAAGATCCTTCACCTCTTTTCAAATCTATCCTCCAATGTCCTCTTTCAGCTACCGTCCAGCCTCAAAATACTCAAGTCTTGCCTCTTGCTTCACCATCTGTCCCATCTGCTACAGCAGCTGCTCCAAGTCACACTATGACGACTAGAGCAAAAGCTGGAATTCGCAAGCCAAAACAGATTATTTCTCTTCTCACCATCACCAAATCTCCAATTCCAAAAAGTTATAAACAAGCTCTTTCAGATCCAAATTGGAATCCAGCGATGACTGTTGAGAATGATGCTATGCTTAAGACTAGGACTTGGGATTTAGTACCTCGACCTCCTAAGGTCAATATTGTGCGGTCCATGTGGCTTTTTACTCATAAACATGATGCAGATGGAGCTCTAAAAAGACATAAGGCCAGGTTGGTTGCTAATGGGAAATCACAGGAAGAGGGAGTTGATTTCACAGAGACATTCAGTCCAGTTGTGAAGCCGGCAACGATTCGCACGGTTCTCAATATCGGTGTTGCTTGTGATTGGCCAATACACCAGTTAGATGTCCAAAACGCGTTTCTTCACGGCGATCTCGACGAAACTGTGTATATGCACCAACCTCCAGGTTTTGTTGATCCGGCGTATCCTAATCATGTGTGTAAGCTACGTAAGGCCATATATGGCTTGAAGCAAGCTCCACGGGCCTGGAATTCGAGATTCAAAAAGTTCATCAATAATTTGGGTTTCATCACTAGCAAGGCCGATGCATCTCTGTTTATTTTCAGGAAAGGAAAGCATCTTGCTTACATTCTTCTATATGTCGACGACATTCTCCTTACTGCTTCAACCAAGGATTTGTTACAACATGTCGTTGATTCTCTGAAATCCGAGTTCCCGATGACAGACATGGGTAAACCTCACCACTTCCTTGGAATTAAAGCTGAGTACAATGACAAAGGCATGTTCTTAAGCCAAGCTTCATATGCAAAGGAAATTATTGATCGTGCTCATATGGAGGATTGTAAACCAGTCGCCACACCGGTTGATGTCAAATCCAAGCTTTCAGCAAATCTCGGTGAACTATTGAAAAATCCAACAGAATACAGAAGCCTTGCAGGAGCTCTTCAGTATCTGACTTTTACTCGACCGGATATTTCTTATGCTGTTCATCAGATTTGCTTATATATGCACAGTCCTAGGCTACCACACTTTCATGCGCTGAAGAGAATCATACGTTACGTTAAGGGCACAATGAATCACGGTCTGCAACTCTATAGAGGCTCCATTGATACACTAACAGCCTATTCTGATGCAGATTGGGGAGGCTGTCCGGATACTCGAAGATCGACGTCTGGGTATTGTGTTTTCCTAGGTCCAAATCTGGTCTCTTGGTCCGCCAAACGTCAACCCACAGTATCGAGATCCAGTTCAGAAGCAGAATACAAGGGTGTGGCGAACACAGTTGCAGAGCTATGTTGGCTTAGAAATCTGATGCTGGAACTTCACTTTAAGATCATCAAAGCGTCGGTCGTTTACTGTGACAACATCAGCTCTGTTTACCTAGCTAACAATCCCGTGAAACATCAAAGGACAAAACATGTTGAGCTGGACATACACTTTGTACGTGAGAAGGTTGCCATTGGCGAAGTAAAGGTCGTTCATGTCCCCTCCTCTCTCCAGTACGCAGACATATTCACCAAAGGTTTGCCAACAACACTTTTCAAGGAGTTTCGAGACAGTTTAACCATCCGATCAATGGACGCTTCAACTGAGGGAGGGTGATAAAATATAGGGATATTCAGTTACTATTGTTGTAGATAATCTGTTAATATCTTACTTGTATTCCTGATTTTGTGTAACCACTTTGGCTTTATAAGCCCACGTTAATAGATCAATCCTGAAGGGGAAATTCATCAATTCACAATATTTTCCGTGTGGATGTCTAAAGGAAGCTATAAGATGACTATAATGGCATAGTCATATACTCATATGAATTTAAAGTAGAAAATAACAATAATGAAAAATAGAATTAATTCTCTAATAACGTACTTTATATTAACCCTACACTTATTCTACAGACGTGTCACCATATGGACCCTATCCAAACTTTTTTTCTTCGTCCAGCTACACTTACAAAATATGAAACCGAGTGGAAAATTTCCAAACTAACCATGATCAAATCAGTACTATCCACCATGCCTACATACTCTATGTCCTGCTTCAAACTGCCTACAAGCCTCTCAAAAGAATCCAATCTACTATTACACGGTTTTGGTGGGACTCTAAGCCAGGAAAAAAGAAAGTTTGTTGGATATCACAAGGTCTAAAAAATTCAAAGCTTCAATGATGCCCTACTGGCCAAACTAAGCTGGCGGATCCTCAAAAAGATCCATCCTGCTTGCTTGCGAGGGTTCTCCAAAGCAAATACTGCAAAGACCACCAGTTCCTCAAAGTTCCAATCACCTCCTCAACCTCAGACTTCGCCACTATACTCACTAAATCCAAAGGCTTCAAGTGCTGGGCTATCTGGACGGCTAGAAACTACCTCCAGTTTGAAGAAAGACCTTTCTCTCCGGAGGAATCTATCTTGAAAGCGGTGCTGGAAGCAAAAGACTGGCAACAAGCTCAACTAACAGTCAAACCCCCAGCCCTAAGAAGCACAACTGCTATTCATCAAGCAACCCACGCAGACACGATCACCTGTTCAACGGATGGAGCTTGGAGCTCTAATTCAGCAATAGCCGACAAAACCGGGCGGGAACTCTGCTATGGGGATTCTGCAGAACGCTTTGTCACATCTCCTCTGATGGCAGAAGCCTTATCGATCAGATCGGCTATCAACCAAGCTTTGGAGAAGGGATACACATCCCTACAAATCAAATCAGACGCTCAAGTTCTAATCCGAGCTATAAATTCAAAATAGATGATAAAGGAAATCTTTGGTATCCTTTTTGATATTACCTCTCTTGCCTCTCTCTTCTCGTTTATCTCATTTAGGTATGTTCCTAGATCTGAGATTACGAAGGCTGATTTTCTCGCCAAGAGTGCCAAAAACCGTTTGTCTCTTGCTTTATTTTCATTTGATGAAAAGTTGAACAACAAAAAAGTGGAAAATTTCCAAAAGTCTAGCTCCCACTAAATTGTTCGTCACAAAGATCGATTTATATTAGTTAAAATATCATTGGAAATTAAAGAAAATGTTATTAATCATATATAATATACTAACTTGAAACTAGAAAAAGGAAAAAGGAATATAAAAAAATCAGAGAACTTCAATAACATTGCTAATCGCCCTGAGTTTCATTCGAATATCATATAAGATAGTTTTAATGTGGGGACTTTTTCAACAATTCAGGAAGTTGCTTAGAGCTTACGTATCCGAAATTTGTCCATTCCAATGTGTTTCGTGTAAGTCAAGTCATGTCATCCTTATCCACGTAAAATTGTAAATTAAGTCGTGTAAAAATATAACATTGGAGTTTTTTTTTAATATATATAGTGTGTGAAGCCAAGTAAACTCGGAGGATGTTTCCAGCATAAAACCTAGCAAGGCACAGCATATAAAAATTCGTTTATCACAAATATCATTACGTACACCCGTAAGTCCATGAAAAACAAATTTCTCAAGAGAATTGGACTAAAAACAGAATTTGTAACTTCCAGGAATATAAATGAAAAAGGAGAGCAATTGCAACATCACATCCATAGATTATTTTACACAAACTTTTCCTCTTAATATATTCATTTCTTGGATGATTCAGAAATCTGCAATCAGAGAAAATACAAAGATGTAGATTCTAGAGTAGTTTAGATTGGTTTGTTTCCAAGTCCAGATAACGAAGTAAAAATAAGAAGAAAACATTTATTACCAGTACTTGAAAATGTAAATTACTTAGTTCCTCACATTCTCGGAAGAGTTTATGGGTCTTGGTACAGTTCTGAAAAATGAAAGAAATAATCAATAATAAATTTGTGTGTTTGTTCTTTATATAAATAAATAAAAAAGATATAAAAAACGAATAATCTGAAAATTTTATATAATCTCTAACATTACCTGTGTTTCAGTAAAATGAATATTCATACAAAGACCGTGACCAAAATCTAAAAGTCGTGAAAGAAGGATATACACTCAAAACTGATAGACGCTTTCAGTCTCTTCTGGAAGAATAATAACAAATAAAATACATCGAAACCCTTAACACACGATCCGAGATTTTTTTGAATAGATCTGATGAGAACGTTACCATTGCTACCAAGCGATGAACAGAACCATTTACGCAAATTAGGGACCATTTGGTATGTGATTGAAAAGTAGGAATCGTTATTATATAAAATTACCCAAGTGTTGTGGGGGAATGGTTTGAAATATTTACAATAAGTAGCATATAGTGATATAGCGTTTTCGGCAAAACAAAATCGCAGTAATGATAATATATCTTAAGAAGAAACCATAGTAAGCAAATTATATTACAGCAGTTGCAAATCAGAAACCATATGTGTCAACAACAAATACGCACCCACACATCGTACACAGTTTATTGGAACAACAAAAAGCAAATACAATTCCATAATTTATGTCTGGCTAGCTAGTCCACAATGCAAACTTCACAATAATTATCGTTCCAATTTTCTCTTCTCCTCCGGGGTTAGCATTTCCCCTAACGCTTTCTTCTGCTGAAAACACAAGATATAATGGGAAAACAAGATATGAATAATAGAGCAATTGTCACAGTGTCATTCAAATGATCTTGATTTTGTTATTACCTTTTCCAAGTCTCGAGCCATTTTCCATGAAGGTTTTCTTATCGTAACAACAGCTTCATACAAACAAAAAAAAATTAATCAAATTCATTTTAGATACTAAATTCTCTCACTCTCTCTCTCTCTCTCGATCTCTCTATCCATACCTAAGAAAAAACCCGTCAACACACCAGTACATCGATTTGCTAACTTCACCTTAGTCTCGATTGATTCCTTCAAATCTACAATCACAAATCACATATATTTTTGTTTAAGCTACGAAACCGGACCAGCACAAAACCCGAGACAGTTTCAAAACATTAATCATGTACGTGTCTAAGTAAACACACCTGGATTTTTGTACGAAGACTTTAAGCCCTCGTAGAAGCTTTGAGTCTCTCCTGAAAGAAAGATCTAACAAGTAAAACACGCATGGAAACCCCAACACACAGATCCGAGAGAAATTTTTTATAGATCTGATGAGAATGTGTTACCGTTGCTGAGAGGCGATGAAGAGAAATTGCGGCGAGTCCCAATCGATCTCCATCCCTGTAAAATTACTCGTCAATCGATCGCACCAAAAGAAAGGAAATGGTAAGAAAGATGAACAATCATAATCAGAAATCATTCTCGATTTACCTGCGCGACGACAGATCTCAGATTCGGAGGCATGATCTCTGAAACTTAGGGTTTCGCTAAATGCTTTTTCGTCTCTAGCTCTGATATCGTCGGCAACAGATAAGAGGAAAAAATGGGATTTGGTGGTCTTAATAGACAACTGGGCCTTAACCTGATTTTTACGCTCTATTTATTCAATTTGGGCCTTAGCCCGATTCTTTCCGGGTCAAATGATCGGTTACCGGGTTTTTCTGCATCAATCATTCGTTATAGGAAAAATTCGGTTAAAACCCACTAAATCACTAACGGTGCAAATAGATGCGATGGCCGCAAATTGATCCTTGAACCTGCTGTTAGGGGGAATAAGCACATTCCTATTTCGACTTAACAATCATTGGAGAGAAGCTCATTAAGGCAAAGTCCACACTTCGGTCGACTTGAGAAAAAAAAAAAAAAAATCAAAAGGATATGGAAAAATGGCGAAAAAAGAGAAAGAGATAAAGACATATTAGAAAGCTTTCCTAATTTAGTGTGGAAAAGGAAGTCAATGGAACCGACTTCCCTCTATATAAATAAAGGAATCCTCATAATTGAAGATCATCGAAAATCGCTGAGAACCAGAGAGCAGCTTGAGAAGAAATCCAATTGTTCTTAGGTTTAGAAGCGAGTAGTTATCTTTGTCTAAGTCTTTCACTTCGGCATTTGCCTTCTTGTAACCTAATTCTCGACTTGATCAATAAGAAACATTTTCCCTCAAAACCCTAACCTAATATTCCTCAAAAGGAAAGTGTGATATTAGAGTTTAACATGTTCTCAAGCTGAAACATAAAACAAAAATAATAGAAAACAAATTCTCTCTCTCAAATCGCTGATGGCCGCACATTCATCAATTTCGCAGCCGCCGCTTCCCCTCACCGGCCGAGTCGCAATAGTAACCGGTTCCTCCCGTGGAATCGGGCTAGCCATAGCGATCCACCTCGCCGAACTCGGCGCCAGGCTTGTTGTCAACTACACCACTAAATCCGCTGATGCAGAGCGCATCGCGGCGGAGATAAATGATTTGCCAGCGAGGGAAGAAGTCACCGGAAAGAGAACAAGAGCGATTGTTGTTCAGGCCAATGTCTCCGATCCAGTCCAGGTTAAATCTATGTTCGATACCGCCGAGAGCGCCTTCGAGTCGCCGGTTTATATCCTGGTTAACTCGGCCGGAATCCTAGATCGCAGACACATCCGTCGAAGATTTCGATCGCATTTTTAGGTATACGCATTTTGACTAAAATCAATCAATCCAATGCAATCAATTGGTAAATTAGTCAAATTTATTAATCGCAAGCAGTAACAGAGAAAAAAAAGCTGTAATTTTATAATTCTTGCGAATGTCTAAAATCAAAATCTCACCTAAATTGTTCTACAAAATTCTACACCTTTTAAATTTTTTATAAATATACGTATAATTTCAAATTTTCAAACACAAAAAAAGAAAGAAAGACAAATTCCTCGAGTCAGTGTGCGGTCTTACATTGATTAAAAAAGGACTAAAATGTGAAGGGGAATCAATATGAAGGGGTCAATTTGTTAAAATATAAAGTTCGAGGCTGATTTGTAAAACGACATGAATCTGTAAAACGACGTGAGAGTCTCTTTCTTTCTCACTTCAGTTCCAGACAACAACAAAACACTTTGACTCATCAAATCGTAATGGCCACTGCACAGTCGTCGATTTCACAACCACCGCTTCCTCTCGCCGGCCGAGTCGCGATAGTGATCCACCTCGCTGAACTCGGTGCGAGTATTGTCGTCAATTACACTCCCAAATCCGCCGACGCCGAGCGTGTTGCGGCGGAGATCAACGATTTGACAGCTAGCGAAGAAATCACCGGAAAGGGACTAAGAGCGATTGTGGTTCAGGCCAATGTCTCCGAGCCAAGCCAGGTGAAATCGCTGTTCGATGCTGCGGAGAGCGCCTTCGAGTCGCCGGTTCACATTATGGTTAACTCTGCCGGAATCCTCGATCCTAAATACACCACCGTCGCAGAAACAGCACTCGAAGATTTCGATCGCACTTTCAGGTACTATTTTCTATTCTTTGATTTGGTTCTTGTCTTCCCGCGTAAACAAACAAATTTGGTTCACTAGTTTTGATTAAATATTGGAGTGAATTGAAGTCTGTTTTTGGTTGGTTTTATGGTTCGATCAACTCTGGTCAATATCGGTTTATGTGGTTCGGCAACTACAGTATATTCCAACAGAGATGCCGATACTTGTTCAGAGTTGTTGTTAGTTCCGTTACTTGAGGACATATCTTTGTAACTAGAATAGATTCTCCTAGATCTTAGTTTCGGTTGATTGTAAATGCTATATATGTAACTCGTTTGAGCTCTCAAGAACACACAGAAAATTCTCAGCTTCTGATTCTCTTTATTAACTGTGTTATGTTTTTGAATCTTTATATTTATATTCTTTATTATCTTCAACACGAATTTATTTAGTGTTCTGCAGTTCTGCTATTGTTTCATCTCTGTTAAATGTTCAGTTTTGAATCAATGAAATATATGTCGCATTGATTCATGTTTAAAAAAATAAACTTTAACAAAAAAGAAATATATGTCGCATGTTACTTGTGTCTTATTTTTTTGTTTCAAGATCTATTATACTTTTGATCACTCTCAAATCTCCAATAATTCTCTGTTTGTTTCTTATGGATTGTAGTGTGAACACGAAAGGATCGTTCTTGTGTAGCAAGGAAGCTGCAAATAGGTTAAAGAAAGGAGGAGGTGGTCGGATCATACTCTTGACATCTTCTCTGACCCGGAGCTTAAAGCCCGGATTTTCTGCTTACGCAGCATCAAAAGCAGCTGTGGAAACGATGGCCAAGATTCTTGCAAAAGAGCTAAAAGGAACAAGGATCACTGCAAATTGTGTTGCTCCAGGACCCATCGCTACTGAGATGTTCTATGAAGGAAAGAGCTCTGAATTGGTGGAGAAGATAGCTGCGGAGTCACCTTTTGGGAGGGTCGGGGAAGCGAAAGACATGGTGCCGCTTGTTGGGTTCTTGGGTCAATGGTCAAGTCATTCCTGTTAGTGGCGGATATGTGTAAAAGAGGCCTCTTTGCTTTGTTCTTGAAATGTAGGGGTTAAGTTGTTTACAATTGAAACATTGAGGTTCAATTAGAAAAATAACCATGATTTGTGGATTTCCATACAATATTCACTTGTGTAAGCACATTGGTGTTGACTGTTCATTCGTTATTCATTCATATAACAAAATTGTCTCTAATTCACGTAATTACGTTTTTTAAAAACCACTAGTGTATAACCCGCACAGCAGTGCAGTGCGAGATTATGTTTTTGTTTTTTTGCTTTTTTTCTTCTTTTTGTAACATGTTTTAATTTTAGTGTTAATTTAAGAGTTGTATGTTTTTTATGTTAAAATTGTCAAGTATATTGTTAATTTGAATCTAAATTTTTGTATTAAGTGATTCAATTTTTGATGTATTAATTAGACTGTCTTTATTTATTAATAATTAAGAAAAAGAAAATACAATAACCAAACACATATCCAGACAATAAAAATATTACATCATGGTTATGTTATAATTGTTATACCAACTTAATCCATAATCTGAATAGCTCCAAACTTTTATATACTCTTGAACAAAATATGTTTGTGGTTCTAATTTAATAAAAAATGAAAAATACATTTATGGATAGACTTCAAAATCATGTAGTGACATTATGTAGAACCCGAAACAGAAAAGAATCAAGGAAAGAAGTGTGTTGTGTTGTCAACAGATGATTCTTTTTCCAACGATAGTAAAATCCTTTGTAAAAACATATGTCAAAAAAAAAAAAAAACCAAACACCTGTCAAAACAGATGTCTTCCGTAGAATACTACTGTGCGAATCTTAGTCTTACGAATGAATTGTCTTCCACGTTCCATTTGCTCTTTTTGCTCGTTAATTTTGTTTGCTTATGAGATTTCAGTTTTTTACTCTCCGAAACCATCATCAATTGCTAAACTCTACGAAATATTTTTTTAGATTGCTTCAGATCAGTAAGCAAATTCTCCATATGATCTTCCTACCATGTCGATTTCCAGTTATCGTTTAAGTGGATTATGGGTTTAATTTGTCTGTGACTTTCATTACAAAAGTCTTGGTTTTTTTATTTTATTTTATTTAGTATCAAAGTTGCTTCGATTTGGTATTATCGTTAGTTTTTTTTATTAAACTTTTGCAGATTTTTAATAGAAAATGTATAAAACGGAAATCTTTGAAAACGGAAATCTTAGATTATGGTATTATCTAGAGAATGCATAAAATGGAAATATTTGATTATGGTATTATCTGCTCTAAAAAGAATTGATTGTTGGTTTAATTGAACCAAACATTGGTTTGATTGGTTTGATTTAAGTGATATTTTAGATTACTAAATTAACCCTCACTAAACCTGTTTCCAAACAGATTATCTTCACAAAGAGAGATGGTTTTTTGGTCCAAAAAAAGAGACGTACTTCTCAATTAATAGTAAAGAGATTATCCCCTCTAGAATTGATATTGAAGGTGAGGACTCGAGTCATCAAGAATTCCTGATTCAGAAAACTAGATTGTTGAACCGTACTATGACCCAAATGATCTATACTATTGTTGTAACTAATGTTGTTGATCTTCTTCCTCGAATTGTTCATCGTTTCTTCCGACCAATCCACTCTTTCTCTCTTGTTTCCACTGAGTCACTGACTATGAATGTTTCGTTGTCAACGGTTAATCAATTTTTACTAGACCAAGATATATTTCAACATTATTCATCATCATCACCATCTTTGCTCTTAATGAAATGAAAGCTGCGATTGCTGAGGTATGACTTCTGTCTTCTGGTTATCAAGATTTATTTTAGTCCCCTTCGTTTTGTTGGTCCACGAATATTAGTTGATAGGAAAGAAAATATGTGTATAAGCCGGAAAACAAATAGCCATTTCTCTGCTTCTGGTTTTGTATAGATGACTTATATCTCGCTATTGTATTTTGTAACCAGAGATCAGTTACTGTAATCTTCAGTGAACCAATTTTGGATTATTTAGTATTTCTGAATTGAGATAAATTGTGTTGTGCTGACCTCTTTTACCACCCATTAATGCAAATCCATATTACAAAACAAGTAAAAGTAAACAGATTCTTTGTTTCCAACACTGCATGTAGGTATTAAGTAATGATAAACCATGGTTTGCTTAGTTATAATCCATTATTGCACTTGGTCTTTCTTTGCCGGATGGAATCTGTCAAGACCAGTGATGAGGACTCAAGCCCGGAGCAAGATTCAGACACCAAGAAGGAGATCAAGATCCCCATCATGTACCAGCCTCCGAGGACAAGATCAGGCACGAAGACTATGCGGGAAGAGTTCAACAAGACGGTGGAGAGCCTGATGATGCAAGAAGAGGAACCGGAAGGAGCCGAGCCACCGGAGCAAGAACAAGCTCCACAGGGACTTCAAGGATGGCCTCTACTAAAGCCCAAGGGAGACCTCACCATCCTCTTGATAACTCAAGAAGGCCAAAACGACACCACTTGAATCCGTGTATCAAAACACGCCAAGGTATGCGTTTCATTTAAGTTATTTTCGAACTTTCCTTTCTTGTCTTGCAGGGAACCGCCTCTTTTGCTTATTTGCTTTTTAAGTTATAAACTCTAAGACAATTTGTTTTGCTCATTGTTTCGAGCTAGTTTGTGTAATTTGTCTTTCTTTTATTTACCGTTTTTAGACCCTAGAAGGTCATGACCGCCGAGCTATTTATAAAGCTCCACTTCGGTCTTTGTATGATACACTTTTTTTTACCTAATATCAATAAAACGGGCAGTTCTCTTTACTTGCTTAGCAACCGACTTCTTGAGCTCTTGTGCGGATTCCCCTTGTGCTCTCGATATCACCGACTTATCAAAGCTAGACCATAAGCTTTGTGGCGTCATTCGTTTCCCCCTGTTACTTGTTCGATCCATTCATCCAATAGGCCGAGAGAAGAGAGCCGTGTGGCCAATCTCTTAGCCTCCATCTTGTTTCTATCCGTTTCCCTTCACTCGATCTTGTAGAGAGCACCGTTTGGTCAGCTACAACGATCCCATCAGCCGCTACTTGTAAGATCTATCCCGGATCTTACATCATTTGGTATCAGAGCCAAAGGTTCCACACCTTTGGTTTCCGAAAACCCTTATCTCTTTACCTTTGTTGCTTAGTTTGTTTCCGTGGCCTTTGCATTTTAGCTAGTTGATTTCCCTTAATAAAAAACCATAAAAATCATTTGCTTGTTTTAAGTTGTTAGATCTTGTTGTTTGCTTTCATAAAATTCAAAAAAAATAGAAAGAGTTCTTTGTTTGCATTTCTTTGTTTCGGAATCTCTATTGCCTTTTGCATTTGAACCGTTTGTTAGTTTGAGACAGGAATAGAAATGGGAGATAACGGAGCACCAGTTGACTTAGCCGCCGCCCTAGCCGCTATCCAAGTGCAACTCACGGCCATGGGAGGTCGTTTGGACCGGATGGAGAAACCTCAACGCTGAAACCAACAGGCACGACAACAACACAACCGGCAAGATGAAGAGGAGATGCCGGACCTTGAGGAAGAGATACCTCCTCAACAGCAACGTCAGCCTCGTCAACATCAACCACCGGATGTGAATCATAACCCTCGATTCCGAGACCCCATCCATAGGGGCAGAGAACGAGAGGAAGACCTTACGAGGCAGGGAAGTAGTGACATCAAACTAAATGCTCCTACTTTTGTAGGCAAAGTGAACCCCGAGGCATACTTGGAGTGGGAAAGGAGGATGGAATACATCTTTGACTATTACAAGTACACGGATGTTAAGAAGGTGGCCTTAGCCGCCGCTCAGTTCACTGATCATGCTCTCTCTTGGTGGGACAGAGAAGTGTCCGAGAGAAGAAGGCACCATTATGAGCAGATCATCACCTGGACCGACATGAAGTTCAACCTCAGGAAGAGGTATGTTCCGCCTCATTTCCATAGAGATTTGCAAAAACGGTTCAGGAGGTTGGCCCTAGAGGGAGGGGATGAATGGAAAACCGCATTCAAGACTAAACAAGGGCTCTACGAGTGGCTTGTGATGCCCTTTGGGCTTACAAATGCTCCTAGCACCTTCATGAGGCTTATGAACCATATTCCGAGGCCTTACATCAGTAAGTTTGTTGTAGTATATTTTGATGATATACTTATCTACAGCAAATGTTTCTCTGACCATTTACAACATCTTGAGCAGATTCTTGAAACACTTAGGCAAGAAAGCCTATATGCTAACCTCAAGAAATGTACTTTTTGCACTGATCAACTAGAGTTTTTAGGTTTTTTTGTGAGCTCACAGGGTTTACAGGTTGATCAAGAGAAGGTTAAGGCGATCGAGGAGTGGCCAACACCAAGCACTATTGGCCATGTTCGTAGCTTCCATGGGCTTGCAAGTTTTTACCGGCGTTTTGTTAAAGATTTTAGCACTATAGCCGCGCCCTTAACCGCAGTGATCAAGAAGGGCATAGCCTTTACTTGGGGTCCAACCCAACAGGACGCCTTTGAGAAACTTAAGCACAGCCTTACAAATGCACCGGTATTAGTGCTTCCTGATTTTGACAAAACCTTTGAAGTTGAATATGATGCATCAGGTTTAGGAATCGGGGCCGTGTTGACTCAAGGAGGGAGGCCTATTGCTTACTTCAGTGAGAAGTTAAATGGAGCTACTCTGAACTATCCCACTTATGACAAAGAGCTCTATGCTCTTGTGAGATCCCTTGAGACATGGCAGCATTATCTCTTGTCCAAAGAATTTGTGATCTACACGGATCATGAGACTTTGAAACACTTGAAGGGTCAGACCATGCACATTGAAGAGAAGACACGCGAGATGGCTCGAGTACATAGAGACATTCCCATATGCCATCGAGTACAAGAAGGGCAAGGACAACATTGTAGCTGATGCCCTATCCAGGCGATACACTCTAATCACTACGATGGAAGCCAAGGTCCTCGGGTTTGAGCACATAAAAGAAGGTTATGAGGGCGATCCTGACTTTGGTAGCATCTATCAAGATTGCACCAAGTCTCCCACAGGTTTGTTTTACTTGCACAATGAGTTTCTTTTTCGGGATAAACGTTTGTGCATACCGCATGGATCAATTAGGGAACTCTTCATCCGAGAAGCGCACGGTGGGGGACTCATGGGGCATTTTGGAGTAGATAAGACGCTGAGTGTTCTGGTGGAGTATTTCTTTTGGCCTCATCTAAAGAGGGACGTGGAGAAATTCTGTGCTCGATGTGTCACTTGCATCAAAACAAAGTCCAGGTCACATCCTTATGGACTTTATATGCCTTTACCAATCCCTAACATGCCATGGGTAGATGTTTCCATGGATTTTGTCCTAGGTTTACCTAAGATCAGGAACAAGGATTCCATATTCGTGGTGGTGGACCGGTTCTCAAAGATGGCACATTTCATTCCATGTGTAAAGACAAATGATGCTACGCAAACCGCCGAGCTATTCTTCAAGGAAGTGGTTCGCTTGCATGGCTTACCTCGCACCATTTTCTCGGACCGTGACACCAGGTTTCTCAGCCATTTTTGGAGAACCTTGTGGAGAAAGTTAGGAACCAAACTACTCTTCTCCACCACTTGTCATCCACAAACCGACGGCCAAACAGAGGTTGTTAACCGGACCCTGTCAACTCTTCTAAGGGCCACGGTTGGTAAGAACTTAAAGAATTGGTTGGATTGCATTCCCTACATTGAATTTGCTTATAACCGAGCTAACCACTCTACTACTAAGCTGTCTCCGTTTGAAGTTGTATACGGGTTTAAACCCATTACCCCTCTAGATCTCTCTCCTTTGCCGCCCATAGAACAGGTTAGCCAAGACGCGGACAACAAGGCCGAGCTGATCAAGAAACTACACCAGAAGGTCAAGGAGAACATCGAGAAGAAGACAATCCAATACAAGAAGCAAGCTGATAAGGGGAGGAGGAGATCATTTATGAGCCCAAAGATTGGGTTTGGTTACACATGAGGCCGGAGCGATTTCCAACTCGACGGAAGTCCAAGCTGATGCCAAGAGGAGATGGTCCATTCAAAGTCCTAGAGCGAATCAATGACAATGCGTATCGCATTGAACTACCAGGTGAGCTTAACATTTCCCCTACGTTTAATGTTTCTGACTTAGCTCCCTACCTTGCAGACGAATCAGTTATGAGGTCAGAACCCTTTCAAGAGGGAGGGAATGATGAGGACTCAAGCCCGGAGCAAGATTCAGACACCAAGAAGGAGATCAAGATCCCCATCATGTACCATCCTCCGAGGACAAGATCAGGCACGAAGACTATGCGGGAAGAGTTCAACAAGACGGTGGAAAGCCTGATGATGCAAGACGAGGAACCGGAAGGAGCCGAGCCACCGGAGCAAGAACAAGCTCCAAAGGGACTTCAAGGATGGCCTCTACTAAAGCCCAAGGGAGACCTCACCATCCTCTTGATAACTCAAGAAGTTCAAAACGACACCACTTGAATCCGTGTATCAAAACACGCCAAGGTATGCGTTTCATTTAAGTTATTTTCGAACTTTCCTTTCTTGTCTTGCAGGGAACCGCCTCTTTTGCTTATTTCCTGTTTAAGTTATAAACTCTAAGACAATTTGTTTTGCTCATTGTTTCGAGCTAGTTTGTGTAATTTGTCTTTCTTTTATTTACCGTTTTTAGACCCTAGAAGGTCATGACCGCCGAGCTATTTATAAAGCTCCACTTCGGTCTTTGTATGATACACTTTTTTTTACCTAATATCAATAAAACGGGCAGTTCTCTTTACTCGCTTAGCAACCGACTTCTTGAGCTCTTGTGCGGATTCCCCTTGTGCTCTCGAGATCACCGACTTATCAAAGCTAGACCATAAGCTTTGTGGTGTCATTTGTTTCCCCCGGTTACTTGTTCGATCCATTCATCCAATAGGCCGAGAGAAGAGAGCCGTGTGGCCAATCTCTTAGCCTCCATCTCGTTTCTATCCGTTTCCCTTCACTCGATCTTGTAGAGAGCACCGTTTGGTCAGCTACAACGATCCCATCAGCCGCTACTTGTAAGATCTATCCCGGATCTTACATCATCCAGGAGCTTTGAGATGAATATACTGATGGCAAAGCTTCATCGAAATTCTATATATAGCCGTGGTGCTATTACTTTTTATAAAGAGTGTTTAAGGTCTGTTTTTCGTTTTCGTTCCCAACATTTCCTAGCATATAAACACACTGTCAAATATCAAACTTCTTACATCAAATACCAATTCAACACTGATGAGATCATAACCAACGTAAACTGACGGTTAATTGGGAATATAGCATCGTGGGTTAATGGGATTGTCTTCCACTTGAAACTTGTGACAGTTGTATTGATTGGTAGTTATTTCTTTCATGTATATTTAAGACATCATCGTTAATGGAATGGGGAGGAGAAAATTTAAGTAACTTGTGTCTTAAGAACCAAAGTGTTTTTGCTTCTTGCTGTCTTTTGATGAACAATTTGTTTGTCCTAATCTGGGACCTAACAAACACATTGTATATTTATATGATGTTTTAATTTCTGCAGGCAGTGTCCTTATGTACTCGAAGCTGTCATAGGTTTTAGCTGAGCTGGGGGTCGCTGCAAAAGATATCATATCATCTTTTACTCAGGTGGACCTTTCTACGAGATATCTTTTGCCGCTTGCTTTTATTTTTCACTATTCTGTCAATGTGTTTTGCACCTATTATCCCCATTTTGCAATTTCCTTTTACGTATAGAATCCATTCTACTATCATGTAATTTTTTTTGCCGTTTGTTCATTTCAGACTCCAAATAGAAGTGCAAAGGTTTCGCTTGATCAGAGAGATCCTACCCGTTGGTTGCAAGTAAGCTTACTCTTAAACAGTATTTACAACATTGAAAACATGCGACCGTGCTGTTAATTCTGAATGAGTTAGTGTCTTATCTTCCCTATTATTTTCTCTTGAATACGTCTTTATATATAATGGTTCTAAGAACTTTGTCATCAAGGACTAGGTGAATGTCAAATCCAATAAACGATACATTTTGCACATGGAGAAGCTATTAATGATTGACAGTGAATATATTTGTCTTGATTGTATTCCCTCGAATAAAGTAATGCATGTATTTGTTTTAGTATCAGCTCGAGTGTTCAATCAGGGAGCTACTATTATATATACCTTCTCTGGGATGGCTGTTTTGTTGATTTCGTGTTGTAGCTTATGCGGCTGTAAAAGGTTTCTTATTTGTCTTTTTGATGAATTTTGTTGGTTTTCACAGCGTTATGTCGAGGCCCAGTGTTGGGTTGCTTCACATGCTTACAAAGGTAGCTCTCTATGCACATGTCCTACTGTTTATGAGATATGATCGACTTTTGGATCCTTGTGTCTAACCCTCTAACTTTTTATTCTTAAATTTAGTTAGTGAGAAATTCTGCAATGATTAACGTGATGTGCCTTACTGGAAAGTGTGTAATGTTTTTGTGCTTAATTACTCAGGGGCGCTGGAACTCTTTGCTGAACTTTTACAAAGATTTCCAAATAACGTACACTTGTTGACTGAGACAGCAAAGGTTAGGGATTGCATCGAAAATGATTCAGACAGAATTAGACCTAAGTTTTTATCTTGTTATGACTGACGTTCTACCGAAAGCTGATTGACACAACTTTGTAGTTGATGAACTTTTCTTGTATAGGTCGAAGCCATTATTGGAAAAAATGACGAGGCCATAATGAGATTTGAGAAGGTAGTTACATGATCTATACTTTTGTCTTAACTTCTTTAGATCATGGAATGCGGATAATAATATAAAACATTTTGTAGGTTCGATCCATTGATCCTTACACACTAACCTGTATGGATGAGTATGCGATGCTGCTACAGATAAAATGTGATTATTCCGGCTAAATAAGCTCGTCCACGATTTATTAAGTATTGATCATACCAGAGCATAAGTATTTGTTGCATTGTCTGTACTATGGGAAAGGAAAGATGCAAGAACGGGATATCTTATGCCGAGAAGGTTAGCTTGCTGAAAACTGAATTTTTTTGCTAAGTCTCAGTGTGATATCTGATGAGATTCACTATGCAATCAGAGTATTAGAGTAGACGAAAGGCACATACCCGGCTACATAATGAAGGTATGCTAGTTAAATGAGCAAATTTTAATGTAATATAGTTTTGCATGTATATCCAGTAAATATTTTTATCATATATTTCAGGGAAATCTTCTTTTACTAGCAAAACGACCAGCTTTTACTAGCAAAACGACCAGAAGCTGCAGCGATCGCCTTCAGGGCTGCCCAGAATGTGAGGTCTGATCTTCGTTCATATCAAGGTCTGTTTCATGGGGGAGAAAAAGCTCAAACACACTTCTATTGTCGTACTGTTTTGTTGATATACACATTTAAAGAACACCAAAAGGTTGGGAGTGTGATTAACTTTGCACTGTTGATGTCATTTCAGGCTTAGTCCATTCTTATTTGGCATTTGGTAAAACCAAAGAAGCATTGTATACCGCCAGCCAGAGAAGCAATGAATGCAATGCCTCAGTCGGCAAAGGCTCTGAAATTAGTTGGTGATGTTCATGCTAATACATCAAGTGGCAGAGAAAAGATTAAAAAAAAAAAACAGTCAGCTTTATATTATGCTTCCATGGATTTTGGCAGTTTTCATTGTATAGTGTACACCAAATCTGAGAAACTATTCAGAGTTTGTGAGTGAGCATCTTCTGATGATGTTTATGTTGATGAATAATAGAAATTTTTGGTGCAATAGAAAAATGATATGCTTTTATGACAGGCAAAAAAGTTTTATTTTCTTAAGATTATTTTGATTTTTAATTAGGTAAGATGGCATGAAAGACAAGTTGTTATGGCCGAGTTGGTCTAAGGCGCCAGATTAAGGTTCTGGTCCGAAAGGGCGTGGGTTCAAATCCCACTGTCAACAGTCTCTTTTCGATTATAAATCGTGGGTCCCGCTTTATTGGATGACGTGGAGTTTTAGTCCTTGAAAAAAGTAAACAAAAAAAATGAAGACGCAAAAAACGAGGGAAATATTTAGCACTTGATCTCCTTCAAGCCGTAAGCTAAGTAGAGAAAAGTAGGATGGAGCTGCTTAAAGAACGGTGGGGTTAAGAGGGAAAATCGCAAACACATGTTTTTCTCTATAGGCATATACAGAAGTTCAAAATGGATTTCGAATGAAAAGCATTTCTTACAAGACCAGACATTATAAATGAATGACTTCAAATAAGTCACGCAGATGCAAACAAAAACTATGAGCTAAAGCGGAGATGTAGGGGATCAAACTTGAATATCACCAAATCAATAAGGGGGTGTTATTCAATTATGTATTTAAAATCAATTCTATAGGTTTTATAATCCTTCAAATTTAAAGTTTTGATTTTATTTTAAAGAATCCATAGGAGTTGATTCTAAAATCTCTGCAATGTAGCTTAGATTCTGTTTTAAATAATTTACTCATGAAACTCCATTGGAATTCATTTCAAATGACTCAATAAACAAAGATTTTAAAAATCATTTACCTTTTGAATAACACTGGATTTTAAAACCAGATTTGAAATCTTGATTGAATAACACTGAATTTGAGAATCTATTAATGATATATTACAAATCAGATATTGAATAACACTGGATTTTAAAACCGGATTTGAAATCTTGATTGAATAACACTGGATTGTAATTCAATTTCAGTTAATTTCAAATACAACATACAATAACACCCCTAAGTCTTTTCCCCCTTACAACTTCTAATTGCTGCTTAAATTTTGAAGCACAAAGCAACACCTACACAAACAAGAATAGCTACATATCCTACTGTGGTTTCAGTCCAGCTCTCTTGTAGATCGCTGACCATCTTCTTCTTCATAATCTCATCCTTCTCCATCTTCTTCTGCCTCTTCTCATTCTGCTCCACCATCTTCTTCTTCTCTTCCACCTCTGCAAGTTCCTCATCTTTCTTCTCTTCCTCCTTTGCTTCCCTCCTTGTTTCTCTCTTTTCCTTTCTCCAATTCTCCATCATCTTTTCTTCCCAAGGGTCAGTGATATAGACCGAGATGACGTAGTCTGCTGAGTAGTAAAGCACAACTGAAATAACAACAGTAAGTATTGCAACTAAAGGGTTTTCTATTGCAGTAATCTGTTCCTGCAAATGAACCAAAATTAAATGTTAAATTGATCATTAGAGCAAAACGAAAAGAGATAGGAAAAGAAAAAAAAAAAAAAAAAGAGAGAGTAAAATGTAGTTTCTTACCACAGCTTTTGCCAAGCGTTGGAGAGTGGTTTCCATCTGGTTTAGAGCAGCTGATGGGTCAGTAGTGGGTAAGCACTTTGCGTTTTTGTCCAAACTAAAGGAAAAAAAAAAAAGCAAAAACAAAAGTCAAGCCACCAAAACCATAGCAAGTTTCAAGTTTTGTATAAAGAGGTAGAAAGTACTCAGTTTTAGTAGCTGCGGCCAAGGGAAGGATCTGGCTGTCTCTGCACATTGCCTGAGAGAGAGAGAGAGAGAGATAGTACAGGTAAAATATCAGAATAACAAAGGAAATTAGAGGGGTGGAAACATCAGATAATACCATGAATGCTTTGACTCCATCGTGAACTGCCATTTCAAGATCATCCAAAATGCTAACTGAGCTTCCACGCAAAACCACGGTAGATATGGAGTTGCCCGCTTTTTCGGTTTTTGCAATCAGGACCTAGAGACATCACGAGAAGGATCAAAGAAAGACAAAAGCAAAAGTGGAGAAGAAGATATAAGTTGAATTGAAGGAACTACATACGCTAACACCACCAATTTCTTCAACGGATATGGAATCAATGTAGCCGAGATTATCAGGGGTTGGTTTCAACTGTTGATAATATCTGATAATTAAAAACTCAGGATAATTATAAAGAAAGGGAGCAGAAATAGACACACTTACATGAGACTTTGCACCGACAGTCTTGCAAAAGAGGCTGAGTTCAGACTCGGAGGTGATGGTAACAGCCATAATGTTATGCTGGTTAAGGAAATCCAATGCCGGTCCTCGGATAGGAACCCCACTAACAATGACTTTAGCTTCTGAATTAGTAACAAAAGCCCCAGCCTCTGTTTCTGCATATTTCTGAAGCCATAAAATGAGACGTATTGTTGATTGACATAGAATCTACCCCCATCAGATTGATAGCGTAAAAGTAGAATGCAAACCTGTGCATCTTTAGGAATCAAGACAGCACTTCCTTGTGTTTCTGTTGCGGTAACATCAACACCAGAAACATACACAGCAACCTGTGTAAAGTAAGTAGTATTGAAAAATGAAAACAGTCAAGACATAGACATATTTAGGGGCATAAAATTTGATCAAAGAAATCAACAGACTTGGCTCCAAACCTGAGCCTTGTCCATTTTCTTAATACAGCTAAGAGCATCGATGCTTTTCAAAACAAGGCCACGGACTACAAGAGAATCGTGTAAACCACCTCCCAAGAGCTTGAAAACATGTACATTATCCACATTGAAGTTTGATCGATTCTTGGGGCACACTTGAAAACACGCCTAAGAAATCAGTGAAGCAATCAGCTAACAATGGATAAGAGGAAATAACAATCTTGGACAGAAGAAAAGCAAAAGCAGGGAACGCTTACGTCAGCGACTAGAGAGTATAATTTCTCCTCTTGCCCAAACCGCTTGCTTGCAGCAGCTGCTCTCATGCGTGATATAGCTTCATCCTTGTAACGCGCATCAGAACCAACCTCCGCCGGCTGAATCTTCCTACTGGTGTTACCGTTGCTGAGAGGCGATGAAGAGAAATTGCGGCGAGTCCCAATCGATCTCCATCCCTGTAAAATTACTCGTCAATCGATCGCACCAAAAGAAAGGAAATGGTAAGAAAGATGAACAATCATAATCAGAAATCATTCTCGATTTACCTGCGCGACGACAGATCTCAGATTCGGAGGCATGATCTCTGAAACTTAGGGTTTCGCTAAATGCTTTTTCGTCTCTAGCTCTGATATCGTCGGCAACAGATAAGAGGAAAAAATGGGATTTGGTGGTCTTAATAGACAACTGGGCCTTAACCTGATTTTTACGCTCTATTCAAGTGACTGAAAAACATTTCTACTCTACTTGGTTAGCAATTTTTCAAGTTAACTAAACAAATACATGAAGTAAACCTCGCAAAAAAAGTTTTACAAGTTTTGTTACCAATATTCAGATTCAGGTATCTCAATTACTCAGAAAACAAAATAAAAGGAGGTCTAAGCCAATGAATCTCAAACCATATTCGATTACTGGAATCACAAATGAAATAAGAATTTTGACTTAAAATACAGCTCTTTATTAATACTACTACTAGATTCATTGTTAATACAATTGTGTCAAATGGAAACATTGGTTACCATGACAAATGTGCAAAAGCAAAGTAATCAATCAGGAGTTTCTCATCGTGTTCTTCCTATTCGCTACCTTGGTGTTCCTCTAAACCCTAAGGTAGCGTGGAAGATGATTAATTTCAATTTCAGCGAGCTTGGTAAACAATTTCTCAAAGGCAGGTAACTACTAAGACAAAACACTCTTGGCAAGATGCGAGAGACTACCTTTTCAACTGAAGATCGGTAATGGAATCAACTGCTTCTTCTGGACTCCTTTTGCTCATCTTCCAAGCTACCTTCCTTCCGCTGGAAATGGATCCCACAGAATCTCCAAGTCTACCTTACAACAGTCTCTCTCACAAGTATGAGTGGAATTATAAGAAGATCATACTCAACTAGTACCATATACAAAAAAAAAAAATCATAGTCCCTTGGTACCTTGGAAGAGAATTGTTTGGTTTTCTGTATGAAACACCGGTTTCTAACATACCTCTTCCATGTCCAACAAGTGATCGGATAAAGGAGTGGGGATTATCTACAAAATATTGATGCCTTCTCTATGACTCTCAAGCTTAGCCATCTCTTCTTCGATTGCACCTTTTGCTGGGAGATCTGGAAAATTAGTCGCAGCTCGTGTTAATTTCCCTCCAAACTCTCTCTGTAAGCAAAGCTTCTCGAACCTTTTGTCTTGGCAAGCAACGATCTATTCTGTTTGGACAGAGCGATTGACAAAATCTTGTGTATATCATCAAATTCATTGGTGAAGAACAGAGCTTCTAGTCTGAGAGACAACCAACCTGTCCTCTCCTCTGAGATTATGCAATCGTGGCTGCGAGGTTATCCTTCGTCGTAGGCGTTTCTTTTTCATCTCTGAGATCAGATCTAGGGTTCTTCTCTCTTCCCTTATCTCTTTCTTCTTCTTTTGCATTTCTCTTCTCTTCTGATCGATGACGGTTAGTACGGACCAACCTCGTCCTCCAAGTTTCATCACCTCTCTCACTCTGGTTCGGTCCGGTTTATCTCAAATTGGCTTCTGGTTCGATTTCAAGACACTCCATATCTATTCTTCTGGTTCAATTTGATTTAACCAACAAAAAGTCCACTGTTCCATTTATATTTTCGTATTAATTTATTCAGTTGCATTAGGTGAGGAATCCTTCTTGTCAGAGTGAGGGTTGAAGAATGATCTCATTTGTCTATGCTCTTCTATTCCTCTCCACTTAACAGTAAACAAAGGTTACAAAACATCAAAAGTGACGGTACAACCACAAAATAGATATACAAATATTTCTTGACCCAAAGAAAAAAGATATACAAATATTTATGCACATGAATCTGTATATATTTGATTATAAAAACAAAACTACAACCCCCAGTTGCTTCATTTCCTTCTTTTTTCTTACCATGTAGCTAATGCTTAACAAAATTTTTACAACTCAGCAAAGTATTTCAATACATAATCTGTAAAACAAAATCATCTAAAACTAAAAAGGAGTCTTTTTGTCAGGTGTAGTTCATGCGGCTATGGATGATATTTTCCGTGTGGATGTCTAAAGGAAGCTATAAGATGACTATAATGGCATAGTCATATACTCATATGAATTTAAAGTAGAAAATAACAATAATGAAAAATAGAATTAATTCTCTAATAACGTACTTTATATTAACCCTACACTTATTCTACAGACGTGTCACCATATGGACCCTATCCAAACTTTTTTTCTTCGTCCAGCTACACTTACAAAATATGAAACCGAGTGGAAAATTTCCAAACTAACCATGATCAAATCAGTACTATCCACCATGCCTACATACTCTATGTCCTGCTTCAAACTGCCTACAAGCCTCTCAAAAGAATCCAATCTACTATTACACGGTTTTGGTGGGACTCTAAGCCAGGAAAAAAGAAAGTTTGTTGGATATCACAAGGTCTAAAAAATTCAAAGCTTCAATGATGCCCTACTGGCCAAACTAAGCTGGCGGATCCTCAAAAAGATCCATCCTGCTTGCTTGCGAGGGTTCTCCAAGGCAAATACTGCAAAGACCACCAGTTCCTCAAAGTTCCAATCACCTCCTCAACCTCAGACTTCGCCACTATACTCACTAAATCCAAAGGCTTCAAGTGCTGGGCTATCTGGACGGCTAGAAACTACCTCCAGTTTGAAGAAAGACCTTTCTCTCCGGAGGAATCTATCTTGAAAGCGGTGCTGGAAGCAAAAGACTGGCAACAAGCTCAACTAACAGTCAAACCCCCAGCCCTAAGAAGCACAACTGCTATTCATCAAGCAACCCACGCAGACACGATCACCTGTTCAACGGATGGAGCTTGGAGCTCTAATTCAGCAATAGCCGACAAAACCGGGCGGGAACTCTGCTATGGGGATTCTGCAGAACGCTTTGTCACATCTCCTCTGATGGCAGAAGCCTTATCGATCAGATCGGCTATCAACCAAGCTTTGGAGAAGGGATACACATCCCTACAAATCAAATCAGACGCTCAAGTTCTAATCCGAGCTATAAATTCAAAATAGATGATAAAGGAAATCTTTGGTATCCTTTTTGATATTACCTCTCTTGCCTCTCTCTTCTCGTTTATCTCATTTAGGTATGTTCCTAGATCTGAGATTACGAAGGCTGATTTTCTCGCCAAGAGTGCCAAAAACCGTTTGTCTCTTGCTTTATTTTCATTTGATGAAAAGTTGAACAACAAAAAAGTGGAAAATTTCCAAAAGTCTAGCTCCCACTAAATTGTTCGTCACAAAGATCGATTTATATTAGTTAAAATATCATTGGAAATTAAAGAAAATGTTATTAATCATATATAATATACTAACTTGAAACTAGAAAAAGGAAAAAGGAATATAAAAAAATCAGAGAACTTCAATAACATTGCTAATCGCCCTGAGTTTCATTCGAATATCATATAAGATAGTTTTAATGTGGGGACTTTTTCAACAATTCAGGAAGTTGCTTAGAGCTTACGTATCTTTGCTACATCACCAAACATGACGCCTTTGAGAAACTTAAGCATAGCCTTACAAATGCACCGGTATTAGTGCTTCCTGATTTTGACAAAACCTTTGAAGTTGAATGTGATGCATCAGGTTTAGGAATCGGGGCCGTGTTGACTCAAGGAGGGAGGCCTATTGCTTACTTCAGTGAGAAGTTAAATGGAGCTACTCTGAACTATCCCACTTATGACAAAGAGCTCTATGCTCTTGTGAGATCCCTTGAGACATGGCAGCATTATCTCTTGTCCAAAGAATTTGTGATCCACACGGATCATGAGACTTTGAAACACTTGAAGGGTCAGACCACATTGAAGAGAAGACACGCGAGATGGCTCGAGTACATAGCGACATTCCCATATGCCATCAAGTACAAGAAGGGCAAGGACAACATTGTAGCTGATGCCCTATCCAGGCGATACACTCTAATCACTACGATGGAAGCCAAGGTCCTCGGGTTTGAGCACATAAAAGAAGGTTATGAGGGCGATCCTGACTTTGGTAGCATCTATCAAGATTGCACCAAGTCTCCCACAGGTTTGTTTTACTTGCACAATGAGTTTCTTTTTCGGGATAAACGTTTGTGCATACCGCAGGGATCAATCAGGGAACTCTTCATCCGAGAAGTGCACGGTGGGGGACTCATGGGGCATTTTGGAGTAGATAAGACGCTGAGTGTTCTGGTGGAGCATTTCTTTTGGCCTCATCTAAAGAGGGACGTGGAGAAATTCTGTGCTAGATGTGTCACTTGCATCAAAACAAAGTCCAGGTCACATCCTTATGGACTTTATATGCCTTTACCAATCCCTAACATGCCATGGGTAGATGTTTCCATGGATTTTGTCCTAGGTTTACCTAAGATCAGGAACAAGGATTCCATATTCGTGGTGGTGGACCGGTTCTCAAAGATAACACATTTCATTCCATGTGTAAAGACAAATGATGCTACGCAAACCGCCGAGCTATTCTTCAAGGAAGTGGTTCGCTTGCATGGCTTACCTCGCACCATTTTCTCGGACCGTGACACCAAGTTTCTCAGCCATTTTTGGAGAACCTTGTGGAGAAAGTTAGGAACCAAACTACTCTTCTCCACCACTTGTCATCCACAAACCGACGGCCAAACAGAGGTTGTTAACGGGACCCTGTCAACTCTTCTAAGGGCCACAGTTGGTAAGAACTTAAAGAATTGGTTGGATTGCATTCCCTACATTGAATTTGCTTATAACCAAGCTAACCACTCTACTACTAAGCTGTCTCCGTTTGAAGTTGTATACGGGTTTAAACCCATTACCCCTCTAGATCTCTCTCCTTTGCCGCCCATAGAACAGGTTAGCCAAGACGCGGACAACAAGGCCGAGCTGATCAAGAAACTACACCAGAAGGTCAAGGAGAACATCGAGAAGAAGACAATCCAATACAAGAAGCAAGCTGATAAGGGGAGGAAGGAGATCATTTATGAGCCCGGAGATTGGGTTTGGTTACACATGAGGCCGGAGCGATTTCCATCTCAACGGAAGTCCAAGCTGATGCCAAGAGGAGATGGTCCATTCAAAGTCCTAGAGCGAATCAATGACAATGCGTATCGCATTGAACTACCAGGTGAGCTTAACATTTCCCCTACGTTTAATGTTTCTGACTTAGCTCCCTACCTTGCAGACGAATCAGTTATGAGGTCAGAACCCTTTCAAGAGGGAGGGAATGATGAGGACTCAAGCCCGGAGCAAGATTCAGACACCAAGAAGGAGATCAAGATCCCCATCATGTACCAGCCTCCGAGGACAAGATCAGGCACGAAGACTATGCGGGAAGAGTTCAACAAGACGGTGGAGAGCCTGATGATGCAAGACGAGGAACCGGAAGGAGCCGAGCCACCGGAGCAAGAACAAGCTCCAAAGGGACTTCAAGGATGGCCTCTACTAAAGCCCAAGGGAGACCTCACCATCCTCTTGATAACTCAAGAAGGCCAAAACGACACCAATTGAATCCGTGTATCAAAAAACGCCAAGGTATGCGTTTCATTTAAGTTATTTTCGAACTTTCCTTTCTTGTTTTGCAGGGAACCGCCTCTTTTGCTTATTTCCTGTTTAAGTTATAAACTCTAAGACAATTTGTTTTGCTCATTGTTTCGAGCTAGTTTGTGTAATTTGTCTTTCTTTTATTTACCGTTTTTAGACCCTAGAAGGTCATGACCGCCGAGCTATTTATAAAGCTCCACTTCGGTCTTTGTATGATACACTTTTTTTTACCTAATATCAATAAAACGGGCAGTTCTCTTTACTCGCTTAGCAACCGACTTCTTGAGCTCTTGTGCGGATTCCCCTTGTGCTCTCGAGATCACCGACTTATCAAAGCTAGACCATAAGCTTTGTGGCGTCATTCGTTTCCCCCGGTTACTTGTTCGATCCATTCATCCAATAGGCCGAGAGAAGAGAGCCGTGTGGCCAATCTCTTAGCCTCCATCTCGTTTCTATCTGTTTCCCTTCACTCGATCTTGTAGAGAGCACCGTTTGGTCAGCTACAACGATCCCACCAGCCGCTACTTGTAAGATCTATCCCGGATCTTACATCATCCAGGAGCTTGGAGATGAATATACTGATGGCAAAGCTTCATCGAAATTCTGGATATTGTTAGAGGTGAAATGAGCACATTTCCCTGAGCCCGTCGCAATGAGTAACAGCACCAAAAGCCTGGCCCGTCTTCAGCCCTAGCTTCCTCATAAGAATGGAAAGCCCTGAGGAGGAAGGTAATACTTTAAGCAAAAAGGAAAAAGCAGCAGCCGCCACTCGAAGAAAGGAAAGAAATCAAGAGAAGAAGAAGATTTCCTTTATGATCAAGAGGAGAATATTCAGCAGAGAATCGCCCTAACTCAACTATATAAGGAGAGGTCTTCATTCCCTGAAGACCAAGTGACGCAACCCTGAAAACCCTAAAAGCATTCGCTCACTTCTCTCTGTTTTATTCATCTTTAGCATTACGTCTCGTCAAGGCCTGTTTGACGAGACAATCTCTTGTATCCAAACTTCTTTTCGAGTAATTAATCCGAAGCTTCCCAAGTCTCCCATCCGAAATATCCCATCACATAAACGTGTGCTATTTCTGGAATCAACAATTGGCGCCGTCTGTGGGGACTGGAAATACCTTTGTCGGATTAAGCATCTCAAAAGAAACTCGGACGATGTCTCACTCAGCGGGAATCTCCCCCGAGAGAGAACCGCGACATGCCAACAAGACCCTCCCGGAGAATCCTCTCGAAGGCTCGAGGAGGACCGCGTCGAGCACGACGGAAACGCACCGCGCGACGAACCCGAGGATGAAATTCCGCCGCCAACCCCCGCTCGCCGCAAATCCAGAGCAAAGGCCGTCATGCACGACGACCTGATGAAAACAATCCGAAAGGCCATGAAGCCATTCTCCAACGAAGTCCAGACGATGCAAGCATATCAGAGGAAGACGCAGGAATTCATCGACTCGGTGACAGCGGACGACGGCAAGTTTTCACCGGCTCGTCGACTCTCGTTCGATACACCGACAGGTCATGCCACGGGGACCACGATAGCAGACGCAACTGCTAATCGGACAGAAGCGACGAGTCGAATCTCGCGGGCCAGCAAGCAGACCCATGCCGAGCTCGATAAAATTAATCGTCGGCTGGACGAGTTCAATTCCAGAGTGCATCTCGTCATGAGCTCTGCACCAGAATTGGCAAAAATCCTTGCCGACACCCGGAGAAGCCCGCTTACGGCAAGGATTCTCAGAATCCGTCTTCGCGAAAGAGTCCGACTAAAGATCGAGCCCTTTGCCGGCGAAGAAGATCCGAAGAAGTGGTTGACAGCTTTCAACCTCGCTATGACAAGGGAACAGTATGCCACTCCCGAGGAGAGAGAGGCAAACTATTGCCAAGTCTTCGTCGAGCATATGACAAAAGAAGCACTCGGATGGTTCTCCAGCCTCCCTGCCGAGTCAATCGATAACTTCGACGACTTGACGAACGCGTTCTTAAAACACTACTCCATGAATATGACCAGGGTGACCCGAAACATGTTCACCATGACGCAATCAAGAGGGGAACCACTGCGGAGCTTCATGGAAAGGTTTAAGAAAGCCGCGATGGATCTCGGCGACATGCCCGATAGCGTCCCGCTGGAGGCACTCCGCAACGGTCTCCGATACGACTCTAAATTTAAAGCAGACCTCTCGCTCCAAGCATCGCCGACCCTCGAAGACGCGCTCCATCGGTCCCATAGATACATCTTCCTAGAAGAAGACACCAACTTCTACGCCGAGAAAAGCGGTGAGAAGAAGCCCGCCGTCACCAGACCTAAGGAGGAAAATTACGAACAGCGACGAAGGCCCGAAGTCAGGAGATCACTCTCTTTTGCCGTCGACGACGATCTCAACCACTGGGACCCAGCAGAGCAGCCGCAAGCACTCGCATTATCGTCGTCTCGTCCAGCCGTCGCCGATCCAGATGACGACAACAATCATGACCTGTTCTGCAGCTTCCATGGTCGAACCGGTCACGCAACGGAGAACTGTAGGCATCTCATCGGTAGCCTCCTCAGGAAATACCGAGAAGGAGCCGTTGCGGTGGAAGGCGACCGATCTCAAGGCAAAGATTTCGCGCCGAAACCAGCCAAAGGAGGCCGAAAGGGGAAGCGACCCCGCCAGTTTCGCCCCCAAAAGCAGGGGAAAGCAGACCTGAAACCAACATCTGAGAAAGAAGATCATGACTATCCAGATGATTTGCCGCCCCCGCCAAAACGACAGGTCAGCATGATCATGGGAAGTCTCTTAGACAATAACGATTCCATCTCCGCAATCAAGGAGTACGAGCGAAAGGCTGTCTCGGCTCAGGGCCGCCCCAGTTCCCACCAGGATGAAGAAGCCTTGCTTGGCCAATCTATCCGTCAGGATGCAGGCGCGATATCCTTCACGGATAAGGATGCGGAGGGGCTGGATACCCCGCATCTCGACCCGCTGGTGGTCAAAATACAAGTCCACGATTGCGACGTGGCAAAAATACTAGTCGACACCGGGAGCACGGTGAACCTAATCTTCAAAGAGACCCTAGACCGGATGGGGATCGAAGAAGAAGCCATCACTACAACAAATATGGGTATTGATAGCAGACGAATAACGCTATGAAATGGGTCTGATAGCGTTTTTATAAATGCTATCAAAGCCGACGCTATAATAGAGTACCACTCTATTATAGCGTTAATAAACAGGCGCCATCGTAGGGTATTCTACAATAGCATTTTCCTTATGCTGTATTACAATATTTTATAATACATGTTCCGTGTTATCTTTATGTTTATAGTAGCGTATTAATTATTTTAGCTGTATAACTATATTTTATAATACATGTTTCGTGTTATCGTTATTTGTGCAACAGCGTTTTAGATTAGCTATACTTAGGTAAGTCGTAGCTCAACCTAGTAGCTATAACCTCATATTTTGTAGCTCGATATTGGTGCTATTTCAAATTGTTTAATGGCATAGTATTCGAGCTACTGAAATCTTAATTGTAGCTTATATTTAGGGCTACTAGTTACGTGTACTATGACTTCATTTATTCGCCATTATGCTCAATATGTTTGCACTTCTATTAAAAGTAAACCGCCCCTATAAAACATATTTATGAAAAAACACAAATAAGTTCTCATAACTCAAGTTCAAAATTCAATACTTAATAGCAAATATCTGAATTACACAACAATATAGTCATACTTCCACACAAGGAACATAGTCATGATGGAACTCTAAATTCTCAATCAAAGTACACAAGTCTCATGATAAATATATAGCAAAGACCACGGTTCTTACTCGATACATATCAAATCATGATAACTTTGTCTTCAGGCCATGCAATAGTGGTTCCAATAGCATCCTCCATACACTCAATTGCTGAAGAAGTCCTCCAAACCGCTGCATCATTAACCTTTACTACATCAACCCACACACGGACTGCATCATGGCCCAATGGAACAAAATGCACCATCTGTTCAGGGTTGTTTGACGACCAACGTCCTTCTGCAACCACCCTATTCAGTCCCGTAATGTTGAGCAGTTTGCATTTCTGATATTCCTTCCCAAACTGTTTTGCAGAACTCTGCTGCATAGTTTAAATAATATGACATGTTCAATCAATGCATCATTACAAACGGTCATATCATATTCTACAACAAGCGATATTATTGGTAACTGATATCATCATATTTTGCATGTTTTCACTAAGTATTTATTGGTGTTTTCAAATGTTTTCAATAAGGTTCTATGCCTTTAGAGGTAGTTTTCTTGTATTTGTTGGCTTTGGAGTCTTAACAGGTTAAAACATCAAAAAGGATTCAAAAAGGAGCAAAAGAGCCTCAAACCATGATCCATGCAAGTTTCCAAGTCAAGAGCATCAATAATACTCCATTTGTCCGATTCTCGCATTTGGACAGAACCGGAGCATCCGAAAGATAACCGCGGAAAGGGGTCTTCCCGACGTCCAAAAATCATGGTCTTAGTCTTGCTGGATAGATATTTGAGTTATGCATCACGACGAAGTGGATTCAAGTCATTTGGATCAACCATCACGGAGATACTCGTTTTCTCCCAAGACGTGTCCGCCAGGCGAGTAAACGAAGCCCATGGAGACTTAGCGCCACCAAATGGCCCGGGATGCAGCGGCATGGACCTTGTCTCGACTTAACACAAGCCCAGCTTGCTTTTGGTGGTTTACTTGTCCTAAACCCGGTCCAATTACGTCGCAAATCTTCAGAGTCGGTTAACCGGAAAGTTTCCTTTTTCAGCACCTCAATACCCTAGCGACTTCAAGCCTATAAATACAATGTTTTTAGCCTTTGGAGGAGGAGAGCCGCGAGTGTATTGTGCAAGAGAGAGAGCAGCCGTCAAGGAGGAGAAGCCCTAGGTGGTGCGCCGTCCAGAAGGAAGAAGGAAGGCGCCGTTCAACTCTTGCACTCGCATTCATCTTTGTTCTTTCATCTTTTCCTTTTCTCTTTTGTACTTTGGATCGAAAGTTATCAAGGGATTCGACTTGTTCTTCATCAGAGAAGCCTCTTTTCTATCCCTTATCTCTTTTATACTTGCATAATGATATCAAATATGCCTTGCTTGCTTGATCTCACTATGTCCGAGTAGATCTATCGGTTAGGCCGAGGGAGATCGATGGACTCTTAATATGTTTTGACTTGTTTGATTGCATAAAACGGGATTTACTCTTTTGGTTCTTCATCTTTGCTTGCTCTTATTGCTTGTTGTTAGGAAAGCGCGCCTCAACAACTCGAACTTAGGTTGATACACTCTCCAAAAGCTTGTTGTATTGCCGAAACTAGTATTTGATGAGCTAAGTGTTTTAGGCTTCCAAAAGTCGACCTAAGGAACTTAGTGAACAATCACAACTTGAACATTAACTAATGCATGCTTGTAACTTGTAATAACCATCGAAAGTTGAGTCTATTAGGTTGTTTAAGCATAGTGGCCGGAGCCACGAAAGTGGAAAGGCTATACCTTAGTGTTGTGAGTTCAAGACGGTTTATAAATTATCCCATGCAATCTCTTGTCATTTCATTGAAAGTTTCCATTTGATTTTCCCTTGCCTAACACCTTTTCCCATCTTGTTTACAACCTCACTATTTATTTGCATTGTTTTCTTTTGATTTTAGATCACCCCACACTCATATTCTTTGTTCTAGCTACTCATCACTCAACATAGACTAGAAACGAAATCTCTCTTCCTTGTGTTCGACCCCGACTTACCACGGCTGTGCACTTGCAGCTCTACCAAGTTGGGTTATAAATTGTATTAGTTTGAAGCATAAAACCCAACGCATCAAGCTCTTTGGCGCCGTTGCCGGGGAAGAGTTGCATTTCTTTCAAGTTTCTTGATTGATTTTTAGTCTAGTTCTTTTTATTTTTGCATTTCATTTTCTGTTTTTCATAAAACTCTAAAAAACCATAAAAATTTTACTTAATACTCTTTCTTTGTGTCTCTTAGGTGCATGACAAGAAGGTCCAATCCGGATAATACCATAGAAGAAGATCTTGACATTGACCAACTTGAAAGAACACTTAGGCGGCAAAGAAGAGAAAGAATGAATCAAGGCGGTGAAGCCGCGGCACAAGGTGGCCAACAACACGCCCCTGACCAAGAACAACAACCACAAGCCCCTCATGTCTTACCAGAAGCCGGAGTTGACCAGCCAGCACAAGGAGCCGTGCCTCAACCTAATCAAAACGCTCCCGGTGTAGCCGATCAACTGCAGCCGCAACAACAACAACAACAACAACCGGGTCAACAAGACGCCGGTCAACCACCAAACCAGCATCATCAAAACCCCCATGGCGGTCACCAAGGGATGCCTCAAGCTCAACCACATGTGCCTCCAAGGAGAGCCCAATTCGCTCAGCATCCAAGGCATCCGACTATGGGAGATTTTGATTCATCCGATGCATTCTTCTTGGATAGGAATCCAATCCGACCACCTCAGCCTGTCAAATCCAATAAACGATACATTTTGCACATGGAGAAGCTATTAATGATTGACAGTGAATATATTTGTCTTGATTGTATTCCCTCGAATAAAGTAATGCATGTATTTGTTTTAGTATCAGCTCGAGTGTTCAATCAGGGAGCTACTATTATATATACCTTCTCTGGGATGGCTGTTTTGTTGATTTCGTGTTGTAGCTTATGCGGCTGTAAAAGGTTTCTTATTTGTCTTTTTGATGAATTTTGTTGGTTTTCACAGCGTTATGTCGAGGCCCAGTGTTGGGTTGCTTCACATGCTTACAAAGGTAGCTCTCTATGCACATGTCCTACTGTTTATGAGATATGATCGACTTTTGGATCCTTGTGTCTAACCCTCTTAACTTTTTATTCTTAAATTTAGTTAGTGAGAAATTCTGCAATGATTAACGTGATGTGCCTTACTGGAAAGTGTGTAATGTTTTTGTGCTTACTCAGGGGCGCTGGAACTCTTTGCTGAACTTTTACAAAGATTTCCAAATAACGTACACTTGTTGACTGAGACAGCAAAGGTTAGGGATTGCATCGAAAATGATTCAGACAGAATTAGACCTAAGTTTTTATCTTGTTATGACTGACGTTCTACCGAAAGCTGATTGACACAACTTTATAGTTGATGAACTTTTCTTGTATAGGTCGAAGCCATTATTGGAAAAAATGACGAGGCCATAATGAGATTTGAGAAGGTAGTTACATGATCTATACTTTTGTCTTAACTTCTTTAGATCATGGAATGCGGATAATAATATAAAACATTTTGTAGGTTCGATCCATTGATCCTTACACACTAACCTGTATGGATGAGTATGCGATGCTGCTACAGATAAAATGTGATTATTCCAGGCTAAATAAGCTCGTCCACGATTTATTAAGTATTGATCATACCAGAGCAGAAGTATTTGTTGCATTGTCTGTACTATGGGAAAGGAAAGATGCAAGAACGGGATATCTTATGCCGAGAAGGTTAGCTTGCTGAAAGCTGAATTTTTTTGCTAAGTCTCTGTGTGATATCTGATGAGATTCACTATGCAATCAGAGTATTAGAGTAGACGAAAGGCACATACCCGGCTACATAATGAAGGTATGCTAGTTAAATGAGCAAATTTTCATGTAATATAGTTTTGCATGTATATCCAGTAAATATTTTTATCATATATTTCAGGGAAATCTTCTTTTACTAGCAAAACGACCAGCTTTTACTAGTAAAACGACCAGAAGCTGCAGCGATCGCCTTCAGGGCTGCCCAGAATTTGAGGTCTGATCTTCGTTCATATCAAGGTCTGTTTCATGGGGGAGAAAAAGCTCAAACACACTTCTATTGTCGCACTGTTTTGTTGATATACACATTTAAAGAACACCAAAAGGTTGGGAGTGTGATTAACTTTGCACTGTTGATGTCATTTCAGACTTAGTCCATTCTTATTTGGCATTTGGTAAAACCAAAGAAGCATTGTATACCGCCAGCCAGAGAAGCAATGAATGCAATGCGTCAGTCTGCAAAGGCTCTGAAATTAGTTGGTGATGTTCATGCTAATACATCAAGTGGCAGAGAAAAGGTAAAAAAAAAAAACCGTCAGCTTTATATTATGCTTCCATGGATTTTGGCAGTTTTCATTACATAGTGTACACCAAATCTGAGAAACTATTCAGAGTTTGTGAGCATCTTCCGATGATGTTTATGTTGATGAATAATAGAAATTTTTGGTGCAATAGAAAAATGATATGCTTTTATGACAGGCAAAAAAGTTTTATTTTCTTAAGATTATATTTTTGATTTTTAATTAGGTAAGATGGCATGAAAGACAAGTTGTTATGGCCGAGTTGGTCTAAGGCGCCAGATTAAGGTTCTGGTCCGAAAGGGTGTGGGTTCAAATCCCACTGTCAACAGTCTCTTTTCGATTATAAATCGTGGGTCCCGCTTTATTGGATGACGTGGAGTTTTAGTCCTTGAAAAAAGTAAACAAAAAAAAATGAAGACGCAAAAAACGAGGGAAATATTTAGCACTTGATCTCCTTCAAGCCGTAAGCTAAGTAGAGAAAAGTATGATGGAGCTGCTTAAAGAACGGTGGGGTTAAGAGGGAAAATCGCAAACACATGTTTTTCTCTATAGGCATATACAGAAGTTCAAAAGGAATTTCGAATGAAAAGCGGAGATGTAGGGGATCAAACTTGAATATCACCAAATCAATAAGTCTTTTCCCCCTTACATACTGGAAAACTTTATCATAGAATTGTTCGTATGTAGATAATTCTTACTTCAAGATTAATCTTGAACATAAAATCAAAGCAAGAGCTTAATGAACTAGAAATCTATTATTATAACTAAACCTTTTTGGTGTCGTGATGATTATATTTAGGATGAATGGGTGGTGTGTAGGGTTTTTCACAAAAACGCTCCTACTACTACTACTACTAGGAACCAACTCTCAAGGATTGATTCTCTTGACAACATTGATCATCCTTTAGACTTCTCTTCTCTTCCTCCTCTCATAGATCCGGGTTTCTTGGGTCAGCCCGGCCCAAGCTTCTCCGGCGCTGGCCAACAACACGGCCACAAACCCATCCTCCACCACCCTACAACCGCACCAATCGACAACACTTACCTCCCTACCCAAACCCTCAAATACCCTTACCACTCGTTTCCTAATTCCGGATCCCGTTCAGGTTACCGAACTGGTTCGAGCTATAATGACAAGGGTATGATCAAGTTGGAGCATTCTCTTGTGAGTGTGTCTCAAGAAACCGGTTTGAGCTCTGATGTGAACACAACCGCGACTCCCGAGATATCTTCGTATCCAATGATGATGAATTCGCCGGCCAATGCGGCGATGGTGGATGGTAACAAGACGCCGTATGATGATCTTGATGACTTGGGGATCTTTTGGGACGACTACTAACTAATTTGGATGAAGTTTACATATTAATTGTGAATCTGTGATTGAAGACTGGGATTGATTACTTGTTTAATGTTTTAAAGTTAATTAACTCGTATAAATTACTACATGTGAATATGGGATTAATAGGTTTTCTTAGTCAATGAAGTTTATTTAGACGTTGTTTACTTTAGTTAGTTTTGGAGAAAAGCTTTGTCTTCTGAATTATTTATCTTTATAATTAACTTGTACATATATACACATAATTCTTACGGTGTATTTCTTCTTTATTAAATTTATTACTATTTATATAAGGAAAAACGCTGGTGAATTGCATGTATATTACGTCTAGAGAAATGCTGGTTAAGTGCCATCTTCATATCTATAGACTATAGTAATGTCATTATTTCGGTGAAGGAAAAAGTTATTCAGAACTAAAACTGGAAAAATATGGAGGAGAACACAGCTCACGAAGCATGTGAATTGTTCCCTGAATTTGGACATCATATAAGCCGTTTCATATGGGTAATAATTTAGTTTATTAAGATAGAATTTGGTGGTTTCTACATGTGTGTTTTTTGTGCATTTTTCTTCTTTGGTTGTTTCAAAAGTTTTTTATTTCTTTCTTTTAAGGTGTTGATAATAAGTTATGATCAATCGATCACTTTTATTTTGATTTTATGTTTCATTTTACCAAAACACAATGTACGTTTCATTTTGTAAATGTAAAATTGATATTCTAAGAATCTGATCATAAGTATTTTTATTTTGAAACACTTGTATAGTTGTTTTTCTTCTTTTCACGTATCCCTATTGTGGTTTTGCGTGGAAACTCAGAGATCATGCATGACAAACTAGAACAAGCTGCTGGAGATATAGTTAACACATACAAGGTATTATCAGCTTGATAAAAGATTTGTTTTTTTGTTTTTTTTTCCTTTGTGCTCTTTGTTCCGTCACTTAGTACTTGTATTTTTTTTCCTTTGCAGGCCATCTCCTCTAGCAATCATTTCACTCTTGGTGATTCTGACTGTCTTAGCATAATTGAAAAGGCCATCAAACGGATGGAGTTTGTTGTAGTGAGCAGTGCCGTGCGAAAGTTAATCGGGGCTTATGGCAAATTTAAAAATAAGGACTTTTGCAATATAATTATTTTTTATTAAATAATTATAAAACGACAAAAAGGAAAAAAAAAAATCATAAAATCATTATTTTTTATTCGAACTCGGGTTGGGCCTTTTCTTGTAACATGCTGAAACCACTATGATACTATAACTTTAGTTAAACTAGGGGACCTCTAAAATATTATATATTTCGGGGGCTCAGTGCAAATGCACTTTTTAATAGACATGAAGCACGGCTCTGGTAGTGAGAAAACAGTCTTAACTTTCTCTCTCTGTTATTTTAATGTTTTGCTCTTTTTTTATCTAATCTCAAGTCTTTATTTCGCAGGAGATGACAAATGCTATAAATTAGTTTTTGATGGAATAATTCCAATGGTGATCACTTTGGCGCTTTATTATTTGTTGGAGTTTTTAGTTTCTCTCTACTTTATGGACCTCAATTTCAGCTTTTGAATTGGACCCCTAAAATCTCAGGTCTGGCTCTGCGTGGGAGGAAAAAAATGAATGAGATATGGAAGAACGAGAAGCAAGAACGAAGAAGCTATACAGAACAAAAAAAGGGAATAATATGGACCAGAACACAGCTCACGAAGCTTGTGAATTGTTCCATGAATTTGGGCATCATTTAAGCCGTTTCATATGGGTAATAATTTAGTTTATTAAGATAGAATTAATTTGGTGGTTTCTACATGTGTGTTTTTTGTGCATTTTTCTTCTTTGGTTGTTTCAAAAGTTTTTTATTTCTTTCTTTTAAGGTGTTGATAATAAGTTATGATCAATCGATCACTTTTATTTTGATTTTATGTTTCATTTTACCAAAACACAATGTACGTTTCATTTTGTAAATGTAAAATTGATATTCTAAGAATCTGATAAGTATTTTTATTTTGAAACACTTGTATAGTTGTTTTTCTTCTTTTCACGTATCCCTATTGTGGTTTTGCGTGGAAACTCAGAGATCATGCATGACAAACTGTACAAGCTGCTGGAGATATAGTTAACACTTAACACATACAAGGTATTATCAGCTTGATAAAAGATTTTTTTTTTTTTTTTTTCCTTTGTGCTCTGTTAGTACCGGAATTAGCACAATTCCTTGAGCCCGTCATAATTAATAACATCATGCAAGCCTGGCTCGTTTTCCACCACCACCTCCTCAAAGAAAAGGAAAGACTTGGAGAAAAAGACTAAATCCTTGAAGAAAGGAAAGAGATCAACACCAAAGAAGAATATTTCCAAAAGAGAAAAGGAAGAATATCTTGAAGAAGCCGACCTCCTCTCACTATATAAAGAAGACCCCTCATTCATTGAAGAATATTGAGAAATCCCCTGCAATCACTGAGAGCAGAGAGGCAAAAACTCTAGCTATAATTCGTCCTTTACTTTCAGTTTATCTTATTCTCTTCGTATTCATCTCGGCAAGCCTTGTCGCCGAGACGAATCACCCTTTGTAATCTTTGTACTTTGGTTGATCTTAATAAAGAGTCTCTCCTAAACTCCACATCTTTCTATAACACTATTGTGCTATTTTGAGAGTCAACATGCTCTTTGTTCCGTCACTTAGTACTTGTATTTTTTTTCTTTGCAGGCCATCTCCTCTAGCAATGATTTCACTCTTGGTGATTCTGACTGTCTTAGCATAATTGAAAAGGCCATCAAACGGATGGAGTTTGTTGTAGTGAGCAGTGCCGTGCGAAAGTTAATCGGGGCTTATGGCAAATTTAAAAATAGGGGTTTTGCAATATAATTATTTTTTATTAAATAATTATAAAACGACAAAAAGGAAAAAAAATCATAAAATCATTATTTTTTATTCGAACTCGGGTTGGGCCTTTTCTTGTAACATGCTGAAACCACTATGATACTATAACTTTAGTTAAACTAGGGGACCTCTAAAAGATTATATATTTCGGGGGCTCTGGTAGTGAGAAAGCAGTCTTAACTTTCTCTCTCGGTTATTTTAATGTTTTGCTCTTTTTTATCTAATCTCAAGTCTTTATTTCGCAGGAGATGACAAATGCTATAAATTAGTTTTTGATGGAATAATTCCAATGGTGATCACTTTGGCGCTTTATTATTTGTTGGAGTTTTTAGTTTCTCTCTACTTTATGGACCTTAATTTCAGGTTTTGAATTGGACCCCTAAAATCTCAGGTCTGGCTCTGCGTGGGAGGAAAAAAATGAATGAGATATGGAAGAACGAGAAGCAAGAACGAATAAGCTATTCAGAACAAAAAAAAGGGAATAATATGGACCAGAACACAGCTCACGAAGCTTGTGAATTGTTCCATGAATTTGGGCATCATTTAAGCCTTTTCATATGGCTAATAAGTAACAATTTAGTTTATGAAGATACAATTTGGTTATAATGTATACTATATATTACTATAAATTAAAAGAAAGGACAGTAATTAATGATGGGTTTCTTGTGGGAAAAAATAAGTTTCTCGGAGTTTACGCAAAATAAGCTTAGTTTCTTTTGAGGATTTAAATTTTCATTGTTAAACGGGGATAAATAGAAAGTTAATTTTTGAAAATTTTGAACGAATTGAAAAATAGTATAGTAGATTAAGAAAAAACAAAAAATGTCAAAATTTTCTCAGACTCTAATTTTAACACCCACAAAAACATAAAACGTCAAAATTGCCCATATGGTGTCAAAGAAAAAACAGTTTACTCCACGCTCAGAACCTTCACAACAGAGGAACCATCAATCTTGTGCAACGCCACAATCCAATCTCCAAACTTGCAAATCCCATTCTCCTTCCCCAACTCCACCGCGAATCTAATCATCTCCTCCGTCGAATCCTTGTTCGAAGACCTAGCCGAAGCTCCCGCCGCTACCACCGGAATAATCCCTCGGTAAACCAAACCACGTGCCGCCACATGTGCCGCATCATCGGCGCCGGTAACCTCCGGCATGATAACTAACAAAATCGGAACGCTCGGCCTGTGTTTCGCGACAAGCTCCGCCGTGTAACCTTCCTTGGTGAGAACCACAATCGCCTTGGCACACAGTCTCCTGGCCGTGGAAACGGCGGAAGCGGCTAAGCTCTCGATCGGAGATAAAGGCAGCGAAATAATTTCTTGTGTTTTCTTCTGCATCGCGTCGTAATCGATGTAATCCTCTGCTTACTTGCAGATTCTAGACATGGTTAGCTCGGTCTCGGCGGTCTCAGGGTGCGCTCCGGCGGCGGTTTCACCGCTGAGCATGACGCAGTCGGTTCCGTCGAGGACAGCGTTAGCTACGTCGGTGGCTTCGGCTCTAGTCGGACGTGGAGATTTGGTCATAGACTCGAGCATCTGTGTAGCTGTAACAACTGGTTTCCCGAGAGCATTAGCCTTTTGGATCATCCTCTTCTGAGCCCTAAATATCTTCTCCGTTGGAATCTCCATCCCCAAATCTCCTCTAGCCACCATGAATGCATCAGTCTTCTCCATAATCTCATCTAGATTCATCACTCCTTCTTGATTCTCAACCTTTGACATAAGCATGATGGTCTTTGCGTGCTCCCCAAGCAAAGCCCTGACCTGGTCAAGATCAGAGCCTTTACGAACAAAGGAGAGAGCGATGATGTCGATCTTGTTCGGGACTCCCCATTGGAGGATATCTTCTTGATCCTTGTCCGTGAGTGTTGGGAGATCAACTATGACTCCGGGGAGATTCACGTTCTTTCTTTCTCCAAGAGTCGCCGAGTTCTCGCATCGGCAGCGGACAAGGCCGTGGTTCTTGTCACAGGACAAGACGGTGAGAGAGATTGTTCCGTCGGAACAGAGAATCACGTCTCCGGAATTGAGATCCTCTGCGAGTTTCTTGTAGCTCATGGAGATTGTGTTTGAATCTCCTTCCAAGGTATAATCGGTTGTGATTGTGATCTCTTGACCTTGGTTTAGCTGAACCGGTTTGCCTTCTTTCAGAAACCCGGTTCTGATCTCAGGACCCTAAAAAACCAAAATTTAAACCGAGTTAAAACTAAATCCACATATCGAATCATATGAGTCAGAAATTGAAAAAAGGGAGCTTAAAAGTTACCTTTGTGTCAAGCATGACGGCACAGAGAATACCAGTGTTGGCCATGGCGGTTCTGAGGTTATCAAGGGTTTCTTGATGGTATTCGTGACTTCCATGGGAGAAATTGAACCGGGCTACGTTCATACCGGCTCTGAGAAGCTTCTCGATCATCTCAACAGATCTCGACGCCGGTCCGAGAGTACACACGATCTTCGTCTTTGACTTTAGGGCTTCATTGGTTGATTGTCCTCCAAGTAACTTCTCCATTATCGTAAAACCGTAAACCTAACGAAGAGAAAAGGTTTAAGAGTTTTGAGAAGAGGATATCGAGAGCTCGTGAAAAGTTTATGACTTATGATTAGAATGATGTGTGTTTATATAAGGAGTTGGATTAGAGAACTTGGAGAGAAATAATTTCCATTTTTCACATTACAAAAGGAAAAAGGAAAGAGAACAATAAAAGATTTCCATTTATGTATCGTTTTAATTTGGCATTTATTGGTTTCTTGTGTATCAAGTACGACAGTTTTTTTTTTTTAATAATTGAAAAGTAAAGCGCCATGGTTTTGGAAATTGTAATTCTCGATTTAGCATTCTTATTAGTGCTGAAAATGAAAAAGGAAAATAATTTTCTTGACATTTACTGATGTTATTGGCTCACAAGAAACTAAACCGTCAAAAAGAGATTATCGGATTCACTTATGAATATGTCCATAGTTACTATAGTTAACACTAATTAGAATATACTCTACTTTGCATCACGTTTTGTTCATTCACTTTTGTATGGCCTCAGAAATGTTTAGTGTCAAAGGAATTATTTTGGATCAATTTTTATGCAAAGGAAACTTCGTATTAAAAAAGAAAAAGCGAATCTTTATACAAAAGAGTGACTGATGTATTTTGTTCTTCTCTTGCACTTGTGGAGGCTGAGATGAATGAAGAGCTGCATTGTACGACGACGAGGCAAGCTGTGCCAAAGGCGGTATAGCGCCACCTGAAAAACCATAAAGATTACAACACCAAAAGACACAGCTTATTATAGATTTGGTAACGAAAAGGAGGAGGATGAAGATGTCTCTAAACCTGCAAGTCCAGCACAGGCTGATGGAAACAACTATCACAGGTGGAGCCTGCAATCACAGGTGGAGCCTGCAACCAAAACATTATGTTACTTTTGTTTTTACTATGTTATAAACAAACATGTGGGAAACAAAGGAATGTGCATCTTTGTTGAGGACTTACACCAACAAGAAAATGCAACCACATGGGTCCTTTTATGCACTTGCGTACAATCGGCATAACTGCGCCAAAATCAACAAGAAAACACACATAATAATAAGCCAAAAGAGAGGTTTCTGAATCTTTTCTCCAGCAAATACTGAAAGTTAAACACTCATGCACCTATTCAGACATTAGGAAACATACACCAACAAAAAGAATCTCGATTCTTACAACTTGAGAGAATAAATTAAAGACAAACCGTGGTTAAATCCAATGAAAGCACTTGCCGTACCACCTACAGCTGATCCAATCTATCACACAGAACAAATCACCTCTAAACGTAAGTAAACAAAACGAAAGTTGGGATTCGGCAAAGGCACAAAAGTTTTTTGAATAACTACTATTAGTGACTTAAGGTGGTTAGTCTAAAAGCCTCGAATTTGGCATCAAAATAAAATTCACCAAAATACACAATTGTTTTTTTTTTTTCTGAACGTACCATACAGAAGCTATCTCTGATGAACGGAGCCACAGTCCATTCGTTTGTTTCCTGAAAAGTAGCCAATTAAGATCAATCAACATCTGTGAATACGTGATAATCTGTGGTGAATACCAGATTTTTAGTAAGAGGGCCTGCGCAGTGATAACATCTGGTTTCGATCTCTTTCCCTGAATCCACCATTGTTTCCGACACGCGAAATAACCCAACGAGGTTTCTATCTGGGTTTCTACTTCATTGCTGTGTTTCTCCAATCCTCTGTTCGACAACACAACAGAACACAGTCACCGAATCATATGTGGTTGAATCTACTTTAAAGTTTTATAGTCAACCAATCAATTACTGCCGCGCTTTCAATATCGATTTCTTAAATAGACCGGACCGGTCCCTCCGTTGGTACAACCCGGTCAGATTCGTTTTTTCAATTTTGAGAATTTCAAGCCTTTTTCCCCTCCTATTTTTCAGTTAAAAACTCCCTAACTTGAGCCAGGTGAAATTTGATATATGATATGAAGTTATAAACAATTTTTCGAGGGCTGTAAAAGTATTTTAATATCTCTAGATGAAATTGGCTCAATTTAATTTGGTTTTAAGTTTGATATAAAGTAATATTTTATAATATCTTGGTAGATTGAACCGAACCGAATCAGAAAGAAAATACTATGAACGAGAAAGAAAACAAAAATCAAATGTATTTAGGTTAATCATCTTCGAGGCAGTGATGTTAACAAGCAATGAAACAAGACTAGCTATAAGTGGGAAAAAAAACGAACCTCGAATAGCTTTTTTTTTCTTTTCTTTTTTCTTTCTAATTATAATTATCGGGTTAAGATGAATAATAACAACGATTCTTGACTTGAGAGTGCGACTCACCTTTTCAAATTTATTTTCTTCGAGAGTTTTTGATTCTCATATTCTCATTCTACAGAATCTCAGGAAGGAATCCACTTTGCGTTTTTGTTTTTTTTTACTAAGCAAAAGAATGTTATTCCGTGGGTATTTTTGCGGCGAATGTAGCCCACGTGTTGAAGTATGCTCCCTACGCGAGAGCTTCAAAGCATCTCAATGAGAGTAAAGCTAGTCGTAAACAAGAACAAGAATCTGTTTAAATGAACGTACAAGAAAGAACATTCAGTCTCTATCACTCTCTCTCTCTCTCTCTCTCTCTCTCTCTCTCTCTCTCTCTCTCTCTCTCTCTCTCTCTACATTTTCAAATGGGAAAAAGGAAAATAACAGAGAGAATCTAATTGTCTAGAAAACCTGAAATATTTGAACTAATTGTCTCAAGTTGCAAAAAATTGGTAAGAAAGAATAGAGTCTTGAGCAACATTTTGCAGTCAAGTATGTGCATGCTCAAAAAATATGAATACAAGTGAAACAAGATAGTGAAAATCATGATAGGGTTAATTGAGAACTAAATCAATCAGTAACCTTTACAAAAGCGCTGTAATTAAACAGAAACTTTTGGCAAGAAAAAAGGAAGAAGAAGGAATCTTCTTAAGAGAAGAGTGAGTTTGATGAATAGATCATTCAAGTAGACTTTTTTTTAGACTTGCAACACACAAGAAGAAAAGCAGCATATTCTCACCCACATGGAGATGAACTATTTTGGTAATATGCTCAAACACTTTTAACTGAAGGTTATGATAGGTTCTTCCTTCCCCAAACCGAATAAAGTGTATTGAGAAATCACAACCATGAGATATCTATCATATGCGTATAAAGTTTTGCTCGGCATAAAATAAATGCAAAGATATGATCATTCAAGGAATATAATATTTGTTTTTCTCTATATATGAAACTTTTTCATGATCTTAGTCTATTGAAGATGAGATGCCTTGACGAGTAATCATACACAGAGACTATTTGAAAACTCAATAACTGCGCAGACATGATCGAAATGTATAGTTGCAGACAAGTATAGAGTAAGAAAGTAGCCAAGCAATATATAGGTGCAGAGAGTTTCACTTGTGTATATATAGACACACAATTAAACACACATGCACCGGAGAGATAGTTGTTGTTAGACTTAGATCAGATCAAATTAGACAGGAAATGATACAAACATAATAAAACACACAGGCATGAAGGGGCCTAATGTTTTTGTGCTAATCAAAGTATGGGACCCTCCGGTAATTTTTATACTGTTTAGAGAGAATAGGTACTTAACTTGGTGAAGGTGACTGTAATGAAAATTAATATTCCTTATCATCTTTTAAAGCAAAACAATGTTTCCAACAAAACAAAACAATGTTTCATTTGTTTGCCATCTCAAACTAAAGGCTTCTTTAGTTGACTGAGCCAACAAATCAAGTTCTTGAAACATAGCCAGATAAGCCCTATTTAATTATCATCAGTAACAGCTGACTAAAATCATTAAGCCTCATCATAATGTACCTAGAGACCGAAAATGACTCTTTGAGCAAGGAACAAAACAATCCAAACAAATGAAAAAAAAGAAGCATTGGGGGATATTCCAAAGAAAGATAATAGAGGTAAGGGCAGTGACTATGAAAAATATCAAGGAATAAGAAAATAGTGGATTCCCCCAATCCCAAAGTTAGGAAAAAAAACTTGGGAATAAGATACTTCCCTCTGCTAGAATGGCGAAAATAATGCGCATACGATGCATTAATTGTGGATCAATTCTGGTATCTAATTGGGTTGAAAAGTTGTAGTCCATAGGAATCATTACATGAAAAAAATAATGACAATCATCTACAAACAAAAAAACATAACAGTTCAAACGATAAGCACACACAACTACAAAAAGCATCGATTGGACCAGTTATTCATATTCCATCTCCTTCTCTAATTTGCCCCCTTTTTGTCCATTAAACTTCCTTATATAAAGCAAAGTTACACCAAACCAACCTGGCAAAAATATAAAGAACAAGTAAAGAAAAAGAAGCAAAAAAACATCTTCCTTCCTTACTACTTGGGAGGAAGAGTTTAACACTCTTTTAACTTTCTGAGAGAAACAGTTTTTGATCTAAGAACTAAAGATCACGTCAGGTAAAAAAGCAAACATCGATAATAATCGTGGCATTCATTTCCATTATTTAATGCAATTTCCAGGTGTGTGGAGATAAACAAACTTACATTTTTGCCTTTTTTGTGAACAGACTTTATGTATTACCAAAACCAGCAACAAGGAAAAAACATCTTCTCTTCTTCAAGAATGCATCCATTCCTTAGAGGAGGGAACAATAATAGTCCTGGAGATTCTGGACTCATCCTTTCAACAGATGCAAAGCCACGTCTAAAATGGACTCCAGATCTTCATGAGAGATTCATTGAAGCAGTCAATCAACTCGGTGGAGCAGATAGTGAGAGTTATATCATAAAATTTGCAAGATAATTAATCAGGCTTTTAGATAATAATAATTTTTTTTATCTGTTATGTTTCAGAAGCAACTCCTAAGACAATCATGAAAGTCATGGGCATTCCAGGACTTACCTTATACCATCTCAAAAGTCATCTTCAGAAATACAGGCTGAGCAAGAATCTCAACGGACAAGCTAACAGCGGCTTAAACAAAATTGGTAAATTATTATTTTCATTAACCAGATTCACAGAAACAAGAACTTTTAAATTCCTTTCCCTTGAAAATACTTGAAAGGTCTAAGACGTAACATGATTCTTATAGGTATGATGACCATGATGGAAGAAAAGGCACCTGATGCAGATGAAATTCAAAGCGAGAGTTTAAGCATTGGACCACAGCCAAACAAGTAAAAATATGACTATTTTTGTCTATATATCTTATTATAGTTTTATCACCAAAATAACCTTAATATATATTTTCACTCAGGAACTCGCCAATAAGTGAAGCACTGCAAATGCAATTAGAGGTCCAAAGAAGGCTTCATGAGCAACTTGAGGTATAATATTCATACATACAAATACAACACAGCTCTTGAAGTATGAATATCATGATTTTGCAGAGCATGAAATAGAGAGGGTTAAGTTTGTAGTATCTAGAAAGATAAAAGCATTCAGTTTAAATTTTTTGGTAAATTTAAACTGAGCCAGGTGCAGCGACATTTGCAGCTCAGGATAGAGGCTCAAGGGAAGTATCTGCAATCTGTTTTGGAGACAGCACAAGAGACTCTTGGAAGACAAAACCTCGGTGCAGCTGGACTCGAAGCTGCCAAAGTTCAACTCTCGGAGTTGGTATCTAAAGTATCATCAACAGAATACACGAACTCTGGTTTCCAAGAAACAAAACAAGTTCAACATATATCTCCTAAGCAGATGCAAACAACCTATCCACCACCTGATTGCTCCCTGGAAAGTTGCTTGACCTCAAGCGAGGGAGCTCAGAAAACGCCGAAAATGCTAGAGAACAACAGAGTAGGACTAAGAACATATCTTGGCGATTCAAGATCCGAGCAGAAAGAGATGATTATGGAAGAACCTTTGTTCCAACGGATGGAGCGCACATGGACAGAAGATTTAAGAAGGAATCCATATCTTTCAACAATGGTTAGTGACGCGGAACAAAGAATCTCGTATTCAGAAAGAAGCCCTGGTGGATTGTCAATAGGAGTAGGAGGAATTCACGGACACAGAGGTCATCAACAAGGCAACAACAATGACAAAAGTGAGGATCATAAGCTTGAAACACGAAGCACAAAAACAGAGCTAGATCTTAACACACATGTCGAAAACTATTGTACAACACAACATCCCAAACAGTTCGACTTGAATGGTTTCAGCTGGAACTGACAAGGGTTGACCAAAAAGTAGAGCTTTTCTTTTACTGTGTGATCGATATATCATATGATCATTAATTTGTTTTCATCCATTTTAGTTTTTGGATGATATTGAAACCTGGTCCTTTAAGGGGAAAAAACGAAATAATACAATTAAGACTTTTAATATAATAATAATGACATTTGTTTGTTTCAAGAACAAACTGAAATCACAAACCGGTATGGTTAGTGAACTTGTTGACAACCTCTTGCTCCATTTCCACAAGCTGAAGGCAAAACGCTTCAACGTCTTTCACGTCTTCTTCAAACTCAAACCTAAACTCTCTCCATTGATACTCATCTCCAGCTTCTTCTTCACTCGGTACCTTCCCCAACAAGTCGAAACCTTTCTTATCCACAGATACCATATAAGCATCCTAATCGCCAAGAAAAGAAACAGAGTCAGTAAACGACCAAATGAACATAGAGGAGAATCAGAGATCCAAGAAAGGTTAAATTCTACCCTTGCGTTTATATCGAGATAGTATAGACAGAAAAGAATCAAAGCCCGTCTCCTCGATTCGTTCCTGTTGATTCCATCCACAAGTTTTAAAGACCAAGCCCCTGTCAATTGAAAAAAGCTTAAGATGAAGCAAACAACTGAACTTGATCCATCGTTTTAAAGTCAATTGCTTAGCTCATTACCTAATGGATCTGCTTTAGACAGTTCCAAAACCTTCAAGTCTACTTCTTTCTTGGCACCATTTGGGTCGACAAACATACATGAGCTAGGAAGAAAACCAGAATATCACAACTGATATTTATATTAGCTAAGTTAAGCATAAACAGAGATGGGGTTGTGTGTTGTGTTTTGTTACCTTGGAACGAACTTGTAAATATGATATTTCTCATTTCCACCATTACTAAGCAGAGCTTTAAGACTCTCGCATCGTGAGGCATACATCTGGTTGGAAGAATTCAAGATGCTGCGGACAGAATTTGTGGACTCGCTTATAGCTCTCATCTCTGATTGTATAGCTTCCTCCATATATTTGTTTACCGCCTCAATCTTTTATCAACAAGACAAAGCATGATGAAGAAAAGATAATAAAGAATGGGGATAGTCGCAAGCTTTTTCAAATTGGTTCATACCCTTTTCTCTTTCACAGGGACAATCTCTCCGGTAAGAGCAACCCGGTTTGGAAGCTTCAAAGTGAGTAAGAACCGTTAATGTAAATGTAAAAGTCTTAAAAGGAAGCAATCTACAGAAGAGAGTGAATGCAGAGAAAGATAAACACACAAACCTTTCCTATTGACTTTAACAAAGCTGCAAGAGGGCCAGGATACGGATGAGCAATAGAAAACGACCCACGTTCATCAAACATTATGTTCTGCCAAAAACGAAATTTGGAAAGAAATTCAAAAGAGTAGCTTTTTTTTTAGTGCTATTAAGCAGCTTTTGAGCCAATAAGCGTAACATTCAAAACTAACAAGAATGGAAGCTTACAACATTGTGAGGTTCACTTTCAGGTACCCAGAGATAAGGCTTTCCTCGTCTTATCACGTACTTAATCTTTGAACTATGTACTATACTGAGACCAAAACACCCAAAATTTTCTCAATTCAGAATTCAATTTTGCAGAATCCCATGTAGAAAATCAAAAACAGAAAAGAAGCTTATTTATTTCGCAGAATCTAGAAATGACCTTGCTTTATCTTCGGGTTTGATGGTATTTAGGTACCCTTGCCAGTTCGAAACGATTATAGTCTGCACAGGAAGAAGAAGAAATAAGCCGGAAACATCAAAATCGATACACAGAGAAAAAGCTTCGGATTCAGAGAACAGAAAGAGAGATTAGGATTAAGGGGAGTGACTTTGCATTTCTCCGCAAGTGCAGAGAGATTCGCCTTGCTTCCTTTCATTGCCGCCATTTATGCTCACCAACTGTTCGACGAGTTTCCCACTTTGATCATCACCACAAAAGAATTCACAATGTTTGGCTTTGGCGAACGGAGGTGGTAACAGTGTGTTTACAACAGCTTCAAGGGCCCATAAATGAGAAGTACCCACTTTGGCCCATTAATGAGAAGTACCCACTTTGGCCCATAAATAAGAAACGAGTCTGATCATCACGCTCTGCTTTAGCGCGTCGATCTTTCATCTGCGAAAATGACTCTTCTTTCTACCACAAGAACAAAAATCAACATGACCATAACTGTCCACGTCATCTTTCCGCGTGGGTGGTTTTATTCATGTCGACTGATTAGTGCTTACTTTGGTCATGACTATAATTTATAAGTTCATCTTATAATAGTTATGATTATAAATTTTCGAATTTTCGTTTTACAGTTTGTAAGACTGACAATCAGCGTCAATATTTAGTGTTATACAACTTACGGGATAAAAATACACTTATAACAAATATAATATCTCTTACAAAACAAAATGAAAAGATGCTTATGACCAACCGGTGATAGTTTATGCTATTAATAGGTGTGTTTATTCGTAATTTTATAATGTGCTATACCAAATCAAGAATCTCTATCGTCATGTCTTTTTTTGGATGCTTCTGGTATTTAATTTAATTTTAATTTACATACATCATCGGGTTTTTTTTCTTGTAAGTACGTACTTGCTCTTGAAAAATATACTCAAAACATTTTCTATTGGAAAAAATTATCTCGACTAAAGACTATAAACACTACCTAATACTATAGTTCATCAAGATTCAAGACTACTTAAATAGCAAGCCAGACCCAGAATATACACCATATTTGTTAAATTTTTATATGTGACATCAGAAATTACAACATAGTTTTCAAGTAATGCGATATTTTGTATCTAATGTGAGTAATTTAATTGTCATTGGGTATATCTACATTCATTAAAAACTACAATACTAAGAAGATCACGATAGCGATTTTAACCTGCCATTTTAATATTTCTCTAATCGAGCGACGAGCGTGTGAACCTCCAAGACTCCAAGTCACGTACACAAAATATAATTTATTATTAATTTTAATGGTCGGTTTCTGTTTCAAAAAGCCGGTTTTGACTCTGTTTCCTTCTTCTTCTTTCTAGTCTCTGTTACCTATTTGATCTCTTCTTCCTTCTTCCTTACGCTCACTCAGATTTCTATCAGCTTAACACAATTTCTTTCATTATTTATTCAAATCATCGAGCTACAACACAACAGAAAACCCACAACAAATTATTATTCATCTTTCATACTTTTTTCCATTTTTCCTCATACCAAAAGCCAATAAAAACCCACCAGACTCTTCCTTTACAGCTCAAAACTTTCCAAGGAAAAAAAATCAATCCAGGATCTCTTATTTTTTCCAACATCAAAATTACGAAAAGCATAAAACTTTCCCAAGTCTCCATTTTTTCCTGTTGCTTTCCGCCCAAGAAACAGAGGAAAACACGAAATGAATCATCGACAGAAACAGAGTCCCATAACTAACTCTGCCGTTCTCTTCACCATCATCTCCGCCGTATGTTTTTTCTTCGGCGGGGTCTCTGCTGTGGGAGTAAACTGGGGAACAATGGCGACTCATCAGTTACCGCCGAAGACGGTGGTGGAGATGCTTAAAGACAACAACATAAAGAAAGTGAAGCTGTTCGATGCCGACACAAACACGATGGGAGCTCTCGCCGGCTCCGGCGTCGAAGTGATGGTGGCGATCCCTAATGATCTGCTCAAAGCCATGGGAACCTATCAAAGAGCTAAAGATTGGGTCCAAAGAAACGTCTCTAGATTCAACTTCAACGATGGCGTTAAGATCAAGTAAGTTTTTAATTCATTGCGGTTATCATTTATGAATTACGATCGGTTTCGATTCCGATTCAACGGGGTTAAATTGTTTGAGTTTATGTTTTTCTAGTTACTTCTTTCAATCTTTTTAAACAGTCCTAACCATAATTAACGACAGCATAGTATTAGTTATATACATGTATCAAGATAAAGGTTAAAAAGTTTCTTGACACTTAGGTTTTCAGATATTTTGTGATTCGAAAATCAGATATTAGACCCTTTTGGAGTTTGGATTATTGGAAAATGCCTCAAATATATCATGATATTGGGCTATAGAGAAAAGTTGTTTTGAAACTTTATACGTAGTTTTTATTTAACAAAAGAAATAAAAACGATGACAAAAAAACAAAAATTGTTGACAATAATATTAGTTGGATCATGAGGTCCATAATAGTCATGAACCCACCAGATTAGACAGACTGAGAGGAGCTCCAATCCTTTACACGTTGGTTTTGAGTGTTGACTAGTTGGATAATCAAAAATCTTTTTTTTCTTCTACTTAATACTTATCTGTAAAATACTAATATTGGTCGACTAGTTTATAAATGAATTATTTGAATTTTTCTTTTAGTTATGAACTTGTTATGTAGTTGGTTGACCACCACACCCTTCATTTGTCACTATATGTAGTTTGATATGGCTAAATAATATAATAAAATGCATGGTTCTGGAAGTGAATTATTTGAATTTGGTTTATGCATATATATGAAGCGTCATGCGTTGTCATGAGTATATCCATATTACATATCTACTCAAATTTGGACGGCCGTCATATGTGTGTGTAAAGTATTTATTGCACATGATCGATCCGTACTTGTTATGGCAAAACAGCCTAAATCTTTCTTTTTCAATTCATCTTTATTGCATGAGATGCAAACTTTGCAAATATTGGATAGTACCATGTGAAATGTCACATGTTCATTTTTATCACACAAACGTTAAAATTACCTTATCATGCAACTAATGAAGTAAACAATTTTTTTCTCTTCAATTTGCAGATATGTTGCCGTAGGGAACGAGCCATTCTTGACATCATACAACGGATCGTTCATAAACCTAACGTATCCAGCACTCGTCAACATCCAAACCGCTTTAAACGACGCCGGAGTCGGAGATTTCATCAAAGCCACCGTTCCTTTAAACGCCGACGTTTACAATTCTCCGCCGGACAACCAAGTCCCATCCGCCGGAAGATTCCGTGACGACATTCTCCAAGAAATGACACTCATCGTTAACTTCCTCGCACAGAACAAAGCTCCTTTCACCGTCAACATTTACCCTTTCTTAAGTCTCTACTTAAGCACCGACTTCCCTTTCGACTACGCCTTTTTCGACGGCCAGAACACCGTCAACGATAACGGCGTTATCTACACGAACGTCTTCGACGCTAGTTTTGACACGCTTTTAGCTTCTTTAAACGCTTTGAATCACGGCGACATGGAAGTGATCGTTGGAGAAGTCGGTTGGCCCACGGATGGAGACAAGAACGCAAACGTTCAAAACGCGGAACGGTTTTATTCCGGTTTGCTCCCTCGGTTAGCGAACAACGTTGGAACCCCAATGCGTAAAAGTTACATTGAGGTTTATCTTTTCGGATTTATCGACGAAGATGCGAAAAGCGTTGCACCGGGAAACTTCGAACGTCATTGGGGGATATTCAAATACGACGGCCAACCGAAATTCCCGGTGGATTTTCGGGGACAAGGTCAGAAAATGTTCTTAACCGGAGCACAAAACGTTCAGTACTTGCTAAACCAGTGGTGTATGTTTAATCCTAACAGTCGTGGTAATATTAGTAAGCTTGGAGATAACATAGACTACGCGTGTTCGCTCTCGGATTGTACGGCTTTGGGTTACGGATCGTCTTGTGGCAATCTTGATGCGAATGGGAATGCGTCTTACGCGTTTAATATGTATTTCCAAGTGCAGAACCAAGAAGCTCAAGCGTGTGATTTTGATGGGCTTGCGACGATCACTAGGCAGAATATTTCTCAAGGACAGTGTGATTTCCCGATTCAGATCGGAGAGCCATCGTCTGGTCATTATGATTATAGCTATGGTTCGATGGTTAGGTTGGGTTTGGTGATGAGTGGCTTGATGTTTCTTCACATGACACAATGAGATTATTTATGTTTCGTTGTATATGACTCATTCTTGGTTTCATCAATCGTTTTAAAGAGTTTTATTATAATTTTTTTTTTCATTATATGCGTATGGTTTCATTTTTTTAGATGTTGGTATATATACTTCTTGCGATGCAGTTGTAGAGTTTTCTAGTATTGATATTTTCTTTGTTGATTATGTTTTGTCTCCATCATTTATACATAAATAAATTAAGAACGTGTTTCACATTCGGAAGTGTAAAGGCTAGAGATTGTTGCATCCACAGACCAAACCTTTTTGGACAAAATATTCAGAGGAAAGCAAGTACACTACTAAATAGGATAAAGATAATTATGATTCTGCAAAATCCACTGACAAATATTTTTATTTTTTTATACTCGTGAACTGATAACAAACTAAACACTACTCAATAGAAAGAAAAATGAAGTAAAATGCGTTTTGTCACACGTGTCAAGTGAACAATCTTATCTTAGATTTGACAAAGCCAACCAAACTGTCATCCACAAATAGAGGCCCTTCGTTTTCCCTACCGTGGACCCCACAAGTCCCATATTCGTCCAATTGTTTTTTTTTTCTCTCTGCTAAAAGAAAAAGAACAAATTAAAAAGCTGAGAGTGAGACAAACAAAAGTCACCGAGGAAGTGCTCGCCGGAGAAACTGAGCGAGCTGCGCCGGAGCACTGAGATGCGGCAAATGCCCTTCAGTTCTGAGCGTCTCCACGGTGGTATCTCCGCCGAGATGAGCTCTCAGATACTCCGCCACCGAAGCAGGCACGGAGACATCCTTCGCCGTCTGAATCACACAAGAAGGGACTCTCACTAATCCAAGCACACCTCTCAGATCGCTGTTGAAAACCGTCCTGGATACGAACAGAGAAATATCCGGACGCATATTGAACAGAGTCCGGCTAAATTCTCTAACCGCCGCCGGAACATCAGCTCCGACGGCGAGCGGCGCGAATCCCTGGACCCAAGCCTCGTAATTAGCCTCCATAGCTGAGAAAACCTTCTCGATCTCCCCTTCCTCGAATCCGCCGTGGTAATCCTCGTCGTTGAGAAACCTAGGGGAAGCTCCGATTAGGATAAGCTTCGAGAAAAGCTCCGGTCGCCGGATCGAAGCTATGATTCCGATCATAGCCGAAACAGAGTGGCCTACGTAGGCGCAATTCTGGATTCCGAGAGAATCGATGATGTTGAGGAGATCATCAACGTAGGCGTCGAGCGTTGTGTATCGATTGAAATCGAAGTAATCGGGATTGACGCTGCCGGCGCAAACAAGGTCGTAGAGGACGACTCTGTAAGTCGGAGTGAAGTAAGGGAGGATTAGGTGCCAAGCGGATTGGTCCGTACCGAACCCATGTGCGAGAACCAGGATCCGATCGCCCGTACCCACGACCCGGACGTTAAGAGCTTCAAGGATGTTGTGTTGACTCATTTTTCTTCCTTCTTGAGTTTTTGTTTTGAAGGGCAAAGAAGAAGGCTACTGTTTATATAAAAATCTAATATGGGTAGGTGCGTAATGAAAATGGAAATTCTTAATTATCTTCATTTTATTTCTTTTTCCAGTGCATTTAATGTTCCAAAATATCATTTATGCTTTTTGAACAAAACTTCTGGATACAAAGAGCTTGCGTTGATTATTCCTCCTCATACATTGATATTTTATATGATTTTAAGATGCTTCAAAGGGTATTGTTTTAGACTTTTAGGTGTTACACTTGAGATATATTCCCAACCATGTTAGATTCTGTAAGTTGTATTTCATCAAGCTATGTCTAGCCATAGATATTCGGATTACAAGGATAATATAAATCATACAAATGGTCCTAGTGACTGTCACTAAAGTAATAATCATGAAGACACGAGCAGATAAATGAAAAAACGAGTTGGATATATGTATTAAGGTTTTTTACAAAAAAGAATTGGATGTCGAGAAAAAGATAATTGAAAATATTTGAAAAAGACAAAGAATTATATGTCGACGAATCTGTTTTAAGTGTAACGGCTGTGTGCATTAAGACGAATAAAAGTTGTCAATGGATTACACACGTAACACACCAATGGATTACATAAGTCAAGATTGTATGCAAATCCACAAATAATGGTCAATGGATTACACAAGTCAAGACTGTATGCAAATCCACAAATAGTGGTTATTGTTCTAATAGAACCTCAATGTTTCAATTGTAAACAACATAACCCCTACATTTGCAAAACAATCATTATTAGGCTTCAGAAGAACAGAAAGAGGTCCCTCACCTTTTTACACGTATCCACCATTAACAGGAATGATTTGACCATTGATCCATTCACCACTGTCACCAGCCAAGAAGCCAACAAGAGGCACCACGTCTTTGACTTCCCCGACCCTCCCAAAAGGTGACTCAGCAGCTATCTTCTCCACCAACTCCGAGCTCTTTCCTTGAAAGAACATCTCAGTAGCGATGGGTCCTGGAGCAACACAGTTCGCAGTGATCCCTGTTCCTTTGAGCTCTTTCGCAAGAATCTTGACCATAGTTTCAACAGCTGCTTTTGATGCTGCATAGGCACCGAATCCTGGCTTTAACCCTCGGGTCATGGAAGATGTCATGAGTATGATCCGACCTCCTCCTCCTTGTTTAAGCCTATTTGCAGCTTCCTTGCTGCACAGAAACGCTCCTTTCGTGTTGACACTACAAATCATAAAAAAGAAACAAACGAAGGATTGTTAGAGATTGGAGAGTGATGAAACAAGAATCTTTAACTGGCATTTGATCAAGTTTCTAGCTTAATAACATAGACGCACGTCACATTTGATACGAAATCGAACACAATGATATCAATGAGGAATTGAATTGCATCAACCTAAACCGAATCAATGAAGAATTTAACCGGTACCTGAAAGTGCGATCAAAATCTTCGACTGATGTGTCTGCGATCGAGGGGTATTTGGGATCGAGAACTCCAGCGGAGTTAACCAGGATATGAACCGGAGACTCGAAGGCGCTCTCGGCCGAATCAAACAGCGATTTCACCTGGTTTGGCTCGGAGACATTGGCCTTAACAACAATCGCTCTTGTTCCCTTTCCGGTGATTTCTTCCCTGGCTGGCAAATCGTTGATCTCCGCCGCGACGCGCTCGGCATCCGCTGATTTACTGGTGTAGTTGATGACAAGCCTTGCGCCGAGTTCAGCGAGGTGGATCGCTATGGCTCGCCCAATTCCACGAGAGGAACCGGTGACTATGGCGACTCGGCCGGCGAGGGGAAGCGGAGGCTGCGAAATTGACATAGCGATTCCGATGACTCTCAATCTGACCACTTGCGAACAAATTTTTTTTTTTTTTAATCTGACACCTGCCTTTATTTATAAGTTTCCCCCTTCAAATTTTAATATCTAGAGATTGTCCCCACTAATTTTCCGTTTAATAATGTTAGCCATATTTAGCTTTACACAAGTTAAAGACCACGCCGTGGTGTTGCGGAAGAGACAAATGTTCTCGTCTAAGTTACAGCTAAATAGAAAACCAAAGACACCGGAGCAGAAGGAAGCTGTAGCAAAGGTTACGAACAAGCTCGAAGGAGTTTGGCGTCCCTAGAAGGAAGCTCGGAGTTTCACAAGGTTTGCTTCAAGCAAGCCATCGCTAAAGTTATCGAGTTTCCGGTGAAAACTTACAAATTGGAGTTTGTGGAAGTGGGTTGATGTTAACTTGTGATTTGTGGATTGAAATTTTTAAAAATTTGGTCTTGGGATTTTGTCAGGTTGCTTCAATTTGATTCCACATATCAGAATAATATGATAGTTCCAAATTCCAAGTCAGTGAGTTTATAATTTTATCAACTTCCAAGTTTGTGTAAATTGGATGTGAAGATTGGACACAATTTTATAGAATCATTTTCCATTTGACAGTATTGTCTGAAAATCATAAATCATGGTTTTTATTCAAGGTTTCAATTCTGACAACATAACCCATACATTTGCATAGCAATCATTATTAAAGCAAAGAGAGCAGAACCTTTTACGCATATCCACCATTGACAGGAATGATCTGACCATTGACCCATTCACCACCATCACCAGCCAGAAACCCAACAAGAGGCACCACGTCTTTGACTTCCCCGACCCTCCCAAAAGGTGACTCCGCAGCTATCTTCTCCACCAGCTCGGGACTCTTCCCATCATAGAACATCTCAGTGGCGATGGGTCCCGGAGAAACGCAGTTTGCAGTGATCCCTGTTCCTTTGAGCTCTTTTGCAAGAATCTTAGCCATCGTTTCAACCGCTGCTTTCGATGCTGCATAAGCAGCAAATCCGGGCTTTAAGCTTCTGGTCACGGACGATGTCACGAGTATGATCCGACCTCCTCCTCCTTTTTTCAGCCTATTCGCAGCTTCCTTGCTGCACAGGAACGATCCTTTCGTGTTGACACTACAATCAGTCAACAACACAAACAGAGGATTACTAGAGATTTGAGAGTGATTAGACAAAAGAACATGAACACATTTCATTTTATTTTATTCAAAACTGAACATATATAAATCTCAGAGAATATGAAAAGGAATCAACTTGACACATTAGATTGACACATTCTAGAGAAAACAATCTCACTATGAAGAACCAAATCAATGAACAATCTGGAGAATACGGTAGATATAGTACCTGAAAGTGCGATCGAAATCTTCGACCGTTGTGTCTGCGACGGTGGGGTATTTGGCATCGAGGATTCCGGCGGAGTTAACCATAATGTGAACCGGCGACTCGAAGGCGCTCTCGGCAGCGTCGAACAGCGATTTCACCTGGCTTGGCTCGGAGACATTGGCCTGAACCACGATCGCTCTTGGTCCCTTTCCGGTGATTTCTTCCCTAGCTGGCAAATCGTTGATCTCGGCCGCGACACGCTCGGCGTCGGCGGATTTGGAAGTGTAATTGACGACGATCCTCGCACCGAGTTCAGCGAGGTGGATCGCTATCGCTCGCCCAATCCCACGGGAGGAGCCGGTGACTATGGCGACTCGGCCGGCGAGAGGAAGCGGCGGTTGCGAGATTGACGACGACTGTGCAGCCATAACGAGTTGATGATGAGTCAATGAGTCAATGAGTCAAGTGTTCGTTGTTGTTATTCACGTCCTTTTATCGATTCACGTCGTTTGAGAAATCAGCCTCGAATTTTTAATTTTTACAAATTGACCCCAACGCCCTTCATATTTTTAATACATCTAAAATAAAATTACAGCTTTGTCTCTTTGTTAACGATGGCAATTAACAGGTGTTACTATTTTGCCAATTGATTGCATTGGAATGATTTGATTTTTTTTGTCAAAACCTTGTTGCCTAATTGAAACAAGGGAAAATTGGCAATTTACCCAAAAAAAAAACTCTTCTTGTTTCTTTACCCCTTTTTTGACTTTTGCTATTTTGTGCCAACATTGTCCTTCAATATAGTTAATAACTCATACAAACTTCTTTTGAAAGTGAACAAAATTTCTAAAATTCTTAAAAATGATGTTAAAACTGTGTAGAATATTTGAGATTTTTTAGATTTTTTTTTTTCATGTTTATAAAATTAATTAAAGGTTGAGTCTACGAACTTCGATTTTCAAAGTAGAATACGTTTTCTACTGTTTACGTAGACGTCTAGCGAGCGTAGAAGATGAAATCTACAAGTTGTTTATACTTCTACCGTTTCGTAGAATTTGCTCCAAACATATTCTACGTAATACACTATCTTCTGCTAATTGTAGATTTCAAGTTCTACGGTAAACACTGACATCTACCGGTCGTAGAGTTTGTGTTCTACGTATTACATTATATTCTACCATTCGCAGAATTTGTGTTCTACAAAAAACATATTGGCTACAATTTCGTAGAATGCATATTTTCGTTACATGTTCTACCAAAATAACTAACATCTACCATTCGTAGAATTCGTCTTCTACGAGAATCCAAAAAATATTGCAATTGAATATTTTTCAAATCTTTACTTATTTTTTTCTCTCAATGCACGAAAATATTCTTCCACAACGCCTCTCTGTCGATTTTCAGCCACCTCATCTTCCTCTTTGATACCCTAACTCTCTTTTTCTTCTGCTAAAGTAATATGTTGCATATCTATGTAACTTGTGGTTCATGGAAAAGGTGTGCAACCAATGGGTGGATATTTGTTGCTGATGAGAATAAAGGAGGAAGATTAGTTTCTCTGGATGTCGAGGGAGAGAAGAAAAAAAAGAATGAAACGAAAAAGAAGATGAGGGGAAGAGAAAATAAAACTTTAATCTTTTATTTTTCTATTTTAATCAAGATTTTAATTAAAAACTATATCTAATCAATTTGAAGGTTAAATTTGGATTAATTGTAAAAAAAAAGGTAAGAGGACAAAGTGAATTTGTGAAAGTGTATGTGGACAAGAAGAGCTTTTTTTTGGGGTAAATTGTCAATTTTCCCTTGAAAACAAAGACATTGTATTTGGATGAAAATAAGGGAATGAAAAATAGGGAAATAAAAATCATTTGATGGTAAGAATGTTGAATTGACTGCAAATTGACTGGCATTTTCCATAAAAGTGTTGAAATTGTATCTGATAAGTCAAACACTCTATAAAGTAGGAAATCTAATTAAGCGGGATTTTTCAAAATATTATTTTCCTAAAATATAAAGACAATTCAGAAACCAATCTTTATTCGTTTGTAATTTACTTTATAGCAGTATCTAAAAAATCAGCTTTAATAAACCCCAAAATTTTATCATTTACCATGAGCTTTATTTTTGGCTTAAAATCTCTACATTAACACAATTTTTAGATTAATTAGTTTCAAACAGTTGAAAGAATTACAAATTAATCGACGTCATTCTGTCAACCTACTTAATAACCCACTTTCACTTAATTACTTATGTAAATCAAATTGTCTAAACCATTACCAATAATTGTTTTCATTGAAATTACCAATTAAATAGGGTTCTACTTGATAATTTTAAATGTTAAGTCCCATTTGAATAAAATTCGGAAACTTAAAAGGGTTAGATATGATTTAGACCCAAAAATTACGGTGTATTACCATAAACCCGCCCATCTCACCAAACTCGCAACGTTCAAAAAACAAAGTTGAATCCCTTTCCTGCTTTTCTTCGCGTCGTATCGTACGAAGACAAGAAGAGCCATCTCTCTCTCTCTCTCTCTCTCTCTCTCTCTCTCTCTCTCTCTCTTTTGATTTCTGCGGAATTTCAGATTCTTGGAGTTGTCTTTAATTTTTCCGGGAAAGAGTTTTCTTTGGGTCATTCTTCGTCATTCACTGGTACGCTTCGCTCTTCGCTATTCATCAACTTTACTTTTGCTGACATTTCGAAACTCTGTAAATACTCTCTTTATCGATTGGGGTTACTGGTTTTCTTCTTCAATTGATTTATATTGGTTTTGGGGTTCGAATTTCAAAGACCCTTTTCGTGTGTCACTGTAGAATAGATATCCATTTCTTTCGATGATATTTATGTTCACAGATCAAAATGTTCGTTACTGTAAAAAGATTCAACTTTTACGAAATTTGAAGTAATCGATTTACTCAACCATCTGCGGAAATTCAAAATTTATCAGGAGATTGATGCTTTCCGATCGGTTCACCAAAGAAATTTGAATTTTTTTTCTTTTTGGAATTGAGGAATTGGTTTCGGTCAAGATTGATTTTTTTTCCTTATTTGGATATGGTTTTAGAATCGTTGATTGTGATCATTTTGGTAAAAGATTTTAGGATTAACGAATCTATCTTACTGTCAAATGATTGTATACATCTCTAACTTGTGTATAACCCGTATAAGTTCTTGTCGCTTAAGAGTTAACGTAAACTGTGCATACAAACTAAGGCCAAGAGGCCAAGATAATGTAGGCTGTGAGTTTGGTTGTTGACTTCATTGTGGCTTTTCGTTTCCAGAGTATTCAGGAGGAAGAAGAATGGGGAGAAATCTTGGTTCAGCGTTTAGACGAGAGTTGGCTAATCTTGACAAAGATCCAGATAGCAGCAAGACTGCAATGAGCAACTTGAGATCTATTGTGAAAGATTTGAATGCAAAAGTGATTCATGTGTTCGTTTCACAAGTTTCTGAAACCAAAGAGATTGGTTCTGAGTCAGGTGGCTACACGGTTTCTCTCTTTGAAGACCTTGCTCGTGCTCATGGAGTCAAAATCGCTCCCCATGTAGAGATGATCATGCCTGTAATCATAAGGACACTGAGCGCTAGTGAAGGTTCCTTAAGTGTTCAACAGGCTTGCTCAAAGGCGGTTGCTGCTATGGCTAGATATGGGATTGATCCTGCGACGCCGGAAGATAAGAAAAGGAATGTGATCCATTCTCTTTGTAAGCCACTCGCCGACTCTCTACTGGATACACAGCATCATCAGCATCTTGCTTTGGGATCTGCTCTTTGCTTGAAGTCACTTGTGGATTGCGACAACTGGCGTTTTGCTTCTGGCGAGATGGTTAATAACGTTTGTCAAAGCTTAGCCGTTGCTCTTGAAGCCACTTCAAGTGAAGCTAAGTCTCATATGGCACTTGTCATTGCTCTTGCTAAGCACAATCCTTTCATCGTTGAGGCGTATGCAAGGCTTTTTGTGAAGTCAGGTCTGAGGATTCTTGATTTAGGTGTTGTTGAGGGAGACTCCCAGAAAAGGCTGTTGGCTATACAGATGCTCAACTTTCTGATGAAGTATTTGAATCCCAAGAGTATTTGCTCTGAGCTTGAGCTTATATTCAAGGAGACGGAGAAACACCAGCAAGACGAGGCGTATTTTGTCAAAGTTGCAGCTTATGAAACCATGAGAACAGCAGAGGGATTAATAGGAGAGGCAGATCCAATGTTCGATGCAGTGAACTGCAAGACCCGAATCTCGCTCAGCGGATCAGTCAAGTCTACACCAAGTCTGAGAGCAGATGACCACTGGAGTGTGAACAGTAGACATGAGGAGAGTTATGTATATGATCAAGAAGATGATGATGTATTGTTTTCCGGTGTAGCCAGCAGAAGAACTGGTGTCTCAGGCTCTCCTTTGGTGAGATTGAATCAAGAAACCGGTTCTGTGCTCGAGAGTCCAAGAAATGGAAATGAGGTAAAGAAAATGCTACAAACTTTAAAAGCTATCTCTTGTGTGTGTGTTTTTTATAGGGAAGTTTCATTGTTCTGCTGCTTTGGTTTCAGATTCAATTTTCTGGTGGTGGAGATGCTACCATAGAGTCAGTTTGGTTCCATCAGAGGAACAGAAGCTCTGAGTTTAACGAATCCGTGTGCTCTAGGACCAATCGCTCAAGACGAAAGACGAAGAAGAGACAGGATCACAGGCACGGTTTCGCACAAGATCCATTCACTGAGCTAGTTGAGAACAGACAGCAGCGGGAACACGACAGTGAGAGCTCATCATCATCATCATTATATGATACATCTGGTACTAATAGTCCAACCAACACAACAGAAGGTATCTATGAGAAAGCGAAGTCAGATTTGGACTCTGAGGCCAAAGTTAAGACAGGAGAGACTGAAACAGACTCAAGACGAGACAGGAGCAAGCGTGTGTTGAGATGGGGATTGAGTTTCTTGTCTATTGCAGTTGCAGGTTTCGCTTCTGTCATGTGGGTGCAACTGCAAGATGATATGATGCCTCCTCATCTTGTTCCTACATGAAGCCCAATTTGTACTTAGAACTTTCCTAGGCTCAATTTACGTAGGCTCAATTTGTAGCTCCGTTCTCTTGTTCATTGTTCCTTTGTCAAAGTGTGTGTTGAAATACTAGTTTGTTTTCTTCTCCTCAAAGAATCTGTCACTTTTCATTCAGTCATAATCCAGTCTATATTTTCTCTCTATTCTGTTTCAGAACCTTTGTAGTTTATAGGGAACCAAGCAAACAACAACGGGATCGAAGTCTTAACATTGACTAACATAAGAATACAAAACCGTCGCATGGTTTCATTCAGATAAACCGGGAGATTTCAAGATTAGGAGAAGAATCGAACATGGCAAACCAAAAGTCAAAAACCTAAAGTTGGTAGTGTGTGTACACAAGATCACAAATCTTAAATTGAGACATACCAAAATTTTCTCAGAAACTAAAACAAAAGGTTACAAAAGAAAAGAGTTTTCACTACGAGGCATCTTGTTCTACGGCTTAGTCTTCCTCAGCGCCTGCACCAGCAGCTTGTGCAGCGTCTCTCCTTGGTCCACCTGCTTGTTTCGCCATTATAATCTGCACAATTAACAAACACCAGAGTTTCAATGCGTGTGGTTTACTCTACTTATTGAGGAAGATCCAGTGGAAAATGAATGTTGAACTTAGGGAGTGGACATTTATATGTTTATCTTGCAATATATGTGATGAAGCAACAACTAAAATGTGAGATTGCTTGGTCTGTGCATACCTGGTCTACACGAAGCACTGTGCATGCAGCATCAGAAGCATACTTAAGAGCAAATAACCTGCACAGAGATAGACAAAATGTACTTCAGTTTTTCTTAGAGCGGAACAACTGCTAAGCAAATCCAGACAAGTATGATAGAAAGACTTAATGGCTGAAAGACAGTGAAACTTACTTGGTTGCAAAGAGATCCCATACTTTTGTCTCTGAGACATCTTTACAAGCACCTTCCTCCAAGTCGATGCCCAGCTTTGTGTTTCCAGATCCATGTCCAGTGTACAGAGAGGCAATTATTTCCATTGCATTGAGGCCAGCATTATCAGCAAGAGTTTTGGGCACAAACTCAAAGCTCTCTGCGTATTTGGAGATTGCATATTTGTCCAACCTAAGAAATCAGAGTATAACCCAAGTTAGCCACCAAATACCATAGGAAGTTTTGTATAAAAAGCTAGCTTCACACTGATAATCATCAGAAAAAACTCAGTAATAAAAAGTACCCTGTTTCTGCATTGGCGTATTCCTTCAACCTCTGAGCCAATTCTATTTCAGTAGCTGCGGCCCCTGGAACCATACGGCTGTCTCTGCACATTGCCTGAGAAGAAGAGTACAAGTCATATCAAAACACAGAATATTATATTGAGAACAAAGGAAAATAGACAGGTGAAAAAAATCTTTAACCAAGCAGATACTACCTTGTATGTGTTAACTCCATCGTCAACAGCTCTTTCAAGGTCGTCCAAAATGCTATCTGTACTTCCACGCAAAACCACTGTAGAAATGGAATTACCACCCTCCTCGTTTCTTGCAATTGTGACCTAAAGACATCAAAAGAAGACAGACAATAGCCTACAATCAGAAGAAAGACAAAAAAAAAAAAAAGTTGGCCAAAAATGTTATAAATCGACTTCAGAGAAGTACTTACTGTAACACCACCAATCTCCTCAACTGATATAGAATCAACATATCCCAGATCATCAGGGCTTGGTCTGCTTAGCTTCAACTGTTTGATAGTAGATTATTAAAAACTAGGATAAAACAGCATCCAATAATCATAAAGAACGTGAATGAAATACGCTTACGTGAGCGACAGCACCAGCTGTCCTGCAGAAACGCCTAAGTTCAAACTTAGAGCTGATTTTTAGAACCATTATCCTGCAAAGATCAAAAGTTCACATTAAAAATGGCAACAAAAAACAGCTAAAAAGGATTTACAAGATATTAGAGTCTACACATACTTGAAGCGCTCGCAGAAATGCAACGCCATTTCTCCAACTGGACCCCCACTAACGATGACTTTGGCTCCTGATTCAGCAACAGCTTTGATCAACTCCTCAACCTTAGCTTCCTCGGTTTTCGCATAGTTCTCAAGCTGGAAAACCAGAAAAAAATGTCATAATCTGGTTAGCAACCCACAAGCATCCTTGAGAAGCCAGATTAGTAATATTGACATTTACAAAAGAGAGAAACTATGTTAAATAGCAAAAAGGTGGAGACTCATATGTATCGTTTACAGAGAATCTACACAATCCCATTGACAGCGTAGGGTTGGAAAAAAAAGATTCCACACAGTAAGAAAGAAAAACAAACCTGCTCAGCACTGTGAATCAAGACAGTTCCTTTGGTCTCTGTTGCAGTAGTATCAACGCCACCAGCAAATACAGCAACCTGAAGAAAGTTTTTAAAACAAGGGTTCGGGTCATTCATCTATTGAAAACAGTAAAGACATACCCACAAATTATATTTCTTAGGGGCATAAATTTGATCAAAATAGACAACAAACTTGGCCAAAAGCATATACAAAAGAAAGCAGTCTCACCTTTGCCTTCTCCATTCGCTTTATACTCCCAACAGCATCGCTTTTCAAAACCATGCCACGGACTATACACGAATTGTGTAAACCGCCTCCCAAAAGCTTGGCAACACGGACGTTATCCACATTGAAGTTTGTTGGATTCTTCGGGCAGACTTGAATGCATGCCTGGAAAATAATTGAGTCAATCAGCTAAAAACTAAATCTTGGATAAAACTTGTTGGATAAAACTTGAAGAAGTAACAATGAAACAGGAATTAACAATACAAAAGGGATAGCAAGGAATACTTACGTCAGCGACTAGAGAGCATATGATTTCCTCCTGCCCAAACTGCTTGCTTGCAACAGCTGCTCTCATGCGAGAGACAACTTCCTCTTTATTACGCACATCCATGGTCTCAGAGCCAGTCTCAACCAGTTGCTCCAGAATCTCAACAGCCTTCACATAACCAATAGCATTCATCAGGTCCTTAGACAAAACAAGAAGGAAACAAAATGAAAAGTAATTCTGGTCATCACTGACCTTGATGATTGCTTTATTATACCCACTAATGATCTCGCTCGGATGTAGCCCCATCCTGATTAGCTCCTCCGCATTTTGAAGAAGTTCTCCAGCAAATGAAATAACCAGATTGGCTCCATCTCCAATCTCTTCTTGCTGTGCCTTGGCAGCTAAAACAAGAATCTTCGCAGCTGGGTGCTGAATCTCCAGTTCGTTTACAATGGTAGCAGCGTCGTTTGTGACAAATAGTTTGTCTAAATGATTGATAACCATTTTATTCATCCCTGAAATAGCAGAAACAAAGAGGAATCAGATTCCAGCAGCAAATAAGAAAGTGTTGCTCGATAGTTCCTATGAATAGACTCAGTCCTAATCCGACTCAACAGTCCCTGGAAAAACTGATCAAGTTTGCTCAATCAAATCCTACTTGGAACAGTTGAAATCTAGGCAAACAAACAAAAACTGAAACGAGACGGAGAAAATGAGATTCACAATTTTGATTGATAGAGAGTTTACTAGATCAAGGACAAAAACTCGCTAATCGGGTTAGATCCAAGGGAAAATAAGGAAATCCAAATCACGGAAAGAAACATTACGAACCATTGGGGCCGAGAGAGGTGCGAGTGATGGTGGAGAGATCCTTGCAAGCTTCGATGTTCTTAATGACCGCCTCGTCTAGACCGGAGAGATGCCTGTAACCTTCTTTAAGCATCGATTGGATACCATAGGGCTGCATCGACATCCCCATTTTCTCCGATAACGATCTACACTAAACGACTTGTATTCGCGTCACTGGAACAAAGAAGATTAAAAACCCTAAACGTCTAAGCGACGAAGATCTGGGTTTATAGTTTGCTGCTGCTCAAAGAGAAAAGTTCTCAGTGAGTAAAAGTGGCTGAGATTGCCCTAGACTCCTTTCGAGGTTTTGAAATACTCCCGTCTCCTCCGTAAATTTCGGTTTCTTCACTCTAACCGGCGTCGTTTCAACTTTTAGGCGAATTTTTATTTTTTAACCTACAGGCTCCATATGAAAATATTGAATCTCGTGGACTGAAATGAACATTTTACGAAAGTTTAGGGACCACGAGAGAAATTATGTTAGCTACTGCAGAATAGTCGACCAAAAAAACTAAGGGGGGGTTATTGGGAGATGGATTTCAAAGAATTTTTAAAATTTTAAAAATCCGTTGTTATTGGTTTATGAATTCTGATAATCTTACTAAAATCCATTGTTATTGGTTTGATGATTTTTAAATTCCATACAGAATCCATTGTTATTCAAAAAGTTTGTGTTTTAATGATTTCATGAATCTATTAAAATCCTTGTTATTGGGAGATGGATTTTAAACAAATTAACTCATGAAACAAAACTTTCAAAATATTATCAATATCCCTTAGATTTTCAAAATCCATTAGAATAAAATATTTTGATTGATTTTCTAAATTTACATACTCTTTTCAAATCTAACAAAAACTCTTTATAAATTTAACAATTCTCTTGACTTTCAAAATCTTTCAAATCCACACAAATTCTACTTCCAATAACCCCCCCCTAAAAAAAGCTACTACAGAATTATGTAAATACATAAATAAAAAGAAATTTGCAAAACTGTAAAAGGAAAAAACCATTTAATGTTATGGTTAATAGATGCCCATTAGATCCATAGATAGATGCATATGAGGCCCACTTTTCTTTCTTGTTGTTTTCCTTGAAACCCTATGATGTACTCCTATATATAGGACATATTACTCATGGAATAAGATCATTCCATTCTCTTTTTCTCACAACACGTTATCAGCACGAGTCTCTACCTCTTAGCTTTTTATTTCTCTCAAAATCAAAATCTCCTCATAATTCTTATAGTTTGAATTCACAAGATACAATGAGTAATTCATATTACTTTGTTGATCTATGTTTATCATATTAATCCATTTTTATCAATATTTAATCAATATTACTTATTGATAATACTTTGGATTCATCAAGCAACATGGTTCATATATATATATATATATATATATATTTTTTTTTTTATATTTCCCTCAAGAATTTATAATTTATTCATTTCTATTTATATATATATATATCCCTGAAGGATTTATATTTTATTTATTTATATATATCCCAGAAGGATATTATATTGTTTATGCATTTTTTATGAATATCCCTGAAGGATTTATATTTTATGAATATCCCTGAAGGATTTATATTTTATGAATATCCCTGAAGGATTTATATTTTGTGAATATCCTAGAAGGTTTTATATATTTCAAATTAATATCCCAGCAGGATTTATATATTTTATTTATATTACTTATCCCAGAAGGATTTATATATTGTTTAATATTTTATTTGCGTATATATATATTTCTCTTATTATTCATTTATCATTTAATATTAAATTACATGATTCTTGGCATATTAATATAATAATATTGCTATTGTTATGTGATGATAATATTATTTTATTATTTTATTTCTCATATCTATTAATTTGATTCATGGTTCATAATATATTAATTTGAATTGAATATTGTTTATATATGATTTTAGTTGATTTTATTTCTGTATATTTTAATAATTAAGATCATGCTTTAAATTTTGTCTTAAATTACTATTGACTGAATTAATATTATGATTTTTGACTTTGACTTAGAGTAATTAATTTTGATTGACTGAATTAATTTGGTCTGATTTTTTTTTTATATATTGACTATTGTATTGGTTTATATTGGTTTAACTGAATGCAGTAAATTATTTTGAATTGGTAAGAGTTGGTTTTAAATAGAAATCAATTCCTTCAGTTTCTCTTTCGCGGTTTGTTTAAATTATGACAATGCAGTCCTAATAATAAATTTGATCTGTTAATCATATTGGTTTAGTATTTGTAAATGTGTTCTCAACTTCTCATGTTTTACGTTTTTGATTGTTAATTACATGTTTTAATTGAGAACCTAATGGTATGATATAAATAAACTAATTGATAGAATGATTGAATTATTTTATTTTATGATATTATTATCATTGTTTATATCATATGTGTAGATCATATATTTTACAAATATAAAGATTTATTTATCATCATATTTTTGATGATATTAAAATCAAATAATTGATTATAAAGCAATCCAAATAAAAGGATTAATCACCAGAAGTGATATAATGTAAAGAGTAATCTAAAGAAAGTGATTGTATTATAAAATCACATGATTTGAAGTCTATAAGTAAGAATAATACTATTAATATAAAGATGTTAAAATACATCACAAAAATATTGTTGTCCTGCAGACACAATAGCAAAAAAATATGTTTGAGAAGTAGTTTTAAAATATTGTTGTCCAGCAGACATAATAGCAAATGAATTCTTATTAATAATATTTAATCTGTTATTATTTTATTGAATTTGTCACCTGAAGTGATAATAAGATGATACTTGTTATTGATATTAGTTGTTTTTCTTTACTATATTTTGTTTACATATATGTAGTTTAATATTTTTATTTCTCTATTATTTTTATATATATATGAATATTTTGTATTTGATTGTAGAAGAACCTGAAGTTCTTTACATAAATCTAAGGAAAAGTATGATCACTATAATGCGACATTAGTTAAACCTTATATAAGTCTTTGCATATAAGATTATTAGACCTGAAGTCTATACATAATCATTAATTATCTTGAAGATTATGGGAATAAAATATGAATGATGTAAAGATGCTAAAAAGCATACTCTAATCTTAGACAAATAATATCGTCTTGTAGACAAATAATATTGTCCTGTAGACAAAATATCATTAAAGAAAATTTAAGAAATTATTTTGAGAAAATAATGAATTATTGATGAAAATCATTAATCTTGTCTAATTAGTTATGATCAATTCCCTGAAGTGAAAATGATATGCGAGTAAATAATTAAAGATGTGATTATAGACATGAATATGGATATGGATGGTTAATGTCAACGTCAAGATCAAAGAGTTTTATTTCAAAAACTCAAATTCTCATAAGAAGTGAGAAAATAAAGATAGTAGCAAATAAAATATATATATATCTGGAAGAATATACAATCATTGATGCATTATATCTCTAAAGTCCCAGAAGTGAAAGAATTAAAGATATAATACAAATATCAAAAGTTTAAAGAATCAAAGATATAAGACATAATTCAAGATGGATATGTTATTGATTTTATACTAGGATTCAATTCAAGATAGATGAACCAGAAGTATCATCATCTTGAGGGGGAGAATGGATGAATCCCACAATCAGTAGTAAGTGGAACATCTAGAAGATTATGTTCACACTTGATGAATCATTGATAAAGTAGAACATCTAGAAGACTATGTTCAAAGATAAATGATCTTGATGAATCATATAATCTAAGGGATTTCAAAGTTAACCAAGTTAAGAAAATAAAGAAGGAAAAGTTGAATACCTTCAAATAATAAGTATTACTCAATGCAGTAAAAGTATTTTAGAGAAATTACATATATTCTCTATATAGATCGTAATACAAAAAGATTATATAATGGAGATAAATATTATTTAGTAAATCATACTATTATTTGCGAAGCCAGAATTTCGTTTCGAGGCACCACGTTCGCTCTCAGCCGCGGAATTACCGGATTACCCTTAATGAAAATCTTTATTAAATCTCTATTTAAAATCAATTTATATTAATAATCTTTTCCAAAAATAAAATAGTAAACTTCTCATTATATTATTTTTAATAATCTTTTCTGAAATTAATAAAAGTAAACTTTTCATTATATTATTTCAACATATTCTTTTAAACTATTAATTAAAACATCCTATAAGATAAACCCTTAATGAAAATCTTAATAATATATATTTTTTTCCTTAAAAATTCATTCATCTTTAATTATTAAAACAATCGAAAATTATGAATATATTTATCCAAAGAAAACCCTAGCTCTCATAAATCTTATATAAACATATATATACGAAGTCGTGTAACAAAGACGGCCATCGTCTCCATGTTCTTCGTTTTTAGGTTTTAGAATAGATTGTTCGTGTTGGTTAATTTTTTGATCTCGAGTATAACAGTGAAACAGATTGTTGGGAGAGCTGTCAGGAGAGGAAGTTGTTATCTAGATGGGCTTACAATGACACTATACATGGAAGATCCAAGCTATCTGATCGAGTGTTTGCAACAACCGTTTGATGAACTTAAAAAGTCGAGTCGACGATTCTTACTTTTGGGAGACCTCATGATCACTTGAAGAAAATAGCAAACATGTTGGAGATCAAGTAGAAGGATTGTCTCTAGAAGACCGATTTAACTTATGCTCTGCTCGGAACAATCCAGTGCTGTTGGATTTAAGTAAACATCAAGTTTTTGGTTGTCTAATCACTTTGGAGGAGAAAGTTGAAGCAATGGCGATAAATACTGTATAATTGTTAGGTGAATCTTTTGACTAAAGCTTCTTGGAAGATGTGAGTCCAAATAAGAGATCTTCAAGGGCCAGAAGAAGGAAGATAGAGGATCCACATCTCCGCTTTGGAGTTTATGGCCATGTAATGGTTGCTTGGCAGATATTTCATTAATTGAAAACTCAAGAAAGATGATGATTCTTGAATTATTTCTCAAACTTTAAATAAATGTTGTCTTCTCTTTGTCTATGTTTGTTTTGTCTCACATGGTCGTATAACTCATATGCATGTCCTCTGAAGCATCAAGAAGCTTTCCCTTGAATTGATTTTTCAGGTAATTTTGTTGTTTGTTCTTTTTCTATGCCTGATGTTTTGGATATTCACATATTTGTTTTTTTTTGTAAGGCTCATGTGGATGAAACAAGCAAGTTTCTTCCAGGATAGTTAGGTATCATGGGTTTCAGCAAAGCGTCGATCTGCTCCACACAACAACAGTGTGCTAGGAATGATACTTATTTAAGTTATTTCCAAGTTTTCGTGAAGAACTTTACACAATTAGCTGCAACTCTTGTGGCTGACAACAGCTACTATATACCCTAGGTTTGGAGCTTTTCGATTTATATATCAGTCCTTCGTATAAATACAGAGTTGTTGCGATGAAGAGCAAAAGATTTATATGTAAGGGTTTAGATATATGTTTGTAATAGAATTTGTTAGATAATCTAGAAGGAACCCGGAAACCATATTCTCACTATATAAGATGTGAATTTAAACTAAACACATTAAAAGATAGTAAGTATAAGAGAATCATAGTAGCCTTGAAACACCAATATGAGTTTCTTTTCTTTTTATTTAACAAATATAACGTTAACTTGGTGTTGTTACTTGTGCCTTAAGGGAACAAAGTCTTATGGTCGTGGGTGAAGTGTGGTTGATCGATACCGTGGAGAAGCAATAAGCTCATCTACCTGAAGCGTATGATGTGGTCAGTGATCTCTTAGTGGAAGGGAAATGATTTATACGGATAAGAAAGATCTAAGCGAGAAGGCACTTAACTTCAGATTCTGCAGTCAATCCGAACAAGAAAACAAAAGAACTTCTGATTAAAAGTAGCTCGCAACAGAAGAACCCAAAAACGGATAACTGAAAGCTCCCAAAAATATCCTCCAAATTAAAGCTCGCAACAGAGTTGTCTTTTGAATACGTATTCGTCTAATAATGGTGGGAAATATAGCGATTCTGATGAGAACTGAAGATGGTGAACTGGTTTCCAGCAAAATGGGAAAAACGTTTGGTGGGGAAGAGAGACAAAGAATTTGTTAAAGGGAGATAGAAACCCATTCATGATTACAATATGAGTAAAATAAACATTATCGATTATGCTCTTTAGCTGCTAATTTACTTGGCTGTGACGATATATTTGTTATCATGTGAGAGTAATACAAGGTTATGTGAAGAGAGAAATAATGATTGAGTTTGTGTAAAAAGAAGATTTGAAACAAGCAACAGACTTTGTTTATGTTGATGAACATGAAACATTTTAGAGTTAGTAGAGGGTGATGGCACAAAACACATCAATTCCAATTGATAAGGATAGTAACGTCGGCCATAATTTTAGTGTTCTTTGTCTTTTACGTTTTAGATGGATTGTTCATATTAAAAATATAAACAATAACAACTTCATAAAAAAAATAAAAGCACATCCAGAATCAGTTTGTAATGTTGAGTTAGGGTGTACGCTAGGGGGGGGGGGTTCAGAGGAAGGGGGGTATAGGGGGGTTAGGGTTTAGGGAGGGGGGGTGTACGCTAGGGGGGGTTCAGAGGAAGGGGGGTATAGGGGGGTTAGGGTTTAGGGGGGGGGGGGGTATAGGGGGGGGGTTAGGGTTTATATTGATGGGTGTAGGTTTAGTTTTTGGTGCATTTTAAAAAATTTGAATTATTATGGAAGAATTTCATAATTAAAAATAATTTATTATAAATTTATATCTGATCGAGTCTAAATTACATTCACAAATAAAAAAAAAACTAAACCAAAGAAAGCAAATACATAATCGAAAGATAACAAAACCAATAGATTTTTAAAAGATCTTGATTATATAAAGATAAAAACTATTTCACAAATAGTTGAAAATCTAAACTATCGAAAGAATTGATAGGTGAAATACAAGATATTGACAAGAACGAATAAAAAAGCGAGTAAAAGAAAAGAAGACAGTGAAAAAGAAGACCGGAAATTTGGAAATGAAGAAAACTCGAACATGAGGAAATAGAAATCAAAAAAGAAAAATGGAATGTAAGGAGAAAAAGACAAAAAAAGAGATAAATAAAAACTAGAATAATATGATGTCAGAAAAGACAAAGATGATAAAGATAGAAAGAGGAGGAATGAGGAAGAAGAAAAACCGGAAAAAGAATGTAAATAAATTTAGAAAGAAAGAAAAAGAATAGTGAGTTGGAGGATATGAAGATATAAGAAACGATTGAGGAACAAAAATTGGAAGAAGGTTATAAAAGATGATGAGAACAAATATAAGATTGAAAAAAAAAGATGGGATAATTAGAGAAGGATAAAAGGGAGAAGAAAACAAGAAGTAGGAAATCTTTTGTATCTCTTAAAGCGAATGAAGAAGATTATGTAGAAGAATGAGATAGAGAAGACAAAAATAAGACACATCAAGGTTATAAAAATAAGGAGTCGGTGAAAACAAAAACGATCAATACAATCAAAAATTATACTACTAATGTTATTAAAATCTTTAATTAATTAATGTGTTTAAAAAATATTATACCCGCACAAGGTGCGGGGCCACCACCTAGTGATATAGTAAACCTGAAGTTTACCGAATATAACATAGTTTGGCGTGGACTGGTTAGACCATTTCACTTCAAGAATTATGCGAAATAAAATATATCATGTAGACATTAATTATAGAACTTGAAGATTCTTCTTAATGATTTATAATGTGAAGTTTTATTATAAATCATTATGATTATCACTAGCCAAAATAGATTTGGAATTCATTATTCTAGAAAGTATACAAGAAATATTTGTGGTTTAATAACACATTTGCAACAAGATAGTTGTATGTATCAATGTTATAGATCTGCAACCTGAAGTTTGCACGATTACTTGGAAGTGCTAGTGAATTCACATCTTAAGCCTTTGGTGAGAAAAGCATGTCTGTAAGAATAAACAATGAACATCCAGAAGCAAATGTTCATCATTACACATAATGCAAAAAAACATTAATTCGCATAATGCCAACGAAGAACTAAAAGTTCTCCCCATCGTAATAGGTTTAGGTCAGAAACCAAAAGTTTTTCCATCTAAAAATCTATGGATGTGCAGAATACATCCATAATGCTCCACCACATGAATATAAGATGGACCCTCGAAATGGGTAGTAAATGTCTGTTGGATATAAATCTCCTATTATAATATCTAGAGCTATCCATGAAGGATTTAAATATGGCTCGATTTGGAGACTGTCATTTTAGTAAGTCAGTCTTTCCAACATCAGGGGGAGAAAATAAACAGCTGGAGAAATATTAAAGTTGGAATGAATTATCATTGATCCTCGGACTATAGTATGTGAAATAGAAGTCCAAAAGATAATTCATTCACAAAACTTAATGTATCAATTGCCAGATACAGTTACTGACCCGAATATAGTGATTGAGTCACTTACCAGCTGTAAATGCTCGAATAAGAATTGATGTCCCAAAAGGACAATATCAAGCTGCTAGTGAGTCTAAAGAATCGCATGAAGCGTGATAGACATGTTGGTTCCAAATTTTAGAATCCTCGGTAAAGAAAATGAGCATAAAGTGAAATTGGTCAAACCGAGAGAAAACAAAGATTTTTGAAATGATCTCAAGAAGGGACATTAAACATGACAAGAAAGAAATTCAGGTACCTGAGACAAAGAAAAGATCTCGAGAATTAATTATGTCATGTCTAGAATAAAATGGAACCAGAAAAGCAAAACGACGTCGTAAATAAAATATTTGCATGCAATGTAGCAGTTGATGTTATGAATGAGAAAGAGGATCATGAAACAAAGTCTATTGCATTGTGTACACAAAGTAATGATTTGGCCAAATCGAAAAGAAGCAATAGACACAAAATGAAAATCTCTTGGAAAGAGAAAAGTATTTGGACTATAAGTCCTTACACCTAAAAAGTTTAAACGAGTGGGTTTTAAATAGGCTTTTGTGTCGAAGAAAAATGAATATGAAAAGATATACTCTCATGTGGTGGATGCAACTTTCAAGTTCCTTAAGTCTGGCAATATATTAAGAACTTGGTTTATATAACCCACTAAACAATGACACTTTGAGAAAAGTCCCTGAAGGATAAAATGTTTGAAGAGTTAATGATATCAAAATTATGTTCCCGGAGAACACTAACTATTCAATCAAATGAATAAAAATATGTTTCATGGGTATAATCACGAAAGTGAATATATATGGCTAACTAATACCCATATAAATTTATCAAAGTATTATGGATAAAAAAAGATCCTTAATCTGGACATCATCGAAATTCCTGAAGAATTGTAGAAATTAGTATCACAAAAAGATATGGGATAAAATATCTTGGAAAGACAAAGTTGTCTTAACATATCTCAAATTCACAGTTTAACAAAAGATATGTTATCTCAAAAGATCCTTGCAGGATTTACATAAACAACGCTCACATATATTTGGTCTTGAAGTACCATGCTTTAAATTCTATTTGAGAAATGTGTTGGTCTCTTTCATAATTGAAAGATGAGCAAAATGAGCATGAGATAACTCATATATACAAGATAGATGTTTACAAGATTGTATGTAAAAGATAAAGATTGGCTTAAATTACAAATAGTCCAAGAAATTATTGTTTATAGAAAAAGATGTCGTAGACTAGAAGTCTAAATGACCTAAAAGATTATAAGATAATTATACGACCTTATTGACTGAGGCTAACTTATAGTAATCCCCAAAAAAAATGGTGTATATGATTGGAATGTATCTCTTGAAGAAGATACTTCCAAAAGGGGAGAAATATAACGATTGGAATGTATCTCTTGAAGGAGATACTTTAAAGATCGAGAAATATGATAATGTGTATGGTTGTACTCTTTTTCCTTATCATGGTTTTTATCCCATTGGGTTTTTCCATGAAAGGTTTTAATGAGGCAACAAAGAACATACAAATGAGAAACACCTAAAGGAATTCAAGAGATGAAAGTCTAAAGCAGAAGAATGGCGATATTAATGTTCTGAAGATTGTTCAAGTGAAGATCTTGAAGATTTCTTTAAACAAGGAATTTTCAGCGGCTACTTTCAAGGAGTTAGTTCATCTTATTGGATTATGTCATCTCAAATATCTAGACGGATGTTCTCATGAGGGGGAGTAATTACGCGCTGCACTCTTTTTCCTTAACAAATGTTTTTCCCATTGGGTTTTCCTTGTAAAGGTTTTAACGAGGCAGTATCCTACGCGATTAGAATATATTTTTGTATAATGGACATCTAAGGGGGAGTGTTATGGGTAATAGATGCCCATTAGATCCATAGATAGATGCATATGAGGCCCACTTCTCTTTCTTGTTGTTTTCCTTGAAACCCTATGATGTACTCCTATATATAGGACATATTACTCATGGAATAAGATCATTCCATTCTCTCTTTCTCACAACATTTAACAAAAAAAACTCGATTGTTATACATAAAGAAGCTTAAGAAAATTATTATTAATTCATGCGTTGTTAATAGAATTTTTGTTCACTATCAAGAATCGCAATGTTTTGATACAATAACTCTGAAGGAAAGAAGAACAAATCATGAATTTTGTTTTATCAGGTGTAAGTCCTTTATAAGGAAGGAAAGACAATGTAATCTGTTTAAATAAGCAGAGCAAACACCGATTAAAGATGTGTGTATCACAGGTTTTCAGAAATTCAAAAAAAAAAAAAACATAATCCAAACTAAGTTCTTTAATTAAAAGTCATCTTCTTTCCTCCATCTACTCTAGTGGATCGTCTCCCCAGAAGCTCCATCAAAGACCTATTCACAACAACAACAAATCAGTATCAACAAGCTCTTAAACTTAATCAAGAGGAATATCAGGGGTTAAAAGAAGCGTGCCTGTTTCTTTTGCTTGATCTTCTTATCTCTGATGATCTTTTGTCTTGTCTCATAGAACTTGAAATCATCAAGTATACATGTCTTGCTCATATACTCCTTGAACACCTTTATGATTTTGATACCATCTTCAAGATTCACCTGCACCAAAAAACCATCACCGTTACAGTTGACAAGCCTGACACAAAAAAAGCTTCAAGCTTTCACTTCAAACATGGTCCAAGAAGAGTTGTTCAAGCAAAGTTTAACGAACCTCTTGAGTGTCTCTGCTGTTAGTGACGGGCTTGTTCTCGTTATTCACAAGTGTTATGTGTCTCAAGAGACTGTTTGGTACATCTTTGATGATATGCCACTTCAAAGGGAAGCAACCAATCCATTTATCTTGTTGCCAATATTCCATTGTCTTGTTGAAATCAACAGGACCTGTCATCTCCGCAAGACCAACAAATTGCCCACTTGCATTCACCTGCACATCAAAACCGATTAACAGCCAAATTATCTAAAGTGACTACAAAAGGATAATGCACTAGCCGTGAAGTCTCCTTATACTGACCGAGAACAGAAGATACACAGGACAGTCTTGAGAATTCTCTTTGGCTTCGTAGTATGCAGCATTCAACTTCTTGTTGCCAGTTGGTGTGCTCGACCACACGCCATACTTTATACTGTTATGAACATCATCTTCGCTGTATGACTTGATCACGAAAAGTTTCGCTTTCACGAATGTATCAGGGAAGTTCTCTCCGTTGTAGCGCTGGAGATCCACCACTGGGACGTCTTGCTTCATTTTCTCTAGCATTGTAGAGTTAGCAGCAGCACCATGTTGAATTTTGGAATCAGTGCTCCTTGGTCCTCGGCAAAGCTCATTAAGCCTATCAGCTTTCTCTTCACTATAACTACGCCCGTAATTAAAGCTTCTGGTCTTTCTATAACCATCAACAGGATACCATCCTCTCCCGAGTTTCCATGAATCATAACCAAAAGTTCCATAAGCATGGCCAGAGTCAATCACATTCCCGTAAAGCCCATACAGTCCATGGTTGGGATACAAATGATCATTGTGTCCAAATTGGTCAATACTCGGTGATTCATGTGAGTTGTGTGGATTCTGTACAAGAACAAACCATTGGAATTGGACCTAATTGTTAGACCCTAATAAGACATACAATCTATAGCCATGGAAAGACAGGTAAGAGATTGTAAGGTCTGATGAGATAGGACTAACATACCATGAGATGTGAAAAGGTATTGGAATTGCTGTTGAGGCCATAACCAAACCTCGGATCCTGGTAGCCACCAGAAGGATAGTTAGGTGAGAAGTAACCCCACGGGTATGAGGCACCCGAATCTCCACCGTTTAGCAGATTGCCAACATTCGTATTAGGCCTTCTTTGGCTTCCATGAAAAGCTGGAGCAGTAAGTGAGCCATAAGGCACATGACCATACTGGTGCTGAAGAGAACCCTTCTCACAATGACAAAACACATCCAATTAACAAAAAATGATCAAATTTTTGCATTAAATCAGTAACAAAGACCTCCACAGGACAATTTACAGTGTAAGATCCTCTCACCCACAACACAATCAAAGTTCCAAGTTTATGAATTTCAAAGCAGTAGCAAGCAAGTACCTTATTACGGTTCCTAGAGACTTCACTTGCATCTGAACCTAGAGACAGCCCCTGGAACAAATCTTCTGTTTCTGCACCGATTGTAGACAAGAGTCAAAGTTAGCGTATTTCAAATGACAAAGCCTCGAATTCCAATTCCATACTGCGGACTAGACAAACAATGGTGAAATTTCTTAATTTCTTAATCTGTGGAAACCAATTAACCTATGAGATCAACCCAATACTAACCTCGTTGTTCATACTATCAAAGATCAAAACAGATAGCACAAGGTAACAAATCAATCGCGAGTTATACGATGAGCAGAGAGTGTAACTTCCGATACCAAGAGAAGCAATCTTTGAGTCAAAAATGAACATACCCAGAAGAGGGAAGCCAGTGCCGAGACGATCAGAAGAAGAAGCTCCAGCCATGTCGAGAGAAATCAGGAAAAGGCAGAAGCTTTAAAGGAGGAAAACCCTAGAAAAACGTCTGTGAGCTTTAGGGGAAATGAAAGCAAAACGCAACCTCGAAAAACCCAGAGAGAGGCTTCGGGGTTTATAGAAAGTTCCGTTCTTTTTGGTTTCTTCGTCTTCTTCCCCCTTTAACGTAAGGCGGTGTGATCTTTTAGCAAAGAAGAAAATGCCCAAATGGGTAAAATTAACGAGGAGAATTCAAAGCGACAAAAAAACAAATCAAGACCCAAAAGATAAGGCTCTTCTTCTTTCTTAATGACATTTTTTTGGTGACACGAGAAGATTCGGAAAATTGACGTTGATTGCTTTTTATTAGAGAGTCCCCTTAATAATTAAAGTCCAAATAGCAAAGCAAATGAGCAATAAAAGCATCGCTTATGATTTTTTCCTTAAAAGAAAACGCACAACTTATGAATGTCCCTCATGTTTTTGCTTAAATCCGAAACCTTTCGCTTTAGGACTTTTGCTTAAGATGAATTCCATTTGTTTATGATGTATTAATTTTGATGATGTTTGTAACATTTGCATATACAAACGTTAGTGATGGTTTCGAAAATAAAACAAACTTGGTTCTGGTATTATTGATGACATTCGAGGAATAATGAATTTTGAACTAATTGACAATTGGTCAAGTAACACATATTGCTGAGCTAGATTTATAGCTAAATAATCTAAAGTTGAGAGCTTGCAAATTGCAAACAACTACACTAGAATCTTGCAAAATTATGTTTGTTTTAAGTCTACATCTCGCAATCACTCGTCAAATATGTCAACCAATCTAAAACACCGAGTCATTGACATATAATGCAATGCATTCTGCATACAGTATGATCTGTTCACATATCTCCATGAATTAAATGAACATGCGACATACGAGTTTTTGGCATGCCATGTTTCTTAGTGTCTTTTATATTGTTAAGTAAGCATATAACATAAAAACACTATAACTTCTCAATGTACAAAGAGATATCCTGTACATCGTATGAACGACTTGATACCGTAAATCAAAACAATGCTTCTTACAAATGACATGTTTAATGAGCTTCTCGAACTCGGTTTCATTGGGCCGATTTTATTGGGCCGATTTTATTGGGCCGATCTCGGGTTGGGAGCAAAATATGTTCGCACGTGCTGTTCGTGTGTAGACGATGCAGTTACGTCCGAATATTTCATTGTTATTAATTTTCCATTTTTTTAACCGGAGCTGGATTTGTAATAAAATTAGTAAAATATCAGCCACAAAAAGAAAATATAAAAAGGCACGCGAGGAACCCAAAGCGGAACAGCGATAGCCAATAAGAAAAGTGTAACCATTAGGCCATTGGGGGAACAGTGAATGAAACACTGATGAGCAGAACAAGAAAAAAAAAAAGTTAACGTTGCAAAACGTTTTTTAAAAATGAAATTAAAATTAGCTAAATCTTAGAAGAAAGAAAAAAAAAAGTGAATCAATCCATCCCCCAAGAAAAAATAAATAATTTTTATTTCCTGGACTCAAAAAAATCTCTTTCCCAAATTTGCACCTCCTCTTCTTCTTCGTCATCTTCATCTTCTTCTTCATTTTAACCCTAAATCTAGCCGCAACCATCTCGCTCTCTAGGTTTCTCTCTCCCTTTATCTCCGTTTCTACTTCACAGCTGAAATTTTTGTCACATTGAAATCGTCACACCAGGAGGAGAAGGAGCCAATCAGTTTCTCATTTTTGGAACTCGAGAGGAGATCTGAAAGTTTTTTGTTTGTTTGTTCTGGATCGATCCTGCTCCACTCTCTTCATCTTCCGATCATCGTTATATTTGAACTATTACCTACAATCGATCTTCAGGTAAACAGACTTTGACATCTCGGATTCGATTCCGGTCGTGGTTGTTGTTGCTGTTGTTGCTGTGCTGGTACATTTTTACACGACCATACGAAAGATCGTGATTTTGGAAGATGATCAAGCATATTTTATCTTACTGGCGATTGGCGAATGGTTACAGTTAGCTTTTTCTTGAATCTAAGCTACTTTTGCTTTGGATTTGTGTGTTTCTGTGGAAACTGAAAATGTGTTCATTGATCTATGGGGTAGTAAATCCTTCTGTTGATTTTCTTGGTCTATTAGCGTTGTTATTATTCATCATCAGCTCTTTGTAATGGCGTTCACATTAGGAAGTTTCGATTTTTTGATACTTTGGAGTCAAATACCATTGATTGTAAGATCAAAATTTGGTTTCAAATGCTTTTCTTGTGGTGGCTTTTCGGTTTGATTGAAAATTGCAACGCCATAAAGAGTTTTTTTTTTTTTTTATGTGAAAGGAATGCTCGTAATGTGAGCTATGGTTTCCTCTATTATATTAGATTGCCATTACTCGCTATCTCTCTTGATTCGTTTTGAGCACTTTCCTGGAAAAGAATCTGTTTTACTCTCTTAGATTGCTCTCTTATCAGTTGGTTAATTATTCTCCTTGCATCAGTCTCAGCTCATGTTTGTGGAATGCCGCAAGATTATTTTCCTTCATTCTTTGTTTGTGGATAATAGCATCAAATAAACTGTTATTACGAAAACCTTATGCTCCGATTGATTTTTATGCCGCAGGTAATCTAAAGAGGTGACATAAAGAATAAGATCTTCTTACATTTTGCATGGATTAAGAATGCCAGAGTTAAGAAGTGGAGCAAGGAGATCGAGACGCCTTGACGATCAGCCTAACCCTCAGACAGTCGAACAAGCAGAGAATAACGTACCTCCTCCTCAGACCGCAACAAGGAGAAGAGGTGGTGGTAGAGGAAGGGGGAATGCTGCTGTAGCTAAAGGGGCGGTACCTCCAAGACCAACTGCTGCCGGTAGGGGAAGGGGAATCAGGTTGACAGACTTAGAGCCAGAACCTTGTGAGGTTCGTCCAGCTGCAGGTGCTTTAGGGGCCACTGAACCTGCTTTAAATCGAGTTGAAGGGGTACCTGATAAGGATATTGCTGCCGAAGGCGCTAGCGCAGAGAAAATAGCAGGCATGGAAGAAGATTCCAGCACGGCTCCAGTCCCTGAAAGGGTAATTTCTTCTAACCTTATGCTAATGGGTTTAAGCATTGTGTCAGCTTTTCATTTTCCTTTGAGAGAGATATTCACTATGATTTCATTTTTTTGTATAGGTACAAGTTGGAAATTCTCCTGTTTATAAGACTGAGAGGAAACTCGGTAAGGGTGGCTTTGGTCAAGTTTATGTTGGGAGAAGGGTGAGTGGTGGCAGTGACAGGATTGGAGCAGATGCAATTGAGGTATATTAGAAAAATGCCTGGTGAAAATCATGGGGGCTAGACCAAAAACGTGAACTTTTAATAAAAAGTTTATTCTTTTCCTTTTCAGGTAGCTCTGAAACTTGAACACCGAAATAGTAAAGGCTGCAATTTTGGCCCACCTTACGAGTGGCAAGTGTACAAGTAAGACTTGAATGTTTCCTTTCTATATCTCCTGACCAGTTTCTCTATCTCCTTATATGTCACTACTTATCTCTTCTTTCTTGGTTTTCTGCTGTAAAGTACGCTCAATAGCTGTTATGGAATTCCTGCTGTACATCATAAGGGTCGTCAAGGAGATTTTTACATTCTGGTAAGCTTTGAGTATGAGTCTGGTTACACTTCAAGATTAATCAGTTATCTTTTATGAAGAAACATTTATAATTATTTCAGGTCATGGACATGCTTGGCCCTAGCCTCTGGGATGTTTGGAACTCCTTGGCTCAATCGTAAGCACTTTGAAAACGCTATATTTTCATACCATCCATTTCTCATGCATATATGCTAAATTTTATTATCATATGTTGTAGGATGTCTCCAAACATGGTAGCGTGCATTGCAGTGGAGGCGATATCTATTCTTGAGAAACTGCATATGAAGGGGTTAGTGCGAATTTTTGTATGCCAACTTCTTAGCAAATAATTCCATTTATTTCGAACAAACAATTTACATTTACAGCCAAAATTTCGCTATCACTGACTGTCATGCCATGTTCAATCCCTACATCAAACAAGGTTTGTGCATGGAGATGTGAAACCAGAAAACTTTTTACTTGGTCAGCCTGGAACTCCAGACGAGAAGAAACTATACCTTATCGATCTTGGTCTAGGTGAGTTTCTGTATATGTTTACAAACAATCTGACACATTTTGTTTTTCAGCTGTATATATCTATCTTTTATTCCTGCAAAGTTTTGTGACATATATGTAATCGTTTTACATTTCATAATATTAACATACATCATCTTTTTATACAGCATCAAGATGGAAAGATTCCCACTCTGGACAGCATGTTGAATATGATCAAAGACCAGATGTATTCAGGTATTTTGATTGATCTATTTGACCTTTCCTACTTTATTTAGTACAATCAATATCTGTTGCTTACGTATTTATTATGCTTTATATGCAGGGGAACGATAAGGTATGCAAGTTGTCATGCACATCTTGGTCGTACTGGAAGTCGGAGGGATGATCTGGAGTCATTGGCTTATACATTAATATTTCTGATGCGAGGAAGGTTGCCATGGCAAGGTTACCAGGTGAGGTTTTATCTCTCTATTCACAAGCTAAAACCTTGCAAGTTTCAGTTCAAGTCAATGATATATGGTTTTTGTACGCAGGGTGACAACAAGAGCTTTCTTGTTTGCAAGAAAAAGATGTCGACCTCTCCTGAATTGATGTGCTGTTTTTGTCCTCCCCCGTTTAAGCTGTTCCTCGAGGCAGTTACTAATATGAAGTTTGACGAGGAGCCCAACTATGCCAAGCTTATCTCGATTTTTGATACTCTTATCGAGCCATGTGCTATATCTAGACCAATTAGAATTGATGGAGCTCTTAAGGTAGTTGTCTTTGGTTCCCATGGTTACTTTTCACTATGTATAAATATTTCAACAAGTGCTGATATTTTGCTTTTGCGTGAATAGGTTGGCCAAAAACGAGGAAGACTGCTTATCAATTTGGAAGAGGATGAACAGCCGAGGAAGAAAATCAGAATCGGCAGTCCTGCTACCCAGTGGATTTCAGTCTATAATGCACGTCGTCCCATGAAACAGAGGTGTAACTCAAAACTCAGTCTACCCAGTGTTTTGTTTGGTATACATTGCATGGCTTTCCTTTGCATGACCAGTCAATCTTTGTTGCTCTTTGTAGATATCATTACAATGTTGCAGACATGAGGCTGGCACAGCATATAGAGAAAGGTAACGAGGATGGCCTTTTCATAAGCTGTGTAGCATCAGCAGCTAATCTCTGGGCCATCATCATGGATGCTGGGACTGGGTTCAGCTCTCAAGTTTATGAATTGTCGACGGTCTTCCTCCACAAGGTAAATCAGCTGAAGCATAGGATTCACATCTATCTGTCATACCTATGCTCGAGTCCAGCAAGCTCACAATTTGTTTCTGGATTCTTTGCAGGACTGGATTATGGAACAATGGGAAAAGAACTACTACATCAGTTCCATAGCTGGTGCAAATAACGGGAGCTCGCTGGTAGTTATGGCCAAAGGTCGGTATTCATGCTTGACGATAACCATGGGGATGTTTTACTTATTGATTCATTGGTGCATGAGGCCGTTTTTACTTAATTATACTTCTTGTAACTCGATAGGAACTCCTTATACCCAGCAATCTTACAAAGTCAGCGACTCATTCCCATTCAAATGGATAAATAAAAAGTGGAAAGAAGGTTTTCATGTGACCTCCATGACCACCGCTGGGAGTCGTTGGGGCGTTGTCATGTCCAGGAACTCAGGCTATTCTGAACAGGTTCCAAATCTCTTAACCCCTGAGGCATTTCAACATTTCTTTGTTTCTTTCTTGGGCACATCATAAATGTATTAATATGATGTCTCTGTGGTGTATATCAGGTAGTGGAGCTTGACTTTTTGTACCCAAGTGAAGGAATCCATCGAAGGTGGGAGAGTGGATACAGGATAACATCAATGGCTGCAACAGCAGATCAAGCAGCTCTTATATTGAGTATACCTAAACGAAAGATAACTGATGAAACACAAGAGACTCTCCGCACTTCCGCCTTCCCAAGCACCCATGTCAAGGTTTGTTCTTGGGAAACAGCACAAGGATCTTGACTTCGTTTCAAAACTTCCTGATTCTTTTCCAAAGGTATTCTATGTACTGACTTTTGGATCTGCAATGTTGGTTGCAGGACAAATGGGCGAAAAATCTGTACATTGCATCAATATGCTATGGTCGGACAGTTTGCTGAGTAAACGCCGAGTATACTGTTACCAAACACTCTCCCACTCTCGCTCTAGGTTTCAGGGATGATCATCTTTCTCTAGAGGCCTTTTAACGTGAAGCTTCGGTTTCAGTCTTTCAGTACAATCCTAAGGTAAACCTTAACCAGGAGCCAACCTATGTGACTGTGTAATGAAAATGAAATTTGTCTCTCGTATGTATGTAGTAAGTACAATATCAAAGTAACATAAAAAAAAAAAAAAAGAAAAAAAAAAAAAGAGAGAGAGAGTAGAAGAGAAGCATCATTATTAAGTAGAATTGAAGAGCTAGAAAAATTATGCAGTTTCTGGCTTATTATTGCTTTCTTTATACCTGATTTGTGTACAGAATCAGGATGAAGCAACATGTTTGTTATAATGACCATCTAAAAATCTGCGTACGGCCTTTTTCTTATCTTTTTGTCTCAAAATAAATTATATCACTTCAGCTTTATTAGTCTGTATTTAATTGATTTCAAAATTCAATTACCCTTCGATTATCTTAATACCAAAATCATACATGTGGAATTTAACTAATATACTTTATATTAATTAATACTCGAGCTTTTGTATATTATTAAACAAAATACTCTGAATTCAAATTTTTGTTAAAATCCTAGATGGAATACAACCAAAATGTTGATTAGCACTGGAATTACACAACTAGTATATGAATTGTTTATAATCAATGATTCAATAATTCAAGATTTAATGTGGAATTTTAAAATCAATTAGAATACATATACTAATACAAAAAACTTTTCTAATTTTTAGATTTAGTGGCAACTTAACAGACTCAACTATATGAAGTCGACATGATGGAAATTCAACTCGTTTTCCAGAAAAAAGACCTTAAGAGTCAACTTATTTTGTATTTAGTGCGTTCAAAAAAGCTTACACGATCACCATCTTCCACAGTGAACAGAAACATTGTCCGATCTTTAGTCTTTTAGCAATCTCTCTTCTTGGACTAGTATCTATAAAACAAGACTTGTAGAAGAAAATGAAAGTGGCAAAAGAACAAAAAGCTCTGAGAAAAATGCAGAAGCCATGTCTTCTCTCCTGCTTCCTCTTCTTCTTCTTCATCTTCTTAATTCCACAACTATCTTTCTCTTGCCCACAAGACCAAAGACAATTTCTTCTCGAGTTCAAGAACCTCCTGACTCAGAGCATCAAGAACCAATCCAAAGCAGAAATCACCTTGGAAGGTTTAAAGACATGGAGGCCAAACTCAGATTGCTGCAAATGGCAACTCGTGAGATGCAACGCTCGTTCGCCTTCCAGAGAAGTGATAGACCTGAATCTGAACTCTCTTGTACTCTCTGGCTCAGTGAGCTCAAGCCTTCTGAGACCGATCTTGCGAATAAGCTCTCTTGTATCGCTGGATGTCTCTTCTAATTTCATACAAGGAGAGATTCTTGGAGATGGATTTGCGAACTTGACCAGGATTCTCTCTCTAGACTTGAGCCGTAACAGCTTCAACGGCTCTATCCCTCCTCAATTTTTCTCCTTGAAGACTCTTCAACGCCTTGACTTAAGCATGAATGTTATTAATGGTACGTTGAGTGGTGACATCAAAGAGCTCAAGAATCTGGAGGAACTCATCTTGGATGAGAATCTCATTGGAGGAGACATTCCTCCAGAAATAGGTAAAATCTGCAAACTAGCCTAAAAATCTGAACTTAATATTCATGCATGAAGATCACTGAGAACTTTATCCTGTTTTCTGTTTACAAGGTAGTCTTAGTGAACTGCGGAAGCTGTCACTGAAGCAGAACAGGTTCTCTGGTCGTATACCGCTGTCAGTGTCTCAGTTAATGAAGCTCGAGACGTTTGATCTTCAGAACAATTCCATGTCCTTTGAGATTCCAGACGGTATTGGGAGCTTGGTCAATCTCTCAACTCTGTCTTTGAGCAGGAACAATTTGTCTGGTGGCATTCCATCGTCGTTTCAAAAGCTGACAAATCTTGAAACACTTCAGATTGAGAATAACGGTGGCTTGTCAGGTGAGATTCCCACATGGCTGTTTGGTCTTGAAAAGCTCAAGATACTGCGGCTCGGAGGAAACAAACTCCAATGGAACAAGAATGGCTCTGTCTTTGCACAGTGTAAGCTAACACATCTGTCACTTAGATCTTGTGGCTTAGAAGGGAATATTCCGGACTGGCTCAAGAACCAAACATCTCTTCTCTTCTTGGATTTGAGCATGAACAGGCTCCAAGGAAGCTTCCCCAAATGGCTTGCTGATCTGAGTATCGGAAGCATGATTTTATCAGACAACAGACTCTCAGGCTCACTGCCTCCAAGTTTGTTTCAGTCTCAGGACTTATCCGTTCTTGCACTATCAAGAAACAACTTTTCAGGTCAGATCCCTGACACTGTAGGCGAAACATCAGCCATGATACTGATGCTCTCTGAAAACAACTTCTCAGGATCAGTACCAAAGTCTATCGCAGAGATCTACAGGCTGCTGTTGCTAGACTTGTCAAAGAACAAGCTATCAGGTGAATTCCCAAGATTCGACGCTGGATCATTACTTGCTGTTCTTGATATATCTTCAAACGACTTCTCTGGAGATGTTCCATCTTCTTTTGGTTTAAACACCATGATGCTCTCCATGAGTCAGAACAACTTCACCGGAGACTTCCCTCAAGACTTGATCAGTCTCCCTTTTCTGTTCCATCTTGATCTTCACGACAACGAAATCTCCGGTGAGTTACCTAGTTTCATCTCCCGGTTATCTCCATCTCTAGAGGTTCTTAGCCTTAGAAACAACTCCCTCAAAGGTTCAATCCCTGAAGACATATCAAACCTCACAAGTCTCAAGATCTTGGATCTCTCTGAGAACAATCTTGATGGGTCTCTTCCTTCATCTCTTGGGAATCTCAGGGGAATGATCGAATCTCCAGTGAGAAACTCTTCGGCTTTTACAGTCGCATTCAGATTCAGTATCGAAATACAAGATTTAGCAGTGAACTGGAAGAATTCAAAGCAAGGTCTTGCCAACAGATACCTCTACCTCTACACTCTTTTAGCTCTCTCCAAGAACAAGCTACACGGAGAGATCCCAGCTTCTCTAGGGAATCTCAAAAGCTTGAAGCTCTTAAACCTCTCTCACAACGACGTAACTGGACTAATCCCGCAAAGTGTTGGAGATCTTGAGGAGCTTGAGATCTTAGACCTTTCGAACAACAACCTCTCTGGCGAGATCCCGAAAACGTTTTCCAATCTCAGCGAGCTGAATACTTTGGATTTGAGCAACAACAAGCTTTCAGGTAGGATCCCGGAGAGTCCTCAGCTTGACAGATTGAACGATCCAAAGATTTACGCGAACAACAATAAACTCTGTGGAACGCAAATCCAAGTATCTTGTTCTTCTACAACAGCACAGACCGAGCCACCAGAGGAAGAAGAGGAAGAGGAATCATTGTTTTCATGGAAAGCTGCACTCATAGGTTGTGTTAATGTATGTGGTTGGCTATTTCAACCATCCACCACCTCCACGTCGATCTCCCAAGAACAAAGGGAAATTTCAGAAAAATATGATTACTTGAAACCAAATGTGAGATTGTTCTGATTCTGTAATCTGGAAAAAGTTATAAAATAAAAACAGTTGGTGTGAGGAATTGATAAGTGGAGATTTTGGCTCATTCTAACCCTTGTTTACTAATGTTTTCTAGAGTTTTTTGAGTCTTTGTCAGGATATTTCAGGTAACTAGGAGGCAATAGGCGAGGATTGGAGCAGCTAGAGCGTTCGGAGCAAAAAGGAGATGAAACTGAACAAAAGAGCCCAACTTACGCAGAAGTACCACTTCTCATCCGGGAGCACCCGCTCCGCGACGGGAGCACCTGCTCCAACTACCCGAAGCAAAATAAGGAAAGCTATTTTACCTAGTTGGGACGCGAAGGAATAAAAGGAGAGCCGCCCTCTGAGCAAAAACGAGACCGCCCCCACGCCCAGTTTGGAGAAAAAAAAAAAACACTTTTCACTTTTATAGTTTTGGAGATTTTGAGATTTACACTTGGAGTTTTTGGAGAAGAATTCTAAACCCTTATTTTCTTAATATCATTATGCAACTCTCTTCATCTCTTTGTGATTTCTCTTTCACCATGTCTGAGTAATCTCTTAGTTAGATTTTAGGGTTTTTCAAAGGGATTTCATGAATTGCTAAAATAGAGATTGTTTGACAGGGATTTATCCCCTGGTTCTTCATCTGTTGTTGTTCTTATTGCTGAAACTTGATTAGCTACCTAGTTTCTGATCATAGGTTGTTTAGCGCACCAAAAGTGTTTGATTAAACGCCTGAAAGAACTTAGATGAGCAAAACGTCCATAGCCTGCGAAAGTTGATGTTATGGCGTTTTGTGAACATATTAAGCTTGATCTTAATGCATGTTTAACCTCCTGAATTCAAACGACAGTTTAGAATCTTAGGTTGTTAGACATAGTAATTGGCGCTACGACAGTAGGTTGATTATATAATCGTGACTTGAGTTCTAGAACGTTGCTTAATGATTTCCCTTGCTCGTTTATCAATCTATGCATTTCTTGATTTCCCTGCGAATCTCCCTGAAGTCTAGCGCTTTTCTCCACTTGAATTTATATACATCGTTTTACTATTGCTTTGAATGCCATTTAGTCACAAACAAAACCATACATTGTCTTAGCTCTACTTTACTCTCAAAGATTTGTAGTGTAACCTTGGTCTCTGTGGATTCGATCCCTTCTATACTACTGTGATTGTCTGTGCACTTGCAGTATAATATTTGGGTTAAAACCTGTGTTATCAAGTTTTTGGCGCCGTTGCCGGGGACCAATTGCGTTACCTACGAGTCTAGGACTAGAGTTTAGTCTAAGACCCTGACTTTTACTAACTTTTTCTTTTAATCATTTTTGTTTCTTACAGGTGATGGCTATGGACTACAATGATTGGCCACGAGAAGAGGATACCATGTCTGATGAGAACATTCAAGATGAAACATATGAGGAGCCACCACTTGATGAAAATGTACTCACGCCGGAACAAAAAGTGGAGTTGGATAAGCTTTGCAAAGAAAATACAATGTTGACAAGGAGTGATCTTGCGATCATGATCCGACTAAACATCGTGTCGCATCGAGCAGCACTTGAAGGAAGAGAGCTCACATTTTATGAGATAGGGATAGCTCAAGCGCTTGAAGAGGTAATTTATTGGGTTCCACCATGCCCACTAGAAGGTACATGCGATTCAACCGTGGAAACCCATGATTATGAGGACAGTCACATACCATGCATTGATGTTGTAGCTTCTAGTGTATACACTCCCATTCTCATTGATGAATGTCATGATTTGATATGTGAGACGCATAGACTAGACACTCTTAGAGTAGAAAAGCTTACTAGAGATTACCATGAAATATGTTTTGATATTAATCATCTCAGTGCTTTGAATGCTCATGATCTCGAGTTTAAGTTTCCAGTGCTTGAGGAATCTAAATCTATTCTTGAAGAATCTTACCTAGGAGATGTGCTTGATGTAGATAAAATCTTGAATGAGGCAGAAGGTTCTAAGGTTGAGATAGATTTTAGAGAAGAGGATATAGTGTTTTACATGATTGATGGAGATGAAGTTGACTATTTTGTAATGAACTCTTTTAAACCTGAAGTTGACTTTATTTTTCCATCAAATACATTTGATCCTCATGAACATCTAAGCATCAAAGAAAATTTCAAGTTATATGCTCTATTCGTGGTAGAGTTGTTTGATGTAAAGTTGGCCTCTTTAGCATGGATAGTTGGATGTTGTTTGGCACATGTTGTTTTTTGCAATAACAGGAGAAGGACAAAAGATGCATTGGCCCAACCTTTTGATTCTTATGATTAACATATGTGCAACGAAGTCAAGCTAATGACTTAAAACAAGCGCTTGGTGGGAGGCAACCCACCGGTAAGAGTCTCTAACTTTGAGTCCTTTTAATTTCTAACAACTAATTTTTAGTTTTGTTTTTCTGTTTCAAAAAAAAAAAAAAAAAAAAAAAAAAAGGCCAAGGAGTGGAAGGTCGATGGGAGTGCCCTATGGAAATCTCCAGCAGACTCACCAAGGAAAGAAGATAACGCGGAAAAATCGTCGGAGCACCCTATTCTGATCCGGAGCACCTGCTCCACTAGGGTGCTCGCCATGCGCGAACCAGGTAAGTTTTCTTAAACCCGAAATCGATTCAAATCCGGTTAGATTTCACAATAGATTGCTTTAAACCCTCGGGTTTTCCGAAAACCGGATCGATTTCGTTTTTTTAAAACCCCCCTCGTCGCTTACTTTTCTCTCCTTAAACGACGGTTTCCTTCTTCTTCTTCCCCTCCCTCTCGATTTTTCTCAAACTCTAACTCTCTGGATTCTCAACCGTTTCGAGCGATTTTTTAGTCTAAACCGGTCGGATTTCTCTCCTCTCTCTGTATCTCTCATCAATTTCGCAAACCAAGCAAGGTATCTCTCTGAAACCCCCTTTTACAGTCGCGATTTTGATGGGTAATGTGAACTTTTGGGTGATATACTACTTGATTTGCTTGCTCACATATGTTCTAGATGGTATAATGATTGATTTCGACTTGATTGTGAGAGCTTTTGTTGCAGATTTAACACATGAAAAATATGTAGAAATATGGAAAAAGTGGGTATATTGTGCTAGCGAGATTCTGGTTGTGTGATTTGCGTCGGTTTACTCTTGTGTTGAGCTGATTGCTGCATCTATGAACTACTTAATCACTGAAGCTCTCAAATTTGGAACCGAGTAGATTTTGTCCTTCATCATTGTACTTGGTTTCGCCAAGCACTTGTATCTCATTCTCTTACGTGTTTGCCTATTCTACAGGATATGGCTCCTAGGCAGAGATTCTCTACGCGGAAGGACAAGCACGTAGCCGGCCCAAGCGACGTCACTTCGTCGACTTACCCTTGGCCGCGACCTGATGGCGTGCCCTTTAACCTTCCCGACGATACCATTCCTGAGAATTCCGACAGCCGCTGGGACCAAGTAGATTGTTTCTACTACAACAAGCTGCTCAATGTCGAGATGGAGCCCACACGTCTGATGTGCGCTGAGACACTCAAGAGACTTGGCATCCACGACCAAGTGCAGAGTATCCTCCTTCACGCCAAGCTCATGGGGCTTGCCTTAGAGACCTCACCTCTTTACCCCGACCTGGCTAGACAGTGCCTCGCCACCGTACGCATCACCTATGCGAATCCGGAGACACCACTGGTCAAGGAAGCCACACTCTCTTTCTTTGCTGGAGGAAAGAAGTACAGCATACCCATGGAGCACTTCTGCGATCTCTATGGGTTCCATTCAGAAGACGCAGACCTTACCTTCCCGAAGAAATTCGGCATCGCGTCTCGCTTCTGGCAGACCATCGCCGACGGACCTTACCGGTCCAACTCCGCCAGCCAGTCTCTTATCCGCCACCCTGCTGTGCGCATTTGCGCAAGAATCATCAGCCAGATGTTTTTCAACCGATACGCCGGCAACAAAGTCCACATGGATGAACTGATGTTGCTATACTATGGCTGCAGAGAGATCGTGCGCGAGCCATTTGGTAGAGAGTTTGCCGTGGAACACTCCATCAGCCTTGGCACTCAGTTTGCGATGACCATCTGCGCGGTCAAGGACAAAGTGCGGAGCGGCGCTTCAGGAAAAACAGAGCGCATCGGTAGCCTGCTCACCACTCTCTTTGAGATCGCGAGAGTTCCCCTAAATTCTGCGAAGCGCTATGATAAGCTAAACTTGATGGACACAGCGCATTTGGTCAACTCCCAGATCCTCCGAGACGCAGACACCTACCGTTTCAAGAACGAGCATGGAATACTGCAATACGTCTCCCTTCCCGACCCGTCCATCACTCAGCTGAACACCCTGGATGATCTTCGCTTCCTGCACGCCCCACTCCAGACTACATCCGCTCCACACAGAGATGCTCCTGCACTGGCATGCCCTAGCTCTTCACGAGCACCACCACCTCACCTGGAGGACATGGAGACATCGGAGCGATCCGCTGATGCACCATTCACTACCCCCGCCTACGACAGCGAGTTTGACCTTCCACCCATCTCAGACGAGTATGATATCGCTGAGTACAGACGCTGGATGGTTGCATCCCAGAAGAAGAACAATAGCCTCATGCAGAGGATCTTACAGATGTTAGCCCGAGGATGCTCCTCCACCACCACAGCAGCGGCGGCCCCTTCTGAGCGACTCTCACGTCGTAGGCGCCGCAACGACAGCAACGAAAGTCAGAGTCCGGAAGAACACACCACTCGGTGATTCCCAGTAACATTTTTCCTCCATCATTTCATCATATTTTTTTATTTCTCTTATTTTAGACACTTCTCAGATTTATTCTCACATCGGGGACGATGTGGAGTAAGTCAGAGGGAGGGTCGCTTTCTGCACTTCTTTATTTTCTTCCTTTGTTTTTGTTTCATTAAGTCAGTTTGTCGTATGAGTCAAGTCAAAACTTATGTGGGAACTAGGACCAAGATCTATGATGAGTCTTAAACCATTAGCGAGCTGATACCTCGATTTTACCATCTCTCTAGTGACCATTGCTGCAGAATTAGAGTACAAGGACGAGCTGAAGCTTCTGCACAATCGGATCCTACTCCGTCCAGAATATTTTCCCTCCCATCGAGGTTTCATCAGAATGACATAGACTCTATTTTATCTGGATTAAACTGAACTTTAAATACTTCTTGTTTTGGGCACTAGATAGTGAAGAGAGTTACACCATACATATTCAGGACTTCTTTTCCCTTTATACCGCTCTTGCTGATCCTGAATAGCTAGCTCATCTTTAGCTAGTACCCACCAAAAAGCCTAACCACTTTTCAACCCATATGTACTCTTGTGTTTTTATCTCTCTCTTATATGCAGATGTGTGCAAAAGGGTCGGAGAGAACAGAACTGACGCAACCTCTAACTCACTCTTGCTGAAGAATCGTGAGTGTAGGAGAAAAATGGACCGAGCACCTGCTCTTAACCTTGGAGCACCGGCTCCGAGCAAACCATGAAGAAAATTCAAGTTGTCCAGTTGTTTGGGGTACGATATCTACTGTCTCATTCTTTGTGTCTTAAGGGACATGCATATGTATAGACCCCCTTCATCCTTCCATCTTTCATCTAAAAAAAATAAAAATAAATAAAAAAATAAAAAAAAAAATAAAAAAAAAGATATATATATATATATAATTTGAAGGATGAAGGAAAGAGTCTCAAAAACTCGAAGACATATGTCCCTTAGCACGTGACAAGCCCCGTGGAAGAAGAAGTGGAGTTTGGAGTTTGTTAATCAAGAAAGAAGGAGAGTGATTAGAGGTTGTGGACATCAACAAGTCCATTCTCTCTTGCCATTTTGCGCAACATCTTGCATCTACCATAAAAAAAAATGGTAACCCTCTAAACACTACTCTCTAAATACTTCAAACACTTTTACCCTTTAAACACTCTAACCTTCCAAACACTTTAAACCTCACCATAAAATGCACCAAATCTCGTTTTCTAGATAGTGCCCTTCATAAGAAGTTCACGCCACCTTTAATAAATGTAGAGAGTCTATTGTTTGATAGATAAACCTCACAGGGTCTGAACTTCAAGTATGGATTGGAGTGAGTGATGAATGTTGGAGAGGTTTTGGTGAGAATGTGTTGCTCTGGTCCTAAAGTATGTGGTCTGCAGATTATATCACGGTTTCTGAGATCTTGCGAGTTTCCACCTTCTTTCTTATGACTGAGACTGAGTTTTGTTTGAGGACAAACAAAGGTTTAAGTCTGGGGGAATTGATAAGTGGAGATTTTGGCTCATTCTAACCCTTGTTTACTAATGTTTTCTAGAGTCTTTTGAGTCTTTGTCAGGATATTTCAGGTAACTAGGAGGCAATAGGCGAGGATTGGAGCAGCTAGAGCGTTCGGAGCAAAAAGGAGATGAAACTGAACAAAAGAGCCCAACTTACGCAGAAGTACCACTTCTCATCCGGGAGCACCCGCTCCGCGACGGGAGCACCTGCTCCAACTACCCGAAGCAAAATAAGGAAAGCTATTTTACCTAGTTGGGACGCGAAGGAATAAAAGGAGAGCCGCCCTCTGAGCAAAAACGAGACCGCCCCCACGCCCAGTTTGGAGAAAAAAAAAAAACACTTTTCACTTTTATAGTTTTGGAGATTTTGAGATTTACACTTGGAGTTTTTGGAGAAGAATTCTAAACCCTTATTTTCTTAATATCATTATGCAACTCTCTTCATCTCTTTGTGATTTCTCTTTCACCATGTCTGAGTAGTCTCTTAGTTAGATTTTAGGGTTTTTCAAAGGGATTTCATGAATTGCTAAAATAGAGATTGTTTGACAGGGATTTATCCCCTGGTTCTTCATCTGTTGTTGTTCTTATTGCTGAAACTTGATTAGCTACCTAGTTTCTGATCATAGGTTGTTTAGCGCACCAAAAGTGTTTGATTAAACGCCTGAAAGAACTTAGATGAGCAAAACGTCCATAGCCTGCGAAAGTTGATGTTATGGCGTTTTGTGAACATATTAAGCTTGATCTTAATGCATGTTTAACCTCCTGAATTCAAACGACAGTTTAGAATCTTAGGTTGTTAGACATAGTAATTGGCGCTACGACAGTAGGTTGATTATATAATCGTGACTTGAGTTCTAGAACGTTGCTTAATGATTTCCCTTGCTCGTTTATCAATCTATGCATTTCTTGATTTCCCTGCGAATCTCCCTGAAGTCTAGCGCTTTTCTCCACTTGAATTTATATACATCGTTTTACTATTGCTTTGAATGCCATTTAGTCACAAACAAAACCATACATTGTCTTAGCTCTACTTTACTCTCAAAGATTTGTAGTGTAACCTTGGTCTCTGTGGATTCGATCCCTTCTATACTACTGTGATTGTCTGTGCACTTGCAGTATAATATTTGGGTTAAAACCTGTCCTATCAGGAATGATAACCTAAAAGTTAAACTTGCGTTGCCCTCAAGTAATTGATGTTTGTTATGAACTGGTCAACGAAAAGAAACAGAGAGTGGTAACTTTTTCTTTTTATGAACAACAGTGAAAATAAAAGTAAGAGTCATAGTTGTGAGAATATCGCGGAATAGAGATTAAGAGAGTTTGAAGATTGAGAGGTTGAACAGATTGAATAAGCGTAAAGAGAATAGAGAGAGATTATGCGATTGTAGAGATAGAGTTCAATACTCTCTCTTACTTTATTAAAGAGACGTTACAAGCATATATATATGAGAGAGCTTAGGTATGAGAAGACATTTTATCCTTAAAGGGGACAACACCACAACGGCTATAATCCACACGTGACTCCTCCTTCTCTTTGTCATTGACTCACACACCTCTCCTTCTTGTTGATATAAGCCTCTTATTTCCCTTCTTATAAGCCTTTATAAAGGCTTATAAGTTCTTCCTCTATTATAAAGGCTTAGATATCCTTGATACTTGATGTCTCTTGTTTCACACTCCCCCTCAAGCTAAACCGTAAGTGATGAAGGCTTAGCTTGGAGCATAGAGACCCACCTCATTAAAAAAAACTAAGTATAGAAAACCACTTGGGAGAAAACTATACTTAGGGAAAAAGAGTATGGGCCTCATGGCTAGGGGATCACGGTCTAGAGAGGCTGAGCAATCCCAGCTTCTCATGCATACTTTCGCAAGTCTTCAAGCTTGCCGCCTTTGTGAATATGTCGGCCAGTTGATCGGAGCTCTTGGTATAACAAGGTAGAATAACTCCGAGTCGCATTTGCTCTCTAACTTTGTGGCAATCAACTTCTATGTGTTTGGTCCTCTCATGGAAGACTGAATTGGATGCAATGTGAATTGCAGCTTGGTTGTCACAATGCATTGTGATTGGTTTTGGTGTCTCAATGCCTAAGTCCTTGAGGAGCATCTTGAGCCACATTAGTTCGGTTGTGAGTCGTCTCATGGCTCTGTATTCTGCTTCACAGCTGGAACATGAGACCACCTTTTGCTTCTTACTTTTCCAAGTCACTAGATTCCCACCAATGAAGGTACAATAGCCGGTTGTTGATCTTCTGTCACCCTGATCTCCGGCGTAATCCGCATCACAATAGCCCACAATCTCCGTGTTCTCATTGCTTCCCATCCATATTCCTTGATCTGATGTGCCTCTAATGTATCTGAGGATCCTCTTTACCATCTCCCAATGTGACACCGTTGGCTTTTGCATATATTGGCTTACCCGATTCACAGCATAGCACAAGTCAGGTCTAGTGAGTGTTAAGTATATAAGCTTACCAACAATGCGTCTATAAAGCTTAGGATCATGAAATGAGCTTCTCTCGGCTTCATTCTCCCCCTGTTGGTGAGCCTTATATGCATCCTCTAGTGGTGTTCTTGCTGGTTTGGCATCGCTATGACCTGTTTCACGAAGTAAATCAAGGATATACTTCCGTTGAGATAGAAAGAGCCCATCCTCGGATCGACAAACTTCAATCCCAAGGAAGTATTTGAGTTCACCAAGATCTTTAATATCAAAAACCGAGTGCAGATAGTCTTTGGTGTCCTGAATACTTACCTTGTTGTCCCCAGAGATGATAATATCATCCACATAGATGAGGACAACAACTATACCTGAGTGGTTTTGGAGAGTAAAGAGCGTGTGATCAGATTCAGACCGGCGAAACCCTCTATCTCTTAAGGTAGAACTCAGCTTTTGATACCAGGCCCGGGGTGATTGTTTAAGGCCATAGATGGCTTTCCTGAGGCGGAGAACCTTGCCTGGTGTAATGGAGATACCCGGTGGAGGCGTCATGTAGACTTCCTCATCCAATTCACTTTGTAAGAAAGCATTCTTGACGTCCATTTGCCATAAGTCCCATTTTAAGTTTGTAGCTAAGGAGAGTATGACTCTAACTGTATGAAGCTTAGCTACTGGGGCAAACGTGTCACGGTAGTCTTCCCCAAACGTTTGTGTGAATCCTCGAGCCACAAGTCGAGCCTTATGCCTTTCCAGCTCTCCAGTGCTTAAATACTTGATGGTAAAGACCCATTTAGAGCTAACAGCTTTCTTCCCTGGTGGTAAGTCTGCTTCATCCCACGTGTGATTCTTGATCATGGCTCCGGACTCATCTCCAACAGCATCACGCCAGACTTGAAGTTCGACAGCCTCTTCATAGCTTTGAGGAATAATGCCTTTGTCTAAAGCAGCCGTGAAAGCTTGATGTGCCGTCGGAATGTAGGCCATGGAACACGTCGCTTGAATGGGATGGGCTTCAGCCTGACTATTGTAGTAAAACCTAGCCGGGACTCTCCTGATTCTTGAGCTACGTCTGAGTGGTTGAAGAGTTACGGATGGAGCTATCTCTGGTGAGTGAGTTGGCTCTTCAGTTTCTCCTTCAAGAACTTCTTGACAAGGGGAACTAGGATTGAATGCAGGAACCGGAGGTGAGGATGCCTCAGAGAGGTTCTGATCCTGGGACAAAGGAGGTTGTTTCTCGGTGGATATGTTGGAGACATTCTCCGAGTCTTGAGAGGATCCATCTCTCAAGTTTTCCAACATAACACGGAGAGTAGTGGCACGATCCGTTGATGAGTGTGAGAGATCTCGCAAGTCTTCCCAGTTCTTTTCCTCATAGTAGCCTTTGGATTCAATAAATTTGACATCTCGTGAGATAAGAACCCTCCTTGTTTCAGGCACATAACACTTGTACCCTTTTTGATTAATGGAATATCCAATGAACATAGCTTTAGTGCTCTTGGCTTCTAGTTTGTTCCTCTGCTCCCCTGGTACCAACACAAAACAAGTGCATCCAAACACACGTAAGTAGTCAAGAGATGGATGAGTTTGGTTGAGTACCTCAAATGGTGATAAGTCATTGAGGATTCTAGTTGGAATGCGATTAATCAAGTAACATGCTGTCACTACTGCATCACCCCAAAACCTCTTAGGCACATTTGTATGGAACATCATGGCCCTTGCAACCTCCATGAGATGGCGATTCTTCCTTTCGGCTACACCATTTTGTTGTGGTGTGTAAGGGCAGCTAGTTTGATGAACAATACCATGTTGGTTGAGGTAATGTTTGAATGCTTGACTTGTATATTCTCCTCCATTATCTGACCTTAAGATTTTCACTTGAGCATTGTAATGGTTAGTCACATAACTTTGAAAGTTCATAAATGCTTCTAGCACACGATCCTTAGATGGTAGTAAGGTAATCCATGTGTATTTTGATTTCTCATCAATGAATGTGACAAAGTATTTATGATTTTCTCTTGATAAACAAGGCGATGTCCAAACATCAGAATGCACAAGGTCAAAGCATTTTTCATAAACAGTAGTTGATCTTGTAAAAACAATTTTGCAATGTTTGCCAAGGATACAAGCTTCACACTCATTGTTTGCAAAAGAAATATTAGGTAACATCAACTTTAATGCATGAGTATGAGGATGTCCTAATCTAGCATGCCACATTGCATTCTCAACATTAGTCTTAAAAGAAAAAGCTGAACCAAAAGAACAAGATAATTGTGGAGATCTCTTGGTATCTTCAAGCACATAGAGATCATTATCAGTCTTTCCCTTTCCAAGCATCTCACTTGTCTCAATATCCTGAAAATGAACATCATTAGGACCAAAGATTGCATAGCAATTCAAATCAGTAGTAGTTCTCTTAACAGATAATAAGTTTGAGGTAAAGCTAGGCATGTAAAGTGCCTTTGACTCCTTATCAAACAAATTCAGGCTGCCTATTCCTTTAATTGGAATTTTGTCACCATTTGCTATCACAACATCACCTAAGGCCGGTTTAATATTACTTATCAGCCTAGAATCACTAATCATGTGATGACTAGCTCCAGAATCGACAATAAGGGGTTTAGTCTTTTCAAGAGACTTATTCAAATCAATAGAGCTAGAGGCATGATAAGAAGCATGATAGCTAAAGGGTTTAATCGGGTTACCAGACTCCTTTATGGCCTTAATGAGTGCATCCAGATCAGCCTTCCTTACAAACTCACTCGAGGCTGTCAAGGCTGTTCCTTCTCCATCATTAGACCTTTGAGTAGAGCTTGCTCGTTCATGATTCTCCCCGGTAGCCATTTGAGCTCGTGGTGCCTTACGATCCTTCCATTCTCTCCACTTGTTGGCTCCGGATGATGATGATGTTGGCCTGAGATGAGGATGAAGGAAGTAGCATTTGTCTTTGGTGTGTCCCGGCTTCTTGCAATGGTCACAAGTAATGGATGGCCTTTCTCCGGTCTTGAAGTAGTTGCTTTTGTTCGCAACAGCTTGCTCTACCTTGTTGGCACTGACTTGTTCTGCCTTGTTTGCAATCACAAGCTCTCCTCCTCTACCTCCAAAGAGCCCAAGTGAGCCTTGTTCCTTCTGGACCTGAGAGCATACTTCGTCTAGGCTGGGGAGCTTGTCTGCTCTGAGGATATGCTTGATTAGATCATTGTAGGCCGGGTTGAGCACCATGAGTAAAGCAAAGACTTTATCTTGCTCTCTCCTCTCATTCAAAACCTTGGCGTCAACAGTGGTAGGCCTAAGCATCTCTAGCTCTGCCCAAAGCGATCTAAACTTTCCAAAGAACTTGTTGAATTCCATATCCTCTTGAGCAAGACAGTTAATGGCCCGCTTGACTTCAAAAACTCGGGTAAGATTTGAGATGTTACCGAATACAATCTTGAGAGTATCCCACAATTCTTTTGCATTCTCACAGTAAGAATAGGCCTCAAGAACAGGAAGGTCAAGAGAGCTCTGGAGAATGGCTAGGACAGCTTGGTCTTCTTGCATCTTCTTTTCAGTCGACAAGGCTAAAGCTCCTGCCGCCGGTGGTACATTCTCCGGGGTTTCTATCTGACCCCATAAGCCTCTTCCACATAGTACTGTTTTGGCCGTTCTTGACCATAGGAGATAATTTTCTCCTCCTTTGAGGGTGACCGGAAGGGACACAATCTTGGTGTTTTCCATGGTTCTTGAGAGTACACTCTAATATCCGCTGGGTAAAGCGAGGTTTTGCTATTATCCGTTGAACAAATATTTTCTGGTGAAACGGGATTCTTGGAGAAAGAGCTCCGGTGAAAGAAAGAGAGTTTATGTGGTCTCCACGAGCAAAGAAAAAAGAAAGTAAGAAAGATTGATGAAGACGGTAGTTGAGAAGAGATGTGGCGGCTATGGACCGCTGGGTAATAAACTAGGGTTTTCAGAGAAAGAGATTAAAGGGCTTGAAGGTTTGCGAGAGTAGATTGATGGAGTAATAACCAGATCGAAGAACCTGGCTCTGATACCATGTGAGAATATCGCGGAATAGAGATTAAGAGAGTTTGAAGATTGAGAGGTTGAACAGATTGAATAAGCGTAAAGAGAATAGAGAGAGATTATGCGATTGTAGAGATAGAGTTCAATACTCTCTCTTACTTTATTAAAGAGACGTTACAAGCATATATATATGAGAGAGCTTAGGTATGAGAAGATATTTTATCCTTAAAGGGGACAACACCACAACGGCTATAATCCACACGTGACTCCTCCTTCTCTTTGTCATTGACTCACACACCTCTCCTTCTTGTTGATATAAGCCTCTTATTTCCCTTCTTATAAGCCTTTATAAAGGCTTATAAGTTCTTCCTCTATTATAAAGGCTTAGATATCCTTGATACTTGATGTCTCTTGTTTCACAATAGTAAAAAGTAAAACAGAGTCGTTATAAATAACACCTCTCTCTCACTCTCACTCCCTTTTTCCACCAAATCTCTTTCTTCTCTCTCAAGCGATAATGGATAATGTTCACAGGCCCGGTTTATAGCCTGTGTCAACTGGGATCTGTCACAGGGCCCAATTAACTTTTATCAAATTTTCGGTGTATTTCAAGGCCCAATGTTACTGAATTTTTTTTTAAAATAGGGCCCATATTTATGAAAACAGTTTTTATATATAATAAAATCTGGAAAATAAATTAGGCTGGCACAGGGCCCAACATTTCTTCAAGCCGGGCCTGAATGTTCATGTTGCACTCTTCTTGGCATTCATCTCACTCGTTCCGTGCGTCATTCCACGAGTCGATTTCAACTCCCCAGATTATCCAGCTCCGGTGGGGATGACGTCATCTGCGATGGCAGCTGTTCAGATCGCGGCTCGGAGCGTGATTCCTTTGAAGGGCTTAGCGTTAGTCTTTGCTTCAGCGTCGGTGTTACTTCCGGCATCAGAGAGAACCCGACGAGCTCTTCTGGTTCAGGCTTTGAACTGCTTGGGATTAACTTCCGTCTGTTTAAATTTTGCAAGAATGTGTCCTCTCACATTGCTCTCTGGATTCCCTATTTCCCAAGGAGTCATGTTGCTTCTCACTCTTTTCTCCTTTTTCTTCTGGTTGGTTAAGATGCTTCCTCGTTGAAACAGCTCTCAGCTTACTATCATCACTTCATCAGTGTTGGATCGTGTTCTCGTAATTTCTCTCTGTTGGAGTTTGTTTGTTTCTTTGATGTGTTGGCTGTATTAGTGTTTATCTTTTCTTCGTCGAGTTGTTTTTTTTTTTTTTTTTTGTTAGTTATGTGTGTGTTTAGATGGTAATCATCACTCTTGTACCATTTTATTGTATTTGAAATGAAAACAAAAAAACTTTAATAGCTTCCGATATGATTCATGAAGTATTTTCTTTCTGCTAATCTATTTATCTAGGGATGGACATGCATGATTAGTATTTTAAAATCATATTAATAATTCATTTAAGAGGAGAAAATGCTTTTTCAGCTTATGTATTCGTTATTTATAATACGGAGCTGCAGAGAGGCAGAGAGACCTTACGAGAATCTTTTCTTGTTTTAGGCAAAAACTAAAATCAGAACTTTTGTAATATATGGTTCATTACTTCATTGGTACCAAAAGTTGTTCTCGATTTATATTTTTGAAAATATTTTACTTTGGGTTTGTTACAGTCAACGAAAAGTAGTGACAGGCCCTTACGAGAGAATCTTTTTCCAGTTTAGGAAAAGAACAAAACTTTACCATGGTTAAACCAAACCACACTTGATCTCTTTTTAAAAACCAAACCACACTTACTGTGGTTAAATTCTAAACTCATAAGATTTGTTGCCTAGCTGCCAGCTGTCACCAATCAAGCGGGACCGGATCCTCTGCTTTCTCAGTGAAAAATGGAGACGTTTAACATAGAACTGGTGTGGAACTTGGAATCTATGTATGAGAGGAAAACCAGTGAAACTCCTCCACAACGTAAAGCTCAAAGCAAACAAGCCGGTTTGGTTTGGTTTGGTTTAATGTTTCTTAGTGTTTGTGGTTGGCTATTTCAACCATTCACCACCTCCACGGCGATCACCCAAAAACAGAGAAGGATTTCAAAAGAAAAATGAGATCTGTGTTTCCTTGAAACCAATTGTGAGAATGTTCTGATGCCGTAACCTGGAAAAAGTTATAAAATAAAACAGCTGATGTGAGCAATTAAACATAAAACTTGCGTTCTCCTCAAGTAATTGATATTAAAAACTCAAACCAGTTTAATAACACGTCTCTTCCTCGTTTCTTTAAACTCTTCAAGTACTCAACTGATTCATTTTGTGTTCTTCGGATTGTGCATAAAAAATATGTTGAACACGTTTGATCATCAGAGTACAAGATATATAATCCATTCATGATTTACATACATTAAAGGATCGTAATAGGTTTAGATCGATTTAGATAATCACATTATCTTTCTCATCAATAGTAGCTTCATAAACTTGTCCTTGTGGGGTTTGTTATAAAGTCTACTAACATATTTTGATTCATATATTGACCAGTTTCAATGAGAATCTAAATCTTTAGGTGCACTAGTTGGGAAAAGACAACAGCAAAATGATATATTTTGACAAATAACAGGACAAAGTGGAGATAAGAAATACATAACATGTAGGGCTGAGATTTCCTAACTCTTATTTGCACTATATTGGTTGACTCTCTATTCGTTTTTGGGTCGTCTAAAGAGAGAAACATGACAAAGTGGAAGTTGTCCCTACAAAACAAGATAAGAAATACATAACATGTAGAGTTGAGATTTCCTTACTCTTATTTGCACTATATTGGTTGACTCTCTATTCGTTTTTTGGGTCGTCTAAAGAGAGAAAGAAGGTGGCTTTTACTATGTTCATAAAACCACTGGTTTGAGTTTCGATCGTTATCAATGACCAACAAACTCATACCTTTATTGCTCTTCTTGTTCTTTGCTCTGTTTCTTGAGTCATGCAGGTGTAGTTATTTCCATGTAGACTCGCTTCTTGAGTTCAGGAAGTCCCTGGAACCACATCGCGAGAGATCCCGATATCAAATTCATGAGCTTTCTTCATGGAGTCGTGACAAAGATTACTGCTCCTGGGCGGGTGTGACATGTTCTGACACTTCCCATGACGTTATCAGTCTTGTTTTGGAGGCAAAATCCCTGAGATCGAGCTTGAGTTCTCACGTTCTGTTTCCATTGTTCAGAATCAAGACGCTCATCAATCTTACCATGTCGAGTTATCCGTTCACCGGTGAGATACCGGGTCAAGGACTTTTAAATTTGAAAAGACTCAAGACGCTGCGCCTTGAGAACAATAGCTTCTCAGGGTTAATCCCTCGTGAGTTATGCAGTCTCAGTGACCTCACGGAGCTATCACTTAGTCGAAACAATCTGGTGGGTGAGATCCCTCTCGAGCTCTTCGAGTTAGAGAATCTTAGAGATGTTGATCTCAGCGAGAACAACATTTTCTTGAGAGACGTTGCAAAGCTAACATTAACATCCAGAAGAAGAAGAAGAAGAAGAAGAAGCTTGTCACGCTTGTCATTAAAGTCCTGCAACATCTCAGGGGAATTCCCCCTCCTGCTCTCCCAATATACGACCCTGGAGGTGCTTGACTTGAGCAAAAACAATCTCAATGGAAGCTTCCCCGAGTGGCTCTCTCGATTGGACCTTCAGACTCTAGACCTCTCAAGCAACAAGCTCACTGGCTCTTTGCCTCCCCGTTTGTTTCAATCTCACAAGTTAAAAAGTCTTTACTTACATGGGAATGCAATCTCTGGAGAGTTACCCATCAGCATCGGCGAAGCTATTAGTCTAGAGCATCTTGATCTCTCTTGGAACCATCTTAACGGGTCTGTACCAGAATCCGTTACAAGACTTGGTGTGCTCAAGACACTTGATCTCTCAAACAACACACTCTTTGGCCCACTTCCAGTCTTCAGTTCACATCTGCTTTATGTTGATCTTTCTCGCAATAGATTCACAGGCAGTATTCCGGGAACACTAATCGAAACTGTGTCAACACTCAATCTAGGCCATAACGCGCTGAGCGGCAATCTTCCCTGGAATCTGAGTAGCTCAAAACTCGGGATGATATCTGACCTGAATCTCCAGGAAAACAACATTTCCGGTGAAATCCCCATGGCGATCTCTCAGCTGTATCAGCTTAGGTCTTTGAACCTAAGAAGAAACTCCCTGACCGGGAAAATCCCAGCACACGTATCGAACCTGACTCAGCTCAAAGTTCTTCATCTGTCCTATAACGGATTCACTGGTGAGGTTCCAGTTACAATGCTCCAAAACATCCCAGTCATCAATCTAGGGCACAATGCTTTATCAGGTAATCTCCCAAGCAAGCTAAAGCTAAGCAACTCCATCAGATGGGAGATCGTTTATCTTGATCTTCAAGGCAACAACATTAGCGGCGAAATCCCAACCCTTGTCTCAGTACTGTTTCAACTCCGGTTCCTAAACCTGAGGAACAACTCGCTGACAGGACCAATCCCCTGCAACATATCAAACCAGACACAGATTCTTGATCTCTCTCATAACAATCTCACTGGTCCAATCCCTCCGTGTCTTGGGAGCTTATATGGGATGATGAAGAAGCCCGAGGTATTCGGTCGCACGATCCCAGATGAGCTGGCGACCGTAATGGAAGTCATCTGGAAAAATGCAGTGCAAAACCTCTCAGCTCACCAAGTTGGGACCTACACTTTGTTAGATATGTCAAATAATCAGCTAACCGGAAAAGTTCCAGATTCACTCGGCTTCCTCACGAATCTCAAGACGCTAAACTTATCGAACAACAGGCTTTCAGGTCATATACCGGACTCTCTAGGTGACCTCACGGAGCTTGAGAGTCTTGATCTCTCAAACAATGGCTTCAAAGGGAGAATACCACAGAGTTTTTCAGACTTGAAGTCACTCACCGTCCTGGTCTTGAGCAACAACAAACTCTCAGGTAGGATTCCGACGGGTCCACAGATGGATAGGATGAATGATCCTAAGAACTTCGCTAACAACAGTGGACTCTGTGGAGAACAAATCCAGATACAGTGCGAGGGAAAAGACTTGAATCAAAACGCAGAGACGACGGAAGAAGAGGCAATCTCATGGTTCTCTTTGCCAATGGTAGGATCCGGTTACCTTGTTGGTTTCTTCTTCTCAACAGCTTTCGCTCTTCAATTTGCAGACCTTGTAAGAATCCAAAAATGTGTTACTAACTGTTGGAGCTGAACAAAATTTTGATGATCTTGGATTGTTTGTACCTAGAAAAGACTTGTTAATATTGAAAAGCATGCATTAGTTTTTTTTTTTTTCCAAATATGGATAGAAATTATTCAGTCTCCGTGTAACATTTTGTATAAGCTCGTCTTCGTCGTTGTTAAACTAAAGCTGCTCACTTGGTTAACTTGGAATCTCCCTGCCAAGCTACAATGGAGATTTTAGTCTATGAGAGACGAAAATCAGTCAGATTTCTCCACAACGTAAAAGCTCAATCAAACATATTTTTAAATTTAATGAACGGAAATAAACCGGTATGGTTTAATGTTAGACTAAATTATTCCTGGTTCATATAAACCGAAGCCGGTCGAACGGTTAGAGAAAAACCCTAAATACACACACCTTCTTCGCCCACTTTTTTGCGTCGTCGCTTAATTAAACTCACTCACTCTTAAACCCTCTCGATCCAAGCGGCAGCGAGAGAGAGAGAGAGGAAAAACGCAGTCTTTGCGGAATCTAGCCTAAGAAGAAAAAATGAGACCACCGATGGGCGGCGGCGGGTTCAGGGGAAGGGGAGGAAGAGACGGCGGCGGCGGTCGATTTGGTGGAGGAGGACGATTTGGTGGTGGTGGTGGACGATTTGGTGGCGGTGGACGCGGAGGAGGTCGCTTCGGACCTCGAGACGAAGGACCTCCTAGCGAAGTCGTGGGTTCGTTTCGATCCTTGAGATTGTTTTTACTTGTTGTTTGCTTTTGGAATTACATCAAGTATGAAAATTGCCCGATTTTTAGACTTGAGTTTTGACATGATTGAGCTGATGAAAAAAAGTTCAATTTGTTTCTCAGTGACGAATCATATCCTGCTACTTTTGGTTTTATTTAGCAGAAACTAATTGCAGAGCTATTGAATGGAATTGCTTTTGACGGATTTGGTTACTTATACATTGTTTGAGTTTGTTTCTCTGATTGCAGAGGTTGCAACTTTCCTCCATGCTTGTGAGGGAGATGCTGTGACTAAACTCACACATGAGAAGATCCCGCATTTTAATGCCGCTATCTACCTGCAGAACAAGACTCAGATTGGGAGAGTAGATGAAATCTTTGGCCCTATCAACGAATCGGTAAGCTCTCTCTTTATTTATATGTTATGATGTCTTCTTCTTCTTCTTCTTCTTTCCTCTGTTTCTGATCATACTAGAGGAGGTTCCAGGCATTTAATCCTGTTGTCGTTTCTTTCTACAGTTGTTTTCTATCAAAATGATGGAAGGTATCGTAGCCACCTCGTACACTCCAGGAGACAAGTTCTTCATCGACCCTTTCAAGCTTTTGCCCCTCTCTAGATTCCTTCCTCAGCCAAAGTAAGTTAACACATCAAAACATTAGCAAGCAAAAGTATGAGCTGAGTTGCAAATAATATTAACTGGTATATGTCTTTGTTCTTGCAGGGGTCAATCAGCTCCAAGAGGTAGAGGAGCTCCAAGAGGGAGAGGAGCTCCAAGAGGTAGAGGAGCTCCTAGAGGCAGAGGACCTCCAAGAGGTAGAGGAGGATTTCCATCACGAGGTCGTGGAAACTTCAGAGGCCGAGGAAGAGGATAGATTCTTCTCCTACTACTCTATATGCGCTTATTCAACTTGTACCCTTTGTGTTTTGTCAGTGACAATCGTTTTCCTAGATTCTCAAATTTTGTTACTCTGGTTTTTTAATCAATGTAAGAAAAATTGCATCATTTTTGAAAGATTACAAGTGCAACTAGAAACCAAGTTTTATTACCCTGAAATTGAATGAAGTCACAGAGCAAAAGCAACTCAATCAATAATAATACAGAAGGATTGTCTTTGACTTTGAGTTCTTATTTTGAGCTTCTTCCAAGTGGAACTCATGATCCCCAGCCTCTGATAATGGTAGCTTGAGCCACACGGTTAACACCGAGAGTGAAAGCTCCCATACGGAGATCACAAGAGTGAGTCTTACACATCTCTTTCAAGTCTTTGAAGCCACGAGTCATGTAATTCTTGAGCTCCTTGTTCACCTTTTCCTCTTCCCACATGAATCCTTGTATGTTCTGCACACACACACAATTCACGAATCAGGGTTTTTGATTAATTGGGTTAGGTCTTACATTGTTGGTTTGAATGTCGTACCTGAACCCACTCGAAGTAACTTACGGTGACTCCTCCTGAGTTTGCGTATATATCCGGGAGGATCACAACACCTTTCTTCCTCAAGATCTGCAGACAAGGATAGTACATAGTCTCTCTGTTACGCCAAGTTTGAGAAGAAGAAGAAGGAGAAAGAGAGAAAATAAAAAATCGAATTATTCTAACCTCATCAGCCTCAGGATCAGTTGGATGATTAGCACCTTCAATGATGAATTTTGCTTTAATCTCATTTGCATTTCCCCTACACAACCAGACACAGAGTTTCCGAAAGATCAGTCCGAGAGAAAAAGTTAAACTGATGTAGCAAGAAACTAAATTTACCTGTTGATGACTCCCCCAAGAGCTGCAGGGACAAGGATATCACAATCTTCAACAAGAATTGAATCAGGATCAACCGAATCAGCACCATCAAACCCTTTGATTCCTCTGTTTTCTTCGGTATGTTCGAGCAAACCCAAGATATCGATTCCATTCTTGTTCTTGATTGCTCCTGTGACATCGCTCACCGCCACAATCTTCCCACCTTTTTCACTTATCAACTTTGCCGCCCAAGAACCCACATTTCCAAAACCCTAAAAGACAGAGACAGTTTGAGTACCTTCACACACAAGTAATCTCTCCTAAAACTTAAAACTTCTTAACTTTCTTTATACCTGAATGACGAATCTCTGTCCAGATATGCTCTTCCCATGTTCATTGAGTAAAGCTTCTGTTGCAAATAACACTCCTCTTCCAGTAGCAGCATCTCTCCCCAGAGACCCACCAAGATCCTGCTCAAAATCACCATCCTCAATGATCATATCTCATTCGGTTTAGGCATATAAACCGGACCGACCTAAATCTTGATTATACAAGTAACAGTCACTTACAATAGGTTTTCCAGTCACAACAGCAGGAGAGTGTCCGTGGAATTTGGAGTATTCATCAAGAATCCACGCCATTGTCTGAAAATTCATCATTAAATTTCAGACAACAAGAAATAAGAACTTCAATAGAAGAACAAGAAGAAGATTTCAAGATCATGTTTTCAAAACCTGAGGACCGGTTCCCATGTCAGGAGCAGGAACATCGGTATGTATCCCGATGAGATCGTGGATCTTCTGTGTAAAAACTCGAGTCAAACGTTCGAGCTCCGAGATGCTTAGCTCGCTCGGGTCACAACCAATCCCTCCTTTGGCTCCTCCGTAAGGTATCTTAGCCACTGCTGTTTTCCATGTCATGAGTTGAGCCAAAGCGTTTACTTCATCCGGTTCGACCTGTCAGTAAACCAAACTCCGGTTTACTTCATACCAAAATCGAAGCTGCTTTGGAAAAAAAAAAATAAAGCAAACCTCTGGGTGATATCTGATTCCACCTTTCATGGGACCTCTTGCATTGTCGTGTTGAACTCTGAATCCAACGAATGATGCAAGAGTTCCGTCGTCTTTCGGTATGGTACATTCCACCTGCAATAATTAGTTAGCTCCGATTTAATGATCGCTAACCGGATCGGTTATAAGTTGAAGAAAACAGAGGAAAAGAAAATTCGAACCTTGATTTCTCTGAAGGGAATGAGAAGACTTTTCTCGAGCTTTGAGTCCAAACCAAGAAGCCTAGAAGCTAGCTTGAAGTTTCTGTTGGTTGCTGCTAAAGCATTCATGGCGTTCTTCTCTGTTCTTGATTTTTTATTTATTTTTATCAGATCAAGAGACTCCTATAAGAAAACGATCGGAAAATGTGATCTTTGCTTATGTTATTGCAAATGTACAAGTGTGTTATATATATAGAGAGAGATACGTACACACTTCGTGTTTGTGTGTCTATGTAGAGATTTTTTTTTTCTAGGGTAAATACATTGAATGAGAATTTTTATAAGGTAAATGAATAAGTAAATATATGATATCCATAATTGATCCTGTCTTTGTTTAGTAAACATTTTTAACACACAAGACATGTAACTGTTCATGGAATATTCATTTAATCGAAACCAAATCCGGAGACCAATTAATGAGAATAAATATATATTCTTTTCATTCCACAAAGATCCCAACAAGAATAGGAAAAATCAAGATTTATACACATGATCATAAAATTACATAAATGAAAGAGACAGCTCGTAAAATTTATCTAAATTTTCACACTGTCCTTTTTTCATTTCTAAAATCTAGATGAGTTTTAACTTATAGCAATGAAAAACCACAGATAATGACTATATTATATGTACCTAACTGTAGAAACCAATAAAGTCTAGTCTACTCAACCTAAATATAATTCATAGTAATTTTTTTTAACTCAAATTTAACATTTAGAATCTAACAGAAGTGTCTGTATACTTTCATAGCATATTTAAAGAAACTTATGAATGAAGATAGATAATGGCAGTCTAGTTAGAGGTCCATCTAATATAGATACCGAACATTGAGCATGCACTAGACCAGATGAATTCAACATACCTTCAATATATTTTTTCAAGCATTTTATTGTGATATTCGATCAGCAATGAATCTTGCATGTCATGAGATCTTTACGTGTTAGCTTATTATATTCTATAGCCCCTACATATAGCGTATACACTTTTCTGAGTATAGTGACACACAAAAAAAACACGTATACACTTGACTTGGTGAGTTAGTTGGCAAAAAACGTCTACACTTGTATACACTTAATTACACACATATATTATTCAGTTTTGATTGTAAAGATTCTTCGCACATAATATTTTTTTATATCTCGAATCAGAATCTTTAGAGAATTAGAGGAGGACACGACAGGATGCAACAAATAAAGAAACATAAACAACTCCAAAGTTTCCACCATCAATGAATCTTTTGGAAAAAAGATTCCCCATGATTTATGCTTCCACTAATTAATTGAATCTTAGTGTGGATTTCCACCAATATTTCATTCTCTATCAATTTTCCAAAAGTAGATATCAATTACGTAAGAACGTTGACCGTAACACTAATGTTTCTATATTTTATCTAACCTTTTTGTCGAACCAATGTATAAACATGATAAGCAAATATAAAGTTCGGTTTAGAGTGGCTAATGTCGTCACGGATAGAAAATTGTTTAATTTTAAACCTTGGAAAAAGGATAACCTAATTTTATACAATGGGCTTATTAGGCCCCATGAATATCTAAATGTGAAAAATAAAATTCTTAATGCCTAAAATGCTGCCAAGTAAAAAGTCTCTTTTAACTCTCTCAAAGAGACCGAGTCTCATCATTACCATTGTTATCTCCAACTGGCTGACACTCCATTAATGTCGGTTCTCGTTTTCCCACTCACAATGACCCCAAGAAAAACGAGGAGATGAAACAAAGAAAAAGGTAAACAAAGGAACAAAGCTCATCCGATTCAGAGCACACCGAGTCCAAGGTAAATAAAATTTCTGACCCATTGTATTGCCTTAAGATTCCATTCTGATTGTGGAATTAGAACGTATCATGATAATTAGTGAGATCATATGATGCAGTAAAATAATAATATCAGATGCTTTGTTCTATTACATTGGATTGTATGAATAATTCTTTTGATTTCCTTCTCTATATCTTTGGAAAATTTCAAGAAGACTGGTCATGTTAATGTTTTTTGAATGTGTCTCTCTGCAGACTGGATACAGTTTCTAGTTACTCTGAGTTTTGTTGAAAGATCAGATCAGATCAGAAGGAAGGGTTTTGAGAATGTCGACAAACATATTTTGGCAAGAATCACCCATTGGGAAAACTGAAAGGCAGAAGTTGCTAAACCAGAAGGGTTGTGTGGTGTGGATCACAGGGCTCAGTGGCTCAGGTCAATCTTCTAAACAATCTTAAACCTTCCACCATTAATGTCTATAAAGTTCTTATGTTACATTAAGTCTCTTTGTGCAGGGAAAAGCACGTTGGCTTGCTCGCTTAGTAGAGAGCTGTACAGCCGAGGAAAGCTAACATATACTCTTGATGGTGATAATCTTCGTCATGGTTTGAACAAAGATCTTGGTTTCAAGGCAGAGGACAGAGTTGAAAACATACGCAGAGTCGGTTAGTACATTATCTTTTGACTTGTCTAATGCGCAATGTTCAAGAAAACCAACTGGATTGTTCTGGTTATAAACGCAGGAGAAGTAGGCAAGCTCTTTGCGGATGCTGGTTTGATCTGTATCGCCAGCCTCATATCGCCGTACAGAAAAGACCGTGACGCATGCAGGGAAATGATGAATGATTCATCTTTTGTCGAGGCAAGCTATTTTGAAACTAGAGACCTTTTGCAGTTTTGATTGAAGCTTTAGAAACACTAGTTTTTGATGTGTTGTTGTGGCGTAAACTCTTCAGGTTTACATGAACATGTCTTTACAATTGTGTGAAGCAAGAGACCCTAAAGGCCTATACAAGCTTGCACGTGCAGGAAAGATCAAAGGTGAGATAACTAACATAATAAGCTTCCACATAAACAGAAGATAATATTAGCAAGTTGCTTACATATCATTTGAATCGTTTTTGTTCAGGTTTCACAGGGATAGATGACCCGTATGAACCACCCTTGAATTGTGAGGTATGATCCATGTGAATATATGATTCTTCTTCTTCTTCAAGATTTATCGCAAACTAAATATTATTTCTCTGGAAACATAACAGATAGAGCTGAAAGAGAAAGAAGGAGAGTGTCCTTCCCCTGTAGCTATGGCTGAGGAAGTAATCTCTTATTTACAAGACAAAGGCTTCCTTGAAAACTATTAACCTCTCCTCCAATATTCCAACCCCCGCTGAGATTTGTTTTTGCTTTTTCTATGTCTTCTCTGCTTTTATGTTTCTTCACTTAACTGAAACAGTGCATATCCTTAACAAGTTTGGATTGTAAAGACATATAGCTTTATTTCTTCTGAGATTTTATCACCTTTTGGTAACGCACAAGTCTTGTGTTAAAATATTTCTTTTTTTTTTCTATAAAGAAAATAGTTCTGATTAGATAAAGTTTTAAAGTAAGACATGTTATTTGAATGTCCACCAGCTTTACAGGTTTGGGCCTTATCCCCAATTCCTACGGTCATCGGCCGATTCCCGTCAGAAGGGCTATTTACAAATATGGCTCACCTGTTTTGGAATTTGCCAAATGATGACAGAATGAAGATGTACCCTTGGTTGATTTGGTATATTTGGAAAGCCCGAAATGGGAAAGTTTTCTCCGACGAGGATTCGGATCCATACGACATTATTAATGCTGCGGCAGCGGAGGCCCTTGCCTGGAAATCGGCTCAGCATGAACAAGAGGAGGCTCTTACCACCCTCGAGAGTTCAGTGACACCAATTTTTCCGGGTAGCAGATGCCAGGTAGATGGAGCCTGGAAGGCGACAGAGGTGAGGGCGGGCTTGGGATGGTATAGTGTTAATATGGAAACGGCTGAGGTACTTATGGGAACGTGTAACCTCTGGCGGGGCGTCTCGCCGCTCCAAACAGAGGTGGAGGCTTTGCTATGGGCTATGCAATGTATGCTACGACATAACTGGTTAACAATGTTGTTTGAAACGGATAGTTCCGATGTGGTTAAGATGGTATCTAAACCAGAGGATTGGCCGTCTTTTGCAACCCTATTGGAGGAGATTGACAAATGTAAATCGTGGTTCACCACCTTCTCTATTACGTACATACCAAGAACAAAGAACACGAAGGCAGACAAGCTAGCACGAAGTGCACGAGCTCTACCTACCGAGGTGTATTATGTAAACTCTGTCTCCCCAGCTTGGATCCCCGAGTTGCTGTAGGAATAGAGGCTGTTGACAAAAAAAAAAAAAAAAAAGTTTTAAAGTAAGAAAACATGTCGTTACATCGATCTTAATTAACATCGTGTAAAAGTATACTATATATTTTGTTTTATTTTGCCAATTCTGTTGTAATTCAACGTGATAAAACATGCCAAAATTTAACCAACACTCCAAAACAGAGAGCTAGACAGATCCTAAAAATGGGATGGGATGGGATAGCGATTAATTTCGTTTTAGGAATTATTCGAATAGTTCGCAAAAGAAGAGGGTTTATTTGTTATTTTCCCCTGATTATTACATCGTGAGTTGTGCAATTAAAAGAAAAACAAAACAAAACAGAACTCGATCCCGGGAAATTTTGAGGGAGAGAGAGAGAGAGATGGTGTTGAACAGTCGATTGGTAGAGACAACAGTGAATATATCGACGGATCTATGGCAATATATAGCTTGTAACCCCGAGAGACTTCCTCGCGCCACCGTGCTCCGTTTCATCTTCTGCATCCCTCTCCTCCAGCTCCGCCGCGTCGCTTTCTCTCTCGGGTCATACCTCTGCTTCGATTCCGATCGCAATACTCACTCCGATTAGCTTCCCGGCTTCGTTTCCACGTATCTGTCAAATTTGCTCCGCCTCTTGTTCGTTTGTTAGTTACGTTTTCGACTTTGATTTTGTAATTTGTTTTGTTTGTAACCGAAAGGAACATTAGAAAAAAAATTGAATATACCATAATAAACCGAACATTTTCGTAAAGACTGAAACCAAACCGACCGGGTTGTGAGGAATTGTCGTCAGAAAGCGGAGACGTGTAAACCAAAAGAAGATCGAAGGAAGGGGTTTCGTGAGGAAGAAGATGAAGTCGGTGGTAGTGGCCCATTTCTCGACGCCTTTAATCACTGCTAGATTCTTCCCTACATGTCTCGTCAATCGACCATCGATCTCTGCCTTTGCTTTCCCAATCGTCCGCCGCCGAAATCCTTCTCTCACCACCATGGCCTCCGCAGCTCAGTCTTCTTCTCAGGTACATCTATGCGGCGAACTAATTGATGGATCTTCGTTCTGATTGAAAGAATGAATTTTTGTTCTGATTTTGCCGTATGATTTCATGTATTTGGAAGTTAGATCATTGAAGACGAGTCGAGTCTAAATTTGTGTTATAAACAGGCAGGGAGTGTCAACAGTGAGACAGATGTATTCAAATTGATTCAAGCTCACGAGGTAACTAGCCAAATTGGTAACCATCTTCTCTGAACATATATCTATAAACACTCATCTTCTCAAGTTGTTATGTGGTGGTCTAATCCAGGAGAAGGCTGCTCGTCTTTCTCCTGTTGAAGAAATCCGAAATGTGCTTAATGGTAGTGTTTGCGGCATGCTTTCCACTTTTTCTCAGGTGAGCAATTCGCAATTCAGTTTTCTTCTATGAATTATGAATATGGCTCCTCAGAGAGCAAAGAATGGTTATATGGTCACCATGTCACAAGACACAAGGTATTTATCTGAATTTGGATCTGGTGCAGAAGTATGAGGGTTATCCTTCAGGATCAATGGTTGATTTCGCATGTGATGCTGATGGTTCTCCAATTCTGGCAGTCAGTAGCTTGGCTGTTCATACCAAGGTTTGTTGCTTATTTAAACAATCAAATCATTCATCTCTGTTTACAGACTGAAAATGTGTGTCTTCTTTTATGCTGCTTTGCAGGATCTGCTAGCTAATCCAAAATGCTCACTACTGATTGCTAGAGAGCCAGAAGATAGGACTGGTTTGAGAATCACCCTACATGGTGATGCAGTGTTGGTATGTATTTCGCTATCTCACTCAATACACATTTACATTTAAAACCATGCCTTGAATTTCTTTCTTATGTATTACATAGGTTTCTGACAAAGATCAAGCGGCTGTTCGATCTGCCTATTTAGCCAAGCATCCAAAAGCTTTCTGGGTAAACTTCTTTTCTTGTAATGACTTAAAAGTGAAGCACTTCACAAAGACAATGTATCAGCTGAACCTTTTTCTTCTTAAAACTCTCTAGGTTGATTTCGGAGACTTCAGCTTTATGCGTATTGAACCGAAAGTGGTCAGATATGTTTCAGGGGTTGCAACTGCTTTTCTAGGATCCGGAGGTTTCTTTTTCCACTTCATCTTCTTAGTATCCTATCTTATGCGATCAAATTCCTGTTATCCCTGCTAATTTCTGCGTATGCTCTGAAATCTCATTTCCAGAATTCAGCAAAGAGGAGTACCAAGGAGCCAAACTCGATCCTATTGCTCAGTTTGCAAAGCCTGTAACGGTATGCCAATCATATTTGCGATACAGTTTTTGATCAACCAATAAAAACGAGTGGATGTGTACTAACTTGTTTTAATTTTGGCAGTCACACATGAATAAAGACCATGAAGAGGATACCAAAGCCATCGTACACCATGTAACATCCATACCTGTAAGTAGTTACTATTCAATTTACCATCTTAATCTATGAGATCCAGTTGAGCCTAGCAATGTTTGTCTTTGACGCACGATCATACCATACGGATATGTTCACATACATGACAATTCAACTGAAATTTCAGGTGGACAGCGCCTTGATGCTGGATTTAGACAGCCTTGGTTTCAATGTTAAGGTGTGTCTTTTTAATCATTTTATCTCTCTCATCCTTTATCTGTGAGTTGATGAAACAAATCTTATCTTCCTCGTTACAGGCTACTCTTCAAGGGAACACTTTCAAGCTCCGAGTTCCTTTCCCAAGACGCGCACAAGACAGAAAGTAAGTCGCTCTTTGTTACATTATTGAGAGTGCTCGGTGCTCCAAAACTGATTAAATCTTGAATTGGTGGTGGTTCCAGGGATGTGAAGACACTGATAGTGGAAATGCTTCAAGCTGCCAAGTCTGCTTCCAATTAGTTTGCTAAATAAAGATGGAAACATCTTTGCCTTCTTCGATTCCTTCAACAACAACAACATTAAAAACTTCCTCCTTTGCAAAGTCCTCGTCTTACCGAAAAATTAAACTTTCGTCCTGTATATATATATCTTAAGAAAAGACTAACTTTCGTCCTTTATCGTTTAATTTGTCTTTGTTAAACGATAAAGTACAACCTTCCTTTGTTGGAATAAATATGTTCTGTCAGAAAATTATTGGCACACGGAGTCCGTGTTGAAGTTATGACAAATAGGACTACAAGACATTATCTGAAAGCTTGAAATAATGGATTATGATATGGGTAATGTAACAAGTTACAACAAGCACATACATTGTCACAAAGAAATGAACATTCCTTTGTGTTCAAAGTACTCAACCGAGTAATTTCATCTCAAATACTTTTTTTTTTTTTCAAGATTTCTAAAGTGAACCCATGAGAGCTAGCTGTAACTTCAATCAATAGGCAAACATTTCTAGTAATTTATTATCATAAAATAAACATATCAATCTGAATCAGTCTCCACATTTCCCATGGCTTTTAATCCTCTTGCTCGCCTCTGCAACACAAAACACATCACCACACACAAAATCTCAATCATTTCTTTAGCCAATCACAGCAAACATTTAGAAAAAGTTACACAAATGTTAAAAGTTAATACCTTCTTAGAGCTCTTCTTCACCCTAACATCATATCTATCTGGGCACAAATCAGCCAACCATGTTCCAGGACTCACCAACTGTATATAAATATAAATTCCAACAAATCATTTTTCCAAAACTGTAATCAGACAATTGCAGAATCTTCAAAACACTTTTTATAAAGACCAAAAAAAAAAAGAAAAGAGAGATAATGAATTAATGAGCATTGAAACTCACGAGTAAGCTTCTTTGGATGAGTTTGGCTCTCTTCTTAGGCCTATGGGAAGGTTTGCAACCTTTCATAGCCAAGAAATCTTCTTCCTTTTCTTTGTTTGATAATGTTATGAACAGCTTCGGCCACATACTCTCATCTCCCATGTTGTTGCTATCTTCTCCATTGTTTCCATCTAAGCTAGCTTTCCCAATGTTATCAACCACACCTCTCGTTGTATAGTATCTCTCCTCTTTCTCCGGCGACGATCTCCGGCGATCTTGTAGTCCAGATCTGAGGATTGTCCCTTGTGATCCCCTGCAAAAAAACACATACAGAAATTGAGTATTGGCTCCGATTCCAATAGTGTTATTGAGCAATTGAATCAAATTTCTTTTACCTGGAGAATCTTGTGGACTGGAGGAGGAAGTTTTCTTGACCTAGAAACCGAGAAGAATTCTTCTTTCGGAGTAAGGAATTGGATTCGCGTTTATCTTTGGCTCTGAGACATCTCAACCTCTTCTTGTTTCCCCACTGTAAGAATATTTCTTGCTCTAACGATGACATTTCTGGAGCTTCTCCGATCGTCCCAGCTGAAGAATTTACACACAGAGAAGAAGAGAAAATGATTTTGGACTGAAGATTCAAACAGAGATTAAAAAATGAATCGACAAAAGAGGATGAAAGCTCGGGAACTTGTTCCCAATTAACCTACGCAGATGGATGATTTTCCCGAAGTTGGACCACCGCAGCCGCTAAACTCTCCGGCGGGTCTGACGAAAACTTGGATGAAAAAGACCAGAAATGTCTGCAAATGCGGGTTTAGGGCATCTCTTGTATTTTATCTAACTGGAGCCATCTTCGTGAACCGTTGGATTAGAAAATAGACGGTCGGATTTTAGAGTAATGAGAAAATGGCTTTTTATAATAAATTAATTCAGAAAATCTGATGTAATTTCGGTTAGACAGAAAAAAGTGAATTTTAAAAATAGGTCATGTGAATACATAAATGGATTGAAGCATGTAAACCATTAAAATTTTAATTTAGATATGTCTCTCCACTAATCCACTATATAACAAAATTGAATATATGTATTGCTTGTAAATTTAAAGAGAAAAATAAATATGGCAATACTAATAAATCTATATATATAAAAATAGAATACAGTTTGCTCTCTTCTGGGCGTGACACATCAGCAAAGAGGCATTCTAAAAAATGCGGCATGTAAGTGATTTTATTTGATTATTATATTTTTTCTTCTTTAATTTTAATTTTCATAATAATTCTCATTTATTACTATCATAAGTTTAACCACAAATAGGAATATGAAAAGTCATTTAAAAAACGAAACTTTATGTATAATTCTATAAAAACTATTATTAAGTAATTTTAGTTTTGTCATATTATATATTTATCAAACAAATATAGATTTTTGGACAAAATGAGAGAAGTAAATTTAGGGACCGGACGGGAAAAAATGGAAGAATCGAAATGGGACAACACAAGACAGAAAAAAATGGAATGAGATAAGATGAGACTGGACAAAACGGACATGGCGGGATGAAAATGAACATAATGGGATGGGACAAGATATGAAGGACAAGATATGAATTTCATCTATCGTAATTATATTTAGGGATGGGGACATGACAAAACGGGAAAGAACGGAATGAGATAGGATGGCTGGATGGGATTGCACGGGACCGGACAAACATGACGGACGAGACGAGAAATAACGAACATGATAAAAAGAACAAAACGGCTTCATTATATAACTAATCTTGTTTTCTCTTTATTTTAACATTAATCAATCGTTCATATACTTTGGCATATAAAGAATATAAAACCATAGTAAAATTTGAATGGAAAACTTTTTACTTCGTGGAACTAATCAAGATACCATCGATGCTAGCTACGGCTCGACTTATTGACTGTACAACTACACATATCGACAATAGCTAAAGCGTACACACACCAAAGTCAGCCACCACAAACATCGCCGGATATAGCTTATGCCTTGCCGTCGACATACTATTCAGATGGTGCGCCATTATCACATGATTCTTCCCTCCTGAGATCTTCCACTCCTTTTGGGACGTCACATATTTCACCACATTGTCCTATCAACAAAATTTATATCAAGAATTCAAGTATATGAGAAAACGTATTTCTGTTTACAATTTGCCAAAAAATGTTTAATATTAAGAAAACGTTTACGCAATGTTAAAAATGAAAACTTTTAGAAGAAAGAAAAAGACAAAAGAATGTTTAATGTTTGGAGTTAGTTACCCGTAATTCTCTGTCTCGGCTCTTCTTCTGCTTTTCAGTAACCTTAGAGAAACGGTTATACGAACACAAGGTCAGCTGCACTCGAGTTCTTCACACGTACAGCGGCGCGTGAGCTTCTAGAATCTTGAGCAAACTCAGAGAACAAAAGATCTAACCGTGAGCCAGTACTCAACACTGTGCTGCAAGTTAAGCCCACCTGGATGGTAAGGAACATTGACTCTAATGTCAGGCCAAACGACGTCGTCTCTCTCAGGTTCCCAGCCCAATAACCCAAAGTGAAACTCTGGACTCATATCGTACATGTAAACCTTCAACGGCGTCGGAGGAGAGTCCTTGTTTGTGCATCGAAGAGTTTCTTCGACTCTGTTTTCATTAACTGGTTCCTCTGTTTCTGTTGTTCCTCTTGATGATATCGTTGAGAAGTGTGTCTGTGGATTCGGAGACTGAGATGTAATCGTGAGCTCGGTTAGGGTTTGTGGAAGAGAGGATTAGGAGCCAAGAGAGGACGGATAGGATTGATATTATCAAGAAGATTAGAGATATTCCGAGATAACGTGGGTTTGATCTCTCAACCATCTCTAAGAGACTAAAACAAGAGATTGGAGAGAGATCTTGTCATAGAAACTAAGGAGAGGTTAAGAGAATCATATATCAAGAATCTGAAATACGATGATGACCAGATCGTAGAAGAAGAGGGAGAAAGATTGTGTAAATCAAAAACGTAGGAAAGAAAATCTTTGAACAAAAAAGAGATCTGGAAACGAACAAGATTTAGTAAGAAAGAGGAGTAGGAGAATTTTCCCGGAAAGAAGTAAGGAAGTGAGATTTATTAGACTGATGAGAAAATTTTGTGGTAGATGACAAACGATGAAAACGCCGATGAGAGAAGAGACAACACACAATCACACTCTTTGTTTTCTCTCTCTCTCTCTCTCTCTTGTGAAGGAAGAAACTGAGCCAGCGACGTTGATCTTTTAGACGCGGGGCAATTAAAACGATCTTAATACAGTAAAACCTCTATAAAATAATAATGTTGGGACTTTGAAAATTTATTATCTTATAGAGGTATTACTTTATCGAAATTACAATTTGTTAACTTATAGATACATATTTTCTTATTTATAATATTCGAAAATTATTCTCCATATAATAATGTATTAAGAATATGATAATGTATTAAGAATTTAGAAAAAAAAAACTTTTTTGTTAATATGACATGCATAAACTTGAAATTATGATTAAGATTTTTAGATATCGTAATAAAACATTTATTATTAGCTTATTTGAATATATTTATATAAAGTTTGATGCACGAATAATTATTGTGTTTATAAAATATTTCACAATTTTATATGCATATAAAAAAAGTTAGAGGTAAACTTAAATTTATAGTTTAATAAACTTTCTTTAGCATATATGTATAGTTTTATATAATTATTACTTTAACTTATTATTGGGTTTATACTTTTACATAGGAGTTTCAAAAATATTATTATCTTATCATCTTATCGCATATTGCTTATTTTTACACTGGCCCGAGTTGGGACCGGAGAAATTTATTATCTTATAGAGATTATTACTTTATCGAGTATTACTTTATAGAGGTTCTACTGTATTTGTTTAGCAAAAATTTATATATATTTTTTGTCATATTAAAAAACCCTACTAAGGAAAAAAAAAAACGTAAAATCTGTAATTAATATATTTAGAGTTTAATTTGGCAACAAGAGTAAAATCCCCCAAATGAAGTTGATAATTTCCGAAAATAGTAATTGTGTAGACAGTTAATGGTAGTCAGAATTGTAGAAAATGGTCAAAACGTATTGAGGGGTTTAACTTCTAAATTTTGACTCAGTATGGAAGTTTAACGATCGCATGGAATTCTTTTATAAGGGTACTTTTCGTAAATATTCACAAATTTCTACCATTTGTTAAGTAATTAGTATTGATTTAGAAATATAATGTACGTGGCATCATTTTCATTCTTAGTATTTTTCTTTTTAGTGTTTCCTTGCCTTCGTAGTTGTTCATAGGTAACGACGTCTGTAACTGCTTCTGTGTAAATAATCCTTTTTAAATTAGCCATATAAATTAATCAACAAAGAAAAATGTATTTCTTTGATGAAGGTTACATATACTTCTGTAAATTTAATGATTTCTTCATCAAATACGTAAACTACAAAGATTTCATTAATACTTCTTCATCAAAAATACCTAAATGATCTGAGAAACTGAACCGTGATTTTACAAATACAATTAATCAGCGACTACCTAATTTTTAACCTATTATTTGTAATTTTCATCTTCTGTAATCTTTTGATACTAAAATGTATAGTAAATCATATTTTCGTGTAAATCAAGGTTAATTAGCATTTGGAGCCTTATAATCGATTCGATGGGTGTTAAAGCAAAAAAAGATGGTTAAAATCGGTTGCGTAATGATGAGATGCAGTCGTTGATGCAGTCCAAGATCAAAGAGAAGTAATCCGGAGATCAAACCGGAACATCATTCCAAACCGGCGGTACTTTCAGTAATTGATTTCGGGTTATTGCTCTTTTAATTGTTTGCTGTATTTGTTTCACGTACAATAAGAAGAGAATTGGTCTTCCTAGTGTGTAGGAGCCACTCTTCCTCTTTCATCACGTTCCTTGCTTGTAGGAGTCAATACTCCACTTTGTTTCTGTTTCTCTATTTAAAGAAATGAAAAGCCAAAAAATAAGCAATCTTAATTGCTAAACAAAGTCTCTGTTCTCTTGTTACTTGTTACGTTCTATCGTTTTATTCGAGTTCTGAATATCAAAGCTTTGATCAAAAGTCATTGCTATGAATTGGTATCAGAGCACTTGTGCTACGACTTGATATAAATTTTTTTTTTCCGTACTCTTTCACCATTTCACCAAAACAAAAACCAGCAACCATGACTAACCACAAAGACAGAATCGAAGAGCTTGAAAAAGGATTGGGATTTCTCACGGATGAATTCCACAACATGAGGACCGGTATCGGTGACAAGCTGCGTGGTATAGACGAGTCACACGCGGATAAGTTTCGTCGCTTGGAGGAATCTAACAAATCATTGGAGGATTCCATGCAAAAGATGATGCAGATGATGCGGCAAAACCAAGAGAGTACCTCGAGTTCCAATCGGGGACATTCACGTCCTGAAAATACACCACCACCGGGAAGGCGAGAAGAGCCATCAATGGCGGTTCTAGCGGCAGCCATGAAGAAGGAGTACTTTCCTCTTCTTGGTGAGATACATGAAGAGATGAAGAAGATGGTGCATTATTGTGAAGATCGGGCATCAACGTGGAGTATGAAAATGAAGACATTGAAGAAGCCACACCAACCGGCTAAACAGATCGTGGAGGTTACGGCAGATCTGCAGGTTCCGGAGGAATCTCGACAAACGATCAAACGATCCACGACTTTACCACCGAGATGCCGACAAGATCGACCGGTTCCAGTTAGGCGCCACCATCCCATTGATGAGATGCAGTCGTTGATGCAGTCCAAGATCAAAGAGAAGTAATCCGGAGATCAAACCGGAACATCATTCCAAACCGGCGGTACTTTCAGTAATTGATTTCGGGTTATTGCTCTTTTAATTGTTTGCTGTATTTGTTTCACGTACAATAAGAAGAGAATTGGTCTTCCTAGTGTGTAGGAGCCACACTCTTCCTCTTTCATCACGTTCCTTGCTTGTAGGAGTCAATACTCCACTTTGTTTCTGTTTCTCTATTTAAAGAAATGAAAAGCCAAAAAATAGGTAATCTTAATTGCCAAACAAAGGCCTTGATTGTTTGTAGATTCTAGATTAGATTCTAGTTTTTGATTTTGAAAAAACCATTTTTTTACCAATCATGATTTTGCTGAAATAGATTCCCTATTTTCTAGGGAAACTAGTTTTTTTTAGATCTTTGCCATTTTCAACATAGAAACCAAAATCTCTAGGCCATGAATGTTTGCTGGTTTTTAGATTTTAGTTTTTGGTTTTTGGATTTTAGTTTATGATTTTAGATTTTGGTTTTTAGATTTTGATTTTGCTGTAGATTTAGTTTGTAAGAATCTTGAATGGTGATTTATTTAGTTTTTGGTTTTTGTCAATATTTTAGTTTTTCATAAAAAAAAAACTATGAATTTATAAAAATAATAGTTTTTGTTTTTCTTAATCTACAATTATACTTTTTAAAACGTCAATTATGTTAACCAATTTTTCTTTTTTTTTAGATTTGAAATTTACATAAAATAAATATATAATAGTTTCTTTTCAAAGCCATGCTCTTATTTAGAAATAATAAGTCTCACAAATTTATAAATATTATTCTATAGATATTAGTTTATAATTTTTTTAAAGATACAAATACCTTATTTTACGTTGTTGTAGATATTAGATTTTTTTTTGGTTGGAGTATGTAGTATGAACACTGTTTTTATATAAAGAACAACAGCATTTAAATAATTGTTAATTAATTAAGAAACAATATTTGCATAAAATATTTTGGAAGAAAATAACTAACGGCAAAATCTTTTAGAAAACCCATAAATTGTGGTTTTTGGTTTCTATGTAGAAAATGAATAAAACTGTCAAAAACTAGTTTCCCTATATTTTAGGGAATCTATTAGTTCAAAAACTTGAATGGCTAATAAAGTGGTTTTTGGGAAAACAAAAACTAAAATCTGTTTTAAAATCTGCAAACAATCAAGGCCCTATTCTTTGGGTTTTTCCCTGGATATTAGGCACTAGCACGATAGATTTTTTTTTAACCCTATTTTTTTTTTTTTTTTTTTTTGCAAAAACTAATTATAGGTATAATCCTTTCCTATATAATGCAGCTAAACACACAAGCAAAATCTCAGAAATAGTTTATAGTTTATGGTTGTTATTTTCCTTTAAAAATAATTTTATAAAATAAAGGCGTACTTGTTTATAAATAAAATTTTGGTATTATTTATTATTTTTGTAATAAATAATATATATTTTCTTATTAATAAATTCATAGTTTTATTTTTTTATTGAAAAAAGAATGTACACAAAAACCAAAAACTGAATAAGTCACCCATTCAAGTTTCTGAAAAACTGAATCTACAGCAAAACCAAAATCAAAAACCAAAATCTAAAATGCAAAAACCAAAATCCAAAAACCAAAATCAAAAATCTAAAAACCAGTTAAACATTCATGGCCAAAGTCTCTGTTCTCTTGTTACTTGTTACGTTCTATCGTTTTATTCGAGTTCTAAATATCAAAGCTTTGATCAAAAGTCATTGCTATTACGTAACGCCATAATCCATTATTTATCCCATAATCCCTCATTACGTAAATGTTGACCTAAATGTCGGACCAAGTAAATGATTTTGATGTCTCGTTTTTACTCGGCCGACATAAGCGAAGCCTCCAATCAATTGGACTACATTACTTTGGGCCACCAGCTAAAGCCCAAAGACAATATTTGACTGAAATTCGCAACCATTGGTTCAAAACTTCACAAATTCTTGTCTCCACTCTCGATCTTCTTCTCTTTAGCATCCTGTGAATCACCAAAACAAAACCGTAAACTACATTCATATCCTTTTGGATTAAACAAGAGCAGCCACAAAACCAGTAAACACAAAAGCAATTAATGGCTATCTCTTTTCTAATTAAACAAAATCAGGCCATCATCTATCTATATTCTTGTTCAGCGTTACCTCGTTTACTGCCTTCTTAACATTGACAGGCTATTTTTTGTTTACAGGCTCCTTTTTGTTTACAGCCTCCTTGTTCTCGTCCTGTGAATCACCAAAACAAAAATAAGTGTTTAAAATCTTCTTTCACATTTATATCCTTTTCGAAAGCAGCCACAAAATAAGTAAGCACAAAAGCTATCTCTTTTCTAATTAAACAAAAGCAGGCCACCACCTATCTATATTCTTGTTCAGCCTTACCTCCTTTACTGCCTTTTTAACATTGACACTAGTGTCTGACCCGCACAGCAGTGTAGTGCGGGATTATGTTTAATTTCCACACTGTAAAACGAAGATAAGAACCAAACCATCAAATTAATATGTCGCATAAGATTTCGAGTTATTTAAATAGACATCTTTAAGTTAAAAAACATTAGAGTAAAATATCACCCCGTGCAGGGCTCGTGTCCAACCCTAATACCAACTAAATCCAGAATCTAAATAGCTCCAAACTTTTTAAAAAAGAGATGTACTTCTCAATTAATAATAAAAAGATTGACAGGCTCCTTTTTGTTTGCAGCAGCCTCCTTGTTCTCGTCCTGTGAATCACCAAAACAGAACCGAAAACACATTGTCACAATTGAATTCAATAAGTGGCATCTTCTCCACATTTATATCCTTTTGGAATTAACCAACAAAACAACTCTTTTCCAATTAAACAAAATCAGCCACCGCCTATCTATTCTTGTTCAGCCTTACCTCGTTTACTGGCTCTACATTTTGAACATTCACAGGCTCCTTTTCGTTAACAACACCACCATCCTTTTCGTTTACATCACCACCATCCTTTTCTTTCTCCTCCTGTGAATCACCAAAACAAAACCGTAAACTACATTCATATCCTTTTGGAACTAAACAAGAGCAGCCACAAAAGCAATTACTGGCTATAGCCTTACCTCGCTTTCTGGTTTCTGAACATTCAGAGGCTCCTTTTCGTTTACAGCAGCCTCCTTTGCACATTTGATTTCTTCAGCCACAGTCTATAAGGTACCACTACCACGACTAAGTAATACATTTCCTTCAGTTTATAATTTAGTTAACTAATTGATAAAACGATACCATTACCTTCAAGGACTTATGCAAACCCAGGAGCTCCTCTTCTATGTTTTGACAAGTGACGGACGATCTCCCCTTGTATGTTTAGAACATTCCCAGCCAACTTTTCAAATGTTCCTCTATCAAGCGGTGGTTCCTTTAGCCTCCTTTGCTCGAGCCAAACTCGTGCTGATGTTGCGTATTCCGAATAAGGTTCCACCAGCAATAAAACTTCGTCCAACACAGCTCAAGAAACCAACTCAACACACCAGTTAGATAAGCGATTATCAGGCCATGAGCTACATTCCTGGCTATCTCTTCCCAGCTTCTGGCGATTTTTTTAGCTGCATCATCTGCATTCTTGCCATCGAATGACTTTCTTTTTTTGCCCCCTATTTCCGATCCCTTATTTAGATCCAATACAATGTAGGCTTGGTTTCAATTCGGCAACAAGTTTTTGACCAACGTAAATCATTCCATATGGAATCAAATGCAATCAATTGGCAAATTCTAAAACTTGTTTACATCGTTAACAGACAACATAAAATTTTACCTTTATATATTTTTCATAAATAAAATATAAATAACTCCATTAAAAAATAGACATATTCTTCAAGTCAATGTGAGGTCTTACGATTGAAGGACAAACCATCATGAATATGAATATGATTAACACAAACATTGTTAAAGGGAGAATCAATGGGGCATAATCTCTAGATAGATTAAAATATTAATGGGGAGAATTCTCAAGTAGCCTTGGGGATTAATTTGTTTAAAATACTTTCGTACAATAATATAATATAAGCAGCTTTAGAACTTTTGTTTCACAATATAGTTGTTTCCAAAATTAGATGTGTAGTTACAAAAATAGACATCCAAAATGTATATTTTTGTTTCGCAGAATCATACTTTTTTATTTCAAATCTTCTCTTATCCCATTTACTTTCCTCTGAATATTTTGTCTAATAAGGTTTGGTCTTTGGATGCAACAACAATCTCTACCCTCCACACTTTCGAATGTGAAACACGTTATCAATACTAGAAAACTCTACAACTGAGTCGCAAGAAATATATACCAACATCTAAAAATTGAAAACCTAACGCAGCTACGCATACATGAAAGACTGCATCAATGGAAACAATTAATGATTTGTTAGCCAAAAAAGGAAAAAAAAAAAACAATTAGAGATTTGTAATACGCATTTTAAACGTACAACCTTCAATCCAAACATTAACATCTGAATTGACAATCTCGACAAATCGCTACGCTCATCATTTCTAATGGTGGTTCTCTCTTGTAAAGAGAGAAAAAAGGTTATCATTCTAATAATTAAAAAATCAAACCCTTTAAAATTATTAATGAAACCAAGAATGTGTCATATACAACGAAAAAACTTAGATACTCTCTCACTGTGTCATGTACAGAAACACCAAGCCAGTCATCACTAAACCCAACCTAACCATCGAACCATAGCTATAATCATAATGACCAGACGATGGCTCTCCGATCTGAATCGGGAAATTACATTGTCCTCGAGAAATATTCTGCGTAGTGATCGTCGCAAGTCCATCAAAATCACACACTTGAGCTTCTTGGTTTTGCACTTTTGCACTTGGAAATACATGTTAAACGCGTAAGACGCATTCCCATTCGCATCAAGATTCCCACAAGACGATCCGTAACAGAAAGCTGTACAGTCCGAGAGCGAACACGCGTAGTCTATGTTATCTCCAAGCTTACTTATATTACCACGACCGTTAGGGTTAAACATACACCACTGGTTTAGCAAGTACTGAACGTTTTGTGCTCCGGTTAAGAACATTTTCTGGCCTTGTCCCCGAAAATCCACCGGGAATTTCGGTTGACCGTCGTATTTGAATGACGTTCCAAGTTTCCCGGTGCAACGCTTTTCGCATCTTCGTCGATAAATCCGAAAAGATAAACCTCAATGTAACTTTTACGCATTGGGGTTCCAACGTTGTTGGCTAACCGAGGGAGCAAACCGGAATAAAACCGTTCCGCGTTTTGAACGTTTGCGTTCTTGTCTCCATCCGAGGGCCAACCAACTTCTCCAATGATCACTTCCATGTCGCCGTGATTCAAAGCGTTTAAAGAAGCTACCAGCGTGTCAAAACTAGCGTTCGTGTAGATCTAAAAAGAAAAGCTCTACTTTTTGGTTAATTCCAGCTGAAACCATTCAAGTCGAACTGTTTGGGATGTTGTGTTGTACAATAGTTTTCGACATGTGTGTTAAGATCTAGCTCTGTCTTTGTGCTTCGTGTTTCAAGCTTATGATCCTCACTTTTGTCATTGCTGTTGCCTTGGTGATGACCTCTGTGTCCGTGAATTCCTCCTACTCCTATTGACAATCCACCAAGACTTCTTTCTGAATACGAGATTCTTTGTTCCACGTCACTAACCATTGTTGAAATATATGGATTCCTTCTTAGACCTTCTGTCCATGTGAGCTCCATCCGTTGGAACAAAGGTTCTTCCAAAATCACCTGCTCGGATCTTGAATCCCCAATATGTGTTCTTAGTCCTACTCTGCTGTTCTCTAGCGTTTTCCGTGTTTTCTGAGCTCCCTCGCTTGATGTCAAGCAACTTTCTAGAGAGCAATCAGGTGGTTGATATGCTGTTTGCATCTGTTGAGGACATAGATTTTGAACTTGTTTTGTGTCTTGGAAACCAGAGTTTGTGATGATACTTTAGATACCAACTCCGAGAGTTGAACTTTGGCAGCTTCGAGTCCAGCTGCACCGAGGTTCTGCCTTCCAAGAGTCTCTTGTGCTGTCTCCAAAACAGACTGCAGATACTACCCTTGAGCCTCTATCCTGAGCTGCAAATGTCGCTGCACCTGGGTCAGTTTAAATATATCAAAAATTTAAAACTGGATGCTTTTTATCTTTCTAGATACTACAAAACTTATCCTCTCTGTCGAAGCTCTGCAAAATCATGATATTCATATTTCAAGAGCAGTGTTGTATTTGTATGTATGAATATGAGACCTCAAGTTGCTCATGAAGCCTTCTTTGGACCTCTATTTGCATTTGAAGTGCTTCACTTATTGGCGAGTTCCTGAGTGCATGCATACATATTGTTTTTGTTACTTTGGTGATAAAATTAATTAGTTAGAAGATATATATATATATAGACAAAAATAGTCATATTTTTACTTGTTTGGCTGTGGTCCAATGCTTAAACTCTCGCTTTGAATTTCATCTGCATCAGGTGTCTTTTCTTCCATCATGGTCATCATACCTATAAGAAGCATGTTACGTCTTAGACCGTTCAAGTAATTTAAAAGTTTGAAGAACGTTGTTGTTTTTGTGAATCTGATTAATGAAAACATAGTAATTTAAATAGCGTATTTTTCTTGTAGTGTCTTGTTTAAGCCACTAAACTAAAGATTCTACTTAGACATTTCAAGGACAAACAGATTTAGTCCAGAAATATTCTAAATCCGCAAATATTTCATAAAAGATGGTGTTATTATACCTTAATGATCTTGGGTAGAACAAGTTGTTGAAGTAATGATCGTTTATATTGTCCACAAAAGTGATTATCCATCTTACCTTTCTAATTCATTTTTTAACGCTTTATAAGAAATTGGGCCAACACAGAGATCTCAGATTTAAGAAACGAAAAAAGAGAGCAAAAATATTCACATACAGAAGCAAAGCTGTTTCTGAAATTTACATGCATTGACAAATAAACTCAAAAAAAATCATATAACATTCCATTAAGGGAACCCTCAGATTTCTAGAACACACTTCAAAGGTTATGATTTCCACAAGATCAAGATTGGTCCGCTGAAGTTTGGCCTAGAGAGACAGATGCGAGCGACGAAGCCCACGCTTGAGCGTTCTTTGCTCTTTCATGGAAGTTCCTTGTTTTGACGAGGCTTAGCTTCAGCCATAACCTCCTCACATCGACCATGTGAAGAACACGGCTGAACATTTGGCTTATCTCTCCAAATCTTGCCAAGTTCAGGTGATTGGGAACATAAGAAGCCCACAACGCTCTCACGCGCGTTTGTACTATAGGGAAGACGATGATTGCCATTTGTAAACAGATGAACAGAAGAGATAGTACCAAGAATGGATCTCGTCTGAATACTTCTCCGATAAATGTCCCATTGCGTAACCATGTGATCAGGTTACCATCCTCAGCGTCTAAGCTCGTTGTTGGTTCCGCTTCAACCACATACTGGACAGGTTGCAGACCTGGAAAGCCAAGAGATTCATTTTGAGTTTTTTTCAAACTGAAATGTGCTGGCCAAAGATTGAAAGTGAATCAGAGAGTAGATTGGAAGAGAACACAAGCAGATAAGTGGTTTGGCAGTTTCACCTGTGGCTTCTTCATAAAACTCAATCAGGGACGTAACATCCTTTTGACCATGGTATCGAGTCTTTGAAGTTTGATTTACAATCAGGATTGAAGGTAAGCTATGGATTCCATACCTAGAAAAGACACTGCAACAAAGCAATTAATGAAATCAGTTAGTATGACAAAAGAAAAGGCCAAACACACATCATTCTTATCGCATCATCCTTGTTGACATACTGATACTATTATCATTAAAAAATCCGATTAGGGAACAACTATGAGAAGGAACCACCGTACATGGTGCAAGTGATGAAACATCTAAGAAGCAAATTAAGATTATTTATTCACAACTAAACTATCACTATCAGTACCCAAGTTTCTTGATTAGAGTCATTCAATCCACTACCTTGCTATACTAAGTAGTATGAAAATCTCAACACAGAGTACTAAATAGGATACTTACGAGGGAAGTGCTTGAGAATGCTCCACAGCTAGGTGCTGTATTTGAGGAAACATCGAACTTAACATATCAAAGGTAGGCCGCACAGCAAGTGAGAATGGGCACCAGGAAGCGTAAAAGAGTAGTGATACATAAGCATTTCCATGGTTTAAAGCCATCAATCTGTCCAGTGAGTCTCCATCTACCTGCATGGTCCAAATTTTAGACATTCCTTCAGTTAAGAATAACGCTTCAGAGGCCTTAGAAATAAAGTTTCATGACTTCAAAACTATTGCTCCCATACTTTCAATCCACAGTAGGCAAGAGTTACAATTTCAACTTTTTTTTTAATCAATCAAAATCCAATTTTTGCAATTGGAGAGTAGACTAAACCCGCAACTGGAATCCTTTCACACTAAAGTTGATCCCTATGAGGATCTAAATGGAATCAAAGCAAGCCCCAATCCAATCGTAATAAGAAAGCTCAAGTTGAATGAACAACACCCAACCGAAAAGATGCGAGATTTTGACAAGGTACCTGGATAGGAGGAGTTGGGTAGAGAGAAGGAGGGCACTTGGCTTCTATATCGAACCGGAACAGCTCGAATTCGTAATTGCAAACGGAAAAGCCCACCCGGGAAGAAGCGGACCCGGACGGAAAGCATGACCCAGCTATCGCACACAGGAGGAGAATCGGAACCCGGATATCCATCGAACTTGAACAACTGATGGGGAAATTGAAGATGGAATTACAAGCAATTACAATCAAACCAGGGGAAGAACAAAATCTAATCTCTCAGGAATCAGAACATCTAGGGTTAAGATTGGGGGAATTCCGGATCCGATGATGTTCTTCCTTTGTTTGCAAGAATAAGGAGATCGAAAAACGTCAAACTCTGAAACTTTTACAAATTATATTTCGTCTCCTTCGATGTGTGTGTCTCTCTCTCTCTCTCTTTTCTTCTTCTGAAACACTTTTTTCTGATGATGTTGGATTTAAATATGTACAAAGCCGATCTTAAAATTTCCGGATCACCATTTAATTTTGCTTTGTCCTAACGGAAAATAAAACATTCCTACATATTTTACTTATTTTAACATTATTATATTACAAGTGAAATACGAAATGAAAAATGTGCCTTAATATTTTCCATTTTATTAGATTTTTAATAAGTATTTACATTAGTTTTGTCCCCATAACACTTTCTCCCTTTTTATATTTATTTTCTCAAAATACTTTAATTAACTCAGGGAGGATTACACTTTTTCATGAGTTAAAAGATTTCCATTTAAATCGAGTATATCCAATGTCATTTAGAAAATAAGTACAAACTTAATTTTTTGAACATACATATAAACAATCTAGCCCTGTGCATTTCGGGTTTTGGGACGGGAATTGACGGGAACGGGACGGGAATGGGAAATTTGGGAAACCAAATATGCTACCCGAAGTATTCTCATATTATAATGGGACGGGAAATAACGGGAATGAAAAGGGAACGGGAAATTCGGGAATAAAATATTAATACCCGAAGTCTTAATAAATCGGAAAAAATAAAAATATTTCGGGAAATTATGGGAAAATTCGGGAAAATACGGGAAATTACGGAAAAATTCAGAAAATTATGAGAAAATTTGGGAAAATATGGGAAAAATCGGGATAATTAAGAAAAAATATCTAATTTTCAATTTTTTATTTTTTAAACGGGAAAATTGGGAAATCCCGTACCCTTCCCGAACCATTCCCTTACCCGTTTGAATAAAAGAAATGTTCCCAAACGGGAAATTACAAATTTCCATTCCCAAAAAGTTCGGAAAATTTTAAACGGGTAAGGGTGGGAACGGGATTCCCGTCCCGAAATGCACAGGGTTAAAACAATCTATCAACTAAAATTTAAACATGGAAGAAAAAGAATAGTCTTTGGATCAATATTTGCAATTTAGTCAAAAAATGTTGGTAAAGTAAACAAGCCATTACCGAAAACAATGCTATGGATATAATTGATTGATTATTTTGCTGTTGGATGGCTATGGACCTTATGGTTTAAATTAAAAAAAAATGACCTTGGTTCTTTGTTTTTTTTTTAAGTTGGTTAATTATGAAAAAAGTTCAAGCGGGTCATGGTATTTTCTCTCTACGTTAGAAGCTGTCGAAAAGTCCTTTCGTTAAAGGAGTCGCATATTCAAACTGGTCATACTATTATGATCTTCCGTTGGTAACGTCCGAAACATTACTTGCTGTCTTAAAGTTTAGCTTGTCGGAAAGCCTGTCGTGGAAATGGATATATTCCAAAAAATTCAGCATCGTTTTTTTTTTTTCGTCTCTAAGTTTTATAAGCAGAAAGTTTTCTAGTTCCGTGGGTCAACTCATTGGACATAAGCGCCCTGTGCACAAAAGAGCGTATAGATTTATGCAGGGCCACTCGAGCAAAAAAAGAGGGGTTTATAGATATATTTTTTTAAAATGAGAACAAATGCTAAATGTTCATAAATTTGGGGCCATTTATTAGAAATAAAATAAAATTATGGGGCTTATTTTTAATACTAATAACCAAAAAAAAAAAATTGGGACCAAGGTAAATGTTTCATTAGGCTTTGTCCAGGGCCGGCTCTGGATTTATGCTGAGCAAGTTATGAATGCATAGAAGAAACGCATCATGGTTTTTATGAAGAGACATACTCACATACATAACCAACATTCCGTGAGTTCAATAAATCCCCACATCACAGATTGATAATAATACAACAATACAAGATAAGATAAGAAAAAATGCACATTCACTAATCTGATGTTCCATCGACATGAAGATACTTAGGGGGGAGTTGGAGCAGCCCACATTCTATAATACTCCATGATTTAGTGACGACTGTGAACTCAAAGCAAGGCTCGTTGGAAGTGACATCTGCTTCAAATTCAAAGGTGTACAAATGCCCTGTTACAGCAAATGGAGATAGATGGTGGTGTCCCGGTCTGCATGAAACAATGGGGCCATTCTGTATGTCCCTGATCCTATATGACACATGCAAACTGTGCCTACCACGAGGTTGACCCTCCTCCATATAATCCAGCACAACGCAACCCTTAAATCTCAAGGGTTTATGAAGAGGCCTTTCATTTAGCTTCACTGTTAGGGTACGTCCAGTAGCTCGGTCGCTAAAGTAGGCAGGGACTTCTCCACCGGGTAAGATTGCAACATTAAAATTCGATGCCTGAATGATGAGATCTCTGGCTTCTTGATTTAGTTGGAAGCAGTTGCGGAAGTTGAGATGAATATCTGGATTGCCAAAGGAGCAATCTAGTCTCTCCAGGGACTCGCAATTTTCTGCATCTAGGAATAGTAGGGAACCTGGAAGCTGTGGGAGTGATACCAGCTTCTGAAATCCGTTTAGTAGAAGCCGACGTAGACGAGAAAATCTCTTGATCCATGGAACAAGCTCTGTTATATCTTTATCAGCCAACTCCAAATCTGTGATACTGTTAAGAGCATGCGGTAAGTCCTTGAGGTTTTCCCGGTATGACATATGCAACTCTTCAAGACGAGGCCATGACGTAACCGCCAAGGGAACTTCTTCTACTGGAGTCCCATTGAGCATGAGACGTTTAATATTTGTGGATATCTCAGGAAAAGTTTTCAACATGGGACAATTCCTGAGATAGACTTCCTCAAGAGACTTCATGTTGATGTTAATCGGAAGAACCTTTAGCTTTGAACACCTTTCCAAATGCAACTTCCACAAATTATGTAGGTTTCCGATTGAAAAAGGGAGTTCCACCAGACTTGAGCAGTCATCGAGAGCCAAGATCTTGAGGTTAGTGGCATTCCCAATGGAATAGGGGAGCTCCACAAGACTTGAACACCCATTAAGGCTCAAACTCGTGAGATTAATGGCATTCCCGATAGAGGAGGGGAGTTTCACCAAACTTAAGCATCCAGTGAGACCTAATGCCCCTAGATTAGCGGGATTCCAAAGAGAAGAGGAAAGCTCCACTAGACTTGAGCATCCACTGAGATCCAGTTCATCGAGATTAGTTGCAGTGGAGAGATCAGGAAGCTTTTTCAGGTTTACACAATGACTCAGATCCAACCTCTTCAGATTTCTAAGCGGCTGTACAGATAAAAAAACGATTAGTGAATGAGGAGGAGTGGTGCCGTAATTACAAGCTAAAAGGAAACAAATGTTATATGAATAAAATTGTTTGTTTCTCTCTCTTTTTTCTTCTTCTTTGTTTCACTTACTTTATTTCCGTCCCACAACTTCTCAAGCTTGCTCCCTGGCATGGATAGGTCGACGAGGAACTTGGGATAAAAATTAGGAGGCAACGATGTCATCGGGAAACGGCTCCAACCTAGTAATCGAAGTTTTCGAGATATGGAGCTGAAACTTTGCGGAAGGCACAATCTATTGCAATCACCACCGATTTTTAAGAATTGGAGATTAGGCATTCTTTCAAAGGCTCTTTCAGTAATATACAATTTGTCCTCCTCGGTCTCATTTAAATTGAGAGATATTCCTATCAGACTTTTACCACCCTGAAAAACGGAGACAATGGATTTAGCAAAAAAAAAAAAAAAAGAAAAAACCGGAGACAATGATTGCATGGTTACTTATCAATGCAGTATAATGAAATACCAATGTTGGCAAAACTTACTGATGTATCATCACTAAGTACTTCACAGACATCGGTTGCATCAAGCAAAAACTGGCGCTCCCCAGGGTTACGAATGCCAGGCTCGTTACCATATTTTTTCCGCACAATTTCTCCGCCCAGCTGGACCAGCAAACTATTTATCTCTATATATCCAGTGACGATTGATAAAAGAGATCTATCAACTAGAACGTCAAGTCTTTGTCTCAAGTCCGAGAACGTCGTGGCAAGAATTTCCTTCAGACTCTCAACACTTCTAGTGATGTTGAAATAGTAGGTTATATGAAGGAATAAACTTTTCTCTTTCTCAGATAAAGCATCATAGCTGAACTTTAAAATACCCTCAATTTCTCCATTAAGGCAACTCCTTAACTCTGGTAGTGCATCTTCCCACTCCTGCTTCGTCTTTCTTCGGAAAAAGGAGCCAATAACCCTTAGTCCCAAAGGGAGTTGACCGGCGAGAACTGTAACTTCCCAGGCAAGCTTCTCGAAACCAGCTGCAGGAGATTTTTGTTTGAAAGCATACGTACAGAAGATTTCAAGAGAATTAGTAGGAATACCCACCTTGTAAATGTGGTTGATCCCATGTGCCTTCAAAATATTTTGATCTTGCGCGTTGTTATGATAATACGACTTCCATGGCCAAACCACCAAGTTTCTTTCGCCATGGCCTCTAGTTGAACCAACTGATCCACGTTATCAAGAACAACAAGAACTCTCTTGTCATTCAGTCTTTCTTGTGCAGCTCCTAGATGAGTAATCTTCAGTGCTTCCTGGTTGATGATTTGGGATACAAACTTTTGCTGCAGTGCCAACTTCACATTGTAGTCATCTGAACAAACTGGTCTTGTGTGCATTGCCTTGACGTTCGTCATAAAGACACTCAAATCAAATCTGCCAGAGTGTTGGTTAAACAGACATCTGGCGATGGTGCTCTTGCCAATCCCAGGCGGCCCCCAAATCCCTATCATCCTCACCTGATCATCATCCAAATCTGGCCGTAATTCTAAAACCTTATCCATCTTCTCCATGTGAGCTTCCATTCCAACAAAGTCGTCGAAGTCCCTTGATCGCGTGGAATCAAACAATTTGTTCGAAACATCAGTCGCAATTTTTTCCACCATTTCCGCGTCATTTCCACTAACAAAAAGAAGGAGAATTTATCGAGACATACATCAGTTTAAATAGCCAAAAAAAAAAAAAAAAAAAAAACCCTAGATCTCTTGGTTGAGAATAAATATTGTTTGAAAGCTGTATATAGTATATAGTTCGTGTGATGTGGTTATAAAGATGATGATCTAAGGGAGCAAGTGAAAGTCAAAAGGACGAACCTATTGCTTGAATGGTAACCAGCGATTGTGGCCACTTGTGTCAAAGCTTCACTCCAACTCCTAATAACCTCACTTGTTTTACCTTTACAAGTGTTTCTGAAGACTTTCCCAAAATCTCCGGCTTGCTTCTTTATATCAGATGGTTCCACATCATAGAAAATGACCATCACTGTATAACCCAAATCTTCGTTGCACTTCATAATCTCCACCAGTTCGTCAAGACACCACGACGAAGAAGCGTATTTTTTCGAGAGCAATACAATCGCGATCCTCGATCCTCGGATTGCCTTTTTGAGCTCAGGGCCGATAAATTCTCCTCTGGTGATTTCGTTATCAATGAATGGGTCGATTCCTTTGCTCTTTCACTCTTTGAGAAGATGACTGAGAAACGATTTTGGGACATCTGCTCCGTGGAAACTCGGGAAGACATGGTGTATCCAATTACGGGGCAAAGAAAATGGAGGAGCCGAAAGAGATGAAGATGATGAAATCACTGTTTCGTTATTTTTACGGAATCTGAATTTTCTGTAAAGCATGAATATGGTTGTTGCAGCAGCACAAATCGTGAGTAAAAAAGAAGAATCCATTAGAGAAAGATCGAGAGAGAAATGAAATATCTCACAATGTTTTTTCACAAACTAGCGGAAACGGAGAGAGAGAGAGAGAGAGGGCTTGTTTGGTCAAATGTAGATTGGAGTACCTTTTTATTATGAGCCGACAAGACTAGTTCCACTTCATTAATTACAACAGATCATAGGACCAAAAAAGATCGTAGAGGGCATGATCATAGTACCTTTTCATTATGAGCCGACAAGACTAATTCCACTTCAATCTATTACAATTGTACTTTTTGACGGAAAGGAGGAGGATATTCTGTTTGAAGGAGGAGGGCATGATCTGTTAATTACTTTAGTTTGTGGCATTAACAGATCATAGGACTAAAAAAGATCATAGGAAAAGAGTTAATTACTTTAGTTTGTGGCATTCTTTTGCAATTGATATAGAGTTGTTTTGTCGATATTTAATTTCTTGAGCTTTTGTTTGTATGATATCCTTGGAAGTGGTTTGATCATGAATGTTAAGAGTTGCATTCTCAGCAGAGGAATGTATTTGCAGAATACAAACTTGAGACAGCAAGAGAAACTGCAAACAAGCACGGAGAACTATCAAAAACTAGTGTAGTTACCACTGAGATCAATAGCAATAAGAGAAGAGTTTCCAACATTATCCGATTTCTCAAATGGTCTTTTTTTCTGGGGCAACATGCATGCCAGTTCTAGCAAGTTAGCAAAGCAATCAACATGCATCCATTCAAACATTGGCCACTCAGAAAGTCCCCTGGTCAGAACCCTTAAGATATGATCCACCGGAAGGTTTATCCGATAGCTACACAATTCAGCAGAGAAAAACCGTAAGCTATAAATCAGATTCTTAGAAAGAAGAAATCGAGTGCCAAAGATACACATATTAAGCTAAAAACATTGAATATCATTCCGCAAACAAATTGCAAAGACCATTGTACTTATAACTTTACTTGGGTTAAAGCAAAGGTCGAAAGCTGGAAATAGCATTAAAAAGGATTCCGGATAATTGTTCGGGATTTTGAACCCGACGTGAATCGAACACGCAACCTTCTGATCTGGAGTCAGACGCGCTACCATTGCGCCACGGATCCGGATGCAATATCACCATTAAAATTAGATTTATCTTATAAGTATTGCTCGAATTGTCTTTCTGCGAGACTATTGCACAAGCATGTTTTTGTTGGAAAACGTTCAGCTTCTGAATTGATATGATTTGTGTAATCTGCTTGGATTTAGTCACCCATGGCCTTTGTTTCAAGTCATATGCTTGTCTTGATAAGATAAAAAAGGTAACATCACATCTTAAGGAGCAGCATTTTGCCTTCATCTAAAACAGAGAAAGTTACAACAGACACATCAGTTTCCATGGCGCTCCAGGTTAGTTTCAGGCAATAATGCAAAGCCTCTTAAAGCTGGAGATGAAGATATTGAGAGAGATAATAAAGACTGTTTCTTCCATCTTCGTTCTTAAGCCAAACTCAGTTTCAAGATTTGCTGCAATGAAGAGATCTCTTAGGACTTTTTCACTTTTTTTGCAGTAACTGATATTTAGATCGCTAAGCCATTATAAGTGAAACAATTTTTATGATTGATCAAGCAAAACTTTTCTGTAACTTGTAATAATTTGATCTCTGTTATACAAAAATGGCATTTACATAGATAATTTCTGATCCTCTAGAAAAAACGCTATTGAGGGTAAAAGAGGAGAGATAAATGTCATCTATTCACACCGAATACTCCTCTATCTCTAGTTTGAGTGAAAAAAAAAAGAGAGAAATGTTAATGCTTTTTTTGTTGGATCATATTCATCCTTGGATCTGAGAAGTTACAGTGAGGAACGTATCTTCAGGACAAGGTATCGTCAAGCCACCCATTGGATGATCAAACCCAAATTCTTCTTCAGCTTTACTTAGAAGAGCTTGGAACGAAGGCTGGTTCAAGAATGAGACTGGCACAAGGTGTCTCTGCTTCTTCTGACTCTCACCGACGTACACGGCAAGAAACCCTTTTGGTGCTTTGCTTGTTCTTGCTAAGGAGCCACCAAGAATCTTCTTTGCACTAAAGAGACTTCTCACCAACGCCATTTTCTTGTATGGTTGATCTTGATTAATTTTTGTGAAGAAGTATGGATACAAATGAGATTCAAGTTCTGGATTGCTTCTTGTTAATTCTTATGTATATATAGATCTGCCATCTGTGAGTGAGTTAAAACTTCAAACCTGTCTGAAAATTAAACAATGGTGTCTACAAGTGTGGGACATACAAGAACAAATTTTTCTTCACATGGTGATGTTCTCACAGTTAAAGCAGAAGTCTTGAAATCTGTACTCACATAGGACCAAGAGAACAAGATCACATGTTGACGTCATAGTAGAAGTTTCTTTGTGGTGATTAAATCCATCTAACTAACCACCTGTCACAATTTGCCTGCAGACACCTTTTATATATATAAAAAAACAATATTTGAATGATCAAGAAGACAAGAAGAGGGTAAAGTTTGCAAAAGGAGACAGAGAAAAAGGAAATTGCATAAAAAATTCCGGAATAGTTTCGGGGTTTTGAACCCGACGTGAATCGAACACGCAACCTTCTGATCTGGAGTCAGACGCGCTACCATTGCGCCACGGATCCGGATGTATATATCGCCCTTAAAAGTTTATTTGAATTATCTGTATTTCTCGAATTTCCTTTATAATATCAAATTTTTAATAAACACATCAGATAACAAATCTGAGAATTCTTTCCGAGTACTTTGTTTGATTCGATCGTTTATTGTTACACAAAAATGCCATTAAAATTGACAATGGTTTATATAAATTTCTGTCTAACTAGAAATATTTTTCAATGAAGAGTAAAACCCTTCAAGTCTAATCAGTTGTCGAATACGTTTTTTTTTTAAGTGATAACACATATCTGATTAATTCCGATTAAACAAATCACACTGAGCAATTAATGCAAAAACAACGACTCGTACAAATTACAATACATGGTGGATTGCATACAAAACGATCTGGTTGCGCATCATCAGCCTGTGGTGAAGGAGCTTCATAAGTCGACATAATCGGTGAAGAATCTTCATTTGCCAACATAGTCGGAGCAATTTCTCCAGTTGCTTCAACATTTGGAACTGTTACGATACTCATCACTACAAACCAAGACAAACCAATATACACATGTTGTTATAAATAAAAGTTGTCCACATATAATTTGTTTTTCCATACATAAGAAATATGAATTCTAATTACCGATTGTAACAGCTAAGAGGACAACAAAAGCAGACTTCATTGTCTTCGTTTTTTTACTTGTCGAGAATATTATTGCAATATGATGATGTTGTGATCCGATATTGTTTTAGCTATTATCAAACCATTTTTATAGCATGGAATAGTGGTATCAATTTTTTTTGGGTCAGCAGTCAAATACTGAGAAGAAGTTACCATATTGGATTAAATCCAAAGCTTTGGAGGAAAAAAATCTGATACACTTTGACCAAAATGGTGGTCTTTGACTGAGAAGTTTCTAAGACCAAAATGGTAATTGGTTATTTTCTTTTAGTGTTTTACTGGTCAAGATTCTTTAGACAGACTCTGACCGTGTTAGTTAGATGGATTCAATCATTATAAGTCAATTCAAAGAAACACCCTCTATGGCCTTACCATGTGATTTTGTTTTCTTGGTCCTGTATGAGTATCGATTGTCATTTGTTCTGCTTCAGAACCATGTGAAATACATTGTCTTTGTATGCCCCACACTTGTAAACATCATTGTTTTTCAATTGATTATGTCAGACATGTTTCAACCCATTCATTTGATCTATAAATATTCAACCTCGAATCAAAAACAATATCATCAAGCAAAAGCAATCCCGATCTTGGATCTTTCTAGCCTTTTTCCTTTAATCCCATACATCTTCAAGAATCAAACTTTCAGACAAGAAAATGGCTTTGGCCTGGTGAGAAGTATCTTCAGTGCAAAGAAGATCCTTAGCAGTTCATTAGCATGAACGATCAAAACACCAAAAGGGTTTCTGCCAGTGTACGTCGGTGAGAACCAGAATAAGAAGCAGCGATACTCTGTGCCAGTCTCATACCTAAACCAGCCTCTCTTTCAAGCTCTTCTCATTAAGGCCGAAGAAGAGTTTGGATTTGATCATCCGATGGGTGGCTTCTGAAGATACTTTTATCAGTATAACTTCTCGAATCCAAGGATGATCAATGATGATCGTCAGTAGACAAACCTTAACATTTTTCTGTAAATAGATTGACAAATTTTCCATCTTTTTGTTTTTTTTTTTTTTTTTTTTTTAGTCATAATTTTTTTTTTTATTCATCTTCTTTCTTACAAAGGAACCAGAATACAAAAGAAGATGATTGAAAAAACTGATGAAATAAAAACAAAGAGATATACATAAGCTATAAGCTGAAACTCGAGAGAAGAGACTAGATCTGAAAGAATTCGAACCAAGTATAGATGAAGCTCGGCTGATGAACCGTAGATAGAAGATTTGTTCCATCTTTCTACCAAAAGATTTGTTCCAAGGGAATATGGATGGATGGATAGAGATTCAATGTGAATGACCGTTTTTACGTAATAAACGATGATATCAAACATAGATAATCTCATCTGATGTGTTTATTATAATATTATTAATTATACATATTACGTGAATCCAAAACACATATTAGTTTCCTAAGTTTTGATCATAACGAAAATACTTTTGAACAAAGAAAAGCTTTGGTGCGAGTTTTTCTTCATACAACTCTCAAATGTAATGATTAATGTTGTAGCTAGGCAACACATGTCAAATAAGTTTTTTTTCTTAGTGAGTTCATATCTTATTATATCGATTAAACAAGAGAAAACTTGAAAAATTAGCATAAACAAACACAACGAATAACTTGTTGAAAGGAATAACAGGTCACACGACACGCTTCGCTACAGTGAAAATTTTGGGGTTTCACAATCGACGCCGAAGCTTCATGATGCAACACAACACGGGGAGTTTCTTCGGATAACAAACGTTTTCCCTCAACATTTCCAACTGTTATAATATTCATCACTACAAAACCGAACCAATACGTTATTATAAATATATAAAAACATGCATGTAGACTTTTTCTTTTCTTTTTATCTTACAGTATTGAAATATGAAATTTTACCGGATATAACAGCCAAGAAGATAACGATAGCATGTTTCACTGATATTTTCTCCATTGTTTTAGATGTTTGATGATGGTATATGCTGCCTAAACCGTTTTTATAGTACGGAAAAATATTGTTTTAGTCAAATATTTTCTCAAACTATTAAAAGAAACTCATTAAACTACACAAGAGTAAATTAATTCTCTTCACCAAATTCAGTTAAAAAAAAAAAAATCAAGATCAAATCCTGACATTGAACATGGAAAATTAATCCACGTTGACTGAAAATGGTGGTCAAGTAGAGACAAAATGCGTTAGAGATTTGTGTGTCAGAGATTTCTTGTTCTCTTGGTGAACAACTTGAGGCCCCCACTTATGTATCCATCGAAAACAAACCTTTGTGTCCTACTGTGTCATCTATCATATTCATAACCAGATTAGCATCTATGAGAAAGACAGAACCATGTGATAATATTTATTCATCTATGTCCCACACTTGCTAATCATTCATTTGATCTATACATACAGCCTCAAACCAGAACGAAAATCAACAACCACAAAGCAATCAAGAACTTCATTCTCCTTACTCATTCGTTTGATCCCATACATTCTCAGGACTTATAAGAATCAAACGTCCAGAACAAAAAAATGGCTTTAGTGAGGGGTCTTTTCGGCGCAAAGAAGATTCTTGGTGGTTCTTTAGCAGGAACCAGGAAAGCAAATTCAGCACCAAAAGGGTTTCTTGCGGTGTACGTCGGAGAGAGACAGGAGAAGCAGAGATACATTGTACCAGTCTCATACTTGAGCCAACCTTCCTTTCAGGCTCTTCTCAGTAAAGCCGAAGAAGAGTTTGGGTTTAATCATTCGATGGGCGGCTTAACGATCCCTTGCCCTGTAGATATCTTTATTGGCATTACTTCTCAGCTCCAAAGATGAAGATGTTCCAACAAAAATACATTAACATTTGTTTTACTTTTCAAACTAGAGATGGAGAGTAATTCTGTGAATATATGACTTTTTTCTTTTTCTTCCTCCTTTCTTATTGGAAGAGTTTCAGAGGATTAGAAACTTTAGTGTAAAGGCCATTTTTTTTGTAATAGAGATCAAATCAATACAAGTGACAGAACCTTTTTGCTGACAGAATCGTGAAATCTCTGTTACTGCCAAAATATAAAACGTTTTAAAAGATTTTTTATTTTATTTTATTTTTTTAAAGAGATCTTCGTTGCATAAAATCTTGAAACTGAGTCCGTCTTAAGAACGAGAATGGAACAATAAATCTCTGTTTATGTCTCTCTTGCTTTTTCTCAAACGTAACACAGTTTAACCCCTTTTGTATCTCGACATAGTTAAAGAGAATCTAAACAGAGTAACCCCTTTTCCAAGTTACTATAATGAAGACAAAAAAAGCTTTAATTGTGCCACCTGATGATGTGAAGTTTACTTTGTCTCTCATCAAATCAACCATATGACTTTGTCTCCAACGGTGACAATTGGGACCCTCCATTGATTCATCATGATTGTGCTCATCATCATATCAACACCACAAAAGACAAATAATATAATAGAAAAAACTTTAGCCACATAAATTTCCTTCAAAGCATTACCATGTGATCCTATTTCTGGATATAGTTGAGAACAACTTATATAGTGATACTCTTTGTTCTACTGGTGAAAAACTTCATGTCCCCACATAAGTTTGTTCATATAGAAAGATTTGGTCATGAAAAATCAATTTCGACCAGAGAGGTTGAGAGAAGAGGACAAAAGACTCTTGTAATACATGAAGATACAAGAGCATATGAGAAAACATAACCATGTGACGCTCCATTCATGTATGCCCCACAAAACACTTCGTCGATCTCTTTATATACCAACCCAAAACAGAATCACATCTTCATATCATCAACAACAAGAAGTAATCCAAGAACTTGAAACTTCAAAAATTTAAAAGACTTTTTAAGTTTCAGAAAACAAAAAAAAATGGCTTTGGTAAGAGGTTTCGTGGCTGCAAAGAAGATTATTGGTGGCTCTGTAGCAGGAACGAGGAGAGAAACTTCAGCACCAAAAGGGTTTCTTGCGGTGTACGTCGGAGAGAGCCAGAAGAAGAAGCAGAGATACATTGTGCCGGTCTCTTACTTGAACCAGCCTTTGTTTCAAGCTCTTCTCAGTAAAGCCGAAGAAGAATTCGGTATTAATCATCCGATGGGCGGCTTGACGATCCCTTGTCCTGAAGATACTTTCCTCACTGTTACTTCTCAGATCCAAGGATGATCAACATCTGAACAACAAAAAGTTTTGAACATTTTTTTTTACTGACAATTTTTCAATCTTTCTTAATGAAAGATTTGATCCAGAGGATTAGAGATTCCAATGTAAATACCATTTTTGCGTAGCGAACGATGTAATCAAACCGAAGATCCATAAAGATTTATCAGATTTGTTTATCTGATGTGTTTATGAACGCAAAAAATCCGAAAGATTTCAGAAAATCATGATCAAATAAATACCCAAACCGGGTTTAGACCAATATTTCGGTTTTTAGGAATCTCCTAACCAAACAAACTGAACATAACCGAAGCCATAAAATACCAGACTTTTGAACCGGCAAAACAATTTGGGCGTCGGTTGCAGGTTGAAGAACAAGTCCAAACCGGGTACACTTACACACCAAGATCAAACCGATACCCGGTTTGGATTTTATCGACATTAGGACGAAATTTCGGTCGAACTAATCGTACAGAACCGAAGCCCATAACCAAGAAAATTTGCTTCGGCGATGTGAATGGGTTTTGGTAACCGAGAATCGTGAGCCGGTTTTAGTCACTGAGAATATGCAATACAGAGTTTGTCTGTTAACAAAGCAACCCTCGCAGGAAAATATTTTCCGTTCTTCGATTTGTCAGTGACTTGTCTCCTAGTTTCTCTGTGTATCTCTTTCTCTCTCTCTCTCTCTCTCTCTCGATCTGACTCCAAATTTAATTCAACTACTCCTTGGGCCTGCACGGGTTTTTGTTTGTTTTCCCCTGGAAAGTTCGATTGTGAAGATGCGAGAAATCTCCAGTTTCTTATACATCACTCTAATCGGATCCTAAGCGTGCTTCGTTTCTCGTCCAGTTCGAGGCTGTTGCAGCGACAATTGTCCTCCTTTTACCCTGGATCTCGCCTTGAATTCTTCGTCCTGGGTAAAAATTCAATTAATTTATAAAACAATGGAGAGAAGAAGCTCGCTCGCTCTCGGGTTTTTGTGAATTTTTGAATTCCGCCTCTGTATTTTTGATGATCTGAATTTGGATTCAGGGTTGTCTAGTTGAAGAAGGAGCTCGATTTCGGGCTGGTAGAAGATGGTGTTCAAATCAAGGATAAAATGGATTGCGCTCTTTGTGATGATCTTATCAGTGGGATCTCTGGTTGTTCATCTTTCCATGACAAAGTCTTCAGGTGTACAGTTGGCGTATTATGCAAGAGATACCCTTTGGCAAGATTTTGATTCTCTGTTAGGGGCACAGGTACAAAATCGATTTTGAATTGAATTCTGGGGGTTTCAATTTGATTTGAAATGAGTGATTCAAGAATAATGTCGTTTGCCTTTTTTTTTTTTGGGTTTTTGTCTTTTTGTTCACTGTTGCAGGATTTTAGAAATAAGCACTTATGGCGACCTGTAAAATCGTTAGAGACCTTGCAGCCCTATGCCAATCCAAGAAATAGTTTCCCTGGTACTACATCTAACATTGTTTTCTTGAACAAAATGCATTTACAAGAGTTTCTAAGACGACACAATTTAGACTTTTAGCTGCTTTGATGCTCAATTGTATTCAAGTTGGAGTGTTGAATCTCCAGTAGTGTTTGTATCCATTTTGCATAAACCCATTGACAGATATAAATTCCATTATGGATGTTCTATGTTGAGTTCGATACTTGTTTGAATATAAAAGTCACTTGGGGTCTTTTGTGAGCTTTGTTCTTTGGGAATCCTATCGATTTTTTTTGTTAATTTTCCTTGGTACTATCTCTTTGCAGCGCCCAGTTCAAAAAACAATGGCTTCATTTATGCAAAGATATTTGGTGGATTTGACAAGATAAGATCTTCTGTATGTATCCGTTGACTCGAGAATTTGAGATTCCTCTATATTTTTCCTGTTATGCATGTTGATAACATCTTTGCAAATTTTCTAGATATGTGATCTTGTCACCATATCCAGGCTTCTAAATGCTACTCTTGTCATTCCAGAGCTTCAAGAAAGTCTTCGCTCAAAAGGCGTTAGGTACGCCTAGCTCTATCCTTATGCTGTTCTTTGAATCCTTGCACGTTTCTCCATTATTTTCTGTTAAAGCATGTTTCTTTACCTTGGTATCAGACTCTTCTTTACTCTAGTGTATTTTTACATGCTGTGCAGCAACAAGTTCAAGAGTTTCTCATATCTTTATGATGAAGAGCAGTTTATATCCTTTCTGAAAAATGATGTTATAATTGCGAAGACCCTCCCTGAGAGCTTGAAAGCCGCAAGAAAAAGGAATGAGTTCCCTCTTTTTAAGCCCAAAAACTCTGCATCACCAAAATTCTACCTCGAGGATGTATTGCCAAAGTTAAAGAAAGCTAAGGTTATTGGATTGATCGTCTCTGATGGCGGATGCTTGCAGGTATTGAGTACTTTTCTCTCCCTTAGAGTGTTAAATCTTGTATGCAGTAACTTCAACAAAGCTGTGTTGTTTTTCAGTCAACTTTGCCAGCTTCAATGCCTGAACTTCAAAGACTAAGGTGTAGAGTTGCCTTCCATGCCCTCCAGCTTCGTTCAGAAATCCAGGTGCTGGGGAAGAAGATGGTTGAGAGGTACTCGTGATACTTGGAATTTAAAATTTAATTAAAGGAACGAAAACAAGAGATAGTTATGGATTTGTAATATTAAGGAGGGGGACAAAAATTACTTGCTAAGCTTTTGTTTCCTTAATTATAGAATACAGAGTACCTTAGCTGAGAACTATTATAGCTTTCAGGGGTCGCCTTTTTTAATTTAGCTGGAGATCTTGAGGTGGAGTACAATGTAACTAAAAATGACTATACCTGTGTGTCAGGATTTTGTCCATCTACCTTAAAAATAGTCGCTGACAGAATTTACGTATTCTACCTTTTCCAGGTTGCGTAAATCAGGTCAACCCTTCCTAGCTTATCATCCTGGCTTAGTGAGGGAAAAATTGGCATATCATGGTTGTGCTGAGCTTTTCCAGGTAAAAGTTTTCACCTTCTTCATCTGTATTCTTGATAGAACAAAGTAATTTTTTTCTTGTGTACCATTTGTGCTTGTGTTACATATGGAAGTAGTTTTAGCAGTGGAATCGATTTTTAACTCTAGTCATCCTTTCAATTCTTAAGGATATTCACAGTGAACTTATCCAGTATCGGCGGGCTCAGATGATCAAGCAAAAGTTTATTTCAGAAGCACTAATTGTAGACTCGCACTTGCGCAGGGACAATGGCTTATGTCCTCTCATGCCAGAAGAGGTAGAACTCAGAGCTTCTCTCAAGTCATGCTAAAAATGGTTTTTTGGTCATTTATACATCTCGTTACCCTTTATGTTTGCCTTCATGGTGTCTCTTGAGAGCTGAATCTGTCTCATAAGCTTCTATGTTTACATGTAATACACTGTTTCCAAGCCTGAACATCCCTTATTGGCATTCTAATGCACCAATTGGATCGTTTCCGTACTCCTGTGTCTGATGGAACTGCACTGGCTTTTGTAATGCTAAGGGTTTATCGGTATTGAAATTTTGCAGGTTGGAATTCTTTTGAAAGCATTGGGATATTCTCAAAAAGCGATTATATACTTAGCTGGTTCTGAAATGTTTGGCGGCCAACGTGTTTTGATACCTCTGCGTGCCATGTTCCCTAATTTAGTCGATCGGACTTCTTTATGTAGCATGGAGGAATTATCAGAATTGGTTGGTCCTGAGATACCTCTTCCAGAAAATACGTATGAAATGCCTCCTCGAAAAAGCGATAAGCAGCTCAAAGAAGAGTGGAACAAGGCAGGTCCTCGGCCTAGACCTCTCCCTCCTCCTCCAGACAGACCTATCTATCAGCACGAAAAAGAAGGGTGGTATGGTTGGCTTACAGAGAATGATACAGAACCAAGCCTTTCACCTATGGATCTTAGGAATCAAGCACACAGGTTACTATGGGATGCACTTGATTTTGTGGTATCTGTAGAAGCTGATGTGTTTTTCCCTGGTTTCAACGATGATGGTAGTGGGTTGCCAGATTTTTCAAGTTTGGTAATGGGTCAGAGACTCTATGAAAGACCCTCGTCACGAACATATAGACTGGACAGGTAAGAAAGTTAATTTCTCGACAGTTAGTAATTACATTCTGAAGTTGAAACTGATCTAGAGCTTTGTTGGCTTTAGCTCCCTTGTCCATAGTTAGGTTGAATGCAGATATTTGGTCTATAGAACTTGATGGAATATCTCTTTGTAAAATAATTAACAAGTGTTTACTGATTTTCTCAAACAGGAAAGTTATTCAAGAACTTTTCAACATTACCCGTGAGGACATGTACCATCCTAACCGTAACTGGACACTTCGTGTTAGGAAATATCTTAACTCAAGTTTGAGTGAAAGTGGGCTTATCAGGCAGTCTATGCTGTCGAAACCAAGGTTGTTTCTTTCGCATCCACTTCCTGAATGCTCATGCAGAACATCAGCCCTTGAGGATTCCAAGCAAATACGAAGTGATGATGGCAGATTTCTCTATGGAGGTGAGGATGAATGCCCTAAATGGATAAAATCAGCTGGTATGGAAAAGAGTAAAACTGATGATGGTGATCAGCCTGATTATGAACATGACCTTCTCACTGAGCAGTCAGAAACCGAAGAAGAGTTTGCAAAAAGTAAGGTGGCTTCAGCTTTTGACCAGGATGAAGAATGGGATCCTAACGACTAAGTGTGACAAGGATGCAAATTCTGCCGTCAGGTGTCATTTGATTCTTTCAGAGAAGGCGAAGAAGCAAACACACGGAGGTTCTTTTCTTGTTTTCTACAGTTTCCGGCGGCTTTTTCCCCCCTTTCTGAGAATAAGCTTTTAGTGTTATTCTTTTGTTAGTAGTTCCGTGCAAATTAGTTGCATACTCTTTATACGTCAAAACCTTCTCAAAGATATTGGTACTGCCTCCAAGCGCCCTTATGCAGCAACGCAGCAAAGTAAAACCACTATGCTTCATCCTTCTCGAAGGTCTTCCCATGAAGCAAATGTGAAACTGGAGGTATCTTTTATTCTTTTTCTCATCATTGTAAATCTGATAAAGGTTCAAATTCAGATTCTTTTGTCCCTTTTTCCCCCAATAGTTTTTTTCTTTTCTTCTGGATTTGTTTTGACACACTACAGATATGAAAGAGAAACGTAAATTTCAATAGAGTTTTGATATTCACTTGCTCTCTCCTGATTCTATCCACATCCAAGTTTGCTTTGCTGAAATGGTATGATACATGTATGTATATGCTATATATACTGTTGTATACAGAACAGAAGCTCCAGAACCAGGGAGAGGAGAGAACCCTAGGCACCGTTTTTCTGTTTCCATGGTTTGAGAACAGAGGTAACGGTAATGATGATGATGACAAGAAGGATGAGGATGGCAATGCACATCCACTTCCTTGAACTTTTTTGCTTTTTTATTGCCTTTGTTAGGTCGTTGTTCCCGGATTGAACATGATCCACAGCGCTCGAGACCTGTTAGAATAGAAACAGAGTATAAGAAGGATTTTGAAGAAATCTAAACTTAGGGCTTAATCAAAAGACTGTTACCATATTCTCTATGCTGTCTAACATCTCTCCCTGTGCATCCACCAGCACGGCCATATCAAGAAACACCTACACCAGAAACATGAATCAATTCGAAGAATCTTGTGTGTTTTTGGTAAATCGGATCGAGGTTTACCTGTTGAAGGTCAAGAAGTTTCTTCTCTAAATCTCTTACAGCGTCATGGCGTTCCTGAATCTCAGCCAGTGTATCCATTATCTGCAGAGAGCCTCAAAATAACGTTACTTGGTATACACGCAGCAGTTGTCTTGTTACACAGGTCATCATGTTATTTGCCGGTATATAAGTACCAACCTGACCTCGACCTTGCTCCATGATTGCTTTCTGGAAAATCTGCTCACTGTCTCCAGTTTCAATCAATCTATCGACAATCTACACACCCGAAAACGATTATCATGTACTGGTTTGCTAAAACACATGTAAATTGAGAAAAACAGATATGTCCTTGCCTCTTCATCAGCTCGTTGGCCAGTCACTACCATCGTCAAGAATCAAAACAACACAAAAGAGGAAGAAAACAAAAATTCTATATCAGAAGATCATTTAATGGGACAGATGAATCTTTAGACAGATTCTCAATTCAAAACCTGTAAACACACGCCTCTCTACAACTTCTCTGTATTCTTGGTGAATGTTCTGTCTTAGAGTCTGCAGTGAACCAATTTAAAAGCTTAGGACAACTTTTTTAGAGAGATTTTAAGAATTTTCAGAACCACTCTTCTTTAAACTTACTTGGAATTCAGATATCTTGTCCTTGAACTTCTTTTTCACCGCGCTGCGGATTAAAAAAAAAAATGCTTCAAGGAAGAGATAGACAGCGAAAAAGAGTGAATCTTGAAGCGTAGCAATAGATTCAGGAAACAAAACTCACATAGTTGTGGCTGTTCTTGTCCTGTCTACTCCAGTTCCTTTCCCACAACCCGGTTTAGTCCGGTTCTCCAGATTCTGTGGAAATCAATTCGGGTCTTAAACAAGATGAACAGATCAGAGAAACAGATGCAACAATGTATATCATCTCTAAGCCTAACCTCTCGATCCAGTTCTTCGATCTTTCCTTTGATGAAACGAGAGATTCTTCCCACTTCATCAACATCTCTCTCCATCCTCTGTTTAATGGCTGCAGAACAACAACAACAAAAAAAAACAGAGAAACCAAATTTCAATTCATTTAAATCTTGAACTAGATCAAGAACTTGTTTCTGAGTTTTTAAAATTCGAAATCATTTTGGGTTACATTTCATTGCAGGAGCCTTAGTGACAGCTTTAGTCTCCTCATGTGCCCCCTGAAGCTTCTTGAGATGCTTTTCAAGTTTCTCATATTGCTTTTCGATTTCTTGGACCTAAAAAGTTATTATGGTTTCAAACTTTCAATACATACACACATTTGACACTGGTTGAGAAGAGTTACAGAGGGATAAATATTTACCTTGTTGAAGAAACCGGCAAGCCCGAGATCTCCAGAGTTATCTGGGCCATGTCCTGACTCAATATCGCTTCTATTAGATCGGTCTCTGGAGAACTCAAGCGAGCCCTATCCAAATAAAAAGGATTTGTCACATTATATCTTTATAAACCCTACAAGGCTTGAATCTTAAGTTTAGCTAATTATATATATATATATATATATATATATATATATCTTCCATTAACTCCCACATAAATCTTAATAAAGATGTCTTAACCACCAAAGAAACGTCATCTCGTAAAGATATTTTAACCCAGCAAAAATACCTCTACGAGTTTCAATGTTCCATAAAATAAGTCTGAGACGATATTAAAGATCTTTCACTTTGTTATACTATAATCTACACGGAAGCGTTTTTTTGTTTCTTTTACACGGAAACGTTGCTTGGATTGAAACAAAAGTCCTGGTGAACACGTAACGTCCAAAGGGAAACGGAGAAAAGTTGGAAGGATAAGAAAAGACAAACCTTTAAGAGGTCGTTCATTGTCGGAGAACTGGGGTTAGAGAAGAAGAAGATCTATAAAAAGGCAAAGAAACTTGTTGAACAATCAACGAAATTCCAGATTCCATGAAAAATGAAATAAAAATTCTATTTAACCTAAATATGCATTTCAAGAAATGGCCACAATTAGAATTTAGAAGGAAAGCAAACCTGGTTTTATCATATAAACCCAGATCTCTCTTGTTCTCTATTCTTTTATGTTTTTCCTTTTTTTATCCCAAAAATTGATAAGAAAGATAATCCAAAGAGAAGAAGAGACAAAGAAAGAGATTCGTTACCGTATAAAGCAGAGCACAAAGATGACATTGTTAGACACTTGCGGTTTAGGTCAACGGTTGAGATTTCACTTTGATAATTATGTATTTTTTAAAACAAAGAAAAATTGGTAAATCTTGTTATAGACAGATGATCAGTAATAAAGTCTCTCTAGTCAAACTCTTTATTTTGGGACGTTAACTTTACAAGAAGAATCAACCCAAACACAGACAATGACTGTATCTTCTGCACTGACAGCTTTCTTGCAACACAAGGAAACGACCAAAATCATATGTTTATACGGCACATTACATTCATGCTTATACGACCTACAAAATCAATGCATAAAAGCTAACTCGGTGACAGAGATTTCAATAATGAATCCATGAATCAGGTGTCTTGATATCTTCTCCAGATGACTACTTCTCCAATGCATAATAATTGTCTTTGCTTTTACAAATATTACGAACTATGTACATCTAAAATTGCTTGTGAAGACTAATAAAGAGCTTCAGGTACACCAGTGATGTACATAAACATGAGCATCACTTTGACAGCCACCACCAAAGGCAAAGACTAACAAATTGAAAGAAAAAAAAATATGGCTGAAAAGTACAGTGGAGACATCATCTGTACAATTACTACTACAACACTTCTGAGAATGAGACTACTTCAAGTGTATTGTCTCATTCACTCATTCACTCATTCACTCATCACTCATCAGAGCTGGTTCTTGACTACCTTCACGCTGCTGTACAGGCGGCGTAGATCCTTCATGGCTTTCTCTTCGATCTGGATCGAGCGGATCGATGATGGAGCATCGATCTCTGGTCTGAACCAGCGGTTTGTTCCAGGCGAATCTGATGGAGATCCTTGCCCGGTTGTGACAGTGAAGCCTGATGTTTTTGTCTTTGGACTGTGGGACAGAGACTGCTGCTTCTTCACCTTAATTAGAGAAAGACACCAGGCACAAGATTTATCCTTCCAACACAAACTAATACGACAATACAATATCATCTGTTTCTTTGGGAATAGTAAGCATTCTTAAAACAGAGGAACGACGTACCTGCTGCATCTGGATATCTCTGAGAGATGGCCGAGACGAGGTAGGAGGGGTTTTAGAAGAAACCCAAGGAGGAGTTCCTCTTTCCACATCAGATTGCTGCAAACCTCTGGTCGATACCACTGGAATCGGCTTCGGCTTTGAAGTCAAGAAAGAACTCAGTAGTATCTTTCCTTCGGTTTTAACAGAAGAATCATCGCACGATTGAGTTTTACTAGTTCTAATAGGATCATGGGGGTGAGTCTTGCTTTGCTCGTCTTGGATATCTCGAAGAGAAGAAGATCCTTTCGGAATCTTAGCTCCACCCCAAGCAGGACCTTCGTTCTTAGGCTTTGGTGGAGGAACAACAACAGGTTTAGGGTTATTATCAAGAGCACCAGTCAAGAACATGGAAAGCCCTCCCTTTCTGTTCTTCTTCTTGTTTGCTGTTGTTGCAAGTTTCTTGCTTCTCGGTGAATCAGGTGGATTTTCTTTCTTCTGCGAGAGTGAGACAAAGTCTGATTCTTTGGTGAACCCACTAATCTTCTTCACATCCAACATGGCATTGTCATCCTAATTAAAAGTAACAAGAACACAATAAATCAACGGAGGACATTTCATCATGAACGATATTATGGATAGTGAAACTAACCTTTTGCTTGATAGCTTCAGAAATTTCTACGGTTTCTTTGTTCTGCAGCAATGTATCTATCTCCACTTTAACTTCACCGAAATCAGGGAATGTCTCAACCTGTGCGAATCTCTGTTTTCCCTTCTTCTTCTTTTTTCTTAAACCGTCAGCCTTCTTGTTGACCTTCCCATCTACTGATGATGATTTTGCCTCTGGAGACTCTTCAACAGGAATACCAAGTTCTACCAGTGAGCTTTCGATATCTACTTTCTTATGAAGTTTTGCTATTTGCTGACCATCAAGAAGTTGTCCTCTTGACTGCTTTGCTTCAAGGATCTCAATTTGTTGCAATTTTTTCCTCAAAGCTCGGACTTCTTTGGAATTACGTCGAGCTAGCTCATCTTCTGGTTGTAAGAAGGAATCCATTCGAGAGCCTCCCTCAGTGATACTCGAAAAGTGTTTCACATGGTTGTCACGAGTCCTTAGAACGTCGCTCTCACTTTCCTCCTCTTCGCTATCTATAACAACAGGAAATGTGGCTGTTGGTGTTGGAAGTGGTCGGGAGCTCCATGCTTCAGATGATCTGTCATCCAGTAATTTCTCAAGATTGGCAAGAACATCAGATGATGTAGTTGAAATTGTTTGGGGAGCAACTGTCAATATAAAGTCAAGGTTTCGGATCACAAGGTCCTGCAGGAAGACCACACGGTGTAAGGCAATCATCAGACAGAACATCATCAAAAGATAACACTGAACACTGAAGCATTACCTCACAGTACTTCTTAAGGTCCTCTGCTCCAAGTGAATCCGCAATTTCAAGCAGTTGAATAGCATTTCGCGGCTCTACAATACACTCTGCTGCCACCTTCTCGCATAAACTTTTCAAGCTAGGTGCTGTCCTCTCCTTGGGAATATCGTGTTGCGCGGATTGTAACACGTTAACAGATCCCTCATCGTCAAACATAAAGCCCTCGTCCAGTTCTTCTTCCCTGCTTTCATCCGCTTGCGCAGTTCGAGACTTCATAAGCACAGTAGGAGCATAGGTAGGATGATATAGAGAACCCACAACCAGAAGATGCGTTTCACCAACAGCAACTGTGGTTGCCCTTTTCAAGTTGTGGAGACGAGAAAGAGACGGTGGCACATCTTTACCTTTCTTCCCATCCCACATGTAAACTTCACCCGTACTTGTAGCAGCAGATGCCCAATATTTACCCGCTGAAATGCTCACAACTGTTTTCCCATGCAGCGAATGCAACTGCAAGAATCAGATTGTTACTTTGCGAGTCATATTGAGTTTATAGTTTTGTAGAAATCAAGACAAGGCTGAATGAACCTGTTGGCATCTAAGATTGGAGTCAGAAGAAACCCAATAAAACAATGCACCATCTTCTGCTAGAGCCATGCTGTGTACCATTCCCGCAGCTATTGCAGTCAATCTAAGAGGTCTCCTTCGATGAAAATTCAATAGTGTGTTCCCAGCTTTCTTTAGATTCCGAGAAATAACAACACGTCTTGGAGTCACCATCCGATGACCCCAGGTGTACACCTGGTCACACAAGAAAGAAAGAAATACTAAAGAAAAATAAATTTGTCTTCAGATTGAGGTCTCACTCTGAGATAAGATTTTCCTATAACATGAAGTAGACAGAAATTTTACCTCTCCATCTTCTCGCAAGACGAGAGTGTGGTATTTTGCAGATGCAATAGCCGTGAAAACTTTTCCTTTCAAGTAATCAACCAATCTGGGAGAATAGTTTGATGCTGAGTTGGAGGTTCCATAACCAAGCTGACCTTCCTTGTTGCATCCCCAAGTGAAAACTTCACCACACTCAGAAACTACGGCGGTATGTTTGTTTGCCGCAGAAACAGCTACAATCTTCGCCTTCAGTGAAGTCACTTTGCGAGGTGTTGCCTGAGTATCCACAGAGGTATAACCAAGCTGACCCTCTACATGATCATCACAAACATCATCAGACTCTAGAGCTCACAAAGATTGGACTAAACTAGAAAGCCTTTTTACCTCTATTAGAACCCCACGTGAATACATCTCCGCTTTCTGTAGCAATAACAGTATGGTGCTTAGCTGCTGCAACTGCCTTTACTCGGCGAGATCCTAAACAAGATATCACCTGCCTGGGAGTGATAACTGCAGCTTGACCACTGAGATAATAAAAATAGTAAATAAAACTCAATGGGGGTTTACATAACCTTTCAAAAAAACCTATGGCAAGAAACTAGAGTATAATCTCCATATGAGAGAATTAGTAAGAATGCATACCTGTGAATGTCAAATTCAGGATGTCCAAGGCGGCCACCCCTTCCAAATCCCCACGTGTAGACCTCTCCATGAGAACTAACGGCAACACTATGGAATTTCGCAGCAGAGACCAACTTAATAAGACAACCATGCAGTGAATCAACTCTGCCAGGTAGCTTCTGAACATCTTGATTGCCAGTTCCAAGTTGGTAGTTTGCACCGCTCCCCCAACAGAAAACCTCTGTAGCCACTGGGACAGGGAAGAAAATGAACACGACATTTCAGCTTCTCAAAAGTTGTGTGCGCAAGAGTGACCACATATTTAAGGTTTTAAGAGATTATTTACCTGAATTACGTTTCTCACCAATGACCTGCGCCACCGGACCTGAGACCAAATCAACCGGTGTTCGCAATTTTATGTCTTCTAAAGTAAAAGAAGCACCTGAGTCAATCAGCACACTAGCCACCGCAAGATGGCCAAAATGCAAAGCTCTGTGAAGACTACTCCAACCAGATTCTCCATCCTGAAACGGACATTGTACAATATAGAGCAAGCTCAATCATAAGCAATATGAATACCATATTTGCAACACAAATGGCACAGGAACCAAATAAGATGACAAAAAACAGAAGCATGTTGAAAGGAGTAACTGAAGAAGCAGCAAAGAGAAGAAAAGTGACAAACCCTAGCATCAGGATCAGCGCCAGCCGCAAGCAGTCTCCTAACAATAGGAATGTGGTTTCTCCAAACTGCAATATGCAGAGGAGTCAGGCCATAGGCATTCCTTAGATTTATATTGCCACCGCTCTTCTTCATCATGCTCAATGCTGAATCCACATCGACCAATGACCCTTCCCGTATAGCAAACCACAAATCTTTCTTTGATCCTGAAAGTGAGCTTTTACGAGGAGTTTGCAAGTTCATCTTCTGTGACATTTGAGGCGAGACTGACATTTCCATGTTTCTATTCTCACTAAAACCTTGTTCGGCTCAAATGTTGTGTTAATTCTTCATGAGACTCTGATCATAAAAGACAAGAAGGATGTAAATTATAATGGATTAATAACATTCATATAGCTTCTGTCAGAAATATAGACAAGAAAGAATAAACAAGTTAAAAAGAGTTACGGAAAGCATCTCTCCTTTCTCTTAAGGGAAAAAACAGGACTAGTAAACACTTGCACCAACCACAAAGCAAAGAATCTCGTTTAGTGTTGCTCAAACAGAACTATAGAGGTGTGCTACATTAGACATGAACAAAGATTTCGATAGAGAATTTGGACACAATTACCAAAATTCTGGAAAAAGATGGCACCTTTAAACTTACATCTCATATCAGTGTTAAAGAGACATATATATTTTCAAGCATTTGGTGGGCATACTAATAAGGAACTCATTAATTCACAATAAATAACTCCAAAAGGCACACAATTCGAGAACGGCAAACAGATAAACTCGATCGCCGAGACAATGACAAGCAGAATTTGATCGAGAAAATCCATAAATCAAGGAAAAATTACTAGCTATCACTCAAAATCAAGACTTCAATCTAGTGAAATTCGCCTCATTTCCAATCACCGATCAGGAAATAAAAAAAGGAGTAGATAAATGATAAAAATCATAAACTGCCATTGAGTTTTAAATAATCAGACAGATTGAAAAGTGAAAAAAAAAACAATTAATAATAATTTCCGGTACCTGAAACCGAACTCCGATGATGTAACCAGAGAGAGACAGAGAGAAGCGATCAAAGAGAGGTATTTATTACAGAAAGAAGAGAGGATAAATGAGCACAATGGAATCTTCTATGAAAATTTCAATGTGTGAGAAGCGAATCAAACAGAGAATATACCCTCCACAGAAGCAGAGGCGCAAAAAAATTTCTGAATGAGCGAGAGAGAGGGTGAGAGGAGAGAGAGATCTCCGACGCAAGGGTAATTCAGTAATTTAAGTTCAATTATTTAAAATGACGATAAAATCCCTTGGAGTCTGTGACGTGCTAAAGACTCGGAGAAGAGATGGAGTCGTAATTTCAGACACCGAACTGGTTTGCTTTGGAAAGAATGGCTCCTCGTTTCGACACGTGGCGACACGTGCAACATGTGACGAGGTCATACACAAGTCATTAAAATGTCTGAAACTGAGAATACTTCTCTTAATCCTCTCTTTTTAAGGAAAATTTTTAAAAATCAAGCATTTTTTATAGCCTTTCAATATTTCAGTTAGACTTTTGCGAATTTTTGTGTACCAGACTTTTCTGAAAAAACAATGTCGATTCTCTTCAAGAGTTTATTGATTTTAATTAAATTTTTGCCAGGGATGAAAAATTTGAGGGACAAAATCGTAAGAGAAAATAAGATTAACAGATGCTAAATCATAGGAAATGCTAATTGCTAAATCAAAGGCATAACATGACTCGTCATCTACCGTGACAAGAATCTGATGACGTGGACCTCTGTGATTGGAACTCATGTATTCTCTCTGCCAGCCAAAGGTCCACGTCACGTTAAGTTTAATTTTTGTTTTGATCAAACAAACGTTAATTAATTTATTAAGCTTAAAGTTATCTTATGCCAGGACCTTCTTCTCTTTCAGCTTGCAATAATAAAGTGGTGTTATTGGATGTGGTATTTGAAATGAACTGAAATACAATGACAATCCAGTGTTATTCAATTAATATTAATAATTTTAAATTATGTTTTTAAATCCAATATTATTGGATATCTTATTTGTAATACATCATTAATAGATTTTCAAATCTAGTGTTATTCAATCAAGATTTAAAATCCTGTTTTAAAATCTAGTGTTATTCAAAAGGTAATTGACTTTTAAAATCTTTGTTTATTGAGTCATTTGAAATGAATTCCAATAGAGTTTCATGAGTAAATTATTTAAAACAGAATCCAAGCTATATTGCAGAGATTTTAGAATCAACTCCTATGGATTTTTTAAAATAAAATCAAAACTTTAAATCTGAAGGATTATAAAACCTATAGAATTAATTTTAAATACATGATTTTAAAACCTAATTTTTGAACAGTTATATAATGAAATCATAACTTCACAGTTCATGCATCCATTTTGAATTAAATCAAAATTTAAAAATGTATTATTTTTCTTAAAGCTTAGAAGGTTTGTGCATTTTTCTAATGCCTTACAGAAGATGAATCATATGTGTCACTCATTCTTGTAGTAGAGGTTACCGATAAAATTTGATGTGCAGATTTCAGGATTAGATGATTGAGACACTATTCTCATCAGTCATCAAACATAAGTAACATAATAATTTCAAGACAAAACAGGGGAAACAGACAATTCTTACAAACTTTCTCGACTGTTCGTAAGTACAGCTGAATCATCTTATAAAATAAACGATAATTTCAGTGGAAGTTTGAGTCTACAATAGTAGTGATTTTGATATACTTTTATCCTTTGGAATTGGACTGTGTATAAGGTATAAATCGCCAAGTGACCAAAGAAGCATCATCATAATTAGCCAATTGGCCAAAGAAGTTTAATATTCTCATTCAATTGACCAAAGAAGTTTAATATTCTCATTCAAGTGACCAAAGAAGCATCATCATATTTCATCAGAGAAAACTAAGATATATATAACATTGCAGCAAAAGAGAAATATAAGGTGAAACCATACAACCCTCTTCAACGAAAGAGAGACAGGCTCATTTCATCAAAACCTAATTTTGGCTATATATTTTCTTGAAGAAAAAGTTATTGAAATTTATAAAAAAAAAAAAAAAAAAAAAAAACCAAACAAGCACAAACCATGATAGAAAATTTAAAAATCCCGGAAATAGAAGAATATAATATCTTCAAGCTCTTCACTTGGCACTAGAGAGCTGGGAGCGGATAAGCTTGGCCGCATCAACCATGTTCTTAAGTGCTGGCTTAACCTCGTTGTACTTCCTTGTCTTCAGACCACAGTCAGGGTTAACCCACAAGATGTTCTGTTCGAGCACCGCAAGCATCTTGTTGACCCTGTCTGCAATCTCATCTGTGGATGGTATTCTCGGAGAGTGGATGTCGTAAACACCTGGACCGATTCCTGCACCGTACTTCACTCCTTCCCGGAACACCGAGAGAAGCTTCTCGTCTGAACGAGAGTTCTCAATGGTGATCACATCAGCGTCCATGTCGATGATGGAGTGGATGATGTCGTTGAAGTTTGAGTAGCACATGTGAGTGTGGATCTGAGTGCTGTCTTGGACGCCACAGTTGGTGATTCTGAAAGAGTGAACAGCCCAGTCCAAGTAGAAAGAGTGTTCAGCTTTCCTAAGAGGCAATCCTTCTCTAAGTGCGGCTTCATCGATCTGAATCACACCAATGCCTCCTTTCTCAAGGTCTTCCACTTCGTCTTTGATAGCCAAAGCGATCTGGTAACAGGTCTCGTGCCTAGGCTGGTCGTTTCTGACAAAAGACCAGTTGAGGATTGTGACTGGTCCTGTAAGCATACCTTTCATGGGACGCTTGGTCATGCTCTGAGCTGTTGATGACCAGAAGACTGTCATTGGCTTGGGACGGCTCACGTCACCGTAGATGATCGGTGGCTTCACACAGCGAGATCCATAGGATTGCACCCATCCGTTTGCTGTGAATGCAAAACCTGACAGTTGCTCTCCAAAGTACTCAACCATGTCGTTTCTCTACAATTTTTGTTAAAGCAAATTGCTTGAGTCACAAGCAAAACATGGTGATTATTAGTTAACGGAGTTTTGCTGATGATTTATAAAACTCACCTCAGGCTCTCCGTGGACAAGAACATCGATGTCAAGATCCTCTTGGAGGTCGACAACTTTCTTGATCTCTTCCTTGATGGCCTTGACGTAATCCTCTTCAGAGATTCTAGTAAAAGAGAGATTCCAGTTAGCATCATAGTCAACTTACTAAAACGATGAATGCAAAAATGAAAAGACTAACTTCTTGGCCTTGTATTCACGGCGAACCCTCCTGAGCTCCACGGTCTGTGGGAAGGATCCAATGGTAGTGGTAGGGAGGATTGGAAGGTTGAGCTTCTTCTGCTGAGCATCTAGCCTAGCGCTAACTTCAGTCACACGACGGTGGTCTGATCCTTTCAAATCAGCAGCCTGAGATAACAAGAAACACAAAATCATCAATATCTCTATACAAATATCATTGTAGAAAAGGGCACTGAATCTTGAGTTTGACGCAAAAACTTACAGCCTTCTGAACAGACTCGTTGGTGACTCTTGGGGAAGACCTCCTCGAAGACAAAGCCGAAGCATTGGTAGAGAAGAAAGCCTGATGAGAGTTATGGAAACATTAGACGATACTTGCAATTTTTTTTAAAATCAAGGGTTCACTAGAGAAAATATATATTTGTAAGATATTTGCAATACCTCATTGGTCTGACCAGCCAAAGCCTTGGCCAATGCGTCAACTTCAACAATCTTCTGTGCGGCAAAAGCTAACCACGACTTGATTTCATCATCGAGCTTAGTCTCGTTAACAAGGTCAACAGCGGTGTGGAGAAGAGAGCAGGAGGTTGAGACCACAAGCTTGTCTGCACAAAAAATATAACTAACGAGTTAAAGAAACATAACAAAATCAACATTTCTTATTGAGTCAGAAATAAGGCAGAGATGAATAATAGTACCTTTACCAACAACGCCCTCAAGTGTCTGCAAAGTAATGAGAGAGGCAGCGAGATCATTGGCCCAGATGTTCCTTCCGTCAACAACACCAGCAAAGAGGTACTTGCCCTTAGGGAAACTAGACTTGATCAAGTCAAGGTTCTTGCCGCCACGAATCAAATCAAAACCAAAGGCAGTCACACCCTTCAAGGAAGTAAGAGTCTTGAATGCTTCAGCAGGGACATCGGCGAAGTATGTCTCCACAAGAACATTCAGACCAGTGAGAGTTGATTCAAGCTCAGCATAGGCACCGCTAAACGCCTGGAGCTTGTTTCCCTCGAGGTCCATGACAAAAAGAGGCTCATCAAACTGAATCCAGGTGGCACCAGCTCCCTTAAGCTCCGCAATCACTTCCTTGTAGATTGGGAGGATTTTGGGGAGAAGGGAGAGAAGATCAAATGACTTGTCAACACCCTTTGCTAGCTTGGATAGGAGCAAGTATGAGACTGGGCCAACAAGTACAGGGACGGTCTCAACACCAAGCTGCATTATTATTACATATTACAACTCTAAATAGCAGAATTAAATGAGATATATTAGTGAGTTGGTACGTACAGCCTTGGCCTCCTTGTACTCATTCACAGCCTTGTGAGATGCGTAAGAGAATTTCACTTCAGGGCCCAACTCTGGGACGATGTAGTGGCTAAACCAAACAAAATAGAGAAAACAAAATTATTACAAGATCTAACAATGTCAATGCAAGAAGAAGCACACAAGATAAAGAGTAGAAGAAACTCACTAGTTGGTGTCAAACCACTTGGTCATTTCCATGGCGGGAACAGAGGCGTTACCTCTGGCCATGGAGAAGTAAACATCAAAACCGATCTCACCGGAGGTATATCCGTATCTGGGAGGAACAGCACCGAGCATGGCGGTGGTGTCGAGGACTTGGTCATAGTAGGCAAAAGTGTTGCTTGGGATGTACTTAATCCCAGCAGAAGACATTTGTTTCCAAATGTCAGACCTGAGATCAGCTGAAACCTTCTTCAAATCCTCGGCACTGCTCTTGCCATCCCAGAAAGATTCCAATGCGAACTTGAGCTCTCTTTTAGGGCCCATACGTGGATATCCAACAATGTGGGATGCCATTTTGATTTATTTTTTTCTTTTTACTACATTTAACCAAAAAACAAATCGAAATCAGTCACAAAAACAAAGCATAATCAATAATAAAATGTACGTATTGTCTGTCCTCGCGTTTGATATTAAAAAAAAAAAACAAAAATGGTAAAGTACCATCCGTAAAAGCCACAAATTAATGACGGCTTTACCATTCTATCATAGAAAGAGAAAAAAAGAAAAAAGTAACAACTTTTTGCAGCTTTTGTCGTAATGATTGAGATAAAAGAGACAAAAGTACACTAAAAAGCAGAGCCGACTCAGAGTTTTAAGACCAAACATAAGCCATAGATACTATAAATCGGATCTAACGCAGAAAAGTAATCAGTCTGAATCTTAACTACTCAAACAGAGATCAGGACAACAGATCCACAAATATGAAAAAAAAAAAATGAAAAAAAAACATCAAAATATCTGTAGTTCTGTGATTCGATAAAAACTCACTCACCGGATTAGATCTAAAGTAATAAAAGAGAAGGCGAAGAAAACGGATCAAAGAAACGAAAAATGAAAATTGAAGTGGGATGGTCCGAGAGAGGAAAAGGAAATGAGAAAGCTAAATAAGAGAGGGAAGGGGAAAGACAGGAATAGTCATGAGGAAGCCATGGAAACTCGGAAACGTACCTTGCGGAGTTAGAATCGGAGAGAAGTGGAAATCAACAAAAAAAGGGTTGGATGTGAAGAGATGGCAAGAGAGCGACGATGGAGAGTGCCTCTGCTAGCTTATTTATAGCTAAAACAATTATACATCGTTCGTTTTTTTCTCTCTCACTCTAGGTGTATCGATCTCGTGGTGGCTGAATATTTTTACTATTAATTTAAGTCAAATGAAATAAGCATATACCTAAAAAGAGATTTTGATGTCATAATTATACGGAATTTATGATACTTATATTGTTAACAAAAAAAATAATCCGTATTTGCAAGTAGCCAAGTACCACGTTTTAACTCTGCGTCTTATTTTCAGCTTGCAAATGTTTACACTAAGGGCATGGTCAATTTTGTACAATACGTTTATTACGACAGGTTAGGTTTTAAATAAAAAAATGTATTGATGCTGGCATTGGTTAGTTAACTTTAAAACTAGAGATTTTAAGGTTGATAGCACAATTTAACATCAATTGAAGGTTTAATTACGGAAATAAAACCTAAGGAAGCGGAGAGTTGGTGTGTGTACATTAGCGGGATTGGTGGGTGGAACCCACAATGTGGTTGGTGAGATTCACAATTAAGTTTTTTTTTTCCTACAAACCGACGATGTCTTGGAAGTCAGTACCAAACTGTGCCACACAAAATGAGATTTGTTTGGTAAACAGAGAGTAGGTGAAGGATTATGAGATCCACGTCTCTTTATAGGCTTCTTCATGTATTATAGTATATTATATATCTTATTGAATTAGTGGTTTTGGTATAGTGATGAATGAAGTAGATACAATTTTCTATATCATATAATTCATGTGTTGAAACTTTAAAATGGTAAACTATGCGAGTCAAGAATATTCCATGCTGTCTTTGGCAACTAATACGAATATTCTGTGTATCATAGTATAGGGATCTGTACTTTTACCCTCTTATATTCTCTTGCAACACCCTTTTTAATGTTTTTATATGACAAAATCTGTAATTGCTAATCACAAAACTATTTTCATCCGGCAAGTTGACCTATTTCGACGATATCCAAACATGGGTCAAACTTCAAGCACTGGTGGATGATGTATAGGCTTTGCAATAGTTTGTCGCCTGTCGGTGATTGTAGATCTACATTCGACCATATTAAAACCACACATTCAAATAAGTATATGGCAATCACATGAGCACTTAATGAGATTTTTTTGTTTGTTTCTTGGTAATGCCTGGCGTAGACACACCCAAATGACGGCAATAATTATTTTTGTCAAATCATACTCATTGCAGGATTTGACAAAATATTTGGACTGTAACTGTGTTGTTGTAGATTGTTAACGCCTAAACGGGAGTACCGGAGTAGATACCTTTTGTGGTACTTTTAGAAATTAGAATTTGCATTGGTAATTTTGAAACATAAACTTATTTTTGTGGTATTTATGGAAAAACAGGTTTTCAGGTAAGCTTTAGTATATTATACTAATTAATTAGTAAGAGCAAAAAATGAAACCGAAGCATTAAGAAAAAGGTGAAGACATTAGTAATTAAGTTTAGTTCGAGTCCCTAAGATTACTTAGTAGCTACTACCATTGGTTTGGAATCCACATGCCGAAGCGAACCCAAACCGAACAAAACTTAGAAAACGGATTCGCCGGAAACAACCAGACCAGAAAATAAATGCCCAAATTAAGTCAGAGAAAAGGCTGATTCCCCCTAAGAAACCTAAACCACAGGTAAACCGAAGAAACTAGATGTTCGGTCCAGTGACAAACCGGATCATCCTAAACCACTCTGCTACACTTCAGCTTCCGAAACAGAGTTGATTGGTTGTTGATGGTAAGCTAGCTGTTTCTTGCCTTTTCCAGATCTGGAAGATCTGATCAAATACAACGCTTTGTGTAAGATGATGAGTCATCAATCTCCACTATGTTTTTACTTGCATATCTCATTGCGGTAAGAAGATTAAGGTTATTGATACTTACAGAGCAATCCATCATCATCGCTGCTTTCACCGTCTTCATCAACAAACTATGGAAATAAAAAGAAGGAAAATAATCAAACAATGTGGCTTTACTAAACTGCAAAAGAAACGAAATAAGCTAATATGAGAGAGAAACACTCACTGCACTCTCATCATCAGAGGCCGTATCAGCTGAAAAGAAGCAAACAAAAAAAAAAGTCTTTAGTTAGAGAAACAATTTATGATGAAGGGAGATCAGAATACTTTTGAAAAGAGATTAGACAGAAGTAAGATCTATTGTATCCAATATTATGAAGATTTGGGATTATCCCCAAGATATTGAGCTGAAAAGTGACAACTTTGTAAGACTTACAGTTGCCTTCCTCATCTTCATCGCACCATTTATTCCAGTCTACTTTGATGTAAGGTGCAGGTTTGTCTTCTGATTTCAGAAGTCGTGGCCACCAGCTTCTCTCTTCTTTCTGAATTGAGAATATGATGTTCCTTAGCCCAACATTCTTTCGAAACTCCTGCACCATACAGAACATAGGACACTTGTAGATATCATGTACGAAAACAATCCCTACACCTAGAGAGCATATCTAACACGTTTCTGAAACCTGTCTTCCAAACATCAGGTCTAATAACTATCAAAGGTGTCAAATTTTTACATAAATGGCACTTACCGGCACAATCTTCCCATAGAGCTCCAAGCTGAATTCAAAGAGCTTGCCTTGGGCACCAATAGCAGAGAAGCTAAATAGTCCCTGAGGCTCACATTTTACTGAAATGTCCTTCGAATCAGGTAACGCGACGGTTAGGTAAACCTTATCAGAACGCTGAGCCCAAAGAACCTCCGGGTTATGACTGCGTACAAGACAAAACAACATTTTGTAATTACACAAGAAATCCGTCAAAAGACAGGAACTTTATATCATGAACAACTAAAATCCAAATTCTTTTTCATAAACTCTACGCAATGAACGCTGAAACCAACCATGAAATGTGGAAGCACATCAAAATGCATATATGAACAAAGGACTGTTAAAGAGGGACTGTTTCAACTGAACGATCTCAGTGATTTCTTTGTAAATCATTATCGAAAAAGTGCAATAACTCTCTTATCATCACAAAGAACACCATTCCCCATAATTGAACAATAAAATTTCGAGCTTAGCTCTTCAACACTAAATGAACATGAAAGTGTCTTCTAATGAAAAACCCATTACTAAACTAAGTAAAAGGTAGTAGCTTTACAGGTAGATCACAACAATCACGCGAAGCTAATTTATAGGTTAAGCGAACGTTACACAAAATCGAATCAGAATTATATTCGAGGTTTACAGTCCATCAGTAAATCTTAAAAACCCTCGAAATCGAAACAGTTACCTCATGTTTTGCAGCCAGATACGAAATTGGATATACGGTGCCGGTAGTGTGAACGGAAGATGGAAAAACGGCGATCGAGTTCGGGAAAAAAGAGTGAGCTCGAATCGAAGATGCTGGAGTGAGTCGAGTGACCAAGGTAAAGGTAAAATCTACATTTAGGCCCAATAGTTTTTGAGTATTTCATATAGATCCATAACTTATTGAAAAACACGAATTTATCCAAAAAGGTCAAACGTTTTGTTAAACACCCTTATTTGACCAAAACAGAGATTTCATTTCACCATTTGGCATTTTGCAATAACAATCTAACCCTGTGGACAGATGTAAATAAAACACGAGCAAAATGGACAAATCTGGACAGTATAAACGATATGAAAAGACAACATGTGTCATGGTTTGTAAGAAATCATACATCAATAATAGACACCTGCTATCTGCAACACTTGCACACAAATAGATTATTGTAAAACGTGATATGTATAATCAAAGATTTTTCTCGAGTTTTGATATACTGTACATAAAATACTTTGCCAAATAATCAGCAAAAACTGAATATCGTCACGATTTTTAACTTTGGTGAAACTCTCTATATGCATGCTTTAATCAAAAGTCATGGTTATATAATTTCTCACACCCGGATTTTTATAGATGTTTTATATCTCTGTTGGCTTACGATTGTTCTTTTTCTTTTCTTTTCTTTTTTGGATTACGATTGTTCAAAGTTCATAATCAATAATTATGACTTGTTTGCAATAGAATTGCATACAAGCTTAAGGATGAGGTTATTACTTAATAACTTTCTATACGATCACTTCACAATTACGACTCACCTAACAAAAAATAATAAACTCTAACGCTGAACAAACCATCCAACCTAATTTATTACACAGCAAAGCGAAAACGACACACACCTCTATCGTATGTATTAGTTAACTTAATGCATCATGTTATTTTATTTTGCTTTCTACAAATCGTTTTTTTAATGTCTATACATATGTGAGAAAAACAGGACATAACATAAAATGATTAGTTTGATTAATCCAATTCGCCAATAAAATTTGATATCATATAGTTATTAGTATTTTTTTCGTGTACTTTAAAGCTGCACATCATATATATCTATACCGTGATTGAATGCGAATCCGACACTGATATGCAACCGATAGACACAAAATGAAGTAGAAAACAAGATATTTAAATTCAAATATGATGCACAGAAGAATCTAACAGACGAAGATTTAAATATAAGACTAGGTGGACTAAAATTTCACGAAATTTTGTTTTCTTATGTTTGTAAGTTTGCATATGTTTTTAGGTTTTTATATCTTCATATATGAATCACAAAACTACAAATAATTTTTTTTTTCTTTGACCAAAAGGCTTAACTACAAAATAAAAGTTGTGTGGAAACGTCGGCAAAATAAAACTAAAATATATGTTGAATCGCTTTGGGAACGTGGTGTCTTAAGTTTTAAATAATAAAAATGCAATCTATCGCAGAATGTGGATACTATTATACTAGTGTTCTAAAAACATTAAATGTAATATGGGTTACAAACTTAGTACATTTGATTTTTCATTCATAAATTAGCAGATATGTAGATAATAATCTAGTATGCTGTGATCTAATCTGTATATAGTATTGATTTCCTGAATTCTTTTTGTAAAGGTTAAAGTGTGGGATCCACATGTGTCACTTTAAAAGTATGAAATGACCTTTCTGATGGAGATGCCATCGTGTGATAGATCACATTACAGTCTGTGCCACAACTTCACTTTTTTTTTTACTTTTCACCTTCATTATTACTTTTCTGACCTTAATTATTACTTTTCCACTTTCTAGATTTAAGTTGGTTTTGGATGGATCTTGTTTTCTCGATTTGGTGTTAACTGTTAAGCCTGCTTCTGGTAAAAACCGTACGTAATCGCTCTACCGATTCTGTTTGACTCAATTCATTTTATACTTCGGTTCGGTCTGTTCTTTGTTTTCAAAATTTTTGAACGGTCAAAAACTCAATATCCCTGAAAAAAATAAGCTCAATTCGTTATGATCTGATTTTATTTACACAGTTTAACTTGGCTGGTTTACTACTTTACTCATCCTTGTTTAATTTAGTATAGCCGATTATATATAATGAAAGTATAAAGTATAAATTGTAGACCATACCCCTAGACACGTAGTATTTGTAGACCATCCCCCTAAAGAATATTTTCTCTATCTTTACTTTTTTACCTTCTGTTTTTCTTTGGGGTCTTTTTACTTTCTTTTTGGCCACAGCTTTGGCTCCAGTGGGTTTTCTCTTTGGTCCCTATTTTCTTGAAAGTGATGATATAATAATATGAACATATTTAATGCTTTAGAAATTAATCTATTTTTGTGTGTACTGTATTAATACAGTATTTAATAGTGTGATTCAACCCAAAAAAAATAAACAGAAACAAATGTCGGCCAGAGCTAGTGTGATTCCCTATTTGGTAATGCATGTGAACAATTTCGAGATCTTTTGCTTGTTAATCCTATTTCTACTAGTATATATCTTTTCTTCTTAATAATCTTTTAAATTTATTCTTGCTGTCTTCTTCTCGTGATAGAGAGGTGACCAAACTCTATGTCGTCAGCTAGTGACAGTTTACTTCTAATCGTATGGTTGCTAAGTGTTTCTACTTTGATCTTGCAGGGTTTTTTTTGTTATCTTTTTCTTAAAAAAAAATAATAGATTTTGTTGGGTTAAGATTGTTCTCATAGTATTCTCCGTTTTATCCTTATAAAAAAATTATTATAGTCACTCTCGTGAATGTGAAGGAATCTTGAATGTTTTTTTAAGCTCCTCGAGGAATTTTCCTGTGTCACAGGGGATTTTCTTGGGAAATTCTCTCACTTTCTTTCTCCTTTAAAATCAAGTTTCCACTTTGTGTCTTAAAAGAAAAATCATTATTCGTTTCACAGTTCCTTTCAAAAGTTTGCAGAGGTATTTCTTCATCTCAAAGGCAACGATTTGTCTTCCTCATTTTCCCCTTCTTCTTTTTTCCCCACAGGAAAATATAATTTAAAGGCAACTCAAAAAATTTCTGCATTTCCTCTTCCTGCAAGGTGTCTGAAGGAGGAGAATCTGTAACCAGGTGGTGAGTTCTTCCTAATTCTCAGGAATCCACATGCAAAAATTGTATTTTTTGAAAAATACATCAAATTACCTCTCCACTTACTCTTAAAACTGAAAATGTGTGTTTTCTAGCTTCCTCCATTGTTGTGTAATATATGAATGAGAAAAAGAGTAAGTACCAGATCTTGAGAGTGGACCCAGTTCTTGTTTTAAAAAATTCAATAGCTCAATACTTTATAAATAAATGTGATTCATAAAATTTAATGTGTCTCTCTTTGCAGGTGTTGATGATGATAAAAACCCTTATGTGATTTTACTGCTTAGGTATTTAGTTGTGTGTGGTCATGGAGAAACTCTTTAGTGGCTTGCCATTACTGTTACTGGTTCTGCTTTTAGCCTCCATTGATGGGTCAATACAGCTTCAGTCATCTCAATCTCAAACTCTTTTGAGGCTTCAACAGCTTCTCTACTATCCCAAAGTGTTAACCAGCTGGAACAACTTTACAGATTTCTGCAACTCCGAGCCAAACCCCTTCTTAACCGTTGTGTGTTACGAAGATAGTGTGACTCAGCTTCACATTATAGGAAACAAAAGAGCTCACTTGTTACCAAAACGTTTCTCGATAGACTCGTTTGTTACCACTCTTGCTAAGCTCCCTGATGTTAAAGTTCTCACCTTTGTGTCCCTCGGTTTATGGGGTCAGTTACCTGAGAAAATCAACCGGTTATCCTCGTTGGAGATTCTCAATGTGAGTTCTAATTTCCTCTCTGGACACATTCCACTTGAGCTCTCGTCGCTCGCTAGCCTTCAGACGCTTATACTCGATGAGAATATGTTTTCTGGTCAGTTACCGGATTGGATTGGTTCTTTACCCGGTTTAGCTGTGTTGAGCTTGAGAAAGAATGTGCTTAATGGGACATTGCCTTCTTCTCTGAGTAGCTTGTCTGGTCTTAGAGTTCTTGCTCTAGCTAACAACCGGTTTAATGGAGTTGTACCTGATTTAAGCCATTTGACTAACCTTCAAGTGCTTGATCTTGAAGGAAACTCTTTTGGACCGATGTTTCCTCGGTTAAGTCACAAATTGGTTACTCTTATACTCAGCAAGAACAGGTTTAGATCTGCAGTTTCAGCTGAAGAAGTAACTTCTTTGTACCAGCTTCAACATTTGGATCTTTCCTTCAACACATTCGTTGGTCCGTTTCCTACTTCCTTGATGTCTCTTCCTGCGATCAGTTACTTGAACATTTCACACAACAAACTCACCGGGAGGCTCTCATCAAATCTTTCTTGCAACTCACAGCTGCTTCTTGTTGATCTGTCATCAAATCTTCTTACCGGAAGTTTACCTACTTGTCTTAAACCGAGTTCCGGCACTAGCAGAGATGTTGTCTATGCAGGAAACTGTTTGGCTTCTACAAGTGAAGATCAGCGTCCAGTTTCATTCTGTAGCAATGAAGCTCTTGCTGTTGGAATCTTACCACAGAGGAGGAACAGAGTATCCAAATTAGGTATTGCCTTAGGGGTAACAGGAGGCATTATCGGTGTACTTCTCCTCGCCGGTGCCTTGTTTGTGGTTATAAGGAGATTTAATGCTAAGAGAAGAAGAGAAACTAAAGCTTCTTCCCCAAGATTGATCACAGAGAATGCTTCAATGGGTTACACATCAAAGCTACTGTCGGATGCAAGTAAGAAGACCTTCTCGTATATTGTTACACATTTCACATATCAAAATGAGTTTTATTGATTACTAGTGGTTTGCTGCGATACCTTATAGGGTATATCTCACAAACAATGAAGCTTGGAGCATTAGGTCTTCCAGCTTACAAGACATTCTCACTTGAAGAGCTCGAGTATGCAACAAATAACTTTGAGTCCTCTGCTTTCATGGGAGAAGGTTCTCAAGGACAGGTAAGAATCTTTTAAACTTTCCAAGTTTTGAAAGTGAGATCTCTCATCTTTTGCTTGTTCTGTTCAGATTTATAGGGGGAGGTTGAAAGATGGATCCTTTGTGGCAATAAGATGTTTGAAAATGAAGAAAAGTTGCAGCACCCAAAACCTGATGCATCACATCGAGCTCATCGCTAAACTGAGGCACCGTCACTTGGTTAGTGTGCTCGGTCACTGCTTCGAGTGCTACTTAGATGATTCAACAGTCAGCAGAATGTTCTTCGTATTTGAGTATGTCCCAAACGGAGAGCTCAGGAGCTGGATTTCTGGTATGACAAATGAAACATGTCCCCAAAGCAAATATGCAGAGGATCATTAAGGATCATTATCTTGATAACTTCATGTTGTTGTGTTAGATGGGCATATGGGAAGACTTCTGACTTGGGAACAACGCATAAGCGTAGCGGTAGGTGTAGCAAAAGGGATCCAGTTCTTGCATACTGGTATCGTCCCTGGTGTTTATCATAACAACCTCAAAATAACTGACATTTTGCTTGACAATAACCTCGTCGCCAAAATCAGTAGCTATAACCGTCCACTACTTGTGGAAGGTCTTGGAAAGGTAAACGGTGTCAAAGTTTAAAGCTTTTTCTTGTTTTCTTTGTTTCTTGAATGTGTGTTGAATCTGTTTTTCCTTTTCTTTTTAAGGTGGGACAAGTAGTATCTCGAACCGGACCCAAAGGCACTCCAAGGTTTGTACAATCTAAAAATGTCTGTCTTCTTCTTTCTTAAAAACCAACTAACTTGCATGGTTTAATCCTCTGTTTCTCATCAGCATCCAAGACGAAGATAAAATCGATATCTGTGACTTTGGAGTGATCTTGCTTGAACTTATAGTGGGAAGACCATTGAGATCAAAGGCTCAAGTTGATGTTCTAAAAGAGCAGGTAATAACGCCATTTTGATATAGTAGCTAGAAACGAAATTGTGATCATCTACATTAAAAAAATTTCTTGAAAAACCAACTTGCATGGTTTAAATCTCTGTTTTTCATTCTTTGAATTTGTAGTTACAAGCGTGCATATCAGCGGATGATGGAGCGCGTAGGAGCATGGTGGATCCAACGGTCCATAGATCTTGTTCAGACCAATCGCTGAAGACAATGATGGAGATATGTGTAAGGTGTCTACTTAAAGACTCTATAGAACGGCCTTCCATTGAAGATGTTCTGTGGAATCTTCAGTTTGCTTCTCAAGTTCAAGAAGGTTGGCTACAAAACAGCAATTCTCCTAGCATTCGTGGCTCGCCTTCTCCTGCTGCTTCCTCTCTTCCTCATTCCTCTCGTTTACACATTACCACACTCGAATCTCCCCGAGCTTCAGGTATCGCTATTGATTCAAAGTACTTGATTCAGGGAATATAAGATTTTGTTGTAACAGATTTGAGGTCAAATACTTTTCTTGATCTGAGATATATATGGTGTTTTTTGTGGCTGTAAAATTGCAGGATCTGAAGAACATGAGAGGTAGAGAGACTAGAGTTTTTGTTTGGTCCGTTGTGTGTTCTTCATTACCCTTTGTAATAAATCTTATACAAGTAAATTTCAACTCTACGGTAACTAGTTATGTCGTATGTTGGTTACTGTTATTCTCTTTCTCTTTCTCCGTTTTTTTTTTTTTTTTCTTTTGTTTCCCAGCATTATTTAAGAGGACATATATAAAATAAGGACGAGCCTAGCTAGTTATATATTATCATCATCTCTGGTGAAAACTCTCCTCCGGGAATAAAACCTCTGAAGCCACCACCGTCGAACCAACAGCCACCGAAAAATCAGCACCACTCTCTTCCTCATCCTCATGCTGTTCTCCTCTACCTTGCTGATGCGGTGGAATTGGTTGCAACGAATGTTCTAAGTTAGCGGAAGCCATGACGTCGTAGCTGGCGGCTGCTACCTCCGCCGCAGCGGCAAAGCTGTTCATGGCGGCTCCGGCCAGAGTAGTGGAGGCGGATGAGTTGTTGGAGTATTCGGGTTGTTGCATAACGACTAATTGTTGTTGTTGTTGTTGGTGATGACTTTGTTGTTGTTGTTGCATAACGTTGGCCATTGCGACTCTACTGTTTATTAGTTGTGATTGCACCACCGATAACTCCGCCTGTAGCGAGGCTACCTAATATATTTGTGGTTACAAAATTAATTTTATTTAATCCATATATGATCATCCATTATTGTTAACTGTTACATTTTCAAAGTAACTTAGGAAATTTGTACTTGACAATGAAAAAAAAACAAAGATGAAGAGAAGCAAATTTATTACAACTTTGCAACCAACAAAATATCGAATTTGAGTGGTATTTTTTCTCTCAAAATAATTAGAATTCTTTGAGTAAAAGAGTTGTGAAAGTTTAAAATAATTTACTTTGAACCTATTAGTTTCGAAATTGTAAATATCACAGGATCTATGCCATCTTTATTGATACTTTTTAAATTTTGTTTATCTCAAACTTCCAATTGTGCCACTCGTTCATTTAACCGTTACAAACTTTACTAACAAAATACGGACATATGAATATAGAGTTTATTGTCAAAAGACAAAAAATAATATAGAGTTTTTTTGGTTGGTCAAAGAATATAGAGTTTTATTATGTGATTAATACAAGCTAATCAAATATTTGACATTTTTTCCAGTATATGTAAATCACCTGTTGTTGGAGAGCAAGGATGGTAGAGACGCAGCCATAGACAGGATCAGAGAGCCTAGCCTGAGCCTCATATGAGATCGTAACCACCGCGTCATGGCGACGGTTCACCGGAATATGATGCAACAGTTTCGACACGTTGCTGGCCCCAAAAACCTTATGGACCGCCGCGAACCTAGCGGCTCCTTGGTCAGACCCGAAATGTGGAGCGAAAATGCATCCACTCACACACTTCCTTCTCAAGAACTTGCAAGCCCCACAAGGCGAGGCTGTTCCTGTCCCCGTAGTCGCAGCCGCGGCCATAACTCCTCCGCCGGAAGAAAGTGATGACGTCGGAGTTTGTTGTGAGGTTCGTTTTCCGGCTGCTGATTTCCGGCGAGAATCTGAGGTGTTGTGGCCTCGCTGCTGATCAGCCATCACCAAACAAACATTAATTAGTTAGCTAGGTTTATTAGTTGATGAGAGTTTCTCGTGAAACAATGATATCTGTATATATATGTATATTAATCTATATGAGTGTAACATGTGTGAATGAATGCGAGTATATAAGTAAAAGAAAAAACGGATGAGGCCACGTTTGTTTCATGAAGGAGGTCGCGAGGTGAATGTGGTAATCTTTTCTTTTTATTTTCCCTCTTTGTTATTTTCTTTCTTTTAAAATGAAATAATCTATACTATATAAAAGTTGAGGCTAAATGCCTCTAAGGGTGTCCACATCAGCTTTTAATTTTTTTTTAACCAATTAAATTATGTCAAATCAGCATCTCTAAAATTAAGAAATTTTCCAAATTTTAAACAATCAATAATATTTTTTTTATATCATTATCTAAGATTAAGAAATTTTTCAAATTTTAGATTTGGAATATTGATAGATATAAGAAAAACAAGTATAAGTTTTTAGTAACACCAAAAATCTACTTAGATTTATATTAAGAAAATTTATTAATTTAAGATAATGGTTTTAATTATATAAATAATCACTGAAATTTTTTAACAAATAAGAAAGAACAAATTTATAAAGCATATATATATTTTATATGTGGACACTCTAAATAACTTATGGATCGATATCAAAATAAAAAAGCTTATGTTAAAATTAGTTTAAAAATTTCAACATCAAATTAATATTTTACAAGAGCAATGGAGCCATGTAGAATTTTAATGGTGGAGAATAATCTAGACAAATAAAAAAGAAAAAAAGTTGAAGAAAAAAACAGACACAAAGAAGAAGAGTAAGAAGATAAAATCGAAGAAAAGAGAAAACGAATATATTGAATTGCGAAGACAAAATAAAAACCAAAGAAGGCAAATATGAATAAGAAAAAACCAGATAAAAAACTTGCAAAAATTTTTTTGAAGAGGAAATCGAATAAGAATGAAGGAGAAGAAACCAAACAAAAACAAAAAATTTGCAAAGACCAATCTAAAGAGGAAAACGAATAAGAACGAAGGAGACGAAACCAAAAAAAAATAGAATAAAAAGAAGCGCGAAGACGAAGAAAAACAAACGCAAAGATGAGTGAAAATGAAGAAGAAACCATATAAGAGAAAAAACAAAGAAGAAATCAAAACAGAAGAGACTGAATAAGAATGAATCAAAGAAAATTAAAAAACATAAAAACAAGAACGAAGAAGAAAATGAAAACAATGATATATGTCGATTAGGTTCTCTTCATTTTGGTTTTATAACCTTAGAAAACCTACCAAAATATTAGCTTATCTTATAGCTTAAATTTGTTTATACATACATTTTCATTTTTAAGTTTGGTTTGGTGTATCAGATAATGAAAATATGTTCTACATAGGATTAAAAAGACTTATGCTAAAATATGTACAAAAGCAATAGAGTGAGGAAAAAATTAGAAAGGAGAATAACCAATACAAAGAAGAAGAAAACAAATCTAGCAAAACATTAGCATTTTCGATGGAAATAATTTATCATAGAAGAATCATAAGATTAAGAACCAAGAAGAACAAAAAGAAAAAGAAGTAAATGAAGAAAATGGAGGACGAAGATAGCGAAGAACAAAGCCATAAAAGAAACCAAAAAGATAAGGTTAGAGAAGGAAACCAAATAAAAAGATGAAACCGAAAAATAAGAAATTGACAGCTATGCGTAACTATATCTCTATGATCGCATAAATTAAATTATTTATCTTATTATTAGACATTGTTTATTACATGTGTGAATATGTAATTGTACCATCTCTAGCTTAATTTTGTTTTCGTGAATCTTTTTCATTTTTAAGTTTGGTTGGGTGTATCAGATAATTAAAATTTTACTCTACATAATATTAAATTAAAGAGAACTACAATAAAACTATTTATAAAAGGGATCAAGTCATGGAGAATAATCAAGAAAAATAAAGAGAAGATGCTAAACAAAAGAAATATAGCAAACTCCTAGCAACTTCGACCGTTTGAAATAATCATCGAAAAAACGGAAAAACAAGAACGAAGACGAGGACAAAAATAAGAAGAAACAATAAAAAAAAGCGAAGACAATGATATTAAACAATGATATTAAAGAACGAGGACAAAAGATAAACAGAATAATAACAAAGATGAAGAATGAGATTGAATAAGAAATTGTAAGGACAAAGAACTGAAATGGAAGGAAGACGAGGAAGAGTAAAGATGAAGAAAAAAAATCAAATAAAGAGCGAAAATAAAGGAAAAAAAACTAAAAAATATGAAACAAAAGAAGAGAAATAAGAACATTGATTAACTACAATCAATCATGCTACCGACGAAAAAAGCTTATGAATAAAAATATTTAATCAAATTATTAATACAGACCCGCGCGTAGCGCGGGTGAAAAACCTAGTACTAACATAATACAATAGCTACATATTGCCATATTTTCTATAATTCGAATTCTTTTTACTAGACCATTCATAACGAAAGCATATAACGTTTAAAATAGTCAAATGCGAGAAAACGTGTAAATCATTGTTGACTAGTTAAATGAAGTAGTAATTATTATCGATCGGTAACACCGTAAACCAATGTAAGGTAGTTTTCTCGCTGTTATATATCAATATATATGTACGTAGAGACAGTATGGTTGGTATTGTTAGGTGCAAGAAAGAGAATACAAATGGGAAGAAGGTGTGATGTAAAGGTGCACGTGCAAAGAGAGTGTACGTTTGTGTATAGATTACTTTATTATTTCGTCTTTAGGTTTTTTGGATTGTGAATATTATATAGTAAATGGTTAGGACTTAATTAAAACTTTTATTCTGACAAACTTATTGAAATGCCCATATTAAAAATATAAATGTCTGAAGCATAGCCAATTTTATAACCATAATATCTAGACTCTAGAGTACTTATGCTTACGAAAGACTAACACTTATGAACGTTTCCGAAAGGGGAAAACTTTTGGAAGTTGCTGAAATGAGATGGCTGGGGCGTATATTAAATAAGTTAATTATTAGAATTGTTAGGGTATGTTAAATGAAGTGATTAAAATTTATAATATAAACCACAAGTATACTCTCAATTGGTAGGAAAAGAGTAGAGAAATAAACAACATCCATTTCATTGAAAATACATGAAGTACACGATATCATTTTTGAAAAATCAATCATACATCTATTTGAAGAAGTTTAGGAAAATGTTGATATGCCATTACAATGATTCACCTGCGATACACATAAATTACTTCATCTATAGTTCATTCCGGTTGTATAAATCTTAAAATATGTATCAGCACACAAAACATAGTTATCAAAAGGTAATGCGGGTTGATATCGAGCTTAATTTTTCATGGTTAAAGTAAACAAAAATCACTATATTTTTAGAGGACTATAACTAATGGAAGCTGCAACTCAAAAACTAGTGATGCATATGCATGTGTTATAACGAAATTGGACATGGTTTTATTTACAAAAAAAAAAAGGATTAATTTTCAAACCAAATTAAAAGATAACTTTATTATCACAAATAGTTAACAAGTGTACGATTACAATGATTAATAACAAATTGTATAGTTGTACAATCTAAGTATAACATTCGTATGGATACATATATAAGTATGTGTGTGTGTGTGTGTGTCTGAGGGAGGAGAGGCACAAGAATCGTGTTGACCGTTTCGTGTGGAGTTCTTTGGAAGCTAACCAACCTTCATGTCTGTCGTGCTCCTTTTCTTCACAACATTCTTCTCTTTCATTTTCCTTACTTTGTAAGATTTATTTTATAACGTTTCCAAAATTTAAGTTATCTTATATACCTTCTAAATTTAAAGTTGAATAGTGGTGTGGGTTTAAGTATTGGCTTGTTCATTTACGAGTAGTAGTTAAATTTGATCATTGCATATGATAAAAACCGATATTAGTAAAAAAAACAAATTCATAATTTTGGAATGACAAAGTGGTTGGTTGTATCTTGCTAGAAACCTATACACGATTCTTTTAAAAAGTAATAAAACTTTTAGACATTGGTAGAGGTAGAGAGAGATACAAGGTGATGGTGAAATTCAGGTGTTCTCACAAGGCAACGTTCCAAGACGGTAGGAACTACCACAACAGCAATTTAACTTGCTGTCTCTGTTCTTCCCTGTCATACAGACAGCTCTGTGACTGAAACATAACTCCTCCTTTGCAATTATATCCCTTGCTGCAAAGAAACATTGCCGGGGAAAAAAATATCCTGAGCTTCTCAATAAAATAGTGGAGAGATTTCCACCGTTACAAGAATGATTGATGAATGTAGCAATGTTCCCAATTCTTGTGGCGTCGATGTTTATTCTTAAAGCAAGCTCGTCCTGAAGGGAGGTGTTTGCGTATGACTAAGTGAAGGATTGTGTTGATCTGAGATTTTCGTAGATGCTTTGACGCCTATGTGCCTCATCTGTGTCAATAGCTCGCCTATTAGAAGAGGGAACAAAAACAAGATTCTGTCTTTTGCATAAACCGATCTTAAACTTAATATGAAAGCTCAACTGATTTACAAATGGTAGTTTTTCGGGAATAGTGGACTCTACGAGTTTATAAATATTTTGAAAAAAAATGAAAGGTGATTTCAGTGAGCAATTCTTTTTTTCATTACCATAAAAAATAATTGTTCACTTTGAAAACATTTTTTTTTTTTTGTCGTCTAGAATTATATTAATTTGGAAAAACCGATGTGAAACACCAACCATACAACACATAACCGCGCTCAAATAACAACCTACTTTCAGCCTAACAAAGGCCTCTCCAAGTCTCCAAGCAAGGCTGAGAGAAAAGAGGAAAAAAGACAAACAAAAAAACAAAAAGATACACCAAAAACCACCTCAAACAGAGGGTAGAACTCTCTCAATGTCGAAGATCAACTTAAGCCAAAACGGGGGCCCCCTTGCCACATAAGACTGCAACCGATTCTCTTTAATAACACTTCGAGCTATGAGAAAAGCCCCTCTGTTGGTGCACCGTACTTCCTATTAAATTCTCCAACTCCTACAATTAGTTAACACATGGTAGAGGTCGGAAGTCTCCAACCTAAAGGATGGCCAAGCAATTGGTCTGGTCAAAGCACCAACAAGATCCGAATCTTCAGAAGCAAACACCACTCTCCTCACACCATGACTGATCATACTCTCTCCAGCCCACGTTAAACATTTAAAACTGCAATCAGACTTATAATTCACACCAGGCCAGACTCTTCTACTATGCAAAAGCACCTTCCCCACTCTATCTCTCAAAACCCATGCCATTCCTCCCACCTGTTTCGATTCTGACCAAACACTCCCAATATTACATTTCAACTAAGGATCTGGTGGAGGTCTCCATTTCTTAACCGTCTTTATCCGCCTCTCCTCTTGAATAATCTCACTGCCCTCTTCTATCTTCTGTGCAAAAAACCACAGCTCCACCTCCTCTATAATCTTCCCCATTATCTGACGAGCATTAAATGTATCATTGTCAAAGAGAAAATTGTTTCTGTTTTTCCAAATAAACCATAACACCCACATAAATCTTTTCTTTATTGTGCAGCTTAACATTCTGGCATTAGCACATCAGATGATGAATATTAGCAAAAATCGAGTCTCCAAAACCATTCTTCGGAACCGAAAAGTCGCTCATTGCCCAAATTTGTCTTGAGATAGAACAAGTGAATAACACATATGATTTATAGATTCACCTGTCATACCACAAGCTTGACAAATATTATCTACCACTATACCTCTATCCTTCAGGTTATCGGCCACCGCGACTGCTCCACTCAAAACTTTCCATAAGAATTTTGGATCTTAGACGTTGTTTGAATGGACCATACTCTATGTTTTAGGATATTTAAAGATGGCAACATCCCAGCTTCAGCCATCACATCTTTTTTATTGGTTACAGAGGCTAACCAATATCCATATTTGACTGAATAATCACCACTGTGATTATGATTCCAGCTCCAGAAATCCTCACTTCTTGTCACCAGTTGAACTTGAAGAATCCTCACCACATCTTCCGGATAAAAGATTTTTCTAAGTTTACTTTCATCCCATCTTCTTGTTCGGAAGTCAATTAACTCTCTGGCCATAAGATTCATATTGAAGGGGAAAACCATGCGCCATGGTTGAGACCTTCATCTAAAATCCACCTGTCAGTCCACACACTAACAGTAGCTCCATTACCAGCTCTTTTTCTCAACCCTTTTTCCAGCAATTTTCCAACCAAAAGATGGCCTCGGACCTAACGACGAGGACAAAAACGCCTCATCTTTGAAATATATGCTCTTTAAAAATTTCGCTACAAGACTTTCAGGTTTTTGCAGGATATTCCAAGCCTGTTTAGCTAAAAAAGCTTGATTGAAATCAGCTCTATCTCTGAAGCCTAAACCTCCCAAATGTTTTGGTAAACACATCTTCTCCCAGCTGAGCTAATGTATTTTCCTCTTATGTTCCACTGCACTCCACCAAAAGTTTGACATTGCACTTCTCAGATTTGCACATGTCGATTTTGGTAACTTGAAACACGACATAGCGTACACCGGCAATGCCGATTAAACCAATACCTTCCCTCCTTGAGACAGAGTTCGCGTGAACCAACCTTACACCCTGTTCTGCGCTCTTTCTCTTATATAATCTAGTAGTTTCACTTTGGAACCACTGAAACACTCCGGTAAACAGATAAGTTCCCACTTCTCTTTCATTAAGTAAGTATCTGAAACTTATCTTGGATCCTTTTTCTTTGCTCAGCCCCAATCTTAGCTCCAAAAGTTATGGAGAATTTGTTATTGTTAATAATTTGGCATGTAGCCTCTCCATAATTGTCCATAATACTTTTTAAAGTATCACAATCTTCGTCATTTGCTCTACAAAGGAACAAACTGTCATCTGCAAACAACAAATGATGCACCGAAGAACCATTCTCATCAAAGCTGATTCCTTTCAACGCTCCTCTTCTTTCGGCTTGATTTAGTAAGTGAGATAAGCCTTCCGTACATAAGACAAAGAGAAATGGGGAGAGGAGATCTCAAACCTCTGTGGGGCGTAATGATCCCATGATCATTGATAAACACCGAGAAAGAGACAACCCACTTGACCCATTCACTATGAAAACCCAAAGTAGATAGCAAGGCTTTTAGATAGCTCCATTCCATCCTATCATACGCTTTAGACATGTCGGACTTAACTGCCATAAACTCCTCACTTATGGTCGTATGAATACGCAGACCATGTATCAATTCATGGGCAATAATGATATTATCAGATATTAACCGCTCAGATACAAAGGCCGATTGATTAAATGAAACAATTTGATACAAAAAGGGTAGTTTTATTGGAAATGGTAGTTTGGAAAAATTGAAAAACTAAAAGATTATCAAGTTTACTAATGAAGATTATATTATAAATAAGGCAAATTAGAAATTGAACGAACTAAATAAAGCTGATTACGAGTAGGGGGAAAATGATTAGGCCGAATTAGGAATATAGCAAATTAGTATTAAGGCAAAATAGAGTTATGACAATACATGGCGGATGAGGGTTTAGGGCAAATTAGGGTTAGGGCGGATGAGGGTTTAGGGCAAATTAGGGTTAGGGTAAATTAGGGTTAGGGTGGATGAGGGTTTTGGGCAGGTGAGGGTTTTGGGCTAAGGGTTACATCGTAGGGTTAAAGGTTAGGCTTAGGTTACAGTTTAGGATTTGGATTGCTTAACGTTATATAGCTTCGGGTTAGAGGTTAAATTTTACGGTTAAGACGTAGTGTTTGGATTGTGGGCTTAGAATTTAGTATTAGAGTGTAGGGTTAAGACATATATGATTAAAGGCGAAAGGCATTATTCTTATACGATAGAGTTATGACAACAATACATGGTTTAGGGCGGATGAGGGTTTAGGGCAAATTAGGGTTAGGGCGGATGAGGGTTTAGGACAGATTAGGGTTAGGGCAAATTAGGGTTAGGGTGGATGAGGGTTTTGGGCAGGTGAGGGTTTTGGGCTAAGGGTTACATTGTAGGGTTAAAGGTTAGGCTTAGGTTACAGTTTAGGATTTGGATTGCTTAACATTATATAGCTTCGGGTTAGAGGTTAAATTTTACGGTTAAGAAGTAGTGTTTGGATTGTGGGCTTAGAATTTAGTATTAGAGTGTAGGGTTAAGACATATGATTAAAGGTGAAAGGAATTATTCTTATACGATAGAGTTATGACAACAATACATGGTTTAGGGCGGATGAGGGTTTAGGGCAAATTAGGGTTAGGGCGGATAAGGGTTTAGGGCAGATTAGGGTTAGGGCAAATTAGGGTTAGGGTGGATGAGGGTTTTGGGCTAAGGGTTACATCGTAGGGTTAAAGGTTAGGCTTAGGTTACAGTTTAGGATTTGGATTGCTTAACGTTATATAGCTTCGGGTTAGAGGTTAAATTTTACGGTTAAGATGTAGTGTTTGGATTGTGGGCTTAGAATTTAGTATTAGAGTGTAGGGTTAAGACATATGATTAAAGGCGAAAGGAATTATTCTTATACGATAGAGTTATGACAACAATACATGGTTTAGGGCGTATGAGGGTTTAGGGCAAATTAGGGTTAGAGTAGATGAGGGTTTAGGGCATATTAGGGTTAGGGCAAATTAGGGTTAGGGTTGATGAGGGTTTTGGGCTAAGGGGTACATCGTAGGGTTAAAGGTTAGGCTTAGGTTACAGTTTAGGATTTGGATTACTGCTTAACGTTATATAGCTTCGGGTTAGAGGTTAAATTTTACGGTTAAGACATAGTGTTTGGATTTAGGGTTTAGAATTTAGTGTTAGAGTGTAGGGTTAAGACATATGATTTTAAAGGCGAAGGGAATCTAGTATTCTTATACGATTTTATCGGAGTAAATATGACTAAAAATCAGTTTTGTTTAGAAACACATCATTGAAATCAAGACAGCAAGATACTCAAAAAAGAAGAAGAAGGATTTAAACAGAGCATCTGAAATGTTTATGTAACTCCATATAACAAATGTATGAGAACCTTATAATGCTAGAGAAACTACGGAAATTGGGACCAGAGGGTGTTACTATGTGTATTTCCAAAAAAAAAAAAAAAAGAGTGTTATCTTATCAAAAGATGACTGTGTTTGTTTCTCTCGCTTAATGAGTACCAGAGATAATGTCGAGTTAATGCTCAAGTTGAGGAACTCCATATAACAAATGTTTGAAAGAACCTTATAAAGCTAGAGAAACCAGAGAGTGTTGTTACCTTGTAAAAAGATGACTTCGTGTTTGTTTCTCTCTCGTAATGAGAACCAGAGATAAGTTTGAATTAATTAAAGCTCAAGTTGAGGAACATAATTAAGAGAGTAAAAAAACTGTATTTGACATTTGGACGTAAAAAAATAAAGGGAGTGAGGAGAGGATTCAGAATCCTGGTCCAAGAACGGAGTACTTATAGAACATTATATTTGGTCTTTTAATATAAAATAAATAAAATTTCAAACGGTCGAAAAATGTTACCGTTTTACAACGTTCATATTTTCGTATTCTCAAGTCAAATCAAACTGGGAAACTGGGAAGTCGTAAAACGCACGCGTACTCAAGATAATTTGCGGGATGGGTTTAATCTAGTTTCTAAAATGTTTTTTGTTCTCTATGACAGAAAAACGGCTAGAAAAAAAGTAGGCATATTTTACGGAAACCATTAGTGCAGACAAGATGGAAAGATTCATGAACATGTGTCTAAACGAAGTTTGCAATGGGAAAAATCATGAATGTGTTATTTCCTTGTGCACACACCTAAATCTCACTCACAATGAGTAAATGATAGAAACTTTTAGACATTGGTAGAGGCAGGGAGATACAAGGTGATGGTGAAATTCAGGTGTTCTCACAAGGCAACGTTCCAAAACAGCAGGAACTACCACAAGAGCAATTTAACTTACCGTCTCTGTTCTTCTCAGTGACACGAACATCTCCATAACTGAAACATAACTCCTCCTCTGCCATTATATCCCTCGCAGCAAAGAAACATAGCCGGGGAAGCAAAGCTCCCGAGCTTCTCAATAGAACAGTGGAGAGATTTCCGCCGTCACAAGAATGGTTGATGAATCTAGCCACGTTCCCGATTCTCGTGGCGTCGATGTTTATTCTTAAGCAAGCTTGTCCTGAAGGGAGGTGTTCCCGTATGACCAGAAGAGCTGAAGCGAAGAAGGATTGTGTTGATCTGAGTTTGTCGTAGATGCTTTGACGCCTACGTGCTTCATCTGTTGTCAATAGCTCGCCTATAACAAGACTCAAATCTTTTGCATTGCTATACTGAAATCGAAAGTAGTAGTTGTTCAAATTTTGGGGGGAAATGTTTACCTGCGTATTCGCAGATGAATTGGCCTTTCTTGATGAGCTGATCCGCGTGCAAGCACCAACCTTTCTTCTCATCTCTTACGATCTTCAGACGAACCGAAATCCCTTTTTGGGTCACCCGGTTCGGACAACCGGATCCGCACCCACAACCCGGCCCACATTCGTTGGCGATCTCCTCCGTGCCCGCGAATGCTAAGCACTGGCAGTATCCATCCTCGCATCTCTCGCACTCGCATCCAAACATCCTCTCTCCTGACTCGTCCACTAGACTCACCCCAAATCGTCCCCGCTCACTCACCGACACGTTCTCCGATTTCGAATGCGGGATCCAACCATCGTCATCTCCGGGAAGTGGACTCGCTGGATTATCGCCAGCTCCGTCGGATTCGCGAGTAGCAGATCCCCACCACTGCGGCGGCGGATTAGAGGAAGCTGGAATCTGAAAAGGAGTGTAGATGAAATACGCGTATCGTTGGGAATCGACGGCGTTGCAAAACGGGACGGGGAAGTTTTCGAGGGACCGTGTAGCGTCAAGGGATCGCCGGAAAGTGAGGGATCTGGAAATCAGGGATAAGGTTTTGCAGGTTAGAGAGACGGCGGAGAGATCTCGAGGTCTTAGCCATGGAATAATCAAATTTGCACACCGGAGCAATGGATTGGTGGCCGGAATAATGAATTGACGTTCTCCGGGACGAGGCTTCTTCGATGGCGGCGACTGTTGCTGCATTTTCGGTTTCTATTCAGTCGGAAGATAAATTCGGTTCAAAACGGAAAAGAAATCAAATTCGGTTCAATAACTAAAATCCGGTTCGGTTTCATTAGTGCTTCATAATATTTCGGTTTTGTTCTGCTAATTTATTAGTATTAATATTTGTTATTAGTATTAAATTATTAATTAACTTTGTTATTACACAAGTTACAACAGTTAAGCGGCGTTGAAAAGTCTCACTCTCTCTCTCTCTCTCTCTTTCTCTCATTTTCCCAGGAAAAAAATAGAAAAACTCATAAGAGAATCCGTCTGAGAATTTTTCTCGTGACAAGAAAAAAAAACAAGGAAGAAGGAGAAGGCCAACGGAGTTTCGAAAAAATGCCGTCGCCACCGACGACGACTTCTCTCTCGGTGACACAAACAATAAACGGATCGCACAGCTTCACAATCAAGGGGTATTCGCTAGCCAAAGGAATCGGGATCGGAAAACACATCGCAAGCGACACATTCACCGTCGGTGGATACCAGTGGGCAATCTATTTCTACCCCGACGGCAAGAACCCGGAGGACAATTCGGCTTACGTCTCCGTTTTCATCGCCTTGGCTAGCGATGGCACCGATGTGAGAGCTCTCTTCGAGCTTTCGTTGCTTGACCAGAGTGGCAAAGGGAAGCATAAGGTTCATAGCCACTTCGATCGTGCTCTCGAGAGCGGTCCTTATACCCTCAAGTATCGCGGCAGCATGTGGTTCGTCTTCCTCAATTTTGTCTCTGTCTCTTGCTAGGGTTTGGTGAAGAACAGGCTTCAATTCTAGGTAACTTTAGATAAAAATTGTTTATTTTGGCTGTTTGATTTGGTTGATACAGGGGATACAAAAGGTTCTTTAGAAGAACAATGTTGGAAGCATCTGATTTTCTGAAGGACGATTGTTTGAAAATCAATTGCACAGTGGGAGTTGTGGTCTCGGAGATAGATTGTCCACGGTTACATTCGATTCACGTCCCTGCGTCTGATATCGGATCTCAGTTCGGGATGCTTCTGGAGAACGAGGACGGTTCAGATATAACTTTCAACGTCTCAGGTGAAAAGTTCCGTGCTCACAGGTTGGTGTTAGCCGCTCGGTCACCTGTCTTCGAAAGCGAGTTTCTTGATGTCGTAGATGGAGTTGAAGAAGATCGTGACATCCAAGTTACTGACATGGAGCCTAAGGTTTTCAAGGTAAATCTTTTTTTTTGACACTTCTGTCTTACTTGTTAATTGTTGTTCTTGACGCTTTTTTTTTTTTTTTTTTTTGGTTTAAGGCTTTGCTACATTACATATACAAAGATGCTCTCATCGAAGATGCAGAGTCGTCATCGTCTTCTGGCTCATCTTTTGGTCCATCAGCATCAGACACATTAGCTGCAAAACTGTTAGGAGCTGCTGATAAATACAAGTTGCCTAGGCTTAGTTTGATGTGCGAGTCAGTGCTCTGCAAGGATATATCAGTAGATTCCGTTGCTAATGTTTTAGCGCTCGCTGATCGATACAATGCTTCAGCCTTGAAGTCTGTTTGTCTGAAATTCGCAGCGGAAAATCTCATCGGTAATGATCTTTCCTTATGTTAGGTCTCATAACTGAAATTGATTCCTCAGTCCTCACCAAACTTATTTGTACAAACCCTTTTGTGTTGATGTAGCTGTGATGAGGTCAGATGGGTTTGACTATCTAAGGGAGCACTGTCCATCACTACAGTCTGAGCTTCTGAAAACAGTAGCGGGATGCGAAGAGGAGTTAAGCGGAGGAGGAGGAGGAGGAGGAGGAGGAGGAGGAGGAGGGAAGACGAGAAGCGTGTGGGGGCAATTCTCAGACGGTGGAGGTGAGACAAATGAGAGAAGCGCAAGGCAACAACCGACTTGGGGAGAGGTCAATGGAGGAGGAGGAGGAGGAGGAGCAGAGAGAAGCCAGAGTGTTTGGGTTCAAGTGGTGAACGCTAATAATGGAAGTGGAAGAAACAATAATAATGACAGTGATGACCCAATGGCCGAAGATTGAGCAAATATAAGGTTAATAAAAAAGCCAAATTGAGCTCAAGTAGGATCAGAGATTGGTCTTCTTGCATCGTATAATAACTTTCAAGTGTTTCCACGGTCAAATGCCGTGGCTGAACAGAGCATATTACACAATGATCATTAAGAGACGGTTTAGTGTTGTTGTATTACATTTTTCTTTTTGTTTTTGTGCGTGTAATAAAGTCACTATATATTAACACTCATCATCAATATAAACTCGGTAAGAAAATTTTGTTATGCACAGAGAAAAAAATATTTTTAAAGTCCATTTTCTCAAATTGAAGTTTAGATTTCTTTCATTTTTTGTGCCCTTTTGATTCCAAACAGTAATTTGTATAAGATATTTTGCCTAAACACACAACATGATAAGCTTTAAAGCGACTATTTGCCACCAAAAGTTGGAAAAAACCAACGAGCATTCTTGAAATGCTTTGGCGATGAATCTGCAAGGTGTCGAAACCGTCGGACGACCTTGTTAGGAAAAACCAACGAGCATTCTTCAGTTGTGTAGTTTGAAATGAACCTTGTCGGTTCTTTCTCCTCTTATACAGTTATACGTTGCCATTTTGCGTTTTTTATAAGCTTCTTTTTGTTCATATTCGTTTTGACAAGGCTTCCGTGGATGATCTCATTCAATTACGTGGTTTTTGCTTTTGTTGATCAAATCTTTTTCGTCAATTTATGTTTTCGACTCTTTGGTTGATCACTATAGCTTGCGTGTAGAAGAAGGAAGGGTGTTGATGTCCATAAAGCAAGTGATCGGTAGCACTTCCCATAGAATATAAGTGCATCTAGAAATTAAAAGGTAAAATAATAGGGAAAAATAAAGTCTTTAGTTCTTTACTCAGTTCACCTAGATTTATATACCAAACCAATCTTAATTAAACTACTAGGTTTTTCACCCGCGCTACGCGCGGATCTGTATTAATAATTTGATTAAATATTTTTATTCATAATTTTTTTCGTCGGTAGCATGATTGATTGTAGTGAATTAATGTTCTTATTTCTCTTATTTTGTTTCATGTTTTTTAGTTTCTTTTCCTTTATTTTCGCTCTTTATTTGATTTTTTTTCTTCATCTTTACTCTTCCTCGTCTTCCTTCTTTTTCAGTTCTTTGTCCTTACAATTTCTTATTCGATCTCCTTCTTCATCTTTGTTATTATTCTGTTTATCTTTTGTCCTCGTTCTTTGATATCATTGTCTTCGCTTTTTTTTTTTTATTGTTTCTTCTTATTTTTGTACTCGTCTTGGTTCTTGTTCTTCCGTTTTTTCTATGATTAGTTCATACGGTCGAAGTTGCTAGGAGTTTGCTATATTTCTTTTGTTTAGCATCTTCTCTTTATTTTTCTTGATTATTCTCCAGGACTTGATCCCTTTTATAAATAGTTTTATTGTAGTTCTCTTTAATTAAATATTATGTAGAGTAAAAATTTAATTATCTGATACACCCAACCAAACTTAAAAATGAAAAAGATTCACAGAAACAAAATTAAGCTAGAGATGGTACAATTACATATTCACACATGTAATAAGCAATGTCTAATAATATAAATAATTTAATTTATGCGATCATAGAGATATAGTTACGCATAGCTGTCAATTTCTTATTTTTCGGTTTCATCTTTTTATTTGGTTTCCTTCTCTAGCCTTATCTTTTGGTTTCTTTTATGGTTTTGTTCTTTGCTATCTTCGTCCTCCCTTTTCTTCATTTACTTCATTTTCTTTTTGTTCTTCTTGGTTCTTATTCTTATGTTTCTTCTATGATAAATTATTTCCATCGAAAATGCTAATGTTTTGCTAGATTTGTTTTCTTCTTCTTTGTATTGGTTATTCTCATTTCTAATTTTTTCCTCACTCTATTGCTTTTGTACTTATTTTAGCATAAGTCTCTTTAATCCTATGTAGAACATATTTTCATTATCTGATACACCAAACCAAACTTAAAAATGAAAATGTACGCATAAACAAATTTAATCTAGAAGATAAGCTAATATTTTGGTAGGTTTTCTAGGGTTATAAAATCAAAATGAAGAGAAGCTAATCGACATATATTATTGTTTTTCATTTTCTTCTTCGTTCTTGTTTTTATGTTTTTTAATTTTCTTTGATTCATTCTTATTCAGTCTCGATCTTCTGTTTTGATTTATTCTTTGTCTTTTCTCTTATATGGTTTCTTCTTCATTTTCACTCATCTTTGCGTTTGCTTTTCTTCGTCTTCGCGCTTTTTTTCTATTCTTTTTTTTTTGTTTTTGTTTGGTTTCGTCTCCTTCGTTCTTATTCGCTTTCCTCTTTAGATTGGTCTTTACAAGTTTTTTGTTTTTATTTGGTTTCTTCTCCTTCATTTTTATTCGATTTCCTCTTCAAAATTTTCTTCGCAAGTTTTTTATCTGGTTTTTTCTTATTCATATTTGCCTTCTTTTTCTATTTTGTCTTCGCAATTCAATATATTCGTTTTTGTTCTTCTTCGGTTTTATCTTCTTACTCTTCTTCTTTGTGTCTGTTTTTTTTCTTCAACTTTTTTTTTTCTTATTTGTCTAGGTTTGTTAAAATATTAATATTAATTTTTTGTTAAAAATTGTAAACTAATTTTAACATAAGGTTTTTTTAATTTGATATCGATCCATAAGTTATTTAGAGTGTCCACATATAAAATATATATATATGCTTTATAAATTTGTTTTTTCTTATTTGTTAAACGTTTTTAGTGATTATTTATATAATTAAAACTATTATCTTAAATTAAGAAATTTTCGTGATATAAATCTAAGTAGATTTTTGGTGTTACTAAAAACTTATACATGTTTTTCTTATATCTATCGATATTCCAAATCTAAAATTTGGAAAATTTCTTAATCTTAGATGATGATATAGAAAAATATTATTGATTGTTTAAAATTTAGAAAATTTCTAAATTTTAGAGATGTTAATTTGGCATAATTTAATTGCTTAAAAGAAAATTAAAAGCTGATGTGGACATTGTTATAGGCATTTAGCCTCAACTTTTATATAGTACTAGTGAATGACCCGCACAGCAATCCAGTGCGAGATTATGTTTTTGTTTTTTTGCTTTTTTTCTTCTTTTTGTAACATGTTTTAATTTTAGTGTTAATTTAAGAGTTGTATGTTTTTTTTATGTTAAAATTGTCAAGTATATTGTTAATTTGAATCTAAATTTTTGTATTAAGTGATTCAAATTTTGATATATTAATTTGACTGTCTTTATTTATTAATAATTAAGAAAAAGAAAATACAACAACCAAACACATATCCAGACAATAAAGATATTACATCATGGTTATGTTATAACTGTTATACCAACTTAATCCATAATCTGAATAGCTCCAAACTTTTATATACTCTTGAACAAAATATGTTTGTGGTTCTAGTTTAATAAAATGAAAAATACATTTATGGATAGACTTCAAAATCATGTAGTGACATTATGTAGAACCCGAAACAGAAAAGAATCAAGGAAAGAAGTGTGTTGTGTTGTCGACAGATGATTCTTTTTCCAACGATAGTAAAATCCTTTGTAAAACCATATGTCCAAAAAAAAAAAAAAATAACCAAACACCTGTCAAAATAGATGTCTTCCGTAGAATACTACTGTGCGAATCTTAGTCTTACGAATGAATTGTTTTCCACGTTCCATTTGCTCTTTTTGCTCGTTAATTTTGTTTGCTTATGAGATTTCAGTTTTTTACTCTCCGAAACCATTATCAATTGCTAAACTCTACGAAATATTTTTTTAGATTGCTTCAATTTAGAGAAGCATGAGAGAAATCGTGACAATATAATTTAGGAAATCTGCAAACTTCAGTGACAACCAGATCTGGAATTCTCAGGTCAGTAAGCAAATTCTCCATATGATCTTCCTGCCATGTGGATTTCCAGTTATCGTTAAAGTGGATTATGGGTTTAATTTGTTTGTGACTTTCATTACAAAAGTCTTGGTTTTTTTGTTTTATTTTATTTAGTATCAAAGTTGCGTCGATTTGGTATTATGATAGTTTTTTTTATTATTCTTTGCAGATTTTTAATAGAGAATGTATAAAACGGAAATCTTTGAAAACAGAAATCTTAGATTATGGTATTATCTAGAGAATGCATAAAATGGAAATCTTTGATTATGGTATTATCTACTCTAAAAGGAATTGATTGTTGGTTTAATTGAACCAAACCTTGGTTTGATTTAAGTGATATTTTAGATTACTAAATTAACCCTCACTAAACCTATTTCCAAACAGATTATTTTCACAAAAAGAGATGGTTTTTTGGTCCAAAAAAATAGATGTACTTCTCAATTAATAGTAAAGAGATAGATTCAGAACTCATCATAATGTCGTCTAGGTTTTCAATTTTTCGGCCCTTTAATTTGTCAAACAAAACAATCGATCGACTGATATGATTTTAAACCGATCCGGTCCAACCGGTAAAACCGCGAACCACCCGGTGATCTTGTTGAAGTTTTACTTAAAATCCACGGTGACTTGTGATTTAGTATATAAAGGATAACCACGAACGTCCTATAAACATAAACCCTAAAAGTTGAAAAACGTAAAGACGTCAATGAAGGAGATGATTGATTCCAACCAAAAGACATGCAACGATTCAGAGCAGCCTATTCTTGTCACCGACCTGATAAGATCGATCTTAGAACGCTTGAGCTTTGTTGATTTTCATCGAGCAAGATGCGTTTCTTCAGGATGCATGGTATGTAGCTTCGAAATCATGCACCGGAGTCACAAATCCGACAACTCCGTGGATCATCCTCTTTCCAAAGGAGGAACATCTTGAGAACAACAACGTTTCATGTAAGTTGTTCGATCCTCGTGACCATAGTTGTTACACGGTAAGAGATCTCGGGTTTGATTTCGCTACGAGTTGTTGTTTGGCTAGTTCCGGTAGCTGGTTCCTCATGTTACTCCATAGAACCGATTTCTATCTTTTTAATCTGTTTACTCGTCAGAAGATTCCTCTTCCTTCTATGGAATCAATCGATGATTCTGATGCGACTTCTTCTTCCGGTGAAAGCAGCGATGTTAGATTAATAGGCAGTGCGGTTTTGTGGGTGGATGAAGAAAGAAGAGATTACTTAGTTGTTTGGAGTTATAAAAGCTTTTTCGCATATCATAAGAGAGGAGATAATAATGAAAGATGGAGAGTGCTTAAACCTTTGAAGAGTCAAGGCTGCATCGATATGGTGTTTAAAGAAGGCAAGCTTTACGTGCTTACTATCACTCGAAGCGTCACCGTTTTTGATTTCTCCGGTGGTGATTCTCCAACAGAATGTGAAATTTCCCCACCTCCGCGTTGGTGTAGTCAAGACCTTCTCGACAAGATTGCTGTGACTTTGTCTGGAGAAGTATTGCTCATTGCAAGCTTCGTGACTCAAAAGGATACGTGGTTCTTCTTCGATGTCTTCAGGCGGGATCCTAAACGGCAATATGAATGGATATTTATCGACTCTGTAGGGGAGGAAGCATTGCTTTTGGATCAAGGAATAACGGTTGCAGCCAAAGATGGAGTTATGACAAATTGCATATATTTTAGTAGTGATCGGTTTTGTAGAGACAGTGGGATTAGGTTATGCAATTCCGATTACACTATTGGCGTCTCTCATGTTAAAAAGAGCCAGGTTGTCCAACGGTTTGATCATCTTACTGCTTCCTCGCCAATAAACTTCAAGGATGCTCGTTGGTTTTCCCCCACTTTTGGTGGAAAATGGTTGCATTAAATCAACACTGTCAAGTTTCTTCTTTTGGGTATTTTCATTTTAGGTTGTGGAACCAGAGTTTTTTTTGCTAGTTTTTTGTTTTTGTTTTAGTTAACAACGGTTGGCTTTTTGACGGTTCATCTCTTTATCCTTGTTAACTAAAACAAAAGAATAAGAAACATAGACATGAAATTTCAAAACAATGGTAAAATTTTAGGCAAGGAGTTTTATCCTCTTACATGTATGTTGTACCCGCTAGGGCAAGGAGATTCAGGAACCAGATCTTTAACCCAAAAAAAAAAAGGTAAAAACTAAGGTGACAATAACCACAAAAAGAATCCTAAGCTGGACTTTAAAACTCTCAGAATTACAGAAAAAAATCCTAGTCAGAAACAACAATCCATGTACTAATTAAGAACAACTCTCGAGATACAAGTTGAAGTAAGAAACAACACAATCACTTTAAAAATCTTGCAAGGCCAAACTGCTCCTCCTTTTCTCCAAGATTGCACTGGTCCTTGATCATACCGACTAGTGTGTCAACATGATGATGAAGATAAATGTCAAGTAGAGCTTTTGGTCTCAAGTGTCCTTCCAAAAAGCCTAAGCAACATGCGTAATCCCTAGCAAGTAGCAATAAAATAAATATTTAATAGTTATTAGTTGCCAACACAAAACTTAATTATTTAACACTACCAATTCCAATTGTTTTATAAATTACCTTGCAATGTACGCCCTTAGAAAATATAAGTACTGGTAGTTGTCACACGTACGTTCAAAATCTCTAGCAAGTCGAAGAGGAAGGAAATCAACGGATATGAGTTTTTTTGGCTTAATTAGAGAGGTAGAGGACCTGGGCTTCGGTGGCTCGGTGAAAGAAGGGTTTCAATGTCTCCGGAAGATGATCACCTCTCTTGGATGGAGGAAGTCGGCTTCACTATGGGATTTTGAATGATTTTATTTTAAGTGATTAACTTTTAACATAGTTTTATTTGAGCAGACGGCAATCCAAAAACAAAACCAACATATAATTCAACTCAAACCACTAAAGCGAGGTGATATGTTTCTCCACACTGCTCATATCTGCTTTTGTTATGTAAAAGTTTTTGACAAAGTCTATGGTTCTTTACAACATCAAACATGCATTTAACATCACACAACAAAATGTCTTTTGAACCTAAATAAAAACTGAACAAACCAGTAAAAGCCACTTCTCCACAACAAGGATAAACTCCCTCTTTTATTTGTACTCATATTGCACTAAACCTTCCAAACTGCTTTTTCCAAACATCCCACTTCTTTGAAATTTGTTTTTTGGAATAAATTTTATTCTAAACTTTTTGTTTTTCTCTTTCTTTATTTTACTCCTTTCAATTTTTTTTAGGATATATATCAGGTTCCATATCTACCAAGTAGAAACCGTAGAGAACATATATGTTTGTTTCTTGAGACAATAAAAATCATTGTTTTTCTTCCTAGCACTTCCTACTTCTAGCAACCTCCAATTCAAAGAGGAAGGAAATTTCTTTTCTTGACGAAGACGCAAAATCGAAATAGTCTTCCTACTTCTAGCAACCTCCAATTCAAAGAGGAAGGAAATTTCTTTTCTTGACGAAGACGCAAAATCGAAATAGTACACTACAAGAAATATTGGTATTGATAGCACAATACGATAGCACGATTTTCATAACTGCTATTAAAGAAGATATATTGATTTAGAGTACTCTATTATAACATTTTTTAAATGCTATGCCGAAATTTCGCTAAGCGGGAACAAAAATGACGATTGGAGCCTAATTTTTTCAATTTTTTCATAGGCCTCAGCACTTAAAAAAAAAAAATCACAAGGCTTTTCCGTACAAAAAAAAAAATCACAAGCTCTAAAAAAAAAAAACAGATCTCTTGCGAGTGCGATTCTCCTCCCTCTATCCTCTTCCTGTATGATCTACTCCTCAATCATCTCTGATAGAAGATGCTCCTCAATCTTGTGATAGCCCTCGTTTCATCATCTCTCTCCTGCTAATCCCTTAGAAAATTAGGGTTTTAGACGAGGAAGAAGACCAAGCGTCTGTCGACTTTCTCCGTCAGTCTCCTCAGTCTCGCGACGGCACTAACGAAAATCCCGACGGGAAAGCAGAAATTTATTTTCTGCTGGATCGACTCCAAGATTGATTCCGATTACGACATATGTATTATCCTTGCCTTGCTCCTTCTTTTGTTTCATACCTTGGACCTCGTTTCTTATTGTGCTTTTTATTAAAAAAAAAATCTGGGTTTTGTGTGTGTTTTTAGAGTTTGTTGGGGTCTTTGAATTCCGATGATTTGACTCTGATATCTTCGATTCCGAGGATGACAGTTCACTGAGAGAGACTGAAGATGGAGACTGAGAACCATCTAAGACGAGTCCATGGTAATTTATTTATTGCGTTTTTCCTCTGGTTTAGCTCATCCTCAAGTTGAGATTTTAGGGTTCATGCTCTTGATGTGTGTGGAGATTAAACCTTTGTGTGGAGGTTAAACTTTTATTAATAGTTCGAAATTGAACAGGCTAATTTATTTTAGTTTATGATGGCACAAAGGAGTGGTAAGAAACGGGAGAGAAGTTGCGGTGAAGCAGCTGGAGATAGTGAGCTATCAAGGGGAAAGAGAGTTCCAAGCTGAGGTTGAGTTTGTTCCTAAAGATAATTTGAAGTTCCGCTTACATGGTAAACAAACTTACATGATTTGATGATCCTTTTTGAAGATTTAGTATTGAGATGTTTATGAGATTGGTCTAAGTTATGATGAGCCTTACGAGAGTAAGGTATTGTACATTTGTTTAGATTCTTCAGATGTTAACTTTTCTAATTTCTTAGACAAGGTGTTTTAACATAACATTCTCATAGAAAATGTGTCTCCTTGGTGTTAATTTTTGTTTATATACAGAAATGTCGCTTGTTACAACAACAGTATCATGTTAGAACAAAGGAAGGGCTTCTGGTTATGGAGAAGGAATATGCTTCATCGGATTCTCATCTTTGTCTCCAGCCTCAATTTCCTTACTTCACGATTCCTGTAAAAGTAAGTTTCTTTTTTTCTTTTTTTTGTCCGGTCTAGTCTTTGCTTCGCTTATGGTTTTGACAATCTGTATTGTATTCTGATTTGATGAAACCATTGTGATATTTCTCTCTCTCTCTGTTGTGTTTTTGATTTCTGTTGATTCAGGATTTCTTCAAGACTTGGGAAGCTCGTGAATTTCTTAGTGGGGCTTTAGCTGGAGCCATGACCAACGCTGTTCTTGCTCCACTAGAAACCATAAGGTCTGTATAGTCCCTTGTAATCAAATCTCTTCAATGTAATCAATCTACTTTGATGTATTTCTAACTTAACGCTTTGGGATATTTTCAATCTTTTTATATATATTTTGATGTTTAGTAAAGACAGGTTAAGAGGCAGGGCAAATGTAGTTAAGCTGCTAATATGGCCTTACTAAGGTTTGTTATTAGGCGCTACTAATATTTGCAGCATGCTTTTCGCTAGGATAAAGTTGCAGGAACTAGCAACTTGTTTAAAAATCAGTTATTTTTTCAACTGGGACTTTGTAAAGTCTCGTACTTTTTTGTGGTTATGCAGATTGAACAATCACTGCAGAATGGTAGGCTGGAAAATCTTGTAAGCTGAAGACAGGACACTCAAATTCAACCGAGGAAGAAGTGTATTTCCCTTTTGTGTTTTTTATCTCATAAACCTTTATGATTAGTAATTAGTAGTCTTGTAATGTAGAAGTAGTATTTGAGGTTTTTGTTCAAGGATTAGAGTATGTAAGACTTTTTTATGTATTTATGGATTTTCTGTGAAATAAAAAATATATTTAATACATATAAGTATCACGTTAATAGAGATATACCTAAAATTAAATAGCACTAAAAAGAACTAAAAAACGCTTAACAATAACACACGAAAATAGCTACAGAAAGAATACAAACAGCAGAAAAAAATAGCTACAAAAACTTATAAAATAGCACAGAAAAAGTGCTACAATACAAATTAAAATAGCATTTAAAATATGTTATTAGAAACTCCAATACAGCATTAAATAAGCGCTATAATAAATAAACATATAATACAACTCAAAAACGCTATTATATGAAGTGACCCTATTATAGCTCCGGTTAACACAGCATACATGAAAACGCTATCAAACACATATTATAGCACTAATCGTATGCTGTTAATGGGCCTATTTATTGTAGTGGTAACAACAAATTCCGAAACACTAGAATAGTTCCTGAGAAACAGTTCTACGGAAGCATAACCATTAACCAACACAATCTGGGAATCGAGATCCAGGTTTTGAAGATTACGAAGAAACAAAGTTCGTTTTCTTTTATTCGTAAATGAAAGCGTACAAGCGAGAGCGAACGGAACCTAACATGTTTAATGGCTAATCCCGTGAGTCTATCAACAGAATGAAAAAAGAAGAAAAACTTACAGATCAGAGGATCTTGATTCTTGAAGCAAGCAGGCAGCAGAGGAAGACGAAGAAGAAAGACGATAATGAAAGTGGCGTGATTTTGTATCGGCTATTGTTTCATTTCATATATATACTACACTAGCAGTAAAGTGGAGACACGTCAGCCATCTTTTACCACGTCAGCATTTATGCCGCAAAAAAAACCCCAATCGTCGACATCCCGCCGGTGGCAAAGTCACCGCCGATCTCCTGGAGGAGTGTCTTGTGTTCAATGCTGAGATCCATCGTCGAAATCGCTGTCACTACCAACTGTCAGAGAAACCACTTGTGACTTGTTATGATCCAAGACGGATCTCAAAGTAAAAGAAATGGGGGGGAATATCTAATTCATTGTCCTCATAATGGATCATGTTTGATTGTTTTCTCACAGTAGAGTGCTTGTTATAACTAATAAGCAAAATCATGAACGACATTTAAATGAAGACTGAGCTCGAGAAAGAGGGTCTACCTTTTTATGCTCAAATGCCATTTTTTCTTTTATGATTCATGTAAGTAAATTATATATTTTCAAAAAAATTATGTATTTTCTTTTCTTAACTCCAAACTTTTTTATTTGTAAATGACCACATAGTTTTATTAGATGTCTGAGTCATAGTGTTCTCTACTTCACTGGTTAGTGTTAAAATTGAACTATAACTACAATTAGACCCGCATAGGGGTGTCAAAATGGGTTGAAATTTATGGGTTGACCCAACCCAACCAACCCATTAACCCTAATGGATCAATTTTTTTAGTTCTAATGGATTAATTGATCAAATGGATTGTGGATCAAATGGGTTGTGGATTAAATGGGTCAAATTGAAATGGATTGATAGATGAAATAGTTAACCATCACCTTCTCATCATACATTAATTTATTTTCCAAATTAGTCCTTCCACAATTATGATTTCACTTTTTGTTTACAAAAAACATGATTTTGCAAATTACCCAGTCCCAATTTTTTATTTTTTCAAAATTATACCCAACAAAATATGAAATTTAGTTTTTTTCCCCAAATATATAATTTTCACAAAAAAATTTCGCAAAAAATGCGGGTTTCACAATTTTTCACCAAAACTTACGATTTCACTATTTTTCCGCCCAAAACGCGTTTCACAAATTTTCCGTCCGAAATCGCGTTTTCACAAATTTTCCGTTCAAAATCGCGTTTTGATAAAATTTTCCTCCCAAAACGCGTTTTCACAATTTTCTCACCCAAAATCGTGTTTTGACAAATTTTCCGTCCAAAATGGGGTCTTGACAAATTTTTCCGCCTAAAACGCGTTTTGATATTTTCCCGCATAAAACGCGTTTTGACAAATTTTCCAGCCAAAATCGTGTTTTGACAAATTTTCCGTCCAAAATGGCGTTTTAACAAATTTTCCCGCCTAAAACGCGTTTTGATATTTTCCCGCCCAAAACGCGTTTTGACAAATTTTCTCGCCCAAAACGCGTTTCACAAATTTTATGTCCGAAATCGCGTATTCACAAATTTTCCGTCCAAAATCGCGTTTTGACAAATTTTCCCGCCAAAATCGTGTTTTGACAAATTTTCCGTCCAAAATGGCGTTTTGACAAATTTTCCCGCCTAAAACGCGTTTTGATATTTTCCCGCCCAAAACGCGTTTTGACAAATTTTCCCGCCCAAAACGCGTTTCACAAATTTTCTGTCCGAAATCGCGTATTCACAAATTTTCCGTCCAAAATCGCGTTTTGACAAATTTTCCCGCCTAAAACGTGTTTTGATAAAATTTCTCGGCCAAAACGCGTTTTCATAAATTTTTCGTCCAAAATCGTGTTTTGGCAAATTTTCCCGCCCAAAACGCGTTTTCACAAATTTTCCCACCAAAATCGCGTTTTAACAAATTTTCTATCCAAAATCGCGTTTTGACATATTTTCGAGCCTAAAATGCATTTTGATAAAATTATTAGAAAATTATTTATGTTTATTGTTTATGGATCATGGGTTAACCATTTAACCAATTAAACCATATAATTAGATGGGTCATGGATAGGGGTGTCAAAATGGTTAATCCAACCCATTCAACCCATCACCCATTAAGACCAAGTATTAATGGGTCATAGGTCAATCCAATCCACTTAGCAAATGGGTTAGACTAGTCCATTACCTATTTAATTTTATGGGTCAAATAGTTTAGTGGGTAAACCATAACCAAATCATAAAGAAAATCACAATCACACAAAAACAATGTTTTAATTTAACATAAAGAGTTTACAATACATACACCAAAGAGATCTAAATGTAACCATTAGTTTCAGAATATAAAGAGTTTGCAAATGTGTAAATACTTAAACCAAAGATTCAAAAAACTGAACCAAATAAACCAAAAAGTGAACCAAAACTCAAATTTTCACCAATTCTAGTAAGGCTTCGTTCACACAGCTGATCAAGAAATCAAATTACAATTTCACAGGCACCAAAAATTCAATCAACAGTCCATAATTGCATTCTCTTTGGCAATCACACTGTAATTCCCCAATTTCAACCTCTCGACAATTCTCACTAACGTGTTTGATATATGCCACAAGTGTGCACCTAATACACATGTTTCGTCAAAATCACAAGATGAAACCATACCTTTCCTGTTCGTAGAGCCACTTTCCTCACTGACGACTGTTGGAAAGAAAAACAGAAAACAGAACATATATCAAACTCGAGAGCATTCCATTGTGATGATTCTCAAAGAAGCAAAAAGATTGCTGACTAGAGACAAGACACGGCGTATTCAGTCAAACCTGTTTGTATAAACCAGTCGATTCGTAAAGTGTGTCGTCTCCCGCATAGACAAGTCCCTGAAGCCAGGTAAAGCAAGAATTTCAAACATTTAGTAATGCTGAAATTCGAAATTGAGATGAGATCACTAAAACTCAACAATCCAGTGGGGATAACAAAAACCTGCGTAAACACAAAGATCTCTACCAACGCTAGCAGGAGTGCCAAATCAGCTGAAAATGAAAGCAATTTCGATCACAGAAAATGACCCCCAAAAAAGATACTTCAATTGGATAATCCCCAATTATGGAGAAACAATCACATCAAAAACCCATTAAAGATACTAATGCCTAGTATAATCAAAAACCCATTATCACTGTACCTGTGAATGTATAAACTCCGGTGAGAATACCGACGACGACTTCCGGTCTGAGAGAAAGTGTGAGAACGATAGAGATACAAGGAGAAAGAGATGGAGATCGCGAGTGAGTCCGAGAGATAGAGATTCGCGAGAGAGTGATAGAGATCGAGGGGGAGAGAACAAATCGTGTTCTGAAGTAGAGATGGAGAAAGGGATTGAAGAAGAGGAGAGAAATCAATCGTGGTTTCAGATTTTGGTAAAGTAAAAAATTAAAATTGGTTAACCATCTCAATCCATTAAACCAATATAACTTAAACCATTACAAACCAACCCATTTTACCCATCAACCCAATTGACCCATGAATCCATTTGTATCCAAATTTTGAATCCATTTACTCTAATGGATTGGATGGGTTGGAATGATCCATTAATTTGGATCCATTTTGACATCCCTAGTCATGGATCAACCTAATCCATTTACTAATTGGGTTGGATTAACCCATTTTGACACCCCTAGACCCGCGCTACGCCGCGGTGATATTTTTTTCTTTCTCTTTTTGTAGTTTTAATTTTATTGACATTATTTATACTGATCATCATTAAAGCTGAGAGTCGTGAAGAATATATGAAGAGTGAAATTACATATATCTCTTTTATATGAAGAGTGAAATTACATATATCTCTTTTATCGTACTGTCATTTAAAACCAGTTATTTTATGTTTATAAATCATTGTTATTAATTTTTATTTGAAAAGAAAATATTAAATAGCCGCTATATCGCAGGATTATATTTTATTTTATTTTCTTATCTTAGTGTCATATATATATATATATATATATATTATTTTTATAAAGCAAACTTTATTTTTTTTACTTTTTCTAATAAAATTCTACTATATTATGATACTTATGTTATTTATATTTTATTTTATTATTTAATATGCGTGAAACTAAGAATTATAAACATACCATTTATATTTTAAAATAATTTTTCTTTTAATATTTTTGAAAACAAAATTAAGCTTTTTCTTAAAACAAAATATTGTGTCTCCTTTCTCCAGTTCTACTATTTATAATTTTATATATCTTCAAAATATATGATAGTAGTAATAAACCATAAATAAATAGCTTTTTCTTAACCTTTTTTCTTTTTTTGTCAAATGATATCTCTTTCTTAACTTTTCAAAATTCAACTCCACGTACCTTACACAGCTCTATTCCAGTGGGAAATCTTGCAAAACTATAATAAGTTCATGCTTTACAATTTTCCCTTTGTTGCTATTTGCCTTCAACATGTGATCCTTTTTACTCATATGGAGAATTCGACTGTTTCTTCAAATCTTTCCCTCAAGTTTTTTTTTCTCTTTTATTATCATATTTCTTCATCTTTTGTTTTTCTCATCTCAGTAAAGATTATATTTCGAAAAGTTTATGATCCCTATCATTTTATTCAAAAAGACACAGCTATGACGTGGATTAAAAAAGACACAGCTGTATTATTTAAAATGTTTTGATTGGTCAAATGTTTTAAATGACGTGTGAACTTCTCCATGCTTGAAAAAACTGAGGTGTCAGCCCCTGAAACAACACAAGGGGTTTTATGTACTTTGGTAATTTTTGCTTCACAACACATAAACAAAGATATTAAAACAAATTTATTTATCAGATAGTAGGAGGAAGCATAAACAAACAAACAAAATTGAAAAAAAAAAAAAAAAAGAACCGGAATAGCGGAAGGTTAGTTGTTGAATGCTGGAACGAGTTAAATGGTTCACATAATAAAAGATCATCGAGATCTCCACCATCCATTTTAACATCTCAGATTGTAATCCAACGGCTCTTGATCCTCTCTACTACTGAAAAAGAAACACACACACACCACCGTCCCGTTCCGTTCTTCTTCTGCCTGTCACTTGGTTTCTCTTTTGTCTCTTTCAACACACTACCTTGTCCTCTGCTCCTTCCTCTCTCTCTCTCTCTCTTTCTCATTCCTTTCGTGTATCGTTTTCCTCCCATTAGATCTCTCTTCGTCCGTTTGATCAGATCCGTTTAAACTCGCTCCTCCTCCCTCCGATGCCTGCAATTTGATTTCTTCCCATCTCCTTCGAAATATTTGTGTGGAGTGGTAGCGAAGATGGAGCAATGTTACCGGAAGGTTTATCAGAGCAAGCAAAATGTCGGAGACGAAGCTAACACGACTACTTATGTGGTTACCGGCGATGGGAATCAGATTCAGCCTCTAACTCCTCCTGCTTACGGACGAGCTAAGAACACTCCGGCTAGGTCATCGAATCTGAGTCCTTGGCAATTAAATTAATCATTCCAAACACAATCACAGTGATTCAAGATTAAGAATTGCTCAACATAAGTTGCTGATGTTGAGACGTACAATACAAATCTAAGTTTTTTATGAAGGAAACAAAATTTTAAAGAAGAACAATTCACAATTAGCACACATCGACAGAACTAAAGCTACACGAGAACCAAGCTAAAACAGAAACTCACCACCATAGAATTGATGCAAATAACACTGTAAACATTTGATTAGTACACAAATTGTTAGTATCTAAAGAACGATCGATGGATTTTAGGGGCTGATTTGGATGCCAAAAAAACCCACGAAAATCAAATTGACAAAGTGAAAAAAGTAACCTAAAAATCTTCTTCATTTGATTTAAGAGACCAATAAGCTGATATAGAAGAATAAAGAGACCGAAAAACTGATATAGAAGAAGACAAATAGCAATCCATCATAGGTAAATTTCGTCAGACCTAAGAGGAAGAGAGGGGGATGAGGAGATGTCGGAGGTAATTTTCGACGGAGATGGAAAGAGGGGGATGAGGAGATGTCGAATTGCCGACGAGCGGAGACGGAGAGATTTCTTCAGACGAATGGGTTTGATTTCGTGGAAGAAGAAAAGTGAAAGGGAGATTTTTTCAGACAGTTGCTTTGATTTCTATGTCAGAAGAAAAACTCAACTCTCGTGGGAGAAGAAGAGTGATCTAAACCGGGCGCTGGAAAATAAAGAATCATTTAAACCGGACCATACACATGGCAAATTAACCAACACAAAAAGCTGACTTAGATTAATCGAAATGTTCTGATTGGCTCGTTGTTTTTGCTGAGATGTCAGTTTCTATTCCTGGAGCAATACAATGGGGTTTTGTGTATTGAATTTTTTGAATTATAATTCTCTACTTCAAATAGTTGAGATTCATTTTCTTTTTAAGAAAGAAATTTGTTACTGTGTTAATCGGAGGTATAGATTTCTTAGCACTTAATGTCTTAAAATGTGATACATTTGTTCGGGACTACATCATAATTATATTTATTAGACAAATCTATGTCATAGCACAATTAGTTGTGTATCGAAACTCGAAAGTCGAATCAAACAAACGTCATCTAACCTTTTCAAGAATCTCTCAAAAGTTAGAATCGTGCACGCAAGTTTCTGGAATTATTTTTTCCTGACTTTTGTTGGATGTTCTGAGAGACGAATCAAATGGGTTCGCTCTGAATCGATTGTGAAATCAAATTCCTTTTCTTTTCTTTTTTTGTCATTTGCGGATTGGTTGATATGAACGACAACGGTGGTGGTTCGAGGAAGTGTTGTTCATGGGGTTTGAACAGTCTTGTGAGAAGGAAACAAGTTGATTCTGTTCATCTCAATGAAAACGATGGACGTCATCATCAACACCTCGCCAAGAAATTAACCGCCGTTGATCTTGTCGCTATTGGTACTCAAGAAAGATCCAAACTTTCCCTCATTTTCTTGACCAATTTCAGTTTCTGTTCCCTGATTTTCTCTGTTGATTTGTCAGGAGTTGGAACAACGATCGGAGCTGGAGTGTATATTCTAGTGGGAACAGTAGCTAGAGAACACACAGGACCTGCTCTTGCTGTATCCTTCTTCATTGCTGGAGTAGCAGCTGCTCTCTCTGCGTGTTGTTACGCTGAGCTTGCTTCTCGATGTCCTTCTGCTGGGAGTGCTTATCATTACGCATACATATGTCTTGGAGAAGTGTATGTTAATGGATTCTAATTGTACTTGTTGTTCTCCTCTTAAAGCTCGTACCTTTGATGATCTTAACTTCATAGGATTGCTTGGTTGGTTGGTTGGGCACTGGTGTTGGATTATACAATTGGTGGATCGGCCATTGCCCGTGGCATAACTCCAAATCTGGTACTTGTTCCCTTTGAGTTGTATGTATTGCTGGTTTCTTTTCGATTGAATTCTGATTTTTGTTTTTGTTTTAGGCATCATTTTTTGGAGGTTTGGACAAACTTCCTGTGTTCTTAGCTAGACAAACCATACCTGGACTTGGTATTGTGGTTGATCCATGTGCAGCATTGTTGATTATCATTGTCACCATACTTCTATGCTTTGGGATTAAGGAGGTACTTCATTCATTTGAAAATGAATTTCATTTCAGGATTATTAGATCGTTTGACAGTATTTGGTGTTGGTTTGTTTTTGTCTTCACAGAGTTCATTAGTGCAAGCAATTGTAACATCGGTGAATGTTTGCACATTGGTTTTCATCATAGTAGTTGGTGGATATCTAGCTTTCAAGACTGGGTGGGTTGGATATGATCTTCCGAGTGGGTAATTAGCTTCTTCTTCTTCCATTGAGCTTGGTCTTGTGTCAAAGTTTTATCTCTTAAGGTCAATGTTTTATTTACAGGTATTTTCCTTTTGGACTAAATGGGATACTTGCTGGATCTGCTGTAGTCTTCTTCTCTTACATTGGATTTGATACTGTAACTAGTACGGCTGAGGAGGTACACAGTTTCTTGCCTTTTCAAATTATGATCCTTGTTTGATGATTATGTATAGAACTAGTAATAGGAGAAGATGTTTGGTCTTAGCATGGTGAATTCATTCTTCCCTAATTCTGCCAATTCTCTCCGTTAAACTCTTAGACTTTTGGTATTGCCATAACAGGTTAAAAATCCTCAAAGGGATCTTCCATTGGGCATTGGGATTGCGTTACTGATATGCTGCATTTTGTATATGCTTTTATCAGTGGTTATTGTTGGATTAGTCCCATACTATTCACTGGATCCTGATACTCCTATCTCCTCTGCATTTGGAGACAGTGGGATGCAATGGGCAGCGTAAGCATGATACATCTCTTCAGACTCAAATTTCTGTCAATTCCATGAGTGAAGTATATACACATAACTTCTTCTTTCTTTTTTTGTCTTTTTCTTAAACATTTCAGGTACATATTAACCACTGGAGCCATAACTGCTCTATTCGCGAGTTTGTTGGGTTCACTTTTGGCTCAGGTACTAACCATTTCTTATTGCTCTGAAAATCCAAGTTCAGAAGATCTTGTAGTTGAGAATTTTTAGCTGTCAAAGTAGGTCAATGCTAGCTTCTGTCTGTGTAATGGAAGTGCACACGCCTCATTTTGACAGCGCTTTGTGATTTCTTTTATCAGCCACGAATCTTCATGGCGATGGCTAGGGACGGATTATTGCCAGCTTTCTTTTCAGAAATTAGCCCACAAACTCAAGTACCGGTGAAAAGCACCATAGCAATTGGTGTGCTGGCCGCTGCACTTGCATTTTTCATGGATGTTTCACAGTTGTCTGAAATGGTAAGCTGATCTTTGCTTTCATTTACAATTAGTGGCAAACAGAAAATAGAGGTTCATTTTGAATAGTATAGTATTGAAATTGTTGTAGACAAGACATTGGTTTTATGTAACTGAGTTGAGAGACTGGGAAAATCACTTCTGTTACGTAAAAGATCCCTTCTCTGTTTATCTCACATCGGCAATTCATCTAACAGGTTAGTGTAGGCACTCTAATGGCATTCACTGCCGTAGCAGCCTGTGTGTTAGTTCTCAGATATGTACCACCAGAAGGAGTTCCACTACCGTCTTCCTCTCAAGCTTGGACTGATACCGATGAACGTAGAGCTGAAACTGAAAATTTTCTAGTCAATGCTATAGAATCTTCTGATTCTCCTCTACTTGGCGATGAAACAGCTCGAGGTACTAAAATGTGCTTAATCACGTATATGATACTTGGAATGGTTCAGTCTTTTACTGCCTTTCACCTGCATGTAAGGAATTTAAATTTCTTTACTTCTTTTTGATTTAACAGATGAAAAGTATTTTGGAAATAGAAGAAAGATTGCTGCCTGGAGTATAGCTCTTGTGTGCATAGGTGTCCTAGGCCTTGCTTCAGCAGCTTCTGCTGAACGTCTTCCAAGGTAGGTTCATCATCTGATATCTTCTACTCTCCCTGCATATATGTATCGACACATCTATTCATTGTGGTTGAATAGCTTTGGACGACATTACTGCTACTTGCATGTCAAAGAAATTAAGCATGCTCAAGTAGCTATCTATGCCTGTTTGTGAAACATTTGTCTTACTACGGCGTTGAAAGACTTGTGTGTTTCTATCTTTCTAATGTTTATATCCTCTAATGGGTAATCTTGACAGTTTTCCCCGGTTCACTATATGTGGTGTCAGTGCTGCCATCTTGCTTGGCAGTTTGATTACTCTTGGATGCATCGATGAGGATGACGAAAGGCACAACTTTGGACACAAAGGAGGCAAGTCGTGAGGCTTATTTATCTATGCCTTTTGTAATTGAACCGTGCTTGCTTACTGACATTCTAGATTTTGATTATATTTCAGGGTTTCTCTGCCCATTTGTTCCATATCTTCCTGTTCTCTGCATTTTGATCAACACCTACTTGATCATCAACATTGGGTGAGTGAGTCTGATGGACTCATGCATTTTGATCATCAAAACTTTCGGATGTATGTTTCTAAACCAATGTTGGTCTTTGTGATGGCAGAGCTGGGACATGGATCAGGGTCTTGATATGGCTGCTTATTGGGAGCATGATCTATCTCTTCTATGGCCGATCACATAGCTTACTGAACAATGCGGGTTACGTTCCAACAGCATCTTGTACAGGGAAAACAACAGATCATCTTGCTTGATATCGGTTATTCATAGCAAAGCTGAAGGGTCTCGAGCTCCATCTTTGTTGTTGCTGAAGTAGCATTAGCATTTCAAGAGAGTTACACAGATGGCACAAGAGTAAACACATGCCAAATCAAATATATACAACAACATTTCATGTACATTGTTAGTCATTCTAATTGTACATCTCTTATAATGCCAATTTCATCTTTTTCCTTTTCCATTTCCAATTTCATCTTTTGCCAAATTTCGGCTAAATGCCAACTGCCAAGTCCCATCTACTTAAGCGAGAGAACAACAAAATTTAAGAAAATTTGGCAATATGCAGACAAAAGAGTGTAAGATGTAGACATACACATTAAAAAGTTTAAACAAGAATCATCTAAATATGATTTAGTCAATAACATTAAATATAAAATAACCTAAATTGGCTGTAGAAGGACTAAAGAGTTTGCAAGAGAAGACAACAGGAAGAACGGATTTTATGTCTGAGAATCTCCCAACATATGTTGTCTTCAAAATGTTATCCTCCTCCACACCAGACTTGCCAACATATATTATGCACAGCTTCCAAGAAACTGCAAAGAAAAAATAGCTGTAAAGCATGACAAAAAGACATCTGCATTTTGTCTTGTGACTTGTCTCACATATTTACTGCTGAGCTTTCCACAAAACCAAAACAAGAGTCAAGATTTCTCAAGTCGCACCTGTGGTTCCATTGGAAGAAACTCTCCTCCTTTCGTAAATGAGTCTTCACAAGAAACAGAGATGAACACTGATCCTGTTTGCCATACACTAGCTGATCGTAGCTTCACCGTTGACTAAACTGCTTCTCTCTTCCTCGTTGTTATTGCTTTTTGTTGGCTTGTCACCACCGGATGCTCTCCTGACATCTTTCTTCTTCAGGACAAGTTCATCCCCAGATGCAACTCTTGATGCCCCTGCAGCTGCACGATCCCTTGATGAATCTTTTACATATTTCCTTGGTGAACCCTTTTCTTTTGTAGAATCACCCGTCGGGGGTGGTTTCTGACTGTCTTTGTCTGTCTCTGATTCCGGAAGTAAAGCTCGTACACTAAGACGAAGCTGACCTTTTTCATTCACCTGCATCATCAATGTTTCTTTGTTCAACAACTCATCTAATTATCATTTTCCAATTAGTAATAGAGACGCAAGAACTCGCTGACCTCTATTAGTTTGACGTCAATACGGTCTCCTACTTGAAAGGCCTGAAGTGACAAAGATAACGTGGATGAGTGTATGTGAAAGCCTGAATAAAAGATGATTAAAGGAAGAGAATCAATGAGTAATGCTCACATCCTCGGGCTTTGCAAGCCATTCAGCACTCAGCTCACTGATATGGCAAAGTCCCTCGCGTCCAGGCGCAATCTCTACAAAGGCACCATAAGGAGCCATTGATTTGATTTCACAATTCCTGATCAAAAAAGAAAGATCAGAATCCAAACTCATTAACGCATCTTGGTCATATAAGGTATATGAAGGATGCATACAGCTACCTATAGATATCACCAACAGCTGGAACCATGGTCAGTCCACTAATAATTGATTTCGCCCTTTCCAGGCTCGCCGTATCGTTTGCCATAATTTTGACCTTGACAAGAATAAAATGTTAAAAGGTTATGATGATGAACACCTTAAGAAGAATGAACAAAAAAAAACTGTAAATCTCACAGTTCCATCATCTTGCATATCAATGGCTTCAACACCGGATTCTTCAATAATGCTCTTTACTTTCTTCCCTCCAGAACCAATAAGAGAGTATACTTTGCTTGGATGGACCTGCAGCACATTTCCAAAAATCCTTAGTTCAACACACTAAGGCATTAGACTGCGCAATTCTGGGAGAATGAGCCGAAGCCAAACCTTCATAATAAGTATCAACGGAGCGTATTTTGAGAGACTCAACATAGGAGGCGGTGAACACTTTGCCATTTCAGCTGCATGGAAAGAATACAAATTACTAAATTGAATCTTAAACAAGAATATTCCAAAGTCTAGTCTTCAGGACGAGAAGTCCATGAATATCCCAAAATTCATTACCAAGAATATGGCGACGGCCAGCTTTTGCCTGTATCAGAGCCTTTTCCATGATTTGTAAAGTGATTCCTCCTACCTAGCTCAAGATTAAGTGAGAAGAGAAAAAAAAAACACAATATGTTATCCACAGTTTATCTATTGCCATTACAAAACCGTTTCAGCAATAAGAATCAAGAAACAGATAATAACCTTAATGTCCATCTGAAATGCAGTAACTCCATCTTCATTCCCAGCAACCTACATTGTCAAGCAAATAAAAACGTCAGCATTCAAGTCGATGCAAGTACTTTCAAGAGAAACCTTAAATTTTCTGACCTTAAAGTCCATATCACCGGATGCATCTTCAGCTCCAGTGATGTCAGAAAGGATAAGGGGAGATCCATCACCGCCAAGTTCTTCAGTATCCCAAACCATTCCCATTGCTATGCCAGCAACAGAGCATTTTACTGGAACTCCGGCATCTTGCAACGCCAAGCAACCACCGCAAACAGATGCCATGCTGGTACATTTTCAGATCAACATAAGAAGCAAAAACACATATTCTTCTCATTCAAACAAACTTGGCATGTGCAGATCCTACTGCCAAAAAAGTCAAAGAGAACTGACCTTGAAGAACCATTGCTTTCAGTTATTGTACTTTCAACACGTATTGTGTAAGGAAAATCATCATCACTGGGTAATATGGTCTCCAATGCTCGCTCCGCTAGTGTCCCATGACCTACTTCTCTTCTACTGGGTGCTCCGATACGTCCAACTTCACCAACAGACGATGGAGGAAAAGTGTACTGAAACATCACAAGGAGTAGTTTAGAACATCTCTCTAAGCTCAACAAGAAAATGAAAATCAGAATAAGCATTGAGATATTTCTGTTAGATGCTAAAAACGGTGTAAAAAAAACTTCAAAGTAATCTGTAAATAAAAATAGCAGAGTGAAAGAAGAATGAAATCTTGAAGAGACCTGAAGATAGAACCTCTTGTATTCATCAGAACCCTCAAGGTTGTCAATTCTCTGCGCCATCTGTTTATCACCAAGAGTAACAACTGCCAGTGCCTGAAAGAATCATAGACTAATGTTCCTTATCCAAAGCATGAGAATAACCAACTTACTTAACAGACACTAAAGAGAAATACGAAGTAGCCACGCAGGAATTCCCGTGATGACAACATTCCTTTGTTACCTGTGTTTCACCACGTGTGAAAAGAGAACTGCCATGTGCCCTTGGAAGCAGTCCACATCTTGAGTTAATTGGACGAATTTCATCCAGAGTTCGACCATCACTTCTTCTACCACCCTAAGATAGGAAAGAAAAGAGATGTAAAATGAAATCAATAAAACTCGCATCCGAGAAAGTGATTGTTTATTGCATACACGTAAAATCGATGTTATACCTCAACAATTCGCCTCCGTAGGAGCTTTGACGATACTTCTTTAAAGACCAGCTTCACATCAACTTCAGAAAATAGCTAGACAAGGGCAATCACTAGCTTGTTAGCATAACAGAAAGAATTTGAATAAAAGAAAAGTTCAGTTTCAAGCTACAATGTCGAAAAAGGTTAAGAGACTCACTAAAGGGATAGGTTTCCGAGGGATGGGCCTTATGTGAACATCACCTTGGTCCACCTCACCTTCAGGAACAACTTCCTCATCCTCGTCTTCGTCCTCCAATAACTCTGGTTGTGCTTCTACGGTTCCAAATGCTTCCTCATCGATGACATATCCCTTCTCAGTTAGTATTGTCAAGACCTTTTCTTCCAGGGACGATATTGCTTTCCTTCTTGGTATTTTGCTCTTAATCTGTAGCGCTTTGGTCAATTCCTCACCAGCAAGTTCCTGTGTACAAAATACAAATGATTTGGCATTTGATTTTACGAGCTAACATCACTTCAAAACCATTCTTGCAAACATACTTTCACATGCTTGAATAGCTCCGGAGGTGGTAATCTGATAGCGTCAAACATTTTGGCCTTTCCATATTTCTTTGCTAGAGCTTCAATAGCAATGCATGTAGCCTGTACAGCATCCTGATAAAAAAAAAAAAAAAATTGAAAAGCCTCACATTCGGTACCTAATCCATAATTTAGATAATTGAATAATCTTGATTAGAAATTGAAATACCTGTCCAACTTTAACAGCTTGGACCAGCATTTCCTCAGGAAGAAAATTACTGTAGCCCTGAAATACCGGATATTTGCAATGAGCAAGGGCTAAGTAAAAAGTAAAACAGACGAAGGGGAAAATTAGCAAATCTTGCAAAATCAGGTAAAGATAAAAACTTGACCTCTATCGTTAAAATGGCAGTATCTGTTCCCGCTAAAAACAAATCTAGCTGTGATTCTTCCATCTCCTTCACGGTTGGATTGACGATAAACTCGCCCCCAATAAGACCGACACGAACTCCTGCAATTGCCTTTGAGTTTGGTACTTCTGAAAGAGCTCTGTGGTCTCCATTCATTACAAAGCCATGTCAATGACGCCAAAAACAAAAAAAGCTTCACTCATATAAAAACGAAAACTAAATGACCCTACATACACAGCTATTCCAGCAGATGTAACAGCCAAAGCATCAGGTGCATGTAACCCATCGTAGCTCAAAACCTGAAGCCACAAACGAGCAACAATTCAATTACATTCACCTTCGTAGATGGTTATGGTTAAGTAGTAATAAAAATGGAAGTCGTTTTCATGAAAAGGCAGTAGCCACACAAAAACAAGAGCTGCCATAATACAGAGAAAAAAAGTAAACAAACTTCAGGGAGAAAGGAGCATACCCAGGATAATATCTGAGTTTCGTGATAGAAACCTTTGGGCATAGTGGGGCGTAGAGGTCTATCGATCAACCTACAAATCAGAACCTGCATAAACACCAAAAGTAGAAACATGTTAAGAGGGATGAAGAAGAGATAGAAGAAACCAAACATGATTTACCATTAGTAAATACCTCGTGATCTTTGGTTCTCCCTTCTCGCTTAAAAAATCCTCCGCTGTATTATAAAAAGAAGTTTCATTTAGATCACCATTTCGGCTATGATCTTGTAGCAAGAGACTCCAAGATTGCAAAAAAGCTTACCTAGTTCGACCAACAGCTGAGAATCGTTCCTGATAGTGAACATAAAGGGGAAGGAAATCCGATGGCTCGCTAGGGACTTCAGCTAGACAAACGGATGTGTACACAATCTACAGTCGCAGGTAGACATAGTCAAAATTAGATGGCGAAACACCAGTCTCGCAGAAGTAAGAAAAGAGTTTAAATTTTTGGCATTCGAATGAAGCAGACTTACAGTTTCTCCATCTGTCACTGTAACTGCAGAACTTGCTTGCCTCCCCATAAGACCGGTCTCGACTAAAATCTATACAGATACAAAGGAAAAGTTAAGATTTCAGTAAGAAGAAACTAATAAAGTAGCGAGCTTTGCTTTTTGCTTCTCTACTATGTATAGAGTTAAGGGTCTCTCTCAAATGCTACCAATTCGATCAATTTACAAAACCAATCAGCTCAGAATCAAACTTCGACAGATGAAGCAAATGGGTATTGGTTTTTAAAGAGATTTTACCTCTCTATTTCCGAAAGGAATTTTGACAGAAATGTGGTTAGGAAAAGCCAGAGTCCCATCGCCGCCGACGGAGTCAGCGTCATCGGATACATCATCTGGCCTAACTAGAGCTCTGACACTAAATCGACTCGCGCCACTTCTTGCGGAGAGAAGAGAGAGCGAGCACAATTTACCTCCGGCGGAGTGGTAACGAGAGAAATTCCGGGAAGGGAAAAGTCTGCTCCGGCGAATAGGCCAGAAGTGTGGGCTACTGCAAAGCGCGTTACTGGGACTCGTCAGCATCTTCTCCTTCTTCTTCTTCTTCTTCGACACACTCCGAAACACCGAAAACGAGAGAAAGAGAGAGACTTTATCCGTTCTTTGCAGACGCGGGAGCGTCTCTGTGACTGTCTTGGTTTTCACTTTCAGGCGTACCTACTTGTGCCGGGATTTTAACCAAACCGGTTATTTTACCAAATTGATTAACCGGACATTAGACCGAGTTATCAATTCCAAATGTGCTCTCTCTCTCTCTCTCTCTTTGTTCATTTCTCAAGTTTAGTTTGCTTCTCTTCTCTTATGCGGTGGATATTTTCCTTTTTTTATGATGAACCTTGTTCTATTCATGTATACAAGTTTCTTCATTTTTGATTTCTCATCCAAATTTTTAATCACCATACAATCTTTTTTTTTTTTTCTGACTTTGAGCTAGTTTGTTCATTCATTGAAAATCCCCGCTAACCATTAACAATGTACATTTCCATAATTGTGTCATGACTCATACTAGTATTATATTCCTGTAAATTTTAGTTTCTCTTTGCTACAAATGATGGTATATAACTCAAGATTTTGAATTAAGTGTTGGATATTTCAGGCATCATCATGTTAATTACTTTGTGATATACAAAGTATAAATGCTATATGTGAACGAGTATCCATATGAAAACGTTGAATCTAATCTAACTTTCCAATCAATAGAATCTAATAAGTTTGAAGGGAATAAAAAAGAAAAGTACTAGTCCTTGTTTTGCATTTACATGTTTGTAACGAATCTTATCTGAGACTCAACTATTATCACCATCTTCTCTCTCTCTACCCACCTCAAGCTCCATGTTATCTCGGCGAGCACTTAACATCTGAAGACGCTGAATACGATTTTGAATTGTACCATCAAACCGCATGCTCTGAGGATCTTCAGAATAAGCTACATAGTAAGCCAAGACACAGGCTTGTATCCAAGCCAAACCTACCCTTCCCTAGAAAAAAAAAAAAAAAAGAAACAACAAAAACATAAGCTACCTTGTCTACCAAGTCATTTTCGTTCAGTTTTCTTAACAAGCCTTATCTTACCACGAAATATCCAATTATGAAAGCATAGAGAGTCCCTTCCAATGCATAGTCCTTGTGTATTAACAAGACCCATATTCCTGCAGTCAATGAAGAGACTGCTCCAACAGAAACCGCACTGAGGAAGCAGAAGGAGCTTGTGAGATCCGAATCAATCACTTTCTCTAACCCATTCCTGCTTCTGAACTTCTTCCATGTATCACTCGAAGCCTCCACGAATCCTTTATCATAGGCTCCCACGTGTACAAAGCCCCATTTGTTTCCATATGTAATCATCTTGTTGGCAATGAAAGAGAAGCAATCACCACCTGAATACATGACCTCATCGCTGCTCCCTGACATAAGGTTAACACTTCTGATCGATCCTCTGATGAGTACGATGATTGGAACAAGCGTTGAGCCAATGCAGATGCTCCCAATCAAGTGTTTTACAGCGACTCGAAAACCATCCCAAGCGTCCATATCTTCTCCATGCGCAAAGTTTACATATCTTGCTCGAGAAATCGCAACTTGTTGTACGTTCTTGAGAACTTGCATCGTCCATGCTAAGCTTATCAAGATCACGGATATGAACATGAGATCAAGATTTGTTCTTGTGGAAGTTGCTCCTCCGATTCCAGTCACCAAGAAACCAGAGTAAACGACGCTGATAATGATTGATAAACAGACTACTTCTCTGGTTCTTGCAGGTGGAAAAGCTGTGGAAAGTGATAATATCTTGTCCGTGTATTCAAACCTCGGAGTGATCCAGCAACCGTAGAGAGACTGAGTAATGGCGAAAAGCACAAACACTGCACCGATCCCTGCATCTACCGCTGAGCCAATTAGAACAAGCAAGATCCCTACAGAGCAAGTGAGTATTGGGCTAAGCCAGAACGTTGCTTTGACTGCTCTTGATGGATTGTAGATAAAGATGCATTGCCAGGCTAAAGATGCAACTCCTGAGACACCAACAGATGCTAGTAATGGAGGGTACCATTTCTTAGGGTGGAAATGGTGTGAGCTTGCTAAGATGAGACCGCGAATGGTTAGGACGATCACCAGAAGAGAGGTTAAGGTTAGTTGTGAGAAGAGAAGACCCTTGAAGAGGTTTCTTGATAGTTTTCCGGCTATTGTTTGTTGTGCGGCAGGAGGTGGTCTACCTTGTTGTTCCTGCAAAATACAAAAGAGAACAAATTGGTATCTCATCAAAAATAATTTGAGGCTGGTTAATGTGACACTACAAGTAAAAAGTACCATGGAGATACAAGAAGAAAGAGAAGAAAATCTAGTTCTTGTTCTTAAGTCAATAAACAGCTATGAAAGTCAACGAGTAAGGAGAGAAACAAAGAAGATAACCCAGAGAGAGAGAGAAATAGATGAAGTAAGGGATAGAGAGAGAGAGAGAGAATCAGAGAAGATACAGAGATCAAGAACAGAGTTTCGTGGTTCTTGATTCAAGAGAGAGAAAGACCTTGAAGGCGATTGGAGAAGACGAAAGAGGAAGTGGAGATCTTGTTCTCAGTTCTTGAATCTGCACGCGAGAGGCATGGATGTTGCTTGTTGGTGTAGGCATAGCTTCGTTGTTATTGCAACTAGAGTTCCTTGGAACCCAAGTTCCACTTAACCATCTTCATCAATCAATCAATCATCATTGTCTGTATATATATATATATATATATATATATATATATGTATGTGTGTGTGTGTATGTGTGTATGCATATATCTTATCTATAGGTTCTATCATTTTGTTGATGTTCGAATATTTAATACACATACTTTATTTCATTATACTTTGACTTACTCCACCTTTACACTAACCTACACTTATTGTTGTTTTGATTTTTTACTTTAAAGTTTCCTCCAATTCCTGATCCTCTACGAAATTATTCAATTTATTGTTGTAAGCAACAAATTATACTCCTCGAATTTTGGAAATACGTTATACAAAATCATAAAAATTGTTTTTCTATTTGTTAGGTTTAACTTTTGGTAGTAGTGATACATGTAGGTTCATCTTGGCAACCTACTCTACTCATCACCGTAACAAAGGTACTCCAAATTATATTATTAGAGAGAAAACTAAGTAAAAGTTTAGAGTAATCAATGATTTGAACTGAATAAAATTATTTAATTTGGTAGAAAATATACAGCTACATTTTTTTTTATGTATAGACGTTCTCAATTTTCCTGCCTATACTATTGTCTGTCTGTCTTTCTCAACTTTTTTTGAACCAATCGAAGCATGATTTTGCTGGTGTGTTTGATGACATGGCAAATGGTGACAGGTAATAAATTACTGACGTTGGATCTTTTAAATGTTTTTCAAGGAACAAAAAAAAACGAAAATGGTAAACAAAACAAATACGTTTTTGTTTGTTCAACTTTACCTAAACTCTGTTCTTTCCTTTAAGCCTTTTGTTGATACTTTTTGGCGTGAGAGGATAAGTATCGCAATTTAGTATTATCATTCACGGGCTTGCTACGATATACTCACATAATTTCGGAATAAAACATCTTATATTATCATTCACGGGCTTGCTAAGAAGAAATATTTCTTTAATATTATGACTAAGAAATTTCGGAATAGAACACACATAATTTGTGGAAAAAAAAAAAAAAAAAGAACACACATAATTTCCCGAAAGTTGTAGCCGTTGTGATGGTGAGGTTGGTCAAGATGGATTGCTTACTCCGATATTCGAAAACATACAAAATCAATACCTAAACCAACAAAAAAAAAAGACGAATTAGATAATTAAAGTGGAATTCGTGATAGTTACCAACTCAAACATTCCTCATTTGACAATAATTATGAGTGAACTTTTGTTTACTCTATTATTTAATGCATAGATGAAACCATAGTATGGATATTGATTCAAAAAGAAATAACCATGGTTACTAAACGTAAATGGTGTTATGACTTCAAAACGATATTAAATTTCAACACACTTTCAAAATTATTATTATAAAATACGAAGCCTTTGTAAATAACAGGATTACAACAAATTAGAAGATGGAGGTCCACACATTAGTCTTTTATGTACCTCTATACGAAACCGTAATTTAACAAAATTTTTGAAAAGAATGAATAATATAACTTTTTTTATGAATAACATCTCACAATTGGTTGTGTTGATATCTTTGACAAGGTTATTCACGTTTTGACTCTTAAGAAAACAATAAAAGTACATGGGCCTTGTTGCCTTGTTGGACCTCTATCGGACTGGGGAAACAGGTTAATTCATTTTTGTTTGGTGAGGAGAGAACTCAAAAAGTATTTTCTCCGGTTAACCAAACCAGAATACATGTAAGAAGTCTTTTGTGTGTGGTATAAATACATGTAAGAAGATACTCGGTTCTAACTTGGCATCTTGATGTATTTACCAAATCGTACATATTCTGACATCATCCACCAACTGTACTTTCATTAATCCGATCACTTGAATTTACAAATATATCCTGCTAAATTCCAAAATCTTAGCTTCTAGAATAAGGATTATATCGTAAATTAGCTTCACGTGAGTGATAGTTTGAAGATCTAAGACATGTGAAAGAATGTGAGAGATAGGACAGATCACAGATGGAGGACTTAGCTTGAAAGCAAGGAACCCAAATCTTACAACCCTTTTGAGATCTTCTTGTACTCTCAAATCTCAATCTAGATTTGTCTGAACTTTAAAATCATTGTATTTATGTTTAATTTGTTCTTCAAAACACCTTTTACATGTTTAGTAAATGAACTTTCTGTTCTTTTGAGTAATGAAGTGGAAATTTCATTTGTCGTACACAAAAAGAAGTAAAAAACAATTTTTGTAGGGGGGGTTCTCCTTAATTTGTTGGGGATGGATTAATTAATGTTTATGTCAAGTTTGGTAAAAATTATGTTTCAAACTGTTGATACCATATCTGCTGGTGCCAATTTTAAACGAGTGTTAGTCCATAAATGATTATGACTATTTTGAGTATAGAGTTTACTAAAGGGTTTATAGTAAACACACCTGCAAGGTCGGCCATGAACATAAGCAGACCAACTATAGACTTCTGGATTTTTTTTTTTTTTTTTAAATTGTCTACAAAACGATACTTTTATGAAAATGTACAAAACAACTTGTAGTTTTTCTTTTCTCTAGCTTACGATTTTCTATGTTCTATTATATTTTGATTTCTAGTAATGTTTATGGAAATATTTTTGGTGCTTTTAAACACATTTCTTAAGTTTACGGGTCATAACAGATATAAAAGGACATAAAAGGGCATCTTTGTGATTCAACAAACTAATCTGACATTAAACCACACAACTCTCTCTCTCTCTCTCTCTTCTCTTGTCCAAAGAGATTCCAAGAAAATCTACAGAGGGAGACAATAAAAATGTCGATGAAGAAAATGTTGATGATCTCCTTCTCTCTAATATCTCTCCTCTTCTCCTCCCTCTACTTCATCCCCACAACCACAACTCTATTCACTTCCTCCAAAATCCCCATTCTACCCCTCGAATCCAATCAAAACCTCAACTCTACCTTCCCCTGTTTCGCCTACCTAATCTCCGCCTCCAAAGGCGACGTCGGAAAACTCAAACGCCTCCTCCGATCTCTCTACCACCGAAGAAACCATTATTTGATCCATCTAGACCTTGAAGCGCCCGAGGAGGAGCATTTGGAGATGGCCCGGTTTGTCGCCGGAGAGCCTCTGTTTCAGCCGGAGGGTAATGTAATGATGGTCGGAAAACCTAACCTGGTGACTTATAGAGGACCAACGATGCTCGCGACGACGCTTCACGCAATGGCTTTGCTCTTGAGGTGTTGTCGGTGGGATTGGTTCATCAATCTTAGTGCTTCTGATTATCCTCTCGTTACACAAGACGGTACGGTGAGTGTACCGTTTATTTGCTTCTAGACTGATCAATGGTTCGCAAAATTTTGACATCTTTAGCTGGAAATTTTTTGATTTAGCCGATTAAGATGGGATCTTGATTTGTGTGATATATGAATGTACCGGTTTAGGATCGAATATGCCGTGGTTCTCACGACATTAACCGGGTTTTTATTTTAGAACTAAGCCTATATATGTTTCTTATTATACATCTTGATTTGGAGTTTGTAATCATGATAAGAATGCAATGGTTAGGATGTGCACTGATTAATAAGATAGGTTTTGGACGTTAATCCTGGAGATAAGAACCGGTTCTCGATATTTCATTAGTTAATTATATATGTTTCTTAGTTTTCAACGTAACCCAAGTTTTTAATTTATACACTGATAATGGGCGTGTAGAGATATGGTGACGTAATTTTTTATTTGTTAATTAAATAAATAAATGCAGATCTGATCTATGCTTTTTCTGAGATGCCTAGAGATCTCAACTTCATTCAGCACACAAGCCGGTTAGGATGGAAAATGTAAGTTTTTAGCTTTTCTACATATTTTATCAACCAAACTAAACTGTTTTAGATTGGTTGTAGTCTTATTGGTTTGGTAAGGAAAGATTATGGGAGAAGGGTCAATATCATAGTAAAAAAAGTTGATAACATGATGATAAAAAATGTATAGGAACAAAAGAGGGAAACCAATAATAATAGATCCAGGGCTTTACAGCCTCAACAAGTCAGAGATTTGGTGGGTTATCAAACAGCGAAGCCTCCCTACTTCTTTCAAGCTCTTCACAGGTTTTTCTTTCATTTTTAAGGTTTAATCATTGTTAATCAAACACACACACACACACAAAACAAACTTCTAAATTGATGTTTTGTGATCAGAATTACTATCATTCGTACCAACTTTTTACGTCCTCTCTTTGAAAAGTCTTCTTTCATTTAGTACGCGCATCTTCTCAAATCTGACATAGTATTTAATCCTCCGAATGAAGAAATTTGTTGCGTCTAACTTTCTATAAGGATTGATATGAGTGGAGTGAGACATAAAACCTAATATATTTATTGTCGGCATAAATTATTATATTTAGAATTGACAAAAAAAAAAAAAAAATGCCGAAAAATATAATTTTCTTTAAAGAAATGTAGGAAAATGATACTGTGTAACATGTAAAATATTTCAGGTTCTGCTTGGACGATCCTTTCAAGACCGTTCTCGGAATATTGCATAATAGGTTATGACAACTTACCAAGAACACTCCTTCTCTACTACACCAATTTCGTATCATCTCCGGAAGGCTATTTTCAGACACTCATCTGCAACTCGGATGCGTTCAAGAACACGACCGTGAACCACGACCTCCACTACATCGCGTGGGACAACCCTCCAAAGCAACACCCTAAGACTCTAGGGACAAGGGATTACAGAAAGATGATAATGAGCAACCGACCGTTTGCAAGGAAGTTCAAGAGCAATGACCCGGTTCTCAAGAGGATAGACCGAGAGCTTCTGAGAAACAAACGGAAGCGTGGGTCGAAACCCGAACCTGGTCCTGGTCCAGGGGCTAGGAGGTTGAAGAGTTTGCTAATGAGGCTTATGTTGAGAAGAAACTTTGTCAAGAGACAATGTAGATAGGAAGTGGTGAGTAACATAACTCTATATAGAGATACCTTGGATCCTATTCTTTTCATGATTTTTTTTTTTTTTTAACCTTTGGTGTTCGTTCTTTACTGATTCATAGGGAAATAAGAAAAATATAGATGTTGAGCTGATTTGGTTTTGGACTCCAAAATCATAAGAATGATAGAATCTTGGGTTGGGTGGGATAGATTGTGACACTCCATGTTATAAGCTTTTGTCCAATCGTTGATGTGAAAAGCATAAAATTCGATTGAAAGCGTATTAAGAATGATATTTTTCTTTTTCTTTTTTTGGTTTTATTTGTCGTATCGTTTGTTTGAGTTTTCCTTTTTCCTAGAGCAATGCTCCTGAAAAGATGCAACGGTCATATATACACTAACTTCGTTACCTAATTAATAGTTCAATACGATTTTTTTTCTTTTCTTGTTCTTTTACGTTGGTTATATGCGAATGTCTTTTAATGTTATTAATTAATATTTGGCCCCACAAGGCAATAACGGTCCAATTTCCACCAATTGGTGAGATGGTGAAATCTTAAGGTCCACTCACGGACCCACCTTTTCAATTTAAGAAACAAAGCTTGCCTTTACTTAAAAAATAATTAAGATATATAAGACGATTACACGACTCAAAACAAAATAGATAAGAAGAAGAACAAACCCTGTAACCGAATCACAGGATTTGATCGGACATCGAAGGAAGTCGCCGGAAAAAGTTAACCGGAACGGAAGGCATATCGTCTCTAAACCTCGGATGTCGAATGTAGTAGAAACCGTAGCCCAAAAGGAAGATTTTAAACGGAACGATGTAAAATAAAAAGGACGCGAATAGACAAAACACCACGAATATACACGTGGCGCGTGGGTCCCGCCAATTGAATAAGGCTTCAATCCGCTCCCCTTGAGCTGCCATGTCACCTAGTAAAGTCTGTGCCCGACCGGCCAATGCCCTTAACCGGTCATACCTTATACGAACAATCTCCGGTGGTCTCGTCGCCGGGAAACCATCAAACTCCTCGTCAAGCTCGTCGGGTGTGACAGAGTCAACGCAAGAGAAGCGTGGGTCAACGCTGTTGACTTTGACTCTTCCACGGCAACGGAACCGTAGAGCTATGATCAAGAACGCGTACATGAAAACGGTTGGGAGGACTAAATGTGGACACAAGACGATGGCCACGAGAAGTAAGTGAACGAGAACGGTGGTTGGTGGGTGGACCCAAGTTCGAATCCCGTGAACCCAACGGGCTATAGTAGCTGCACGTGACAAGAACGTGATGACACGGAACCAATTAGCTTTGCTTCTCCTCATGCTCCACACATGATTGTCCGTGTCAAGCATGTACTGAACCACTTCTTGACCCAACGGCGGCTCAGACCGCGCGAGCCGTGCTGTCACGATACGCATAGCCGTGTGACGCAAAATGTCTTGTTGAGCCGGGCCGAGCGGGCGGACGTAGTGCATCCTAGGGAGCATTGGTGTGACATAAGCTTGAATAATGCTTAGCCAAGACGGACAAGAGAACCGAACCGCGATTTCGATCTCTCCCATCTTCTTGGCTCCGCTTGGCAAGACTACGGTTAAGGTGTAGGAATTTAGGTAGACCCGGTTCATGTCGAGAGTTGAGAGACGTACACGTATTTTCCCGACCCGTACGTCTCTTCCTTGCTTCCCGGATTCGTCCCGTTTGTATCGTCCGTTGTCGAAAACTCCTATGGTAAGGACCGTGCACGGATCATAAACATCCCACGTGTACTGCTCGTTCCACCGTGGATTAAAGCGGTCTAGGATCGTACGGGTCCGAACCCATTTCGGACCGTACTTAGCAACCACGTAAGCATCGGTGGTGCCACGCGTACCATCTCTGGTTTTGACAGGAAGTAAATTAGTAGCTCCACGGACACCCACTTCCAGTAAACCAATAGGTGGCTTGGCTAATTGTTTGGCGGACGGTCTGACATCGCTCGTCACGTGAGCTGCTTCGTCCAGCACGTGATACCCACCTTCAAGACAAACTTTCACGTGGATTCTTCCGGAGTAGGGTTTATTCTCGTCGCCGGCGAGATTAAACCACCTAGATTTCGGTTCAATCCGGTCATCATTTCTCCTCTCGACGCTTCCCATGTGTATCTTGGTCTGACCAATTGACTGCCCGTTCGTTAAGTCTTCCACGGTCACTATCAAGAACGGCTCAAACGGCTCGGAAGCTACGAAAACTAGATCCTCGTTCCAAGTCGGGTTACCGGATCCAGAAGAAGAAGCGGATGGTCCGATCGAAGTCCTAGCCGTTTTGAAGACTTGAGGACCGAGCTGAGCTTTCACATAAAGCTCAGTAGTGGGGATCTTTGACTTAGGTTCGGGTCCCGAAGCTAGCTGCAAATCTTGGGTTTGTATGACCGTTAGACGCAAATACCAGAGCTTCGGAGATAAGTAAACCTTAGATCGGGTTTCCGGAATTAATCCGCCGGAGTCCGATTGCCAAGCCTCTTGGAATGCTTCGTCGGCTTGAGTCCCGAGCCATACGGCGAGCATGACGTCATTCCCCGGCGATTTCTCCGATTCCAATGTGTACCATTGAGGAGCCAAAGGACTATCCGGAGGCACTCGCTTAGGAACCTCCTGAAGATCAAACGACACCGTTCCTAAACAAGTCTCCGTAGTCGTCGTCGTTTTATCTTCCTTCTCAACTTTCTCCTCCGTCCAAACGGAAACTTCAAGCGAGCTCGAGTTTAAGCTCTCTTTCTCGAAAGCAAACACTTGATCCCAATCTTTACCGGTTTGGCTTCTGGTTTTCACACCATTTGTTCCGATCACGAGCTTCGCGTAAATCGGATTGCTCCCGCCGTTATTATTCGCTCGCTTGGCTTTAGCAACGCGGATATATAGAAACGGCATTCGATCAACGAGATCGTATCCACCACCACGGTTCTGATCTCTGGTTAGAGAAGGCAGCTCGAGATCTGTTCCGATTAGATCTTGCCGGTTTACATTCTCCGGTTTAATTCCTAATTCTTTCTGCTTCACCGTTTCTATCTTCTGAGGCAGAGGCGGATTCTGAATCTCTGCCGGAGGAGTTGCGGCCGCATCTGGCGGCTTCGCGGTGGTCTCCGGTGGAGGTGGAGCTGCCGCATCTGTTTTCTTATCCTCCGGTTTGGCTTCTTCCTTGGGCTTCTCCTCCTCTTTCTTATCTCCTTCCTTCTTCTCCTCTGTTTTCGCCGACTCTGCTTCTTTCTTCCCCTCCTCTGCTTTCAGATTCTCCGGTGCTTTCTCTTCCACCGCCGGGGCGATCTCAGGTTTCTGCTCCGTCGCTACTGGCGGCGCCGGTGGATTCTCATCGACGTAATACGCCTTTAATCCGATCTCACCCTTGATTTGAGAGAAGACGCTCCTCTTCTCAAGGGGATAATAAACAAGAGTTTCAGATCCGGCCGCCGCGAAGGCGTTTCCGGCGATCTTAACTTTCCCGAGAAATGTGCTCCTCTTTCCGGTCTTTTTATCGTTGCAAAGATTGATCTCGAGGATCTCGTCACCCATAGTCGCTGCGTCGTGAACGAAGAACTCGAGCTTCTCGTCCCACTGTGGGTTCAGATCTCGGAATTTCGTCTTCGTCCGTCGCCGTTGGCCGTCGAAATCGACGATTGCGTAAGCGCTCGCCGTTCCTTGGCCATCCTTGGGCATCAGATTCCTTGCGCTACAGATCTCTACAATCAGCTTCCTCAAAACATTGTCCGCCATACAGAAATCTGTAGCTAATCGATTTTATTTCTTACGATTGAAGATGAAGACGACTGTTCAGTTTCTTTTGAGGGAGAGAGAGTAACGAAGATTTGAATTTTTGTTTTCTAGAGAGAGAGTGAAAGCGCACTGTTTGTGTTCGACGCTCGAGAGTGGAGGGTTTTAAAAAGGGGTTGGAGGCATGCCTTAAGATAATTTGCCACGTGATTTAGCATAGGAGGACGAATCTAATATATTTGTTTTTAAATTAAAAGCAGTTCAGGTAATTCTGATTTGTCAACACCGTGCTTGATGCTGGTAAGTGGAATCACATTAATTCACAAACGAAATCGTAATCTGTAGTAATTTATTTTCTAAAAGTCGTGTGTTTTTATTTGTTGTAGATCTCATTAATAAATGTTTCTAGTATGAATGTCAAACAAAAGAGCTCCCCCGTTGAAACATTAACAAAATGACAAATTGGTTCGTTATTAAACCGTGTTTACAGTTTCATAACGTTAAATGCTAATTAATGAAGTGATATTTGCTTTAAATCTAACGACTTACATTATGCAGAGAGTTCCCGTTGAAACATGAACAAAATGAAAAATTGTTTTCTTGTCAAACATGAACTTATAACGTTCAAACTTAATTAATGAACTGATATATTGCTTACATATCTTAGATTATGCATTAATTGATGTTACTTGATCATGCGAACATGAAATGTTTGCTTGCATGGCAGGTAAAATATTATTCATGTATTTTGGAAAGGGAGAATCTTTCATAAATGCAAATTGCATGGTTAGTATTTAATTTGCAGTTGTACGAACCCGAACGGTTAATTGCATGATTTTTCTGTCTATTTCTGGATGTACTTGTTTATAATACTGACATATAAAAAAGTGTAGTACCCATATACAATCAGAGGCCGTTAGATCTTGTTCCAATACGCGCACGTGCACGGCACAAATTTTGATCATTTACATATCTTTCATGTCTACAAGTAAGTACGTATTGCTTTCTTTTTTATTATAATTTTCAGTGAAAGTTTGGAAGTACTTTCTTAATTACGAATCTTATATTTATCAAAATGTTTTACTTCTAAAACCAGTACGTAAATTCCGAATACCTTATCAATATATAATATTTTTTAAAAGTCGGACCAACTTTTATAATACAACTGACGTATTTTAGTGATATGTATACATTGATTTTACATACAAGGATAATACATAGCAAAAAAAAAAAATAGGTATGAATGATATAAGTATTTGATGTTTCACTTTCACCAGACGAGTAAACTGCTCTTGGCTATATCGGTTCCTTTTTATGTTTTGTAGGTATATAATTTTAAAATATGTTTATAATGTCCAATATCAATAATCAATCTCATTGCCATAATGGGAGAAGCTTTCATCTAAAGCAAACAACTTTAGTAGGTCGAGAATTTGAACACATATCTTCGATCGGAACAAGAACATCGGAGAATCTTGATGATTAGACATTGCCTAGAACTATTTTCTTAATCTCTTTATCAATTATTATTCATGATACTACCTTTTGTCGATGATTAATAAAAATATGAAAAATGCCAACTTGCTTCACTTTTAGTTTGCTTACTTGCCTGCTCTCTGCAGAAATGAACGTTGCTTTGTTTTCGTGTTTCTTGCAGCGACAGAAAAATATTCGATTTTTCATTTAAAAAGGATATGGAACTAAATACAGTTCTTTATATATAAAAAAAACTAAATACAGTTAAATAACGATAAAGCCTGCCTTATAACTTTTCTTCATGTATTTGTTTTTTGTTGTTATGGAAAAAAATTAGCAGAATTTGTTTCTCACAGATAAAAATTTAAAATACTGTTTTCCACATTGCCTAGGTCATTGTCAGATATGTTTTCTCCAACGGTATTTATTTATTTTAAAACTATTTTCCTCTTGTTTGTTTTCATATGGGTTTCATCAAAATAAAATAATTTGGGCAAACAAACAATAAACATTTAACTTCGGGTTTCTTTGGACCAAAAACGAAACCGGATTATCTGGATCAGTCGGGTCAGATTTGATGAGGTTGGCCCGGGTTAGTAGGATAAATTATAACACGGCCTAGCCCAATGTATCAAAGAGCGGGCTTTAAGTTCAGCAACGTTAATCATGTCTTCAAAACATGGTAAACTTGATTGGTTGGCAAATGAAAGTCTTTGTGAGGAATACCTTCGAGGATGCGAACTGAGAACATGAACTATAGTACCATTTCTCATATGCACATATGCCCAAATTATATTATTTTTAGGGAGACTCTTTAATAGAAAAGTAATTTCCATTAAATAAAACAAAGACTATACTTTTGAAAATTTATCTAATATATGTAATTAATGGGCATGTCACATTACACCCTATTTAATATGTTTTTGGTTTTTGCAATGACAAGTTCTTTACACAGATCTCCACGAAATATGCTTTGGTCTTATATTTACAATCATATGAAATACCATATAATATTATCCTCAACCCCAAGGTTGCTTTCTTCAAGTCAATTATTTTTGAATTTTTCATGATCTCTTTTCATTTAAACAAAACAAGAAGAAGTTTTGTTTTTTTCATTTGAGGAAATTTTGAACGAGTCTCTGCGTTGCATTAATAAACTAAATACATGTTGATTTAAATCTAATCGGATGATGGCTCGTTAATTTTCTTCTTAGTACACTTGTTATACATTACACGTTTAAATCCGATTGTTTTGTGTCGTTGACTAATATTAAATCAAACATATATTACTAATTAACAAGATTGTCTAAAACTATAGTCTATCTCGTATTGCTCAAGAAAAACCAAAACACCTAACTCTTAGAACAAGCAGATTAAAACAAACCCTCATAGAATTTACTTATATTAATAAACTTTGTTTCCTTGTTAACTGATAAACTAAATCATCATCGCTAGCAATTAGTTGTCAAGTAAATGCATCAATTAGGTATATTGCAAACCTATAATTAGTTGAAAAAGGTCAAGACTGTATCCACCACGTCAAATAAAACCTTAATAGCTACATATAATCTAATTTTCTCAGCATATATATCGTATAGAAATGATTAAATATACAACAAGGCTGCGGAATGCTTCAAAGTAGTTCGTACGTACGTATGCGTTTGGGTTTATTGTATATACTTCTCTCTCTCTTAATTTAACTAAATTTGACTGACCTATTCGACATATACCTCTTTAATTAAGTTTCTTAGTAACCACGGTCCATTTTGGCGTATATATATAGCAGTGGTTGATCTCAGAGGTCTACTAAGCCATATCACACAAGAATTAGCTCTATTACATCGCAACACTTTCCACACACAAACAAATATGAAATTTGCAAAGTTTTCAGTTCTTCTCCTGATTTTCTTTATTTTCCCGGTCACATTCGCCCAGCTAAAAAACGGGTTTTACAGCCAATCATGCCCTAATGCAGAGACTATCATACAGGGCCTGGTCAGCGCACGGTTTGGTCGTGACCCCTCAATCACAGCCGCTTTGACTCGGATGCATTTTCACGACTGTTTTGTTCAGGTATAAATCTCTTCAAATATCCATTTTAAAGGTAATTTTTGTATTTATCAAAGACGACATAAACAAAGAAAACTAGATGAGAATGAATAATCTCTCATAGTTTTAGTAGTTTACCATAATTCCATTAAAAACCAACCGTGAAATACAAAAACCAGCAAAACCTTTCAGAATAAGATACAAATGACCTGATTTTCTAAATATTGAATAATGTTTGAAAGCCATACGTTTTTTTATCTGGAAATAACATTATATTTGAAAATAATATTTATGTATTTCTAAATTTTTTTTTTTCCGTTGGGATCTCTTAGGGCTGCGACGCTTCTCTCCTCGTAGACCCAACGACGAATCAAGAAACGGAAAAAACCGCAGGCCCAAACGGCAGCGTGAGAGGGTTCGAGCTGATCGACGAGATCAAGACCGCTCTCGAGGCTCAATGTCCCTCCAAGGTCTCGTGCTCCGACATAATCACGCTCGCCACACGTGACTCCGTCTTGTTAGGTGGAGGACCGAGCTACACGGTCCCAACCGGACGACGTGATGGCTTTGTGTCGAACAAATTAGACGCCGAAAGGATCCTCCCCGGACCAGCCCTCCCCGTCCCTGATATGGTAACGTTCTTTGAAAATAAAGGGTTGAATGTTTTCGATGCGGTGGCTCTTTTGGGTGCACACACGGTTGGGAACGGTTTTTGTGGTAATTTTGTGGACCGGCTCAACAATTTCCAAGGAACCGGACAGCCCGATCCCTCCATGGACCTCGGTTTGGTTACCAGGTATTATCTTTTGTCCCTTATAATATACTTAAATATGTATATTAATTTATTAAGTGAAGAAGATAATATTATATATCTCATATATGTATATTTCTCATAATAGGCTAAGGAACACATGTTCGGCGGGAGGCAGCCAATTTGCGGCACTGGACCAGTCGACGCCATTAGCGCCATTCTCATTCGACAACTTGTTCTTCTCTCAGATCAGAGAGAGGAAAGGAGTTTTGCTACTCGACCATCTGCTTGCGACCGATCCAGCCACTTCTGGTGTTGTGTTTCAGTACGCGAGCAACAACGAACTATTTAAACGCCAGTTTGCTATCGCAATGGTGAAGATGGGAGCCGTTGATGTACTGACCGGTTCAGCCGGTGAGATCAGGAAGAATTGTAGAGCATTCAACTAAAGCTCTTTTAAATCTGATTCCTGAATTGTTTTTTCTTCGATGAATTGTGAATGGTGGCTGAGTGTTTATAATTATATGTATGTATATCTTTAAAATAAGGTTTGGTACTTTGGTGAATGGATTTGATGATAACAATATGTTATGTTAAGACCACATTTGAGTTGATTGTTAATGTAAATGAGTTGACTTTAGTCCAAACTAATTTCTGAGTGTTCGTAAATTTTGTTTTGTTTTTCATATAAAATATATATATATAAAGGTCGAGAAATTTGGATATTTTGAGTTGACCGGATTCCAAATTGATTTATAGGGCAACCCATGAAATAAAAAGCTTAACGAAATGGTTAACTTGAGCAAGAAGTAACAGACAAAATGGACCATTTCTGGTACATGACCAAATTCAAAATCAGCTAAAGATGAAGATGAGTTTAATAGTATGATAACGAAAACTCTAACTTAAAAAAAAAAAAGCACATCCTCATAACTTCCGCAGTTGTTTTTTATTTTTGGTAAAAACTTCCGCAGTTGTTTATACATTATACAATAATCATTTTTGCAAACGACGATATATTCACACAATTTACTATGAAATCTACTTTACTTCTTGGACTTTGGTAGTTCAACTGATAAATTAAGGAATCGTTGAGCGTGGACGACACAACCCGAGTTCGAGGAAGTGTTGAAAGGAAGACTAGATGTAAGCTTAGCAACGACCTAAATGAGCCGCGAAGCGTTTACCTCTTTTGATTAAAAAGATAATTTACTTTAATCTTTGATTTTTGTTTCTTACTTTTTAAAATCATATATCGAAAGTATCATAAAATGATATCACCAAGCTTGAGGTGGATTTCTTCAACTCCTTTATTATTTATACTATTTTATTTAACATTAAAACAAAACAAAAAAAGTTTTTATTTTTGAATTTTGTTTCTTATGCATTTTTCGTTTCTTTAGAAAGTTAGTTTTTGTTGTTGTTGTCTTTTGAGGACACTAAAGAAAGTAATTAAGAATGAGCCATCGTATTGCATTTAACTAACCCCATCTTGCTCTATATATGTATTCAGATAGTGGAATTTTTTTTTTATTAACGCTTAAAATTAAGGGTTTATTGGGTTATATATTTGAATTTATATAAAACAAATTGGTATGTGGATTTTAAGATGATATCAAACGTTCAGTTTATTTATACATCCTATCATTTTGTGTTAATTGACTTGAGTTAAATAAACATGTATTAAGAGATAGACTGTAACTTTCGGAACCATACGGAGTCTTGCCTCTCTATAAAAGTTCAAGGGGCAATATTAGAGTTATAAAACTAGTAGTGTAGAGTAAACCAATATTATAGTCTCAATGTCCCATTTAGCTTACTAATTTCAAATATATTTATGTTTTATTTCTTGATTTTTCATTTCTTCATAATCGAAGCATCTAACTACCGATGGATATGTACAATTCTTAGTAGTTACTCAGTTGACTACATCCCAAGTTTGTAAATCACATTAATTTTACAGTGAATATTTATTTGTTTTTCGACCAAATAGGATATATAATTTAAACTACTTGGTTGAAACATACATCTCACCGACTATAGAAAATAAAAAAATAAAAAATATTGACAGTTGATATCTACTTTTGTGTTTAAAATTTTGTTATCTACTTAGCTAAATCAAATTTAACATATACCGTTTATTAAATATTCCATAAGGCAACGGAATGTTTCCCTTTGCGTTTATGAATGTACCTCTCTAAATTTAAATAAATTTGACTTACACGTATGTAACTTCTTCCTTCTATATCAATTATATTGTATGGTAGATTTTGGGGTATATATATGCTTGATCTTAAAGGTCTAATAATAGATATTCCACAACAAATAACACTTCTATTGTAAACCTTCCTACAAAACAAAGATGAAGATTGCAATTTTTTCTGTCCTAGTCTTAAATCTCTTCATTTTTCCAGTTACGTTTGCTCAACTGAGAGTTGGGTTTTATAACAACACATGCCCAAACGCAGAATCGATCGTTCAAAAGCTAGTGAGTGATGAGTTCAAGAGCGACCCCACGATTACAGCCGCATTGCTTCGGATGCATTTTCACGACTGTTTTGTTGGGGTATTGGTCTCATCGAACATCTATATATTCTAGTTTTAAAAACATTAAGAAGCATTATGCTAATGCTATGTAGACACCAATGTAAATTCGGTGTGAAAACGTCAGAAACATAAAAATGAGACAACACCAACAAACAAACAAAAAAAGAAGAAAAAAACCTTTCTTTATAAAAATTAGATATTTGTTAACACATGCATAAAATTTATAAGACATATCAATGTTGTTCAAAAAAAATATTATATCCCGATTGATTATGTTAAAAGTAATTTGCATGTATTATATCTCTTAGGGCTGCGACGGTTCTATCCTCATAAACTCAACAGATTCGAAAACGGAAAGATTCAAAGGTCCAAACATGAGCGTGAGAGGCTTCCAGCTGATCGACAAGATCAAGGCCACGCTTGAGGCTCAATGTCCCTCCAACGTCTCGTGCGCTGACATAATCGCCATCGCCACACGTGACTCGGTGGCCTTAGCTGGAGGGCCGAGCTACAACATCCTCACGGGGCGGCGCTATGGCTTAGAAACGAATGCGGACGGCGTGTTCGACCTTATCGGACCAACCGCCTCCGTGGCTGCGTTTCTCAAGTTCTTTGGGGACAAACTGTTGAACACGTTCGATGCGGTTGCTCTTTTGGGTGCACACACGGTTGGTGTCGGTTCTTGTGATCTATTCAAAGATCGGCTCACGAATTTTACCGGAACCGGACAGCCCGACCCATCCATGGACTCCGGTTTGGTTGCAAAGTAAGTTAAACCGAATTGTTCCAATTCAGATTCTTCAGTCAAACATATTTTAATTTCTCGGTTTAACTGAGACAGGAACAGTTTAAATTATACGAATTAATTTAACACCTTTATGGTTAATTAAGTAAACTTTGTATATACAGCCTAACTACCATATGTGCGGCCTCAGCGAACCCATCAACGGGATTAGACCGGTCAACGCCGTTGACTTTTGATAACGCCTTCTTTGGGCAAATCCGTTTGAGGAGAGGAGTTTTGCAACTTGACCAGCGGCTCGCAACCGACGAAGCTACTTCTAGTGTGGTGGCTCAGTATGCAGCCGACAACGACTTATTCAAACGCCAGTTTGCAATCGCAATGGTGAAATTAGGAGCCGTTGATGTCTTTACCGGCGACGACGGTGAGATCAGGACGAATTGTTGGGCATTCAACGACAATTAACTTACAAAAAAAAAAAAAAAAAAAAAAAATCTGATTCTTGATTGTTGTTTGTGTTTCGATAAATATGTTATGGTGGTTCAAATTTGAGTGAATCTCTTTACTATTAATTGAGAAGTACATCTTTTTTTTTGGGACCAAAAAACCATCTCTCTTTGTGAAGATAATCTGTTTGGAAACAAGTTTAGTGAGGGTTAATTTAGTAATCTAAAATATCACTTAAATCAAACCAATATTTGGTTTAATTAAACCAACAATCAATTCCTTTTAGAGTAGATAATACCATAATTAAATATTTCCATTTTACGCATTCTCTAGATAATACCATAATCTAAGATTTCTGTTTTCAAAGATTTTCGTTTTATACATTCTCTATTAAAAATCTGCAAAAAGAATAATAAAAAAAAACTAGAGATAATATCAAATCGAAGCAACTTTGATACTAAATAAAATAAAACAAAAAACCAAGACTTTTGTAATGAAAGTCACAGACAAATTAAACCCATAATCCACTTTAACGATAACTGGAAATCGACATGGCAAGAAGAGCATATGGAGAATTTGCTTAATGACCTGAGAATTTCAGATCTGGTTGTCGTAGAGTTTAGCAATTGATGATGGTTTCGGAGAGTAAAAAACTGAAATCTCATAAGCAAACAAAATTAACGAGCAAAAAGAGCAAATGGAACGTGGAAGACAATTCATTCATAAGACTAAGATTCGCACAGTAGTATTCTACGGAAGACATCTGTTTTGACAGGTGTTTGGTTATTATTATTATTTTTTTTGGACATATGTTTTTACAAAGGATTTTACTATCGTTGGAAAAAGAATCATCTGTCGACAACACAACACACTTCTTTCCTTGATTCTTTTCTGTTTCGGGTTCTACATAATGTCACTACATGATTTTGAAGTCTATCCATAAATGTATTTTTCATTTTTTATTAAACTAGAACCACACACATATTTTGTTCAAAAGTATATAAAAGTTTGAAACTATTCAGATTATGGATTAAGTTGGTATAACAGTTATAACATAACCATGATGTAATATTTTTATTGTCTGGACATGTGTTTGGTTATTGTATTTTCTTTTTCTTAATTATTAATAAATAAAGACAGTCTAATTAATACATCAAAATTTGAATCACTTAATACAAAAATTTAGATTCAAATTAACAATATACTTGACAATTTTAACATAAAAAATATATAACTCTTAAATTAACACTAAAATTAAAACATGTTACAAAAAGAAGAAGAAAAACAAAAAAACAAAAATATAATCTCGCACTGCACTGCTGTGCGGGTCATACACTAGTTGTGATGTATTTGAGTTGCTATTTGATTTTCTTTGAAATAAAACATTTACAATTTCCTCTTACAAATGTCAGTGTTGTTACTTGTTAGCTTGCATACGAATTATGGGCCTAAAAAATCCTCCACCACCACCAAAAGTTTAAATTACGTAACTGAACACAATCGTTAATGGGCCTCATTAGTTTGTTTTTGCCTTTATTAATTGGCCTCATTACAAGTCAATATTACATAAGTTAAAAATCTTATATGAACACATCTTTTTGGAACGGACCAAAAAAGTAAATATGGACAGGATTCGTAGAGCTCGTACTTATGTTCTTATTTCGCAGGGTTGACCTTATCGTGATATGATCGACGACAATGCCCTATGAACTCGTAATATTCAAGTATCAATGTTCGACAATATGGAACACGATAAAATTTTAAAGTAAAACAACAATATTAAAAGGAAATCAAACCTCAACGTTGATTCGATACTCGAGTAATTAAATAAATTTTATCTCATATGGATCCCAAAGATGACAATTTTCTTCTATTAATAAAAGCGCCAATGTGAAAATATGTAATGCGCATATATAAACCAGGAATACAAAGCATAGGCTATCTATTGGCAATATAAAAGTAAGATTGTTATAGCGAACTTCAAACTCCAATAGTCTAATTTAGAGAACAATGAAGAGCTCTAAAATAATGCTAGCTACCAGGGCCTTGATTATGTAATTTTTTAAAAATTCATATTATATGTAGAGATCGAGTAGTTTGGATAATATTGGTACCTATTTTATATAATATTGTAATTTTAGAGAGATAGTATCTAAACAATAAAGTTCTAGTTTAAAATTCTTTAACAAAAAAAAGGGATAAGTTAAGTTTCGATCCGACAAGTAAGTCTTGCTAAGGCCGTAACACATAACAATAACAATATATAAATAAGAAAAGAGGACTTCAAATTCGTCTCTCCTTTTATGGGCATTATGTAATTAGAGAAAATAAAGTGCTGTAAAGTATCTCTAATATTCCCTTTAATAGACACTTACACACGCGTACATAAGTAGAAAAAATTGTCATAACTAACTAGAGTTTAAGTAGAACTAGTCACAATAATAGTAATAATTAAAAATGGATAGTGATGTTTTGTGCTCGTGTGTGACATTAGGAAAGATGTTGTCTTTGTTTAGTTCACATGTCCTTTTCACAACAACATTGCCATTTGTCTGATCAAAGGCCAAACATAGTGCCGGCTAATGATGATTAATTATAACTTGAGCTCGTAATTAAAATTTCGAATGACCGGAACATATATAATAAATGCATGAATCTGCCTAGCTATTGTCTGATCATTACACAGTTTTAATTATAAAATTAAAAGATTACAGCTTCAGCCTTTTGGCTCTTTTTGTGATGGCGAAGCATTCGAGTGCGGGACACATCAGAGTCACTTGAAACAACTCAAGGATTAAACCTTTTTTAAATATAAAAGATCTACGGAATTTTGATTTTAAAATCAGTTGCGCCGTATCTTTGGTATGTGTTTTTCACCAAACCCATATATGTTCTTGTTAATGGAAAGTTATGCGACGTTGTCTGCTCCAAATTAAAGACCCTATATTAATTGGCACTTTTAGTTAAACATATAGCAGTTGTACCTTATTGGTAGATAAGGCATGAACAGAAGAGAAAAATTCATGATCTTTTCTTGGTGGCAGATATTTAAGATGAATCGTAAGTAAATTTACATATCTTCAAGTAAATCCGAATCTAGACCAATAATTTTCTTGGATCTGAGATCAAAGCCATGCCAGTGCTTGAACTCGAATATTTGTTCAACACTCTTTTTTGGATGGCCAAGTGATTATTCCGGTTGAACTACAAACACTAACTACTCTATATATATATATAGTAGATACACTTATTATTTATTTCTCCAGTTAATATAACATTAAATAATGAGAAATACCTTAAAATATCATTCTATGAATATGCGAGAAGATAATTGTATGAGAAATTATCCTCAAGGTTGTCATCATCCTTCAAAACGAAATTATCTTCACAAAAAGAGAGAGATGAATAGATAATTGATTTTAGGTTTTTGTCAGGATACATGCATGTAATTATTAATAAATAATTAGTGTTCTATTGTAGCTTTTTTGTTCGCTTCCTTTTTTCCTTTTCTTTTTGTCTTTTTCCTAGTTTTTTCCTTTCTAATGACTACATGTTACATGTACTGCTTCAAGTTCACTGGACAAATCCACAAATCTCAACTCTATATGTCAGCTCCGTTAGTAAAAACTTAAGTCTTCGTAAGAATGTATCATGAATCTCTTCCATAGATCGATAAAAAGTGCAAGAAGATCATAATATTTTTTTTTATAAAGAAAAATAACGTTTTCCATTAAGTCATTAAGAGCATTCTGATGAATTATGACATTTAAAAAAAAAAAGTTTGATTAAAAACTTGTAATTGTGATTGATCTGTGATTAGCTCCTTTTTTCTTTCTTAAAGTATAAAATGTTATTGTATTCCTCTTTTTCTACCCCTAAAATGGGTAGGACTCTTTCTTAAAATATATAAGGGTTTTAAAATAGAAGTAATATTCATTCAAAAAGATTATGGTTCTGGAAATAAAATTAATATCTTAAAAAATATACTCTCCATGTATACACACACATGTTATTTTATCGTAAATCATAAAAGTTACTTTAACGACCAGAGTACACATATGACCTAGAGTATTTTCACTTGCACCTAGAGAGTACAGAAGTCTCGAAGGTTATAAACCCCACAAAAACCGATGTAAATATAGTGATATTGTTAATTACGTCATCATCTGAATCTATGATCTCTTACACAAGGACACATTACATATCTTGTAAGTGTGTATGTCCGTACATGTCACAGAGCAGGACCACATATCTTGATTATTAGACGATACAAAGTCTCGAAGTCTTACAAGGTTTGAGAATTCCAGGACCACAGAGATCGCCTACATGCTAAACTAGGGTTTTTCTCGTTTTTTCCCCCTTTCTTTTAGTCCACACCCTATGGACTCTAGTCACTCTATTATATTCTAGTTAAAGATGTTACAGTATCTAAGGTTTCTACTGTTTTAATGTTCCAAATTTCCAAGATACTTTGTATACTATTTATGGCATATCTAATACTAACATATGTCTTATTTATTTTTGTATTCCCTCCAGGTGTTCAATTTACCGTTTTAATACCCCATTTCTTTTTTCTTAAAAAATGATATGTGGACAATCTTTAAAGGGTTGTTATAGTAACTTATATCAGTAAAATGCATCTATCTTTTCAATCAATTTACACTGAAATAATTCCACAATCAAATGTGAAGACAAAACACACACACAAAAAGTTTTTTTTTTTTTGATAAAGGATTTGCTTGAATTAATAAATAGAGTTAATACAAAGGAACCAGTTAATAAAAAGTTTACAGTGATCTACAAATATAATTGCGATTTGACATGGTCTACAAGTATAATTCTTTCAAACTTCACAGAATAATTAACGAACTGGTTGTCATATGAGAATAGACCCACATCCTGAGAGTGGACATGGGAGTCCCACACACAGTCAAGGAGGGGACGTTATAATCATAGCATCTGAAGATGAAAAGGTTTTTCGACAAAAAAATTTTGTATGTCTAACATAGTTCATTGTTATGTCTAATTAATTTCGAATGGATTTGTTATCGTAGAGAGTTTTCAGAAAACATAGATGGACCAAACTTTAGAACAAGGTAACTTTAAAAAGTACTGAAACGATCATATGTACTATGTAGGTAGATGAATTACAGTCTCTCCGAAGATATATCCAACAAAATTGGAACAATACCAAAACATATAAATTAACTAGTAAACTATATATTCTGATAAATAAGCCTTTTAAAGTATATTATTAAACATCCAACCGTAATAATTGCATGTTTCTAAAGGAGTAAGTATCTATGGACAATTTTCACTTTAGTAGCAAAGGGTTTTTTTTTTTGGGCGTGGACATTAACCAAAAAAGTGAATTTTATGTGGGCGGGTGAAAGAAAAAGTATTATTATTCACACGTTGCTGAACAAAAGAAAGAGACTCACACTTGTGCCCTAAAAGCATAACCACATGTTGGTCGGTGTCCCCCTGAATCCGAATATACTTTCATATAATATGAGAGTATAGATCAACATCTTTTCATCTAAAAATATAAAATCTACTGCAGAAAAACTAAAATATGTTTTTTTAATATCAACTTGATTGAAGATGACAATTAGCATTTATATAACAAACATAAAATTATATTTTTAACGAACTATTACTGTGGGCATATATATGATGTCATTTCCTCTGTGGTCGCTTGTTTAGATATATAGTATCGTTATAATTTTTTCTTCTTATGAACGCAATTGGTAGGTGAACATATAGAAATATATCCTCGGCTAGACCAAGGCAAACCGGAGACGGACGACAACGGTTCCGGTCCTGATTGTGTTCCAATAGAGATAGTTGAAGCAACAATTATGTGGTCGTTTTTGATGATAATTTGCATATGTTATGACTGTTTGATATTTACTTTTACAAAATAGTATCTTTTTTTCATTGCTTCCTAAATAATTTGTAGAAATTATGCATAATAGAAATGGAACAAATACAACAAGAATCTTTATATAACAAAAAAGCAACAAGAACCAATTAATGCCAGTTTCAAAAAAAAAAAAAACCAATTGTAAGACAACTTATTTATAAATAGTAATCACATGCAATTATTACTTAAGCCACATCTCCTACTGTAGCCACGTATACCCCCATTCGAAACCTGGTGAGTTCTAATTATAATCAAGTTTTTGTTGAAATGTTATCTCGATTAATTGTAAAATTATTAAGTATTTTTTCGTAGAACGTTTAATTTATTTTTGTCGATCTTACAACGTTTTATTTGATTAATTATGTTAAGGGGTGGAGATTCTGAAGATCTGAAAAGGTTTCTCTGACTGATCAGATCGATTTGATGCAACTGGGTATTGCTTGTCTTCATTAACTTTCTTTGTCCTTTTTTTTATAATGCATTTTTTCCTATGACTTTCCTGACAGATCGATATATTATATATATTTTTTCTTATCCTATCTACGGCTAATTAGTTACTTTTCTTCATCATCTTTTTTTTTTTTTTTCTTTTTTTTTGGACGACCTTTTCTTCATCATCTTAAAAGTGAAAACATATACAGTAAGAAGGTTTTCACCAAAAGAGAATAAAAGGATAGATACGGGTTGCGGTAATTGAACGGTTCAATTATTTCATAATTTTATCTGATTTGGAAAGTTTTGAGTGTCCATCCCCGAAAATAACAAAAACAAAAAAAAAAAAAAACAGAAAGAAATACGCTTTTTAATATTTACGTAATTATCTATGTTGTATAGTAAACGTTAAAAAAGGAAAACTACCAAAACAGCTATACAAATATACAAAGACAGGCAAAAACAGAAGGCATCTGAAGAAGCAAGTTGTCTCCTACTGTCTTTCTACACTCTACCTTTTGCATACGTATTCGCACACTCACCTATGTACGGACTATTTTATTTGCCATTTAAAGTTAAATACATTCTCCCTAACAATAAATATAAGGAAAATAGTTTGATCCATCAGAAATCGTTGTACACTAAATATACACCCCATTCCCAGGCACGCATCATTTGTACACTGAATACACACTAATTCACAAATCTATTTTTTTTTTACAATTTCAAATTTGTCTCTAATATATGTGCATGCATATGTGTAAGTCTATATTCTCACAATCGTTATGACATAATTACTAATCGGGAAAGATCAACGTATTTATGAGCAATGGATTATGCGACTCATTCACTTGAGAGTGGTAATTGACAAACTCCAAGATCCAATAAGACAACATGAGATGGTTTTTTTTTTTTTTTTTTTTTTTCTGTAATTGTAAAAGGACAACATGAGATGTTTGGTTTCATTTAGTGACATTGAACTCTTACTGGCTAGACTGCGTTAAGAAGAAAATGACTTTAATTTAAGAAACATATGCTCAGAAAACTACATTCTCTTTTATTTATTCGAAATATATTAGATGCTTGATCAGAAATACGGACTCAATACCAAGAAGGGTGTCCTTGGTAGACTAAATATCTATTTCTCCTTATTTTTAGTATTAGTTTACGATACCTTCCGCTATATATATATTTTAGAATCGTTCTTGGACTCTTGGAGTCTTGACCAAAGTTCTGATATTACCTAAAACAGGCTAGATATAAACGAAATAAAAATAAAAATTCAGTGTTCCCATAGGAATAAAACAAACAAGACAATAAAAAATAAATTTACAGGAAGATCACAATTAAATCTTAACTGTCAAATTTATTTAAGAAAATATAAAATACCCATTATATATAATAATATTTTGCACGCACAAAATAAAATCCAGTAGCTAACCCACTGTAAGCCATGTTTGCTTTTAACGTCATAGAAAATAATTTATTGCACAGTTTCTTCTTGACCTTCGGTTTGGATCGTCCTTCTTTATTACTCTTTTATTATTTTTTTATTTTTTTATTTGTTAGATCTTTATATTTAGAAAATAGTATTCACTGATGACTGATCTATACTGACCATGCCAAAGTTTTGATTTTTTTTTTAAAACCATATAGTACTTATTATTTGATAATATATATGGGATGATGGTGATATTATTTCCAAAGTTACTTCGTTTGTATTTTAAAAAATTATCAAGAAGTTAAATCTTAGTTATAATTCCGTCTATCGAACCATGCAGAAATCTTGTAACGTTTGTCTTTTTTCGAAACCTCTTTTTTGTATTAGTACTAAACTGAACAGTTTAGTTTAGTTAATATAAAACTCTGTTTTATGTAGAGAAATTACCAGCGCAATGGTGTAAAATGGTTTATTAATATTTAGTTGACAAAAAAATATCGATTTTTATGAGAACTATTAATATAAATTAAAAAAATTCAGATAATCCAATTACGAAACTACCCCCACAAAGATTTTCCTCATGTTCATAGGTGTTCAAAACTTAGTGACAAAGAAAAACATTTTGATTTCTTTCGTGGAAGGGACAAAAAAAATCTTTTTGGGCGTCTCTGTTGCATGACGCCAAATATAGTCTATTCCACGGAAGGGAATACAAACTAGGTAACCGATCGGGAGCCCGGAGTTGATTGGATGTGTGAAAATATGTACAAAGCTACTGTTAAGAAAATTAATCAATCCCCATTACTACTTTCAATAAGATGCAAGCCCACAATTTTATTAGAGAAGCACGAGATTTCAATTTTGTGAGTTATTCATTGCTTGAGGGGGGAGACTTTGTTAAGAAGTTAATTTTATTAAGGTAAAGTAGTATAGTTAGATGAGAGTCTAAGTTATTTATCGTATTTCTATTCTATTGAACATATTTTTATTAATTTTAATTAGAGGTAGAACAGATATTTACTTATCAAATTATAAATATTGAAAGCTTGAAAAAACAGTCTCTTCAAAATGTGTTTATTTATCGACTCTTACTATAAAAGAACTATGATTTACTAATGATGAATTTACATTAATTTTTTAGTCTGTAATATGTATGTCCACTTGCAGTAGTTGTCCAAATGTGTTATCTTGAATCAGATGTAGCTTGTCTTACTCAGAAAATGCATAACTTATGTTTCATATCAAATAACTAATATGTCGGTATTGTGTGAAGTACGTTCGTCCATAAAACCTGATCATTAAGCTGTACGAGTTATTGATTTTGAAAAACAAAGAATATTAATTAATATATTTATTTATCTATGATAATTTATAGAGCAGAAAGAGGGACAATCATAACGGAAGACTTCCTCATTTAATTAGTATTTTTTAGGTGGACGGTACAATTTGTGCATCTCTGTTTTTTCACATTAACCTCTTTTCTCAGTATTACTTTACATTTTGCATAAATATATCGGAACCGTTACAAATTAATAACAATAGACGTATCCTGTAGTCTATTACTCTTTCTTATTTGCCACCGCCAGAGGTCAAAATATGTGTGATTAAAAAACAAAATTATTTAGTTAAGTACTTGAGTCCATGTTTATGTGTTTATAATCTTTGATTTTACGGATGGACTTAGCCAACACTAACCCACTCGAGACTGGCATCAACCGAGTCATAAACTTCAAATCGGGACGGTTGAGCAGAACCGGGCTAACCTGTCTGCACTCAAATGCATTCAAATATAAATAGATTTTTGTTTGTTTAATAAAGTTTTTAATAACTTTGGAGATTTGCAAATGTAAACGGATTTGTAACCTTTTTGGATACATTTCTAGTTGCTATATCTTCAAATGCAAAGGAAATTCGACAGGTTACGTTGTGCATCTCCAAGAGTACGCGTAAACACTTATAGTTTTATACACTTGAGCACCTATATACTATGTAATATGTATGTAACAAAATATTATATGCTTATAAATAGTTCAAACTATATACTATATATGTAACAAAATATATATGCTTATAAATGATTTATCAATATTATAATGAACCCACTAAAAGATAAAGTTAAACCACATGTAACTTAATAAACAAGGAAAAATATACTATTTAAGAAATCATTCTCCTATAAATTCACTACCCTCAAGTCATCACCTCTCACAAACTCATAAAATCACAAAAATATTTCTTGTTTTTATTCTCCATAAGTCAATATTCTTGAAGGCAATGGACCAGGAACAAACACTACATAGCCCAACCGGCCATAGTCACTCACCCTCTTCCTCCACCTCCGGTTCCACCTCAGCTGAACCGGTTCGGTCACGATGGTCTCCTAAACCGGAACAGATACTCATACTTGAGTCGATCTTTAACAGTGGTATGGTTAACCCTCCCAAAGAAGAGACGGTAAGGATACGAAAGATGCTCGAGAAATTCGGCGCGGTGGGAGATGCAAATGTCTTCTATTGGTTTCAAAACCGGAGGTCAAGATCCCGCCGGAGGCAGCGGCAGCTTCAGGCTGCAGCCGCTGCAGACACGGCCGCAACTACCAACACTTGTGACCAGACCATGATGGTGAGCAACAGCTTACCACAGCATAGTGGGAGTGATTTGGGGTTTGGAGGTTGTAGCACTTCTTCTAATTACTTATTTGGTGGGTCATCGCAAGTTCCTTCCTTTTTTATTGGTCTCTCTTCTTCTCCTCGTTCTTCTTGTTCAAGCTCTTCTTCCACTTCTTTTTCAGCTAGCTCTTCTTCTTATGGTAGTGGATGTGATAATAATAACAATAATGGCATGGAAAGTCTCTTAACAATGTCTAGCCAAATGGGATACCATGAAGCTAATCAGCATCATTATCAACATCATAGCTCAAATGTCGCATCAATTTTGTGCCCACCTGATCAAAGCTCCAATTATCACTACCAACAAGGTAAACAAAAACAAATTATTTGCATGGCTCTTTTTTCTTTGTAAACTCTAGTGCTTTGTCCTCTAAACCCTCTTTCTTTCCCCAAAAAGTCTCAAAAAGTAATATTTAAATAGTTGGAAAAGTTGTTTTAAAATGTAGGGGAAAAAAAAATTCCAGTTCTGGGTGGGTTTTAACCAAATAACGCGATTTAATTAACAATAGCTTTTTGGTTATATATCTCCAATTTTGCCTAACATTTTGTACTTGAGAGCAAGTTCTCTAAACTGGTTTTTTCATATAAACTGAGGTTTTTTCCCTAGGAAAAACCTTTCTAGATCTCACAATTTATATTATAAAAGTTGTTTTGGAGGAGGGAAATATCAAACTTCAGATTAGTTTCAACCAAAAAACTGACTTTGTGAAGTATTAGGTCATTATTTCTCCAATATTGCCTAATCTTGTCCTTAATAGCTAATGTTCTAGTTACTCTAATATTCCTTAAATTTTATTTTTGAAATTCAGGGGCAATAACGGTGTTTATAAATGGAGTTCCGACAGAAATGACGAGAGGAGGAATAGACACGAAAGCAATGTTTGGAGAAGATTTGGTTTTGGTGCATTCCTCAGGTGTTCCTCTTCCTACTGATGAGTTTGGTTATCTGATGCATAGCTTACAACATGGTGAAGCTTATTTCCTGGTAATATATCAATCTCAAATCCTTTTATTTATTTTGGTATTGTTTGTTTTGTTTTGTTGCTGATCAAGTTCCTCGTGAATAGTTTTTTTTTTCCCGAAAAGGGCTTCCTCGTGAATAGTTTCATTACATTGTTTGTTTTTGAGCTAATTTTCTAATCTCAAATTCTTTTTCTGCTCTCTCTCTCTCCTCACTTCGGTGTTGAAAATAAGAAATGAGATGGAACCCAATTGGGGTAAAGTCCTAAATTGTCTGCTACAATATATTTTAGAAAACATCGATCGTAATATAATACCATCTTTCGTGAGAGAAAGAGAATATCAATATAATTGATGAGTGTCGGTTTGTGCAGTAAATGAACATGGTTTTTTTAAGACGTTCGTTTCTGACTTTCTGTAACGGAAGTTATGTGATTTGACGAGGTTTTTCACATTTGAATCAAAAAACAATATTACGAGTTTTTGTTACTCATGTTCATAAATCAAAACTTAACACATCTATATATGTATTGTCAAATCATTAAAATATTAAAGAAAGATGAAAGTCTACAATAAGTTGTTTATGTCTACAGCAGTAGTTTATGGGGTATATCATATAATATTGTCTTATTTTTAAAGGAAAATTTAAAGTAACTTTATATAGTTACGCAGTAAATTAGTTTATCGAGTTCCTTGGCAAACTCCCTCTCTCTTCTCTTGATCACATAAACATTTCTTGTCAGTGTTAACCGATTCGGCATTAGGGTTTCCTCTCCCTCCCTCTCTCTCTTTCTTTCCCATTGAATCCGATCTTATGAAATCTTTAAGAGATCTTTCATCAATTAGTTAGTCTCTATTTATTAATTATTTTTTGTTTTAAAAGATTTTTTTTGTCATTTCTTGTTTTCGTTTTGTTATCGACAGGTTCCAAGACATGCATGAACTGGCTTTACTCTTGTATTATGTGGTGATCAACAGATGCCTTGTTATTCTACCTTAAACTTTATAGCTACGGTGCATCCATTTTTTTCTTTTCTTTTTGAGTCTATTCGTGTAATCAAAGTTTCTTCTGCTGTTTCTTGATTTTGTAATTTATATTCTAAAAAAAAAAAAAAAGATAAAGTCAGAAGCTCGTCTATGAAGAATAAGTTTGTATCAGTTTATTTCTTTAGATGCAAAATATGTAATTTATTTGCAATAAAATCTGTGTCTAGGGATCTCCAAGTTGGTGTGCAGAGCAATGAATGTTCGTGGATTTTTTTTATAAAAAGAAATTAAGAGAATCGACACCTTTCAGATAGAGAAGAATCATAGAAGTCTGTTACTAATGTTTTGGATTTTACACTTTTCAGATAAGAGATAAATGTTTTTTTTTAAAGTTTGCATCTGTTAATTAGATATTTAGCTTTAGCTATGACAAACTTAATAATACCATAGGTTACGTACGACGTATCTATTGTCGATATGTGTAGTCGTGCAGTCAATATACCTAGCATCGATGGTATCTTGATTAGTTCCACGAAGTAAAAAGTTTTCCAAGTGTGATAATAAGATCCATTCAAATTTTACTAGGTTTTATATTCTTTATATGCTTGGTTTTCAAATCATATTACGACTAGAAGATGCTCCACACGTTTAGGTTGAATAGTCCATCGAATGCTAATTAGGTCTATCTACATTTTGGGGGTATTCAATTCTACTAATTAAGTCATTTATATAGGAAAAAAAAACAATCTACGGTGCATGTTGTTTTTTTAAAAAAAAATGTAGGCGCCTAGTTCTATTTATTGTCATGCGTTAACATAAATTCTATCCGATTTGAATCCGGAAAGTGACACATTGATATATAATACTATTACAATTCATTCTGGTACAGGTTGTAGTCGGTTGATGGGGATTAGGGACTAAACCTTAATTAGCAAGTTGAAGCAGGATCATACTCGGATGGTTGAGAAAAAAGTCTTACTTTTATAAAGCCAAATTTGGCCAATTTGATCTAGTTAATAATATACTGTATATTGTTACCGAGAGCGATGAAATTTTGCTTCTCAAAAAGTCTTGAATTTGTCTATGCGTAATTTCGAAAATCAGATTCTGCTATTTGGTTTTGTTAATTAAGTGAAAACTTAAGATTTGTAACTTTTCAATTGATTACAACCGATCATTAATCTTCAGCTGCACAAAAAAAAAAATTATATAGCCTCTAAGATAAACATTATACGTAAACTAAATTACTTTTAAACTATATGGTGATCATTGCGTAGGCTGAAATTAAACTAAATTTGGGTAGAAGAGATCGGAATGAATAAACAAGGTTAGAAAAACTGAATAGCAAACCAAAGTTTATGATTATGAACTGCAATACTGATTAATGTTTAAAATAACGAGAAAAGAAGATTAGTAGTTATATGGAGTAATGAATTATGAAGCCACTAGGCGACAACACCGACCACTATAACCAGTGAGTAGGAGACGCATGTTTGGTTAGTTCTTGAAAATTCCCAACTTAAAGAAGAAAAAGCATATTTTGAGACTTACCACATGGATTTTGTCAAACTCACTTCACACATATTCCTATTGGCTACCATGTGGATAATTAATCAAACTTTAATTTTATCGATTTATTTTATGTTGTTGTCTACATTATTTCGTAATTAGGAACACCAACCTTTCGCGTTTCTAGGTTCCCACATCCCTATGTCTATTTTGAATTTGTTGGTTTTTATTATTATTATTCGTTTGATTAGTTAGAAAGTGTGCAATTTCTTTTTGACTAAATTTAGGAACACCCAAAATTTTATTTACGTTTATACAGATCCACGTGATAATACATCCCGTTAACTGAACAAAACCAAAACTACTCTTATTTTTACCATCAGAGATGATTTCAGTTAAATATGGTCTTTGGGCTTTTGCTGTTGGCCCAAAGTAATGTAGTCCAATTGATGGTAGGCTTCGCTTATGTCGGCCGAGTAAAAACGAAACCAGGCAGCTCATCAAAATTATTACTTGGTCCAGCATTTAGGTCAACATTTCAGGTGGACCGTCTTCCTCACTTGTCCACTTTCACAGAGTAAATTGGGGATTATGGGATAAATAATGGATTATGGCGTTACGCAACTGATTTTAACCATCGAATCATCGATTATAAGGCTCCAAATACTAATTAACCTTGAATTACATGAAAAGCTGATTTACTATACATTTTAGTATCAAAGTATTACAAATGATGAAAATTACAAATAGAAGGTTCAAAAATTGATATCCGCTGATTGTATAATCAAGGTTCAGTTTCTCAGATTATTTAGGTGTTTTTGATGAAGAAATATAATGAAATCTTTGTAGTTTAGGTATTTGATGAAGAAATCACACAATTTCCAAGTCTTCGGATCTCGATTAGTATTTTGAAATTAATCTCGGTTTTGACTAGGTCACACGCAACATTGTTAAAATTCAATTAAAAAAAGAGCTGTCAGGTTTCATCCCACGTAAATGTTGACAGACCAACCGATGATGTGATTTGCACATTTAATTTACAGAACTATATGTAACACCTTCATCAGAAAAATGTGTTTTTCTTTGCTAAATGATTTAGATGTCTATTTTTAAAAGGATTAGTTAGTTACACGTACGCAATTACAGACGTTACGTTACCTATGAATAACTAAGAAGGCAAGGAAGCACTAAAAAGAAACATACTATGAAGTAAAATGATTCCACATTATATTTTTAAATCAGTACTAATTACTTAACAAATGCTATAATTTTGTGAATATTTACGAAAAAGTACCCTTATAAAAGAATTCCATACGATCATTAAAGTTTTATATCGAGTCAAAACCAAAACACTAAACCACTCAAAACGTTTTGACCATTTACTAAAATTCTGACTACCATTAATTAACTGTCTACACAAAAAAATTACTATTTTCGAAAATTATCAACTTCATTTGGGTTGTTGCCAAATTAAACTCTAAATATATTATTAATTACAGATTTACGTTTTTTTTCTTTTCTTAGTAGTGTTTTCTTTTTTGAGCAAATATGACAAAAATATATAAAATTTTGGTAAACAAATCTTAAGATCGTTTTAATTGCCCCGCGTCTAAAGATCAATGTCGACGACTCAGTTTCTTCCTTCACAAGCGAGAGAGAGAGAGAGAGAGAGAGAGAAGAAAGAGTGTGATTGTATTGTCTCTTCTCTCATCGGCGTTTTCATCGTTTCTCATCTACCACAAAATTTTCTCATCACTCTAATAAATCTCACTTGCTTACTTCTTTCCGGGAAAATTCTCCTACTCCTCTTTCTTTCTTTCTTTCTAAAAAACTTGTTTCCAGATCTTTTTATTTGTCTCAAAGATTTAATCTCCTGGTTTTTTGATTTACACAATCTTTCTTCCTCTTGTTATACAAATCTGGTCATCGTATTTCCGATTCTTGATATATGATTCTTTTAATCTCTTATTAGTTTCTATGACAAGATCTCTCTCCAATCTCTTGTTTTAGCTTCCCAGAGATGGTTGAGAGATCAAACCCACGTTATCTCGGAATATCTCTAATCTTCTTGATAATCTCAATCCTCTCCGTCCTCTCTTGGTTCCTAATCCTCTCTTCCACAAACCCTAACCGAGCTCACGATTACATCTCAGTCTCCGAATCCACAGACACACTTCTCAACAACATCATCATCAAGAGCTCAAATAATTCTCCCCAAGAAAACAGAGGAGAAACAGAAACAGAAACAGAGGAACCTGTTAATGAAAACAGAGTCGAAGAAACTGTTCGATGCACACAGAAGGACTCTCCTCCGACGCCGTTGAAGGTGTACATGTATGATATGAGTCCGGAGTTTCACTTTGGGTTATTGGGTTGGGAACCTGAGAGAGACGACGTCGTTTGGCCTGACATCAGAGTCAACGTTCCTCACCATCCAGGTGGGCTTAACTTGCAGCACAGTGTTGAGTACTGGCTAACGTTAGATCTTTTGTTCTCTGAGTTTGCTCAAGATTCTAGAAGCTCACGCGCCGCCGTACGTGTGAAGAACTCGAGTGAAGCTGATATTGTGTTCGTGCCCTTCTTCTCTTCTTTAAGCTATAACCGATTCTCTAAGGTTACCGAAAAGCAGAAGAAGAGCCGAGACAGAGAATTGCAGGTAAATTAACTCCAAAGATTAACCATTTTGTCGTTTACTTACTTCGAAAAGTTTTAATATTGTTTCACTGAATTACACCACAATGTTTCGTAAACGTCTGTGAAAACAAATCATTTTCTTAATTTTAAACATTTTTTACAAATTGTAAACACAAGTACATTTTTGCATTACTACTGTTTATGGTTTACAAACATAATTGAAGTCACAAAAAAAAAAAAAAAAAAAAAAAAAGATTATGGAGAATGTATTACCACAAATAAAACACGATATTATAACCTATAAACGTATTACAAACTCAAAGTCAAAATGAAACAAGAAGAAATCAAGTCAAGAATGTCATCAACATCCAATAGTTTGATATTGATATAATTTTTGTTGATAGGACAATGTGGTGAAATATGTGACGTCCCAAAAGGAGTGGAAGATCTCAGGAGGGAAGAATCATGTGATAATGGCGCACCATCCTAATAGTATGTCGACGGCAAGGCATAGGCTATATCCGGCGATGTTTGTGGTGGCTGACTTTGGTAGATACTCGCCACGTGTAGCCAATGTCGATAAAGACGTCGTGGCTCCATACAAACACCTTGTTCCATCGTACCCTAATGACACATCGGGCTTTGATGGCCGTCCGATCTTGCTCTACTTTCAAGGAGCCATCCACCGCAAAGATGTAAGTACTTCTTCTAATCTTATTTTAGTGTAAATTGTACTTCTGTTTAAATTAAGATATTTGTTTTTTTTCATCAAGTTAAAGTTTTATGTCATTAGAGTTTAAGAATTAAGATATTGATTTGATTTTAATCTTGTAGGGTGGATTCGTTAGACAAGAGCTATATGACCTTCTAAAAGAAGAAAAAGACGTCCACTTCTCTTTTGGTAGCGTTCGAAATCACGGCATAGCTAAAGCCGGAGAAGGAATGCGATCGTCGAAGTTTTGTCTCAACATCGCCGGAGATACTCCGTCGTCCAACCGTCTCTTCGACGCCATAGCTAGTCACTGTATTCCAGTGATCATCAGCGACGACATCGAGTTACCGTACGAGGATGTTCTCAACTACAATGAGTTCTGTGTCTTTGTCAGATCTTCTGACGCTTTAAAAAAAGGGTTTCTGATGGGTCTTGTGAGGAGTATTGGGAGAGAAGAGTGGAATAAGATGTGGCGGCGGTTGAAGGAGGTTGAGAGGTATTACGATTTGCGTTTTCCGACGAAAGATGACGACGGAGATTATGGTGTTCAGATGATTTGGAAAGCTGTGGCGAGGAAGGCTCCTATGGTGAAGATGAAGGTTCATAGGTTTCAGAGGTTTACAAGACCTTTTGTTGGTTTAACTGAAGATTAGGGTATTTAACTATTTATTGATCTTTGTGAGATTATGGGAATTTGGTTTAGATAGAAATGTAATGAATATAGTAACGTGGTTTCTATTCAACACCATGTGAAATGTGAATGGTTTTTTATGGGAACTTATAAAGAAATGTCTAATGTACTACTGTACTCCGGTCAATTCGGTTCACTTTGATTGGATTCGGATGAGATTAAGACACCAAATTCAGTTCGATTTAAAATGACCAGCAGGAACTGATATAGAACCTAAGCAATTTGTTAATCAAGTACGTGTGACACAAGTTGCCTTTTAATTTATTATATACAACTACGATCGCTGGGTACGTTAAAAAGACATTACATTATATGATCGGTATTAAACAGAGATGCATATATGATATTAATTTTTTTTTTTCCAGTCGAATTACACAACTCTTTCCTTAGTTCGAATCCATGTTGGACTGAATTATTGTATTCCACTTGGGAAAATAATTGACGGGAAAGGGAAACAATTGTGGTGCAGATTTAGTTCACATTTTTTTTTTAATGGATTTTCTATTTACTAGTTTAAATGAGCAAAATGAGCAAGTCGTTGTATTTTGACAATTAGAACTGATAAATTTGGCTAATGTTGGTCGTTGAATGCGTTTGAACGCAATCACGGGGATTTCCGGTGGGTTATCGGGGTTGTTCTTGATTGGTAAGTCGAGGGAGGCGGAGGTAATAGAGGAGGGGAAACGATGGTGGAGGAGGTAACAGAGGGGTGACAATTTCGATTCAACACATCTCTTCGGTTGCAAAACAATTCACTATTTTTAAGAACAAACTTGTTACACAAGTTATTTCTCTATTTATCATATAGAGACATAAATCGCTTGGCTTACACTCTTTTTTTTTTTATAATAAAAACACATATTACATTATATGATCGGCTTATCATTATCAAACAAAGTTGTGTAAATGATTATTTTTCTCCATCGTTTATAACTCTTTCCTTGATTCCGAATCTACCTTGGACTGAATCGTGTCCGTGACTTTCTCGAGGAGCTTCGAGAGCCACTTGGCAGATTGCTTCTCGTGCCGTCCCAAATCATGTGCATAGTCCACATAGTACAGTCCAGACCTCGTCTTGTAACCATCTTCCCACTCTAGTCCATCCATAAGCGACCACACAAAGTAACCTTTTACATTAACCTTGTCCTCGCTGCCAAGAACCAAAAAGAAAGAAAGAAAGAAATGGTTTTTGTTTTGTCATCAAAAATCATCAACTAGAGAAGAAGAAACAAAGTCTTTTTTTCTGAACTGTGAAAAAATAACTTACCAGACTGCTCCGTGTAAAGCCATGAGATGTCTCATATGATAATACTTCCTGTTATTGTCGCTGAGCGCATCCGGAAGTACATCTTTCTCTTCAAGTGTCTCCTTGTACCCTGCCAAAATGCAATGAAATAGATTACTCTCAAGTTCAAAGCAGAGAGGAAAGAGCCAATAAATGGGCTTACCGTTTCCAGTGACGATGATTTCTGGATTATCATACTTCTCTTTGACGTATTTCAAAACTTTTCTTAACCCGTCTGCACAAACTGGATACTTTGCAGTAGCCGGCTGAAATATTTATTATTAACATTATATGAGAAAGAGTCTTCAAGGAAAACCAGTCTTGTAAGATGATGTATATACAAATATACCTGAGAACCAATCTTGAATCCATCTGGATTCTTAGCTGCAAAAGTAAAACCAAAAACAAAAAAGATTAGGAAGGAAGATCACTACTAATCATCACAGAGATAAGGAAAAAAAACAAATAATAGTTAGAAGAGCAGAGCATACAATGTAACTGCAAGCGAGAATCAGCTTCCCAACTTGGTTTCTCTGGATCAACATTTTCCACAAGCTCAACAAACGCAGAAGTCAAGTAATTGATACCAACAAAATCACAAGAACCCTTGAGTTTCTCCTTCTGCTCTGGCGTAAACGAAGGTAATCGAACACCAACAACGTCTTTCATGCTCTGAGGGTAATCTCCATGTGTTATTGGTTCCATATGCCTACAAGCAGATAGCACAATCCAAAGTCCAAACTCAAAAGCTAATTCAAGTTCTACTTAAACCAATATTTCTCAAGACTCATTCACTCACCAGCCAAAGGTAAAATCCATAGCTCTCTTCACTATCTCCTCTGGATTATTCGACTTATCGTAAGGCTCAAACCACATTGGACTCTGAACGATTCCGATCTTCCCATCTTTGCACTGTTTATACATTTTGAATCCATGGATCATTAGATGAATCCAAAATTTGAAATGAACCACATTTTTGGTTCTAAAGAATTTTACCTTTCCGCATTTCCTGAATTGTTCCACAGCTTCGGCATGAGCCAAGAGCAAGTTGTGACTAACGGTGTAGACTTCATGTCCAGAGTCACCCGCAAGACACTTATGATTAACATATTTAGAACACCTTCCTGGTGCTTTCTCTCCAGTGCCGTATCCACCAAGGCTAAACTCATAAGGCTCATTTATAGTAACCCAATGCTTTACTCTGTCACCATATTCATTGAAAACAAACTTTGCCAACTCCCGAAAATCCTCCCTATCCATACACAAATTTCTCATGAGTGCGGCAGTGCGTAACTACTTTTAACACAAATTAATCAAATATTGGCTTAAAGGGGACTTACAATATACGGTTACTCAAGAAACCGCCGTATTCATCTTCGAGGGCTTGAGGTACATCCCAGTGAAACAAGGTAGCCAAAGGCGTTACACCTGCAAAACAATGTAATCAAGAATGCGATTTTTTAGCCAGAAAAAAGGAGATTTTGACAATTTTGGCAGAAGGAATAGTGACCATTTGCAATGAGCTCGTTGATAAGATCATTGTAGAATTTAACTCCTGTTTCACTCACTCCCTTGTCCTTTTTCCCATCTGATTGTTTTTGGGATAGAAAAAATGGAAAATTGATTAGAGAGTGAGGGACTACATCTCACATAGTTGCAGAAGAAGCAGTAACCAAAGAAATTGATTTTAGGCTTACGGGGAAAGATTCTTGACCAAGAAATAGAGAACCTAAAGGCATCCATGTTCAGTTTTTTCAACAGTTGAACATCTTCCTGCAATATTTTTCAATTAAATCGAAGCATTTGTGATTCACACACTCAAACTTATCTTCGATAGTTGAATATGTTCCTGCAAAAACATGTAGTTTCAAAATACCTTGTAATGATGATAGAAATCAACTCCTAGCCTGCCGTCAAGGTTATTGTTGTTTTCTGCAGATTTCAACAACAAGTGTAAATAGTCAATCAGAAATCATCTACCAATTTTTTTTTTTTTTTTTTTTAATAACAATCTTCTGATTGATTTAGTAGAGGAGGAATTACCTGAATGTTTATGAGTGAATGAGTCCCAAATGCTCAAACCACGGCCTCCTTCTTCCGGTGCACCTTCATGCTATACAAACATATCAAGCAAAATTAGAAACAAAGTTTTAGGTCAGAATCCAGGATTAACAATAAGTCAAATCATGAAACTAACTAAGCATCACAGAACCTATCTTAGGCCCCCAAATCATTAAAATTATAATCTTGAAAATGACTGATTAGTCAACACAGCTTCAAATTTCCAATTTTTAAAAACCTTAGTCCACTTCACACTTACTTACTGACAAGAGATTGTCTTTAGATGGATAAAGTGTTCAATTTTTCTCTTATTAAGCTTTTAATCATTCATCTCACTATAAGTGCCAAATTCGATTTCTTGTTAATCACATCACACTTACGAAGCAACTAGTCCTAATTGTAGTTAAATGAAGAAATTTCAAAAGTCTCCTGTTGAACCATGAAAACAGAGAGTAGATCCGGCAACAGTCGCCGGAAAATATGCAGCTCAACAATGTTTGACTTTTAAATCAAAATTGGATAGTCGGAATTAAGGTTTTACCTGAAAAGCAGAAGTGGCAGCACCGAACAAGAAACCATCGGGAAAGCTTCCTCGACCCAACGTGGAACTCTCTGGACACACTGATCCACCATCGACGGTGGTCGGAGAAGCGATCACGGTGAGAAGTAAACCAAGAAAGATAATCGCTTTGAATGCCATATTTTCAGCTTTAGTGTTTTCTTATGGTTTTACGAGACAATCGAGCTCGATTTATTTATAAGGGTCGTGTGAATCATGATCAGAAGGAGAAATTAATTAAAGATCATTGTTTATTGGGATTCAATCAAAATACTTCGAGACGAAGATTAAAGCTCTCGCGAGGTAAGCGAGCGATAGACGACGTGTGTGACAAATGACTTAAAAATAATATTTTTAACTTGATGATATCTTAGTCTTGTCTTGTCCATAGAAACGACGGTGAGAAAATGATAATTCTTCCTTGTTACGTAATCAAATAGTAATGGTTTCATTATATATCTCATAATTTTGTAATGTATTTACAAATGATGCTACAATTTCTATTGACTGTTTTATGAATTCATTCATTCATTCATTCATTCATTACAGTTTGTTGGACCGACATAAAAATTAATAAGAGTTGAATAATTTTATGTTTATTTGATTAAAATATTTGTCACATGGCATCTGTATTTTCTTTAATTTAATATCAATCTTATCCTCTTTTTGAACTCTTTTTACTGGCTCCAATAATTAAACTTTTATCGTCACCCTTTTTTTTTTTTTTTTTTTCTTGCGGATAATTTTTAACTTAGACAACCGAAACCAACCAACCTAATCCCTTAAACCTCGCCGACGACGGAAAATGGCATTCTCGTCTCCTTCACTCCGTCTTCTTCCTCAGTATCCTTTCCTTGTAATAACCCCAAAACGACACCGTTTCAGTACTGCTAAACCCTCACGCTGCTCCTTTAACCATGATGAATCTTCATCATCTTTCACAGCCACAACTCCGGCTTCCTCCTTCATCGTCGGCGCAGTCTCCGGAAAGTTCGGTTCCGGGACGAAATCGAAATCGAAATCGAAACCCAAACCGAAACCTCCTCCTCCGCCTCCAGTTACTATTATGGCTGAAGAGGAAGACAGTTTTGAAGTAGGAAGAAACGAATCAGAACCTGTCAACATTGCTGAAGATGTCACTCAGGTGAGTAGTTTAAAGGATTCAAATTTATGAGCAAACACCCGAAAGATTAGTGCTTTTTGATTGAATGATTGTTAAAGTTATGTAATTTGGATTACAGTTGATTGGAAGCACACCAATGGTGTATCTGAATAGAGTCACTAATGGATGTGTGGCTGACATTGCTGCAAAGCTCGAATCAATGGAGCCCTGTAGAAGCGTCAAGGATAGGTCAGAAACATTCTTCGTCCTCTCATGTGTATTGCTCAATGGTCTATTCCTCTAGATTGAAATTTGATTTCCCATTTTTCCGCAGGATTGGTTTGAGTATGATCAACGAGGCAGAAGACAGAGGAGCTATAAGTCCAAGAAAGGTGATTATTGCACATCTTTGTGTTTCTATATTTTGATGTTATAGATAGATTTGCTAATTGGGTGAATATGAAATAAAGCAGAGTGTGTTAGTAGAACCAACAACCGGAAACACTGGTCTCGGGATTGCTTTTGTGGCTGCAGCGAAAGGCTACAAACTTATAGTGACAATGCCAGCTTCTATAAACGTTGAAAGAAGGATGCTTTTACGTGCGTTGGGAGCAGAGATTGTGCTAACGAATCCGGAGAAAGGTCTCAAAGGTGCAGTTGATAAAGCCAAAGAGATTGTTCTCAGGACAAAAAACGCATACATGTTTCAGCAATTCGACAATGCGGCGAATACAAAGGTATTGGATTTGTTGAAGCTTTCTTATTAAAGGTTCCGGATTTGTGGGCTAATGAGATGTTTTGGTTTTTGGTAAAGATCCACTTTGAAACGACAGGACCAGAGATATGGGAAGATACAATGGGTAATGTTGATATATTTGTTGCTGGGATTGGAACTGGTGGTACTGTAACTGGTACTGGAAGCTTCTTGAAAATGATGAACAAGGATATTAAGGTTTTTTTTGTCTTTCTCTTTGCTTTTCGTTTTTTTCAGGTTTTGACTTGTTTAGATTCTTTCTTAACATCCTTATAAACAAATAGGTAGTTGGCGTTGAACCATCAGAGAGAAGTGTGATTTCAGGAGACAGTCCTGGTAAGAGTGTCCAAATTTGGCCTTTTTAGTTTGGTATCCCTCTTGCTGAATATATTTGTTTTGTCAGGTTACTTACCGGGGATCTTGGATGTCAAGCTACTGGATGAAGTGTGTAAGGTTAGTAACGAGGAAGCAATTGAGATGGCGAGGAGGCTAGCTTTGGAGGAAGGATTGTTGGTATGTAAGATAATCTCTCTTCTTTCCTCTACATAACATTGTGTTAATACTTTTCTCCGGGGAATGTTAGGTCGGGATATCGTCTGGAGCAGCTGCAGTAGCAGCAATCAGCTTGGCTAAAAGAGCTGAGAATGCCGGTAAACTAATCACGGTGAGTTTCAACTTTGCCATTAATTAGTGGGTTTAGTTTCTTCGGGTATAAGAAGAGGTTTTATGAAAACAGGTTCTGTTTCCGAGCCATGGCGAGCGGTATATAACAACGGCTCTGTTTAGTTCCATCAACAAAGAGGTTCAAGAGATGAGACATTAGTAGAGCAGTAGCAGCCATTATTAGAAACCCCCTAATGAAGTGGAGTGTCAACAACAAATCTCTCGGCAACATGTATGAAAACGAGAGGTAATAAATCTCTTTTTGGATAGTTTCTTGGTTTCGTTAGGGACCTTTTCAGAATCTGTAGCCTGAGGAGGCTTTGCCGCTTTTCTCTTAGTTGTTGTTATTTCAGCTTCAGCTCCCAGTCCTCGTTTGTTCAGCGATACCAAGACCAGTGCCTTCCTTCCAGCCTTGCTTCTTTACGAGCTGAAACCCAATGTTGGAAGCGTTGATAGCTTCCCATGAACTGCTTGACACTTGATCTCTGTTTTGAGAAATTGTAGCCGGAGACATATCTGTTTTCTTTCTCCCTTGTATCTTTGGTTTCTCAAGTTAGTTTATGTTTCTCCTAGAAAACCAAAAACAACGTGAAAATTAACCCAAAAATATTCCTCTCATATAAATTTATAAACTAACGATATTGTCCTCGCTAGCCCAATCTTATTATATAAAAGTATAAAACTTTAAACAGTTTTCCAAGTCTCGCCTTGTAGATATATATATTATATATAGAGCTGAAGTCTGAATACAACAAAAGTAAAATCCCATCAGTTTTAGAAAATAAAAGGAAAAGTTAAACATATTAGAGGAAAAATAAACTTCATAAGGTTAGGAACCCTATAGCCTTTTCTACTGTTGAGCAGTGTAAAATATATCAACCCTAAAACAATTGGTGTAGGCTTCTGCGTTGCGTTGAGTATTTGTTTGTTTGCATTTTTAGCCCATTACAATATATATATGATTTAGGATCTACACAAGTTTTAGGTTGATCATATCTTGTATATATATATATGATTTAAATATCTCTATAAAAAGAAACTTTTGAAGAGAAACCCTAAAACTGAAAATTGTAATGGAGACGAAAAAAAAAAAAAATTGGTGGCTCTTCCAGAGGGAGCGTAGGTGAAAATATTCTTGGCTGGATTTTCATTGAGAGGCATCGCGAGACTGAGATCAGTGTGCAAAGGATGGAAATCGATAATCGATTCGGACTTCTTCCGAGATCTCTACGTGTCTCTGAAGAGGGGGTCCTCCGTGTCGTGGTCAATCATGAACAACAAGAACCGCACACTGTCGCTAAAAATCGTGGGACACCACGGATGCTCGAGATGGGATCTTACCAGTTCTCTGGGCTCTTGGCTCATGCGTTACAGCCCCGAGACGACAGTGAGAAAAGCTTCTGTCTTGAGCTGCGCGGATGGGTTGGTACTGCTTTACACAGAAACCGACCAAGGAGCTCCAATGTATCATGTCGGAAACCCGTTGCTGCAAGAGTGGGTTCGAATCCCTCTCCCACCACATCTCTCTGGTTATGATGTGGTGAGGTTGCAGGAGAAGAGACTTGTTTTCAGCGACAGTGGACTAGTCACGAAGATGAAAAAGGGTATTGTCGTTGGGTACAAGGTGGTGTGGGTGTTGCCCTCATTTCAGGTGTCTAAACAAGTCGATTTTATGATATATTCCTCTGAAACAGGATTATGGGAAACCCTAAAGAAGGTGCGTTGCCTCCATGCCATGATATGGTCTAGACTAGAGCACTCGGTTCCTCTGAACGGGATTCTTCACTGGCTTGCTGCGTCTCGCAACGACCAGGACTCGAATTATGTTGCTTCCTATGATTTCTATAACGGAGGCGAGGAGTGTCGTGTCATTCCTTTTCCTGGTATGAACGGATTTGAAAGTTTCAGGAGAACAATCACAACCAGTGCAGGATTCCTTGTGTACTGCAACGTTTTCAAAGACAATGGAGGCTGTACGATCATGGTTTGGAGGCTGGTAAACTACTCTGATGATGATCCTAACGCCTCGTGGAAACTGTCGTGGAAACTCAACACCAACTTGTCTAAGTCTTTGGTCGGGCTCGGAGCAGGGCCGGCCCTGGGGAGAGCCAGGTGAGTCTTTTGGCTAGGGCCCCCACATTTTTGTGAAAAAATATGTATTGATTTTGGCCCAAAAATAAGAAAAAAATGATTTTTGGCCCCAAAATTTATCAAAACTCTATTAAATTATTCTGGCCCCTTAATTTTCAGGGCCGGCCCTGGCTCGGAGTTAATTATTTCCCCGTGGTCATGCATCCTTTGTACCTCAACGTGATATACCTGTGGAGTAGGGACAAGGACGCACTCGTCTTGTTAAACTTGAGGACTCGCAAGTATAGTCTTCACACATCATCGGAGGAAGAGAAGAAATCTATGGATGGTTGCGTCTTGAGACTTAGCGATTGCAAGGAGTATATGGACTCCGTCTTTACAACTTATACCAAAGACATATTAGTCGGTGGTAATCACGTTCTCTACTTTTCACAGTTCCTTCTCCCACGCTGGCTAAACCCGCTCCCTCGCCTTTCTTCTTGATTTTATTTTTATTTTCTAATTAAGTTTCTCTTTTGTAATTTGGTTTCACTTTTGTCATTTCCTTCTTCTTTTTCAGTTTTTGAAATAAGTAACTCAAAAAAACAATTCGAAAGAGTAACAACTTCTTGAAGAGTTTTAAAATCTTCTTAAACAGAGTGTGTAATCGAAAATTCGTTTTTCAAAGCTTTGAAAAGTAATGAAGTCTCTAAAATTTAGAAGAACACAAAATGCTAAAAGATAATTCAAACGTAGGTTTTAAGAAAAAGAAATTGGATCGGAGTTTATGCATGGCCAAAAAGGTCGCATGCCATTTACCTTTGTACGATATGGGATCCACGTGTCTTATACCGGTCACAGTCAGGGCCAAAGTGAAAAGGTGGTGACTTGTGCCTTTCTCTAGTACGAACGGTTAGATGCTCAAAACTCTCCAATGTTTGATTTTTCGCCGTTTTTGCTATTTATGTCTGAAAGCTCCAGTTTCCATCAAACTATTCTGAACAAGAACATTTGGACGCCAAAATAAAAGACAGTAACACAGTTTGATTCGATAATATAAAATATAATAAAACAAACGATAGAAATCGATAAAAGCTTGAAACATTAATGACTTGTGGGTTGGTGGTCCATTTTTGCCTCTTCATTACATTTGGACATCGATCCTTTCGGTCCTTTAGAATGCATATGGATTGGAAATTATTACAACCTTCATAAATTTCCGTCAAACAAAATTTTACGGACTTATTGGTAGCAAACATAAAAGAGTTTAAAAATATATATATTTCTTGAACAATGAGACAAGAGTGCATTTTTCCAAAGAGAGAAGAGTTTACACATGGAAGCTTTTGCGTCGAATGTGTATAACGTGTCGCCTACTGCGATCATTACTTTGTCTCCGTTTTTGCATACGTGGAGGCTCAACCTTTTATTCTGTACAACCAAATTCTCAGAAACAGCGCCCACTCTATATATTTCCTGAGTAAACGGGACGTAGTTTTGGTGGGATGGAAACGTGGAGGGAAATTCGGAATGTTATTTCATATTTTCTTGTTTAATTGAGAGTACATTATTATAATTCATTTTCACGTTTTCCAAATGTCATCATTCATTATTAACTAACGATCGAACGGTGCTGACAAGAAATTAGCTAATGATCGGATGGTGTCGATTGCATCCCGCACGAACAAAGAAGATTGTTGAGCCCCAAAATTACAAAATGATTAAAACTCCAATTTAATCTTGAAAACTGGCTAGTAATGCGTGAAGATCTTTTTATAAAGGGTTACGTTAATAATGCATATGAAGTATACTCTTGTATTAGAAGAAGATTTGTTGCAACCTTCTTCGTAGACATATCTCTTAGTTCAATACTATAATTGCACTTTACTGTACCATGCCCAAAATTATAATCTACCATTATTGACATAGTTAATATTCTAGCATATTCCTGACTAATAAAAGAATATAAAAATTTACATATATGATATATATGACCGTCATAAAACTAAGTGGTGTATACACAAACAGAGAATCACAAATTCAATTTCTTTCTCTGTAAGTTTCACACTGTTTCACATAAGAGAGTATATAACTATATATTAACACACATACATAAGTTTGACTGTTTATGATATACGTATACACCTATAAGCATTTACTATATCTCTACATGTCTATATGTATATTCCAGACGTTTCGGTTATACTCTGACATATTTTCATAGAAAGAGGAAAAAGTATATTTCGATTTCCACTTTGTTTCCTTTTCCCCATTACTACTTTTTGTGAAAAATTTCTATCGTTGATATCACCGAGCTCGGCCTCTCTCTTCTGTGGTCTTCTTCACTTCAAGTCTTCTCACTTGAACTAAGGTAATTAATTACTCCATACTTCACAGATTCGGGGTGGTCAGTTACAACAGAAGTGTGTGCTTTGATGGATCTTCGAGCAAGAAATGAGTTTTAACAAACGTTATTAGCTCATTTCTTGATTTTTATTTTTTTTCCTCGTTGACATAATTAATTTCTATCAGAGAGGGAATGAAAAAGAGAGAAATAACCGATCTCTAAAGAATGGAGAGGTGTTCTGCAAGATTAGTTTTTATTTAGATTTTCTCTCTACAATCTAACCCAAAAAAAAAAAATGGAACTTTTGTAATGCGTTTAGGCTTGTTAATTAGTTACTGCATACTTAGGTTCTGAAGTAAAATAGCTGCGAAATTAAATCAATTGTTACGGACGGGATCGTTCTTCATTGCTTTTTGTATAAGAAAAAATATTGTACATCTTCTGTTTTATTTCTTTATGAAATTGTGTCTTTGAAGCCTTACTGTAATATCTTTGTGTGATTGATAAATTCATTTACTAATACATCTTCACTCTTGTTTAATGATGATTAGTATTTTCATCCGCCTTACAAAACACACGCCATGATTCCATTTAATTAATTTGTTTAAACATTTTCCACAGATTATATACATCATTATTTTATTAATTATTTCAGACTAGAGTTAAAGAACGAAAAAAGAAGAAAAACAAAATGAGCACTCAAGGCGAAATGGAGGAGAGGCTATTACGTGTAGGATCTGACGCTAAGGGTCGGAGCAATAATAGTAGAGAGAGTCTCTACTTCAGAACGAAGGTTTGGAGTGAAGTGAGGAAAATGTGGAGAATAGCATTACCTTCGTCTTTGTTCCGAATGACTTCGTTTGGGAGCATTATTGTGGCTCAAGCCTTCATAGGTCACTCCTCTGAGTTGGGCCTAGCCGCTTATGCTCTTCTCCAAAGCACATTCGTCCGCTTTCTCTACGGTTTAATGGTATAAAAACTGCTAATCTCAATTTAGTCTAAATATTTTTGTTTTTTAGTTAGTTTTAAGTAGAAATAGTTTTTTAGCCTGTGGTGTTATATTTAGGGTGGTATGTCAAGTGCGACGGAGACGTTGTGCGGGCAAGCATACGGTGCAGAACAATACCACACAATGGGGATATATCTACAACGTTCATGGATCGTGGACACAGCCGTGACAACTTTGTTCCTACCTTTTATTATTTTTGCGGGGCCCATTCTCCGTCTGTTAGGCCAAAATGTTGAGATCACAAGAACCGTCGATGAGATCTATCCTTGGATCATCCCTTATGTCTATAGCTTAATTTTCACAATGACTATGCAAATGTACCTCCAAGCACAAATGAGGAACGCTGTCGTAGGCGTTCTCTCTACCTTGTCCTTAGCTCTTGACCTCTTGGTCACGTGGTGTTGTGTGAGTGTTATGGGAATGGGGATTGGTGGTGCGCTCCTCGGGCTTAACGTGAGTTCGTGGGCTGTGGTATTGGCCGAGTTTGTGTACGTTTTTGGAGGATGGTGTCCGTTCACTTGGACCGGATTTAGCACCGCGGCTTTTGTTGACCTAATTCCTATGCTTAAGCTATCCATTTCTTCAGGCCTCATGATTTGGTAATTTATTTTCTTTTATTAATTTTTTTTAACAACTTTATTATATACTATATGCTACACAAACCAAAGGCTTGAAGTGGGACTCCCATTTTAAAATTGTTGGCACACACAACCACTAAGCCAAAGAGAGAGGAGTAGTAATTTGTTTGTTGTTTGGTATATAGACTAATGGTGTTATGTTGGCAATGTTATACTTTTTCATTTTTATTAATAAAATTTTGTCTATCATTTTGGAACAGCTTAGAGTATTGGTACATGAGCATCCTTGTCTTAATGGCTGGTTATACAAAAGATGCGAATACAGCAATCTCTGCGTTCTCAATATGGTAAAGTCAAACCTTTCGTAGTCATTTGCATATATTACAATGAACCTAAATTTCATTAAAAAGCTAAATTATTTAAACTTAACCACCTTTTTTTTTTTGGGTAGCCAATACATATATACATGGGAACTCAACATATGCCTTGGATTCTTGGGTGCGGCTTGGTAATGCTCTCATATTATAAAATCTTGGTTATTAGAAGTACATTCATATTGAATGATGGTCGAGTTTGTTTTCTTGTATGCAAATATAATGAATTAAATTGTAGCGTACGAGTGGCTAACGAGCTGGGGAAAGGAGATGCAGCAGCAGTAAGATTCTCGATAAAAGTGATACTCACAGTATCAACAGTAATGGGAGTGGTGTTATCGATTCTATGTTTAGCATTCTGCGGTCAGATTTCGTATTTGTTCTCAAATAGCAAAGAGGTCTCGGAGGCAGTGGATGATCTATCGATGATCCTTGCTGTATCAATCTTACTCAACAGCATTCAACCTATACTCTCAGGTTGTTACACATCTCTAGTATTTATATTTTTGATTTACCAATTAATGAAAGTTGAATAATAATACTTAAAATTATTTAAAATGATAAAATCAGGGGTGGCAGTTGGAGCAGGAATGCAAAGTATAGTGGCAGTTGTGAACTTAGCTTCATATTATGCAGTTGGTATTCCTTTGGGTCTCATCTTAACTTATGTTTTCCATCTTGGTGTTAAGGTACTCAATTCCAAATTTTACATATAACTAATTTTTTTTTTTTCTCAGAAAAATCAAATACTAATAAACTAGTTACATTGATTAACTGTCTGAATTGTAGGGACTATGGTCGGGAATGTTGGCTGGAATTGCACTCCAAACAGTGGTATTGTGTTATATCATTTACAAAACTGACTGGGAACTAGAGGTATAAGCAATTAAAATTTGTTCTTCTTCCTTGAGACCAATGAAGAAAAAATGTTTATATTGAAAATCTTGTATTTTACAGGTTAAAAAGACAAGAGAACGTATGAAAGTGTGGAGCCTGAAACCATCCCATGAAGAGTCGAATCCTAAAAGAGAGGATGATGAGAGCAAGTGACTAGTGTTTCCATAGTACTCTCTTTTTAGTACATAAAACTTCTTCTTTTATTATGACTATCATCAGGCTAATAATGTAACTCTATTGATTACAAGATCAATAAGCTTGATAATCTTTTTAGAGTAATTTGATCAAATCGACGAGTCAGGAGAAGTTGACCAAAACAAACAGAAAACAGAACCTGAATATTCAATAATATTAATTTATAACCTTCTCTATTATTTCTGAACTCACACAAATCATTGAAAAAGACAACACTTTTTCATATTATTATATATAAATACAGGTAACAAATTATAGGGAAACTGAAAGTGAAAAAAATAATTGAGGAGGAAATTATTTGTACAAGAGATTAAAAGCAGGCAAGTCTCTGATGCTCGAAACATCATCCAGCGCCAGCTCACGTTCCAATTGTGCCCTCGTTGATTTCAGAACGTCCTGCCCAAAATTGAAAAACCCGGTTAACACAAACCAAACCGGAAATTCCAAAACTGCAACAAAGCTTGGTTCAAAGACATTTTTACATTAAATTCCATGTAAGAAGCTCGCTTGGCAAGCCATTGCGCATCCATCATTCGGAAAGCTATACAGTAGAGGTTGTCAAACGCCATTTCGTCTTCTTCCAGAAACCCCAAGAACCTTATTCCGGCTATTGTTGATGGCTTACCTGATGGGACAACACAAACAAATATTGACTGTTTAAAATCATCGGTTTCACAAGAACAGGGAGAGTTATGAAACCGAGTTATGAAAGCTTGGTTTCTTGAGCATTTTTTTTTTTTTTGTTTTTACCTGATTGAAGATCTAACATTTGTGCCAACATGAATGAGATATTGATTCCAGCAACGGCGAAAGGATATTCCCATTCGGCTCTTGTTCCATCTTGTTTATGTAACAATCTTTGAAATGATTCCTGTCATAATGAAATGGCAAATCATGTAGAGTCAGCAACTTTGGCATTGATTCTCATTAAAGTGGTTCCTTTTATTAAGGGGCATGGTTAAATCAGATATTTAGATGTGAATCAGAGAAGCTTTATCACAAACCGGATAGGTCTTTGCAAAGAAGATTAGATTCTCCAGTGATATATAACCTCCACCTCTACAAACATCAGTTTTATGAAACCAATCATCAGTACAATGAGTAGAGACTGAAGAAGATTCATACAACTAAAGATGTATACTATTGTGTACCGAAAATCTGTGGAAGGGTCTGTTCCTTGCCAACCCATCTCTTTCCAGAGTTCGGATTTAAGAGGTGGTACTTCCCTCTCTGGATAAGCTAACCTCCATAGTTGTCTGAGTGCATCCTATGATTCATGTGATTACATCAATCTCAGACAAAAAAATTGTTATACAGTACTAAGCGATGAGAGAGAGTCAGTGAGGACACTAACTTGATGCTCCATTCGAGATCCATCAAACGGAATTTCTATTCTTCGCTTAATGTTTCTCAGCCTTTCTTCCTAGCAGGAGGTAACAAAATACAGAACGAACATCAAACTAACAGTGAAAGTCAAATTAGAAATGAAGCACATTGACTTTGTTTTTTTAAAAAAAACCAAGAGCCTAACATGAAAATGTGAGCTTTAAAGAGATATAGTATAGGCTAATCAATTATAGCATATCATTTGGTATATACTGTTTCACAAGATTAGGTAGATCCTTTATATATACCTGCAACATACTAAGAGGTGGGGGCAAAAGCCTCCCGCCAGAACCTATTTGACCAAACGAAGGCAAAGAGAGAAACCTCCCAAAAAGCGAGCCAGATCCAAAGACAATTTTGGCTGCAAAACCCAAGAAACAAGTTGTAATGTGATAATTTTAAAGAATCAAGCAGTGATAGTATCAAGATAACAAAACCAAACCTATCCACTGAGCCCATTGTGCAATCAACTGAGAAAAGATTAACGTCCAGTGAACTTGCTGTCTCTTCCGTTCTTCTTCCCAAATATCCTCCAGAGAACGCTCCTAAGAGACACACCACAGAGAATATATATATAGAAGGGTTCTTCGCATCTCTCTAATCGGAAAAGGAAAACACTAACCTCATTGTACTTATCTCTACTATTATCACTACTATTTCCCAACAAAGGTTCGCTTAAAGTTTCAGAGTCTGTTTCATCATAACGTTCATACTTTCTCCCATCTACATCCCCATGATGAAGCCGCCTCCTCAGAGTCGCAGACGCCATCTTGTAAACCAACAGATACAAACGAATAAGCCCCTGCATTACAACAGAAATCAGGTCAAGCAAAAGCTTGAAAATTTGAGACTCTCTTTTGCTAGAAAGAATAAAATCCATTTCTTTTTTTCCATTTTCATTTTTTTGCACATCCACAGAAGATCACAGAACAGATCCGTGCTTAGAGATCAAATCAAGTGGACAAAACGAAACAGAGCTCAGCCAAAACTAAAATACGAGAGACTAATTCAAAAAGGGGGAATTTTTCGATCTAGCAAACTACACACCGATGCATCTGCGCAAAGTCACCAACCATTGAATCGTTAAAAAATTCAGAACATGAAACAGAGCTCCGTCACAAACCCTAATTTTCAATCACAATGGAGAATCCGAAAAGACTCAGACAAACCAGGATCGCTTGAAAACCCCCAAAAAAAATCTCAGATTGGACTTTTTAACCTCAAATCAGGAAAGCTTCATAAGGAAATATCAACAAAATCCAAATTGTAAAGAAACATAAATTACAAATCTCGAATTGGGTTTGATCGATTCTCTTACAGAGGGAACGTGATCTTCAGTGAAAGGTGAGAGCTTCCTTCGAGAGAAAGCTAGGAATAGAGAATAGCTCAGCGAATCTGAAACTGTCGCCGCCAACGGCAGAATTACCAGAAATTCTATTTATTTTCTTCTTCCTCTCTCTTACTACGTTACCATAAATTAATCAATTTTGATTTCTTTTGTTGGTCAACGACGTGTGCGCAGGTTTAAATTACGACCCGGTTTACGATTCTGGTTTAGATATTCGTAATTAATTAATCTGTACCCGACCCGACCCGACCCGTATTCGGATGGCTCCAGATTCATCCATTTTCAGCTTCTCCACCACCAGATCTCTAATTCTATCTGGGAATTCCTCTTAAACCCTAAACCTCTCCCTCACTCGCTGCCGTCCGGTAGTTTTTCCGACGAAGGATGACGATCCACGCGGCAGTAATCCAGAAGCTTCTGAACACCGGAGCACATCTCGGTCGTCGCGCCGCCGAGCACCATTTCAAGCAATACGCCTACGGGACGCGTAACGGGATGACCATCATCGACTCCGACAAAACCCTGATCTGCCTCCGTAGCGCCGCCCATTTCGTGGCGAACCTCGCGCACATGCGAGGGAACATCTTCTTCGTCAACACCAATCCTCTCTTCGACGAAATCATCGAGCTCACTTCCCGTCGCATCCAAGGAGATTCTTATAATCACAACCGTGCGATGAATCTGTGGAAGATGGGAGGGTTTCTGACCAACAGTTACAGTCCCAAAAAGTTCCGATCGAGGCATAAGAAGCTTTGCTTCGGTCCGACGACTATGCCTGATTGCGTCGTGGTGTTTGATACGGAGAGGAAGAGCTCGGTGATACTGGAGGCGTCGAAGCTTCAGATTCCGGTTGTTGCGATTGTGGATCCGACTGTGCCGTTGGAGTTCTTTGAGAAGATTACGTATCCGGTGCCAGCTCGAGATTCGGTCAAGTTTGTTTATTTGTTCTGTAATGTGATCACCAAGTGCTTTGCAGCGGAACAGATGACGATGGGGACTAAAGATGGGAACAAAGATGATTTGACCAAGGATTTAGCTGCGTGATTGGATTGGATATTCGCAACAAAGTATGAAACTTTTTATATCTCAGTCTGGAATAATTGTTCATCGGAATTGTGGTTTTCTCAACTTTGAAATTCTGTGTGTTTTTACACATTTGTGGAAGATTGTTCATTTCTTGGGAATGCTATAGATGATTGAATTGTTCTACGAGTTTTGCATCTCAACTTTGAAATTCTAAGGTCTTTACTCTCTTTTTGTCATCTTATCGACATTTGAAGATGTTAAGGTTTGGTCCTCTGTTTTCTGAGCTTGCGGATTGATCACTATTCACTAATGTTGTAGTTTGCGTTTCCAAAGTTTTGTTATTTTAATGGAAGAAACTGACTTCCTTTGTTCAAGGTTAAACTAACATGATCTCGAGTGGCCTTAGACATGTTTAAACTGTTGTATTAACTGAGAGCAATCCACAATTTAACTGGACAGCATATGTGGCGTTTCTGAGCACATTATCGTGGGTCAACTTGCACCTATTGGGACAGGCATTTGTGACCCATACTTGGTTATGCCTTCTTTCCTTATACCTGTCCCAATCCTAATTCTTGTGATCCTCCACCCTTCCCCATCTCGAGTTCTTCCCCATTTGTTTGTTTTTTTATGGTTTAGTTAGTAGATTCAGTCTCTAAATGCAAATTTCAGATACACTGATTTTTAATGCAAAAATTATTCGTTTGTTGATGTGTAAAGAAATCTAAATACAAAATAGGCTAATGTTTTTAAAATTAAACAAATATATATAATATATATTATTATTATTATAAATATAAGTTTTACATTATAGCTATGTCAAACTTCTAAGTTCATCTGTTTTACTAGTGAATTTTTTATTAATTTAAAACAAACATATTATCCACTTATTACTTTTAGCGGTAAACGTTTTTTCTGAAAATAATAGAAGATTTTAAATTTACGGCAACTTTAAGGAAGAGTAGGACGACATAAGCTCAATCAATGGTGGTATGCAGACAAGAGTGTCATCGGCTTTCATCACGAAAGCTCTTTCCTCGTCATCTAACCTCAAAGACCTTCGTCGAATCCACGCCCTTGTAATCTCTCTAGGCCTTGACGGCTCCGACTTCTTCTCCGGCAAGCTTATCGACAAATACTCCCATCTTAGGGAACCCGCTTCTTCCCTCTCTGTTTTCGGGCGAGTTTCTCCGGCGAAAAATGTCTACCTTTGGAACTCAATCATCAGAGCGCTTTCTCAGAATGGTTTGTTCCCTAAAGCCCTCGAATTTTACGGGAAGCTCCGGGAATCCAAGGTTACGCCTGATAAGTTCACGTTTCCTCCCGTCGTCAAAGCTTGCGCGGGATTGTTTGACGAAAAGATGGGGACTTTCGTTTATAAACAGATACTGGAATTGGGTTTCGAATCTGATTTATACGTAGCCAATGCACTTGTGGATATGTACTCGAGAATGGGATTGTTGGGTAGAGCACGACAAGTGTTCGACGAAATGCCTGTTAGAGATCTCGTGTCCTGGAACAGTCTGATTTCCGGGTATAGCTCCCATGGTTACTATGATGAAGCCTTGGAACTGTATCACGAGCTGAGAAATTCTTGGATTGTGCCAGATTCCTTCACGGTTTCGAGTGTTTTGCCTGCTTTTGGGAATTTGCTGGTTGTCAAAGAAGGACAGGGACTTCATGGTTTTGCTCTCAAGTCAGGTGTTGATTCCGTCGTGGTGGTTAACAACGGACTACTTGCAATGTACTTGAAATTTAGCAAACCAGAAGATGCAAGACGAGTTTTTGATGAGATGGTCGTTCGAGATTCCATAACTTACAATACTGTAATCTGTGGATATCTCAACTTAGAAATGTTTGAAGAGTCTGTGAGGATGTTTTTGGAGAATTTAGATCGTTTCAAGCCTGATATCTTAACACTTGTTTCCATTCTCCGTGCCTGTGGACAGTTACGAGACTTGCGTTTGGCAAAGTACGTTCATGAATATATGGCGAGAGCTGGGTTTGTGGTTGAAACTACTGGGAGTAACATTTTAATCGATGTGTATGCAAAGTGTGGTGACATGATCGCTGCGAGAGATGTATTCAAGAGCATGGGATGTAAGGATACTGTTTCGTGGAACTCGGTGATCAATGGATATATACAAAGCGGAGATCTTTTGGAAGCCATGAAGCTCTTTAAGATGATGATGATGATGGAAGAGAAGGCTGATCATATCACTTACTTGATGCTTATATCTCTCTCCACTCGTTTATCAGACTTGGAATTTGGGAGAGGGCTACAGTCCAACGCGACAAAATCTGGAATTTATTCCGATATGTCTGTCAGTAACGCTTTGATTGATATGTATGCTAAGTGCGGTGAAATAGGAGATTCTCTGAAGATATTTAATGGTATGAATGCTCGGGATACGGTAACATGGAACACGGTTATTTCAGCGTGTGTTCGTCTTGGGGATTTCGCCACCGGTTTGCATGTAACTACTCAAATGAGGAGCAGCGGAGCGGTGCCTGATATGGCGACATTTATAGCTATATTGCCTATGTGTGCTTCGCTTGCTTCTAAACGACTAGGCAAGGAGGTCCACTGTTGTCTTTTAAGGTTTGGATATGAATCGGAGTTGCCGATAGGAAATGCACTAATCGAAATGTACTCAAAGTGTGGTTCTTTGGAGAGTTCTTTAAGAGTCTTTGAACGTATGAGTAGAAGAGATGTTGTGACATGGACAGGGATGATCTATGCTTATGGAATGTACGGCGAGGGTGAGAAAGCGCTTGAAGCTTTTGCAGCTATGGAAGAATCCGGTATTGTTCCGGATAATGTTGTCTTCATTGCCATCATCTATGCTTGCAGCCACTCTGGTTTAGTAGAAGAAGGCTTGGCTTGCTTCGAGAAGATGAAAACTTGCTACCAAATTGACCCGATGATGGAACACTATGCGTGTGTGGTTGATTTGTTGTCTCGGTCGCAGAAGATTTCGAAAGCCGAGGAATATATCCAAGCGATGCCGATAAAACCGGATGCTAGCATATGGGCATCTCTGCTAAGAGCTTGTCGAACAAGTGGGGACATGGAGACTGCAGAGAGAGTGTCTAAGAAGATCATTGAACTGAACCCGGACGATCCCGGTTACTCGATTCTAGCATCAAACGCTTATGCAGCCTTGAGAAAATGGGACAAAGTGAGCCTGATCCGCAAATCATTGAAAGATAAACAGATGAAGAAGAATCCGGGATACAGCTGGATTGAGATCAGTAAAAGAGTCCATGTGTTCCGTGCAGGAGATGATTCAGCTCCTCAGTGTGAAGCCATCCACAAGTCACTGGAGGTGCTTTACAGTCTGATGGCTAAAGAAGGGTACGTTCCGGATCCAAGGGAAGTGTCGCAGAATGTAGAGGAAGAGGAAGAGAAGAGACGTTTGATCTGTGGGCACAGTGAGAGGCTAGCGATTGCGTTCGGACTGTTGAACACAGAAGCAGGGACGCCATTGCAAGTGATGAAGAACCTTCGTGTCTGTGGCGATTGTCATGAAGTCACGAAGATGATTTCGAAGATCGTGGGGCGTGAGATACTGGTGCGGGATGCTAATCGGTTCCATCTCTTTAAAGACGGAACTTGTAGCTGCAAAGATCGGTGGTGAATAGTTTTGACATGTCTCTTTTGAATCACTCTCTCACACTAGTTGTGTTCCTTTTCACAGGCTCTGTTACTAAAACAGATGGCTTTATTAAAACAGCAAGGGTGGTTTTTTATTAGTTAGAAAGATTCAACTACATTAGACTTGATAAGACTCTGACTTGTTTGACTGCAGAAATAGTTTTGTTCTTTAAGCTCTTGGTTGAGATCTATCATTAGTGGTCCACAATCATAAACCGTGGCATCAAAACATTTACCACTAAGAAAAGGAATGGTTGCAAATCCCTCATAGCTTTAAAGGGGACCTAAGTCTTTTTTTTTATCTTCTTTTGCACAAAAGGGAGACCAAAGTCTTTCATGATTATGAATCAATGATATTATAACTCCTAGAAAGTCGAAACAAAGTCTTCCACGCTTGTGTGACATTATAAATTAATCTCATCAAGAAGATAACCAACCACAAACCAAAAAGTTAAAAGACAAAGTTTGCTATTTTTTAAATAAAAAACCAGATAACAAGTTTCCAAACATTAAAACATTACATTAAACTTAAAACATTGGTTCAAGCACTAAACATGATCTTGTTTGTCTTTGATCTTGTCTGTCTTAAAGTTAAGACGATCTGACTCTCCCTCCCATATAGTTCATGTGTTCAACATGTTTCTCTCTTGGAGGAATACAATCCTTAACAAACTCAACCTTGTCCAGATTCTTCACCCATCTGCTGTATTCTGGAAACTTGTCCTCTGTGATCACTTCCAATCCCATTCCTTCCCAACCTCTTGCCACGCAGAACGGAATCATGCTTCCGGCGACAATATCCAAGAATCCGACACTCTTACCTCCGAAGAAATCTTTCCCGACAAGCTCCTTCTCCAGATACGTAATCAGTTCCCTTGTCTGCTCAACCACAGCTTCTCTTCCTTTCTCGTCTGCTTTCGCCATTTGTACAAAACCCGTAACTAAAATCTGCAAATGTCAGAGATGAGATTACTAATTGGTTTAGTAAAAATATTGCATAATTAGCTAAAATATTGCATTTGTTTTTTTTTAACCCAGCTGATTAAAGTATTGAGATCTGGTCAAAACACGTTCGATTAATAAATTATCAAATCTAAACGTTTTCCTATTATTTAACCAGTAATTCAGTCCCGAAACCCTAATATCACCAAAAACACAAACAAGAAGAACAATTCGGCAAATTCGAGGATTGAAATTAGTTTTACAAACCTGTTCATCGACGAGTTTGGCCAAGAATCGAGCCTTAGATCTGTCGTAAGGATCTTGAGGGAGAATGGGATTGTGTTTCCAAGTCTCGTCGATGTATTCAAGAATGATCTGAGACTCGACGATGGTTTTACCGTTGTGGACAAGAACCGGGACCTTCTTATGAATAGGGTTGAGAGCGAGAAGCAAAGGGCTTTTCTGCTCCAATATCTCTTCGACGTAATCGTACGGTATGCCTTTGAGCTTCAGAGCCATCTCGATCCGACGGCTAAACGGGCTCGCCCATATCCCCAACAGCTTCACTTCTTCTTTCTCCGCCATCAGATCTCCTCTCTCTGAAATGCTTTTCCTTTTGTTTTGGTGGTGACTCACTTCACTTCACTTTGTTTGTTTTATAGCCTCATATAGGGTTTGGTGGCCACACGACGTTAAACTTTGCCGTTTTGTGGACGGCAACCATGTTAAATTCGAAACATCTAGAGGATGTTGACTCGCGAGATAGATTTTTTTGGTGATATGTATCTGTAGGGTATTTTAGGTATTTTATTATGTTTTATGGTATGCATGAGAGGATACGTATACTACATTTATCTTTTTGAACTTCTTTATATGTATTATATAATTATATATTTTATATAATTATAATTATAGACAACCCAAAGAATTTTAAGTGGTTATAGTGTCATCAGAGCCAATCACATGTTCTGCATCAAGACAAACAACATTTTCTAAACTCCATACAGCAAAACGTTATTGAATCATATAAATCTCAAAAAAAAAAAAAAAAAAGGTAACGAGTCCGAATCTGAAATAATAGGAAACCAAACCGAGATTCCCGATTTACACAAGAATTTTTCTGATCGATGTTTCTACTCGTCTGCAGAGGAAGTTTCTTAGAGCATTGTGACATCTTGAGGTAAAGTAAATTTACTTGTAGCCCCAAATACAATGGCCACCTGAAGCACTGCGGTTTGAACGGCCGGAGCGGTTGGTGCTAGCGATTCCGGGAGAGAAGGAAAGCACTCTGGTTGATTCTGTTTGTTATTCAAGATTGCAGTGTACAGTCCCAAAACAGCCCGGCAGAATATGAATCTGCAGAAAAAGGGATACAAAATCTGAAACATCAGATAAATAAACATAAATTGGCTCAGAGGGTTCAAGAATCTTCCATAGACTCAATCAACAATGTTTATGGATCCTAGTTCCTACACAATCTCTGTCTATAAATGAACCTCCAATCTTGAGTGTCTTAGAACATTTACCTTAGGAGAAGTCGTCTCAAGAAGAGATCTTTTAGCATCTGCGACCAAACAGGGTGAAGGGTATCTGATGCAGCTAAAGTCGAAGCCCATTCGTTCATAAACGAGGAAAGAAGCTTCTCGGCCTTAATAAAAACATCCTGACACATGACACTAGTCTAGTCAGCACGCAAACCAAAGGAAGAGAAGAAAAACAAGTATCAAGCGAGGGATGAAGTTCTTTCTCTACCCCCTACCGTTTCCATTTCAGAGCCGGAAATCCCAATTAGCAAGCAAAATGCTTGGACTGGTGCGGTGAGAAAAATGGTGAAAAAGCTACCACTAGGTTGACGAGAGAAATCAGCAGAGACAAGTGGAGGAGTATGTGATGGAGACAGAAGCAATGCGGCTGGTTCTCCTTTCTCTGCTCCACATATATTCTTCACAATTAAGTGAAAAAAATACATTAATATCTTCTTGAAGTTACCAACCATATGCGTATTCCAAAATGGATCTTAACATAAGAAAGATGTACTTACTTTAAAAACTGCGCTGTGATCACTGTCAATGATTAGGAAAAGAGGTTTCCTTGTGAATGGAACTAAATCAGAGGGATAGATGCAGCTTGATCCTGAGGGAGAGACAGTTTTCAGATAAAATTCAGAGAGACTTTAAAAAATAGCAAATTCTACATTTCCCTTGTTTCCATGGACAGAGATTTAGAAAATTCTGCAGATTTCAGAGTTGTTCCCTTCGTGTGTGAAACCTCTCTAGAACATATCCGTATGTCACCTTTTCCTGACATTGCTAGATAGTACTAAGTGGGTACACTTTATAGAATCAACCTACTACATGCATATCACCTAGTGTGATAATATTATATAGATATTTACATGAAAGTTTCAAAAATTCTGGAGTGATACCTGTGAGCCCATGACTGCCAAAAGACAAACCACATGCGTCCTCACTGATTTGCCTCAGAGTCTGACCAGGTCTGTCACCAGATGGCATTATTTGAAGAGATGGGTTTCCCTCTTTTTTGACTGTGTGATATTCAAAGTCTCTCAAAATATTGTCCTCAATGCTGGTTACGCTTCTAGCACTCAAAGGAGATAATGAAGCCTGTCCAATCTTTCCTGAATAAAACGTAAATGTTAGAAGCTAAGGAACTCAATATACTGAACAGAAGAAACATAATACACACAATACCAGAAGCAGACAGATATAATAATAGTATGCCATTAGAAGGAAGCTCCTCACATATGGTGGCCAAAACCTACAAAAGTAAAACAGAGTTCACAGAAGGATGCTCCAAAAAGGCAATGGATTCCGTTATATGAGCAAAAATCGCAAATATGTTTGTGGAAAAAGTTCAGCTTACAGCCAAGTAATGTGTTATGGATGGACGATAAAGGACAGCTTTGCGAGGGTTAGGCGGCAAAGTAGGATCAGTCATGTTCTGGGAGTTAATACGAGCAGCTCCAGTGGGAGCATTCTGACCCAATTTAGGACCAGATGACTGATATAATGAACCGCTAGGTTCCCACTCTAGGCATTGAAGCATCCTGAACGAATCAAGTGTGAGCTCTGAATACTTGACCTGGTGGAAATCATACAGCAAGATTGCAAAATTTTTAGAAGGTAAGAAAACTAAATAGGCATTGTATACCAAACATGAACAAGTAAAACGCTACCTCATTGCAGTGATAACTGCTCAAGATTGCATCTGTCAACCTTAAGGACCTACTTGCACGCGGTGTACCAGCATCCAGATTAGGATCCAACACAAGACTGTATCTTAGAGGCCTGATGTTCATAAAAGCAGTGTCAGATTTCAGAAATCTAACTATTTCCTGCGCCACCACCTTCCATTCTTTAAAATCAGTTTCCTGAAAACATGAAAAGCTGTTTACATGCTAGACAATGGGAAAAATGGGTGATCTATGATGCACGGGGAAAAGAAGAAGAAGACGCATAATTTTGATAATGGTTTTGCAGAATAAAACCTGGAATGTCCTCTTGCATTCATCTATCAACCGTTTAAATTGTTCGACGAGTTGATGCACCATCTCTCGGCGGCCAAGGACCAAACAAACCATAAGAAACCTTGCAAGAAACCTTAGCTGCTTGTTTGCAATATTGAGGTCCTGAAACAATCCCTCTTTGAAGTACTCCCTCGTGAGTATTGCTTCGTAGAATACATAGGACTCGGATAAGTAGCCCGAATCGCTTGTTCGCATGTAGTGTCCATAGTAAAGCTGCGCAATTCGAGACGCGATTTCTCCAATCTCCCATCGCTTGAGTCCAGCTTCTACAAGCTTCTGCCGATTCTCTAGCTGGAACTTCCATAGCTGTGTGTAAACCTTGAATACCTTGAAGAAGTAGTTTTCATACCTAGACACAGAATCGAGAATTCCATGAACAACAATCGCAACTCTGTTCAATTATTTGATTCATTCTCAATCTCCATCCTATTTTCGTTACCTTGTCCAACAACTCTCAAATCCACAATTATATGTACATTTCTCAACGGGATCGAAAGCTGATTCGAAAGAGAAGAAGTACCTGCTTCGTTCATAGAAGGGCAAGTCTCTGATCTTGGAGAATTTCTTATCGGCTTTGTTAACGAGAGACCAGTAGACTTCACTCAGCTGGATACTGTTACCGCTGATTTGCTGCGACATTTCCGTCACTCTTGAGAGAGGGAGAGAAAGAGAGAGAATCGGAGGACCGTTCGCCGTTCCTACGCGATCGGAGTTTTTGGTCGTCGTCTTCTAGATCGGCGATTCGGCATTTGGATAATTAAAATATTGTACCGAGCGGTTTACCCAGTTAAATTAGTCTACTCTTACCAATCTCTTTAATATTAATTGAGAAGGACATATGGTTCTCTTTATGAAGATAATCTGTTTGGAAACAGGTTTAGTGAGGGTTAATTTAGTAATCTAAAATATCACTTAAATCAAACCAATGTTTGGTTCAATTAAACCAACAATCAATTCCTTTTAGAGTATATAATACCATAATCAAAGATTTCCATTTTATATATTCTCTAGATAATACCATAATCTAAGATTTCCGTTTTCAAAGATTTCCGTTTTATACATTCTCTATTAAAAATCTGCAAAAAGAATAATAAAAAAAACTAGATCTGCAAAAAGAATAATAAAAAAAAACTAGCGATAATACCAAATCGAAACAACTTTGATACTAAATAAAATAAAACAAAAAAATCAAGACTTTTGTAATGAAAGTCACAGACAAATTAAACCCATAATCCACTTTAACGATAACTGGAAATCGACATGGCAAATCATATGGAGAATTTGCTTACTGGCCTAAGAATTCCAGATCTGGTTGTCACTGAAGTTTGCAGATTTCCTAAATTGAATTGTCACGATTTCTCTCATGCTTCTCTAAATTAAAGCAATCTAAAAAAATATTTCGTAGAGTTTAGCAATTGATGATGGTTTCAGAGAGTAAAAAACTGAAATCTCATAAGCAAACAAAATTAACGAGCAAAAAGAGCAAATGGAACGTGGAAGACAATTCATTCGTAAGACTAAGATTCGCACAGTAGTATTCTACGGAAGACATATGTTTTGACAGGTGTTTGGTTATTATTTTTTTTTTTTTTTGGACATATGTTTTTACAAAGGATTTTACTATCGTTGGAAAAAGAATCATCTGTCGACAACACAACACACTTTTTTCCTTGATTTTTTTCTGTTTCGGGTTCTACATAATGTCACTACATGATTTTGAAGTCTATCCATAAATGTATTTTTCATTTTTTATTAAACTAGAACCATAAACATATTTTGTTCAAGAGTATATAAAAGTTTGGAGCTATTCAGATTATGGATTAAGTTGGTATAACAGTTATAACATAACCATGATGTAATATTTTTATTGTCTGGACATGTGTTTGGTTATTGTATTTTCTTTTTTCTTAATTATTAATAGATAAAGACAGTCTAATTAATACATCAAAATTTGAATCACTTAATACAAAAATTTAGATTCAAATTAACAATATATTTGACAATTTTAACATAAAAACATACAACTCTAAAATTAACACTAAAATTAAAACATGTTATAAAAAGAAGAAAGAAAACAAAAAAACAAAAACATAATCTCGCACTGCACTGCTGTGCGGGTCATACACTAGTGATATGTGTAATCGAATTTGACTGTTTTGTATTTTCCTAATTTGGGGGCAACATTTTTACTGCTCAAGTAACCAGCAACAAAGAAGAAACCAATAATCAATTCACGAATGTTATCAACCGGTTTGACGTTGTACCGTGATGATGACTAAATTAGTGAATTTCAAGTCCAAGGATTGAAGGATGACTTCAAAAATACTTGCACTCAGTATAGTATAGTATCCTTAGGGGGTTATTGGGAGATGGATTTCAAAGAATTTTTAAAATTTTAAGAATCCGTTGTTATTGGTTTATGAATTCTGATAGTCTTACTAAAATCTATTGTTATTGGTTTGATGATTTTTAAATTCCATACAGAATCCATTGTTATTCAAAAAGTTTGTGTTTTAATGATTTCATGAATCCATTAAAATCCTTGTTATTGGGAGATGGATTTTAAACAAATTAACTCATGAAACAAAACTTTCAAAATACTATCAATAACCCTTAGATTTTCAAAATCCCTTAGAATAAAATATTTTGATTGATTTTCTAAATTTACATACTCTTTTCAAATCTAACAAAAACTCTTTATAAATTTAACAATTCTCTTGACTTTCAAAATCTTTCAAATCCACACAAATTCTACTTCCAATAACCCCCTAAGATACAAATCAACCGGTTTGGTTCAACGTTAAGACTTATTCCCGGTTCAATTTAACTTACTTTGACTTAATATACGCCATGTTATTAAAGCACACAATTAACCAACAAATAGGTTGAAGTCTCGGAAAATTATAATATAACGATTTAAGATAACTATTAAGATAATATGTGTATTAACACTTGATTTTAATTTGAAAATATGTTTTATTCATCATGTTTTCAATTTTAAATCTTTAAAGTTTAAATTTCTAAGCTTTAAAATACGAGATTTCTAATTTTCATATATGATTTTGAAGAGTGTGAAATCAAAACAAAATTTTTTATAAAAACTTTGATTTATTTATGGTGCTTTTCTTCTATGTCTTTTTAATGTTGAATTTTCATGATATTCAAACATCCATCTCAATAGAAATTAAGACTTTAATTTTTTTTTGCGGTTGAACTAATTCCCTCATTATCAAATAAGTGGAACGCAAATGGTGTATCATTGGTTTCTCAAAGAGAATCATTATGCAATAGATTAATAAATTATTTTAAAAAGAAATTGTACGAAAATTGCTCATCATAGGAGTTCGAGTCTAAGGCAAGCATAACACTATAGTTTTTTTTTTTTCAATTTCACATGTTCAAATTGAATTGTTAAGTATTATAACTGGAATGGTTTCCATCAGGCCCGGCCCAAAGAATATCAAGGCCCTGTGTTGGATTTAAAACTTTAGGCCTTTTCTGTAACTCTTTGATAAAAATAGGCCTTTAATTGCAAAGGAAAAAAGCTTTTAAAACAAGCTATGTTTAAAGATTTGGGCCTTTTCTGTAACGTTTTGACAAAAGTAGACCCTTAATTGCAAAGGAAAAAAACTTAAAACCAGTTGGACCCTGTGACATATCCCATGTCACACGGGCTTAAAACCGGGCCTGGTTTCCATTACTCGGCATTTAGTAAATAATAGTGTTTTAAATTGTTTTTCCAACCTTTTTTTACTAAACTTGCTATAAAAAATTTAGTATCAATGTCTTTTTGTCATAACTATCATTATCTTATTTTCCATATATATCTATATTCAAACAGTTTTTATAGCCAAGGTTAGTTTTTATTGACAACATTTAATGGATTTAGAGCTTTAGTTATTATATTTAATAAATAATGTGTTACTTTTTTATATAGGTTGCAAAGAATTAGGGTGCTTAATTAACTTTGTTTGTAAATTAATTTGTAAGTTGGTATCGTACTGGAGAAGAAGGTTATGTCATATGTGGCATGTGGTGGTTTGGTTTGGTTTGCCTCCAGATTTGGACTGATCAATTTCAAGTTCGGTTTGGTTTCTTTTGGGGTTTGGTAGAGACGTATATAAACCGTCTTGTTGTCAATTACGTTGTAATACTGGTTAGATGGAAAACTATTTTGTAATTATGGGCTATAGTGAAAATAAAAATTAGTTTGAGGGGCCTTTTAGAAATTTTCTGGGGAAAATTCATTTGTTGATAGCTTCTGATAGATCGACAGAGAAACAACAAGGAAACAAAAAAAAAAAAAAAAATCAAAACCATCGATTTAGCAAATTCCGATGTTCTTAAATTCGATCTTCGTTAAAGGGCTTATTAAACACGATGAATGACAATCGGGGCTCTGATCCAATCAAGAGGTATTATCGTTTTTGTTGTTGTTGTCTTAAACCCAGAAAGAGTCGTTTGAGTTTTTAAGCATATGTTTAGTGATTGTTCGCTATCTCTCTCTCTCTCTCTCTCTCTCTCTCTCTCTCTCTCTCTCTCTCTCTCTCTCTCTTAGGCATGAGACTGACAAAGAGACTAATGCTAAGTTAATTCAAGATCCTGAGGAAATGGTACTGATACCGAGAATCTTAATCTTTTGAGAAATCGTATTCGAGAGCTCTCTTTACTGAAAATATAAAGCTTTAAAAAAACAGGCACTTTACTCAAAAGCGAGATCGCAGGAAGAAGAGATTCACAATCTCCAGGAACAAATTGCTGCTGCTTGTTTGAAGGTATTTGATAATAAACATCAAAGCTCATATGAATCAGAAGAGTGAATTGTAAACTTTGATTACAGGATATGCAGCTGCTCAATGACAAGTATGGTTTAGAGAGAAAATGTGCCGATCTCCGAGTGGTAAGTCTTTTGGATTTTGTAGAAAGTTTACATCTTTGGCTTCTGGGGTTTGACTATCTTATTCCTTTAGGCGATTGATGAGAAACAAAATGAATCTGTTACGTCGGCTTTGAATGAATTGGCTCGGAGGAAAGGTGACCTTGAAGAAAACTTAAAATTGGCACATGATTTAAAGGTAAAAATTGGCTTGCCTCAAATTTAGTAGTACTAACTTCAAGATCTTTTGTATACCATTCTGTGTTGATTTCTCTCTTACTTTCTATCTTCAGGTTACAGAAGATGAGAGGTATATTTTCATGACGTCCTTACTTGGTTTATTAGCTGAGTATGGAGTTTGGCCTCGTGTTGCAAATGCTGCTGCTATATCCAGTGGCATAAAGGTAACTTCTTTCACTACATCTTTCTTCAAAATTTACACAGTAAACAGTCTTAAATGTGTAATTTTTTCATGTGTATGTAGCACTTGCATGATCAGTTGCAGTGGAAGATTAAAGCCTGCAATGTAAGCTCTCTGCCCTGTAGTTTTTTGGATCTAACGAATATTCTCAATCGCATTTCTTTTGTGTAATGTTGTCTGCATCTCTCCTTTAAGCCTAATTAGACCTCTGCACGAATGTGAATACTCTTCTTTCGAACTTTGTTGTGACTGGAATTTTGAATAGCAGGATAGAATTAGGGAAATATCTTCGGTTGTGGAAACTCAGTCTGGAACAGATTTTATTAGTAAAGACAAGCATGATCCAAGAATTTCGAAAGGTCAAGCTTCTTATGGATCCACGGTAGTCTCAGCAAGTAATTTGCTCTCTAAAGACCTTTTTCAAAAACGTGTGACATCTTTTCAGTAAAATTCTTACTTTGGTGTGTTCATTTACCACCCTTGATGCAGGATCAAGGTAATGATTACCAGACCAATGAACAACTTTTGCCACCGATGGACAATGTTATGAGAAGCCCGTATCATAACCTTACGCAAGACAATGAAAGTTTGAGATTTAATAATCAGATCAGCGGTGGATCTCAAGGAACTTTGCAGCAGACGAGAAGGTACGGAATCATTTCTAGAACCTTTTCACCAGCTTCAGTTTTGTGAATTGATGAACTTCTTACTATTGTTGTAGGGAGAGTTTTGGATATCCTCTAAGTAGTGAGGCGGGAAAGGAAATGATCCGAGAGAGAGAAGCAAAAGCTTCCATGTTTGATCCTTATAATGGGAATGAAGAATTCGCTTCTCATGCTTATGAAGGTTGAAAACTATTAACCTAGTGGCTATATGTTAAAAAGACCTTGATCTGACCCTTTCTTTGGAAACAGAGGGACCAGGAATCGACGGATTTCAGATAATTGGAGATGCAATACCCGGAGAAAAAGTTCTTGGTTGCGGGTTTCCAGTGCGAGGAACCACTCTCTGTATGTTTCAGGTAAAATCTTTTGGTAAAACAAACTAATGACTGATTAAACAGATAAAGAGATTAACATGTGTCGTCCCAATTTGTTTGTTTCTTCTTGAAAAGTGGGTTCGGCATCTTGAAGATGGCACGAGGCAATACATTGAGGGTAAGTTTTGATATTTCTTTGTCCTTACCAGCTTTTTCAGCTATATTTAAAAAACCGGACTATGGTTTATACAATATATTCAGGAGCCACACATCCAGAGTATGTTGTGACCGCGGATGATGTTGATAAACTGATTGCTGTTGAATGTATTCCAATGGATGATCAAGGCCGTCAGGTAAAAATACTGAGGTCTTATTAGTATTAGACTATTAGCATATGTTTTATATCAATCAATTGTCTTCAAAAATTCTTTCTTTTTGATTATGCAGGGAGAGTTAGTGAGATTGTTTGCTAATGATCAGAACAAGATTAGATGTGGTAATGTATTCAACGAAATCTAACCCTTTCACCGTCTCTTCATTTTGCTGAGAATGTCTTTGCTTTTTATACAGATGCCGAGATGCAAGCAGAAATCGACACGTATATATCCCGAGGTCAAGCAACCTTCAATGTGCAGCTTCTAGTAAGTTTTTAGCTCAGAGTTTGAATCAACAGTGGATGGGGTTTATTCCATTTGTGGATTTACTAATCGTTTTCTCGATAGATGGATTCGTCAGAGAGTTGGGAACCTGCAACGGTTATTCTGAAGAGATCTAATTACCAGATCAAAACGAGCAGCAACGTAGAAGCTATGGTGATCTCAGAGAAATACTCAAAGGAACTCCTGGTAAAATGCTTCTTCACATTGAAACTTCAACAAATTTAACACTCTTTTTTTTTTTATATATATGTATGTTACAATGAGACAAAATTGCAGATAAAAGTACCGTGTGGATTCTCAACACAGTTTGTCCTGATAAGCTATGATGGATCTTCACATCCTATAAGCACTCTCAATGTCCGGTACATATATATATTCTCATTCATCTCTCTTTCTTAGTTTTGCAATTTTAACGGCAGTTACAGTAATTTTATTTCAATTTTACCGCATTTTTCTTATACAAACTCATTCTTACATTTATGGGTTTTTTTGGCATTTTTTTACCAGCATGCGAGATACGCTAGTCTTGACGATGAGAATGCTTCAAAGCAAGGTATGCTTTTCAGAATTACTGAAATTGACTTGTGATGTTGGTCTCTATCTGATTGTATATATGTTATAATTTTGTGAAATGATCATTCATATAATAAACTTTGTTTTCATGAGGCAGGCACTGGACGAACGCAGAAAAGGACGAGTTTAGAGTTAGTGCGACTACTGAACAGATCCATCCTCGAGTTATTCAATTGTAAGTCTGATAAGATCGACGATCTATATGTTTATTATTGAGTAATAATTGTTATAGCTTATACTTTTGTATTCATTTTTTTTGTCGTTTTAGGTCTTTGTTTAAACAAATATATTATCGTTATAGTGTGACATTCACTTTGGACTGAAGCTAAAAGCGTCGGAATCTTCTTCTTTTTTTTGCCTTTTCTTGAATAATAAATAGATGAGTTTCTTTTTTTTGTTAAATAGATGGTTTTCCATTTAATATTTCTTGCTCTTTACATTTTTCGTTTTTGTCTGTCGGGTGTATATAATATGAATGCGACATTGAAGTTTTAGTGTTTCTGTTTATATTTTTATTTCTCGCCATCAGTTGGTACTATACGACAGTATCATGACGAGCAACTGCAACTTTAAAAATTTTATCTGTCTATCTCGATATTTCGTCAAGATTTTGAGCAAAAATATAGAAGTCTGTCATCAGTTGATATGTCAAATTAAACTTTTTATTGTAGTGTGCTAATGGCGTTCCGTTGCAATTTAACCAATGAACAATTTTTTTTTCCTTTTTAAGCTTAACCCTTGTGTAATTTGTATATTCATTTGTGAGAATATATAATTTTTCTTGAATCATTTCTCCCAGAATAGCTGAAAATAGTTAAATATAAGATCAAGGAAGAGACACTGAAATCACGAAATGTTTATATTTGGTTTGAAATCAAGCATAAAATGTAATTATTTTTTAAAAAATGAGAGTATACCTAACTTTAGCCAGTTGGCATAACAAAAACAGAAAAGGGGCAACTTTAGCCATGTGCAAGTATATGTCTAATCAGTTATCTACATCATTTGTAAATTTACAGTTATGTTGAACCCACAAGACTCAAGAGGGTCATGATGTATCATTAAACCAGTCTTATTGTGATCTAGATTAGTAATTAATTCGTAGAATGACAGGATGATTAATCATATAACTCTTATATGTATATATGTCATTGTATAAGGCGAATGGTTGGAGAGTTCCCATCAATCGTACCACGAATAATAATTTAGGATACAATTTTTGTTAGAGTTATTCATATTTCATTTCACAATTGTAGTATAAAAATGCATATCGATCATAGCTTGATTCTTTTTACCATACGTGGTCAATTACATACAGTGTTATAAGTACTCGTGCGACATTTCTCTTTGAAAATTCTACATGCTTATTAAAATTAGAAAAAGAAAAAAAAACCTGAATTATGATTAATCATCTATTAGGTAAACAAACAAAAATAAACTTACAACTCCCGCTGGAAGCTCTTTAAGGTGAAGATGCTCCAACACGCTTGTGTTAACAAGAGGCCTTTGCGGATAGCAGAGAACAAAGCTCTTTTATCCATGTGAGACTGGTAGTTCATGGCATACATGCCAATTGCTTGATTCCCCATTGAAGATTGATATGTATTACGGGGTGACTGACTGTTTAAATACAAGTTAAAACACAACCAAAAATTAACAGTAGTTAATTATATAATTGAAAGCTTAATAAAAGTTACAAAGAAATACCTTGTTATGGTTAGGAAAAGGTATCATTGACGCAGATACACCCAGTATCAGTGTTGGATGTATCTCGCAATGACTATATGAGTTTTCATAAGCCGTTCTTTCTTCAGCAAGATTCTGCAATCAATGAGTTTCTACAAAGTCATTTAAACATTAGCTTAGGTTATTTACCTTGATGGATATGGAAACAACACATATGCGACTTCCAAATGCAGAAAAAATATATTATAACCAAAGAAAAAGGGTAGCTATGCAATAAACGACCTTCTATTCATAAGTTTTTAACTCATGCGTCAGGTTTATGAAAAGCAACATGCACAAAATCTGAAAATTCCCTAAACTGAAGAATAGATGGATCATTCCAACACCCTAAGCAGCAATCATTTCTCTAAGCATTTCCAACAATAATTTGCACACGTAAAAAGCATATGCATTCATTTACTGAGATCCAAACCCCTACAACTCATCATAACACATGAACCATTTTCCACATGTTAACTTCTACCAGAGAAACAAAATCATTCCATGTGTGAAAATGCCAAAGAATCTCCAAAGTCGAGAAACTGCAATTCTGAAGAACAAAATATTCCAAAATAAAACAACTATGACTTCAGTAAAAGGTTCATCATAATGAAGATGAGATAATCATAACCTCATCAAGAGTGATTGCAGCGATTTAAAAAAAAAAAAAAAAAACGGTTAGTTAATAAATTAAGTAGTAGTAGCAGATAGTGAATACATAAGTGGGTTTGTTCTTTCCTTAATTAACGCTATTGCGAATTTCTATTATGTGGTGGGGACTGTGTTCGATGCTTCCTCGATGATAAAGCTTAAGCTTCTGAAGGCTTTTCTCTAAATGTTATTATTCGATTTGTAAAAAAATTGGCTAGCTCCGCCACTGACTACACTGTAATTTCTGACCACAGATAAATATAGATACGTGAATGATTTGTCATCCACGTGGCCCATGTTAAAGTATTCGACCTTCGTCAACACTTCACCAACCATTTTTATGCCTTGAAAAAGACTCTTTTTTTTTTGTCAACACTAAAACACTATTCTGTTACTTTCTTACCACTCAAAATAAATTATATCAAACATTTATTCACATTTTTACAAATTTTGGAATTCTAACTCCATTTTCTTTTCATTTTTGTCACAGGGTGTGCAGTGCCACTATATATCCAGTATTTATCTCAAAAAGGTGTAAAAATGGAAGCATAAAGAGAAAGCTAAAGAAGAATAAATTCTGCAACTTTAGTTATACAGTACTACTGATTAGATAAAGAACATTCACTATCAGTAAAAAATGAATCAACAAAATCATCATTTGTTCACTAATTTAGTATTAGTGTATTATTACCATCATATAAAGCTTTCATGAACAAATGATGTCTCTAATGATATTAATTAACATGGAAAAATAGACACGTAACAGACAAGCAGACCCCAAGAAAAGGAGAGAGAGAATAAAACGGATACTTCACCTCCTTCATCTCTCTTCTTCTTCTCTCTCTCTCTCTCTCTCTCTCCTCAATGGGTTCTACAGGAAACCCTAATCCATGGGATTCATACGATTCATACAGAGACTGTTCTAAAGGAGTATGCAGCGTCTACTGTCCCGAGTGGTGTTACGTCATCTTCCCTCCTCCTCCTTCTTTCTTCCTCGACGACGAAGATGATTCCTCCTCCTCTGATTTCTCTCCGCTTCTCATCGCACTTATCGGAATCCTCGCTAGCGCCTTCATCCTCGTCAGCTACTACACGCTAATCTCCAAGTACTGTCATCGCCGTCGCAACGGTTCCTCCTCCACATCCGGAGCTATCGGCCGCGATCACGGTATATCCGCCGCCGATGCTTGGCAGGCAAACAACGGAGCTCCGAATACGAACGCGGCGATCGGAGATGGACTCGACGAGTCTCTGATTAAATCGATTACGGTTTACAAGTATCGAAAGGGCGATGGATTTGTCGAATCTTCCGATTGCTCTGTTTGCTTGAGCGAATTTCAGGAAGACGAGAGTTTGCGATTGCTACCCAAATGCAACCACGCGTTTCATGTCCCTTGTATTGATACTTGGTTGAAATCTCACTCTAACTGCCCTCTCTGCCGCGCCTTCATCGCCGGAATTAACGCCACCACCGCCGTTGAGGCTGTTGCAGTATCCAATCAACCGATCTCCGATCACCAATTCGCTACCGAATCAGGTAATCGAGGCGAAGGAATCACGGGGATAAACTCGATTTCGAACGTTCTTAATCACCAGACTGGAGATTCCGTCGTCGTTAACTTAGATCTAGAAACCAGATCTCGGAGTGAGACGGTTAGTAACGTTAACGGCGGATCGTCGCCGAAACCGCCGGAATTTCAGGGGTCAAGAGACGGAGAAGAACAAGTGAATCGGAGATCGGCGTCGCTAAACTCAGGCGGCGTGGTCTTGATCGCCGATATACTCCGGGAGATTGAAGACGAAGAATCAACGGGTGTAGGAACTTCTCGGCGGGTAGAAGAGGGGGAAGGAGAAAAAACGCCTCCGCCGTCGGGATCGGCGGCGAATCAAACAAGCGGAATTTCGAATTTTCTGGTTCGGAGTTCGATGGCGATGAAGAGATCCGTTTCGACTGGGAAATTTGTCCTCTCGAGTTACGATAGAGCAAGAAATTACCGTTTACCCAATTGAATGAGAGAGAGAGAGGGAGAGATTAATATTAGAAAATTTGAATTTATTTAAGAAAAAAAGTCAAAATGCTTATTGGCTTTTAAATTTTTTATTTATAAACCATTTGAGACAGATTTTTATATGAATGTGTAATCAAAGAGTTTTGAATTTACAGACCATTTATTCTGATCTGCATGTTCAAAATCGCATAATGAGAGAGAATGGAAATTAGTAAACAAAAATGTAACTTAATCTTGTAACATGTAGTCGTAGTCGTGTAGTCGTAGACACAATCAAAGTATATCACAGACATTGATACTCCTAAAGTCGAGGGTTTCCGTATTATACGTCTCACTCTTGTTGATATTAATCCTCTTGAAATCATTGGATACATAATTTTCATAAGGATTCATAATTCTAAACACTCATAGCATATCTTGGTTTTCTTTTCCAATGGCTCAAAAAAACAAAAAAAAAATCAAACTCAATTCTTATAGCTAGTATCTGCGAATCTTCAGCTTGATGATCATGTCTTCATCGACTAATCAAATATCTCAATCGGACAAGAACAAAAATGAGGCAAAGCAAAAGTGAGGAAAGAAAGGAAATTTTGGTGACTTGAGGTTTGCAAAACGCTTAATGGGCTTTATGATCATTGTTGGCCCACTTTCTTTATAAGATAGATACAAAATCTATTATACCCTCCAAACATAAACAAACATCTAATGTCTCGTTTAATAACACATGCTTCATGAGACCATGAGCCGACTAGAAACCATTTGCATCAAACTGCTGACGTAAAAAGAACAAACGAAACAAAACTGCTGAGGTAAGATTTATGGTTATGATGGTTAAGACTCTTGCCAACACAACGATCTAGAGGAAACTTTTTGTTTGATAAAAATCTAGAGGAAACTTATTTGTATTCCATCTCTTGTATGACACGTCACAAAATTGATGGAGTACAAGTTACTCTTTCGTTACGAGATCGTTTAACGAACTAATAAATGGACAATAAAACATAATACATTTTAGGCATTCTAAGGATTGTCGTGGTACGATCATATGTTGGTGGACTGTCGCAATCATAGTAGAAAAATAAATTTTCTCCAAAAATAATAATTAATATTCCACCTTGATCGGAAGGTTTTACGAAGATCTATAAATTTTTGTTCCCACGACCAAAAGACAAGAGTAAGATACTTATTTAAATTTTATGAAAAGGTATCAATTGGAGGATAAATGTTATTAATCCATTGTTAATCTAAATGTTAAATCAAAATGATAAGTGTTGTCTTTATTTAATTACCCACGTATTCGCATATTCTTTGGTTGATAAAGATTAAAGAGTAGATAAAGACATTATAAGCATATTCTCTTTTATATTCCTTGCATTAGCGTGTGTTATGTTATTTTTGTTGACATTTTTCATTTCATGTTTCATGTCTGGTTAGAAGTCACAAGGAAGTCTCATATCCTTATTTACCTCCAAGAAAATGACTATTTAAAAGAAGAAGAAAAAAATCGAAAAATATATTAAAGAAAACATTTTTAAAGGTTAAGTAATCTATCAGGTGATAATGTCAAAAAAAAAAAAAAAAACGGAAAATACCGTACACCAAATCTAAATTTGTTATAAAAAAAAAACACTCCGAATTCCATCTTATAACTTTTTTTACAAAAAAACCAGCCTTACCACAAATGATCATTTTCCAGCCTTAACTATCCTAACAAAACCGGATTGATTTGCTGTTTACTTCCTCATCTAAAACTCTTTTTTTCAACATCTTCAATCTTTACACATATTTCTAAGAATACGTATGTTAATTATGTGAATATATATAATGTGTGTTGGTGTATGAATAAATTTATAAAACTACGCATACTTACTTTCTCCTCAAACATTTAACAGTCACAACAGAAAAGAAACAGAATGGTCGATACGTTGACGAAAAGCTCAGGATCATATCCGATCAAAACCGTCGTAGTTTTGGTCCAAGAGAATCGCTCTTTCGACCATACACTCGGCTGGTTCAAAGAGCTAAACCGGGAAATCGACGGCGTCACGAAATCAGACCCGAAATCAAACCCGGTTTCCTCCTCTGACCCAAACTCTCTCCACGTCGTCTTCGGTGACCAGTCTCAGTACGTTGATCCGGATCCGGGTCACTCCATTCAGGATATCTACGAACAAGTGTTCGGTAAGCCATGGGATTCGGGTCACCCGGATCCAAACCCGGGTCAAGCTACCATGTCAGGGTTTGCCCAAAATGCGGAGCGAAACAAGAAAGGAATGTCCTCCGCGGTTATGAACGGATTTAAACCGGAAGCTTTGCCGGTTTACAAGGAGCTGGTTCAAAATTTCGCCATATGTGATAGGTACGTGTACGCGGTTCGCTTCACACCGAAAATTTCATGTTCTTGATCTTATGTGTTGGCCGGCAGGTGGTTTGCGTCGGTTCCGGCGTCGACGCAGCCAAACCGATTGTATGTTCACTCGGCAACATCACACGGAGCAACGAGCAACGACCGGAAATTACTAATCGAAGGTTTTCCACAGAAGACGATATTCGAGTCGCTTGATGAAGCTGGTTTAACCTTTGGCATCTACCACCAATTCCCTCCTTCTACTCTCTTTTATAGGTACTTTTTAATTGTTTTTAAAAGATTTATTAATCTTCTACAAGTTTTTTTTTGCCTTTTCCTATGTTATTCACTTATTCCTTTTTCTTCCTTTTAAAATTTTCAAAAGAATTAAGGTTTCGATTTTAGTCTTTCATTTCGAAATAAGTAAACAAGAACATAAGACTTATTTCCGTTGAACAACCGTCTAGATTAATTTTGAAAATTTTGAAGATAATCATATGAACATAAGAAACATAAATTTTTTATTATTCAGGAATTTGAGAAAACTGAAGTATTTGACACATTTCCACCAATACGGAATACAATTCAAGAAAGATTGCAAAGAAGGGAAGCTACCAAACTACGTCGTTATCGAACAACGTTGGTTCGATCTATTGTCAATTCCTGCCAACGACGACCATCCATCTCACGACGTTTCCGAAGGTCAGAAGCTTGTGAAAGAGGTCTACGAGGCCTTGAGATCGAGCCCTCAATGGAACGAGATTTTATTTGTTATAACATATGACGAGCACGGTGGATTTTACGACCATGTACCTACTCCGGTAGACGGAGTTCCTAATCCGGACGGTCTCTTAGGACCTCCACCATATAATTTTGAATTTAACCGGCTCGGTGTTAGGGTTCCAACGTTCTTCATTTCTCCTTGGATTGAGCCTGGCACTGGTAAGTACTAATTACTGATATAAACTTCATTTGATGGTATATTATTCAGAATGCTAATATTTAGTATTGGTTCGATTTATGTAACAAGTACTGGTCATTTTGGTAAAATGTGTAGTGATTCATGGGCCGAATGGACCGTACCCAATATCACAATATGAGCATTCATCAATTCCCGCAACGGTCAAGAAAATTTTCAATCTCAAAGATTTCTTGACAAAGAGAGACTCATGGGCTGGCACTTTTGAATCTGTGATTACAAGAGATTCACCAAGACAAGACTGCCCTAGTATATTTTCTTATCTTCTACTAAACTATGTCATTTTTTATGATTATTTCGAACAAGACTTAATTGTTTTGGTTATCAGAAACTTTGTCAATCCCAGTTAAACTTAGATCGACGGTGGCAAAAGAAAATGCACAACTGAGCGAATTTCAAACAGAGCTCGTGATAATGGCAGCTGGATTAAAAGGAGACTACAAAAACGAAGATTTGGTCCACAAGCTTTGTAAAGAAACTTGCGTTGCAGACGCTTCCAAGTATGTTACGAACGCGTTTGATCAATTTCTAGAAGAGGCTAGAAAGGCAAGAGAAAGAGGATGTGACGAGGACAAGATCGTTTATTGCGTGGATGATGATGATGATGATCATGTTGTGATACCATCACCATCACAATCAGAAGTACCACATGCTGCTCCTGAGCCGAAAACTCAGACGTCCTTTTTCAATAAGTTATTCTCTTGCTTTGTTTGTCATGATTGATATAAGTATAAAATAAAATCAAAGTAGAAAAATTTAAAGTTTTTTTCTTTTCTTTGTGTGAGGGGATAACCACCAACGTAATTTGAATGTTTGTGTTATTTTGTGTTGTTTTATTTAAGAAAGTAGACTAAATTCAAACATTGGTAAAGTTTCTTAATTGGTATCTATCCCTAATAATATCATTACTATTTTAATAAAACACAATTATTTAATTAAATTTAATTACTGTAAAGAAACTTGAACACATGTCATGAGAGTATTTCTAGAGGTTCTAGCGACATCTCATTTGAGAACCTCTTCTCTCGTTCTTTTTCTTTAACTTTTTCAATATTTTTTTATTTATATTTTTGAGATACCTATTAGGTATCTACCGATGGTCTTACGACATTCTTTTCTACCTCTAGCCAACCTTTGCTCGACTTTACGTACGTACTCTAGAGCTAGGAAAAGAATGTGCAAGGAATGTGCTAAGCAAGCTCACGCTCATATGATATTAATTGGGTTTTGTCCGACTACATCTGTGTTGAATTGTTTGATGTAAATGTACTCAAATTCTAGAGTTTTGGTGTCTACATCAAGTGCATTATTTTAATTAAATTAAATATAAAATTTATTCAAAACAAAAAAGCCATTGTTTACATCAAGTGCATTATTTTAAGAAAAAATTGGTGAAATAGGCACATTTTAAGTTTCTAATTGGGAAAAGAGGCACATTCAAGTTTTTATTAGCAAAAGAGGCAACTTTCTCGTGGGTTCCGCCATGTGTGGTTGGTTTGGGTTCACTTTTTGGGACTTAGGGTTTATTTTTTGTTCATGGAAAAGTGTTTTTATTGTGGGTCCCACCACCGATTTGCCTCTTTCACAATAACAAACTTGGTGTTGCCTCTTTTACAAATTAGAAACTTGAAAACATCCTACTTTGCTAATTCACCCTTATTTTAACAGAAATGTTTCAAAAAGGAAAGCTCTTTTGTGCTAACTCCTTGTGTCAAACCAATGTTGGAGGGCTGCTTCATATCAAAATTGGCTTTCACAGGTTGTTCTACAGAGTCCTTGATCTATTGATGCTAGAGGCTAAGGGACAAGATGTAGTCTTAGGGATCTTTTCAAATTTATGTTGCTATATCAAATTGAGATTATTAATGAGACTATAAACAAATTGCTTTTTTCATATTTCAGAAATTGGTCAGATTGTCGTCAGAACTATGATTTTGTTTTTTTGGATATCAAAAATCATAAACTATATAGTATATTAAAATGGTGTTGATGACTTTGCGTTTTCAGCTGTTCAAGATGCAGCTGTACAAGAAGCAGCGTGAGAGGGCTTCCAAAACCCTTCGATGAATAAAAACAAAGCGAGAGTTTGTACTTGTTCTGTCAAGAAGATAAAATCATGTTTGTCATCTTTTCGTTCGTTTGCATTACTTGCTCTATACCCGAATGTGATTAAAAAGGGTTTTGTGCAAAAAAAACCGTAAACTAAATTAATTTTGTAAATCTAACCTTCAAATTAAAACTGTGCAAATCAAAAGTTAAAAGTCGCCCGGTAAATGAAAGCTACGTGTAATTGTCATTAAATATAAATGTTGACTCAAAACGCTGCATTTAAATTTTTAACTAACAAGAAATCGTGTTGTTTTGTCAAAAACAAAACAAACTCCATACAGTTTGTTTGAATAATAAGAAACGTGGAAAACCAAACTCTCCATTTCCTGCATCTTCTTCCCCTTCTCCCTTCCTTCTCACTAAATCTTTTACACTGTGACCAGTTAGTTCGATCAAAGCGTTTCACGGCCACAGATCTGATTAAAGGAATTGAGCCTTGTACACAGTTTATGAAGCTCCTTGACCCACGATTGTGTTCACGTTGAGTTAAAATGTTGCAAAATTTAATCTCAGCCAATGATAATATTCCAGAGATCTTGTTAAGCCTCTTGGATTTGTAATACCAACATTGAAAAAGCAATAAACGAAGTGAGAATCACAATTGCAGCCAAACCAGGGATGAGACTCCATAATGGAATCCTTAATCCAACAATCGAAACTCTAAAATGGTGAATTTTTATGGGATTCTTCTCAAAGCCAGAGTCTTTGAATTTTCCGGTCAACTTGTTTGCCTTTCAAGTCGCCATGACCATCCAACTTTTCTTTTTCTACCTAAACCACATCTTGTACCTCTTCCAGAATCTCACCATCGCTCAGAATTGCCTCCATTTGATTCTCTCCCACATCAAACTTTTCCACGAGAGCCATGTTATTCTCCATATCCTCCTCCAAACCCATGGTATTATTAGATTGATGACTATATTATATTAAATACAGTAAACCGAAGTTAGTCCTCAATATAACGGTTATTTTATAACTTTGATTAATAAATTTTAATCTAAAATGCATTTGCAACATTCTCTCATTGATCTTAACATAGCTCATACAATTATTTATTTAACTAGTATTCTGATTTCAACATGTGAAATGAAATATTGAAAAATATATATCTTATACTTCTACGATCTGCTCTCTATTAAGAAAAAATAATACATGCTGAAACGTGCTATAAACTATATTAGTCAACACCTAACGATATTTCTTTTGTCGTCTGCCGAAACCTATAATTCATCTACTCCACTAACTATATGATGATATACACTGATAATTATTGGTATAATAATTTAAACCAAATTATCACTTATCTTAATAATTTCTCTCTTATTAATGTTACAAAGACTTGTATATAGATCATGAATCATGTACCATCTTACATCTACCTCCAATTCTCCATCTACATATCCAATTTAAACTAATAATAAAATATGTTGTATATATATTCACATTCTTTGATCGTCATTTACAACTTAAATTTTATAAATAGCGTAATAACGTCCATAGAAAATGACATGTTAATAATTTTTAAAAGCCTATCAGACAGACAAACGAAAATTTCTATAAACGTTTTTCTTCTGCACTTATATATAAAGAAAGAGAATAAAAAGAGTAATTTTCCTGCCACCTCACCGACCGTGAGAAAGACACAAATGCCATATATAGTACCCAAAATCACCAAGTTAAACTAATTATTTATTTTCTTATCGGCTGTATATGAGGTAAAAAAGATAATTTGAAATTTTAGATTGCTAGTGTTTTTTCTTCATACAAAACTTGAAGAAGACTTTCTAAGCTGACAAAAAGAAAAGAGTCTTCCGAGAAAAAAAAAATATAACGTTAAAAAACCATTAATGTCATTAATCATGTAAATAAATTAATTGGATCTTGTTTGCTTCCCCTAATATTATCACCCTTGTATCTAAAAAGCTATCATTTCGTTCGACGGACACAGCTACTTCAAAGAGAGAGAAAACAACTGAAGAAGTTTGCTTTCACACAAAAAAAAGGAAAGAAAATGGTGGAGGAAACGGGCATCGGCAGTGGCTCATCATCTTCTCCGATCAAAACAATCGTCGTTTTGGTCCAGGAGAACAGGTCATTCGACCATATGCTCGGTTGGTTCAAGGAGCTAAACCCGGAAATCGATGGAGTATCCGAATCCGAACCAAGATCCAACCCGATCTCCACAACCGACCCGGACTCTGCTCAAGTTTTCTTCGGCAAAGAATCTCAGAACATTGATCCTGATCCCGGTCACTCCTTCCAGGTATACCTCCGGTTCGTATGTGTTTTAATTCATCGATCCTCTTTCGGTTTGTTAACCACACCGGGCCGGTGATACACATATGTTCTTGGAATTTCAGGCTATCTATGAGCAAGTGTTCGGAAAACCGTTCAGCGAGGAGAGCCCGTACCCGGAACCGAAAATGAACGGGTTCGTACAAAACGCAGAGGCGTTAACAAAAGGTATGTCGGAGAAAGTAGTCATGCAGGGGTTTCCGCCGGAGAGACTTCCCGTGTTCAAGGAACTAGTTCAAGAATTCGCCGTCTGCGATCGGTGGTTCTCGTCGTTGCCGTCGTCGACGCAGCCTAATCGTCTCTATGTCCACGCGGCGACATCAAACGGTGCGTTTAGCAACGACACTAACACGCTCGTCCGTGGGTTCCCTCAGAAGACAGTGTTCGAGTCACTTGAAGAGAGTGGCTTCACATTTGGGATTTATTACCAATCTTTTCCTAATTGCCTCTTTTACAGGTAACTTTCTCCTATCTATTATGAGAAAACAATACAAGAAATATTTTTAACGCTAATGTAAAAGTCATGTCACGAGTTTTCACCGTAGGATAAATTGGGGCTATATTGTATGAAAAGAAAACAAATGATAACGACGAACCGACAAACTCTAGTGACACCTGGATTGCAATATATGAATAATGGAAATGATGGATTTTTTCTTTTTAAAAATGTTTACCGTAATGATCGCGTAAATAACTGCTTTAGAAAAGACCACATGATTGGAAACTTGGAATCTTTCGATTTGTAGTTTATATAATAAAGTGGGGTTGCTTGGTATTGTATTAGACTGGGATTTGATACTTTTAAATTTCAATCGATCGGATCGGATCACACTAATCAGAGGTGAAAACAAAAATTATACAGTAGAAACTTTATAAATTAATAATATCAAAACTTTAATATTTTATTAATTTATAGAGTTATTAATTAATCGATTTTGTTGAATTTTTTTTTAATTATGATAATTTTGTAAAACTTTATTTATATTAAATAAGAAGTTTTTTATATTTTTCTAATTTTTTATTTTTTTCAAGAAAAAAATATTTTATCAATATTTTTCTTCGATATTTCTGTATTTACTTTATTTTTTATATTTTTTCGTATTTGTCATATATTTTGAAGTTCCTTTTCTCTTTTAGTTTCTGTATTTGGATGTATGAAATTTATGAAACTCACAACCACCTAAATTTCTTGATTCTAAAAAAAACTTTTTGATGCAATAAAAAAAAACTAGAGAAGAACTTCAAAGATTAACAACATTAATTTATATTTTAATATGTTTTAATTATATCTATAATATAAGTTTTTATATAATGATTATTAATTTATAATATTATTGGAATCATATTTTACATAGAAATTTTAAAAATATTATTATTTTATTATCTTATGTATAATATACCAGTCTAATTTAAAATCCGAAGATTTTAATAAATTATAATTTATTATATTTATTAATTTATTAAATATTAATTTATAGAGTTTATACAATAATTGGGTTTTGCATGTGTCTGTCAGTCCAACTGTCCAAGGAATAAGCTGTGTCCATTTATAATTCTTTATTTTATTTTTATTTTTACTGAGTAACAAAAAGAATTATAAAGTGATGTAAATGTAATAATTCAATCAGTAAGACTAATAATTATATTAGGAACATGAGGAAACTGAAGTACGTGGACAACTTCCATCAATACCACTTAAGCTTCAAGAGACATTGCAAAGAAGGGAAGCTTCCAAACTATGTGGTCATAGAACCAAGATACTTCAAGGTTATGTCGGCTCCAGCCAACGATGACCATCCCAAAAACGATGTCGTTGAGGGCCAAAACCTAGTCAAGGAGATCTACGAAGCCTTAAGAGCTAGCCCTCAGTGGAACGAGATTCTCTTCGTTGTTGTTTATGATGAACATGGCGGTTACTATGACCACGTCCCTACTCCAGTCATTGGTGTCCCAAATCCTGATGGTCTTGTTGGCCCTCCGCCGTATAACTTTAAGTTTGACCGACTTGGCGTTAGGGTCCCTGCTTTGCTGATCTCACCTTGGATCGAACCTGGAACCGGTACGTACGTTTTTTTAATTGGTATAGGCCTATTGGGTTGTGTTGTGTTGGTTTACTGTGGAATTATCATGTTTAAGTGTCTCAACGAGCTCATTACAGTTTCTTGTTCGTAACATGATTTGTGTAGTGTTACACGAGCCAAACGGACCAGAGCCAACGTCACAGTTCGAGCATTCATCAATACCGGCAACACTGAAAAAGATATTCAACCTCAAGAGCTTTCTTACTAAGCGTGACGAATGGGCCGGAACACTCGATGCTGTCATCAACCGAACCAGCCCCAGGACCGACTGCCCTGGTAACCACCGGTTATATAGTCGGTTATAGTCCATAGTAGGAGCAAGTTTGGCTCGTTTCATAATACATTTTTTGCTCGATTATTTTAGTTACATTACCGGAACTTCCAAGGGCAAGAGACATAGACATTGGAACACAAGAAGAAGACGAAGATCTCACTGATTTTCAAATCGAGCTGATTCAAGCAGCGGCTGTTATAAAAGGAGATCATGTCAAAGACATTTATCCGTTGAAGCTCGCTGAAAACATGAAGGTTTCGGATGCGGCTAAGTACGTAGAAGAAGCTTTCAGTAGATTCTATGGTGAGTCCAAGAAGGCTAAAGAGGGAGGTCGTGATGAACATGAGATCGTTGATCTTTCTCAAAGATCTACTCGTCACTCTGATCCGAAATCTTTTCTTCAGAAGTTTTTCTCTTGTTTGATTTGTGATAATTGAACTAGAGTCGCAAGAGATCTTGCGGTATTTTTTTTTTTTCGGATTTGAAGTTAAAAAGTGTATGACCTATTTTTTTTTTTTTTTTTTTTGTTTCTAAATACATATTTTATAGACATTTTCAATTCACATACCACATTCGAACTTGGTTTCAGGATATAGATTGCTGATCAAGGAAAAACGAAGAAAATTTAGAGTTTTAAATAGAACAAAAGTCAGAAACAGAGGGTTTTCCAAAAGACAGAGGAAGAAACAGAACAAAAGGCAGAAACAGAGAAAGAAACAGAACATAGATTGAAACAGAACACGGATTGAAACAGAACAAAAGTCAAATTATAACAAAACAAGAACAGATGGTGTTGTTGTTACTTGTTGCGATGATAAGTCTTCTTCCTCTTCTTGATATGACAATCGCAAGCATCCACAGTCGAAGAAGTCATACAACCAAACTTCCTCTTCACTTCTCTCCACACACTTATCTTCTTCTCTTTCAACTTCTTCTCAGCGCAATGAGCAACACATTCAAGATTCTCAAACTTTCTCTTCTTTTTGTAATCAGATTCGATGTCGAGCCTCAACAGCTTCTTATTCATATTATCAATTTCATCATCACCTTCCTCGTCTCCTTCACTTACCTCCTCTGTTTTCTCTTCTACACCTTTCATTTCTCTATCCACCTTATCGCGAATCTGCTTCTGAGAGAAAAACAAAACTTGGACAACAATCCTCAATGGAAGCTTCTCGTTCTTTGAAGCATGTTCACAAGCCTCAGACGAAAGCTTTTTACATTCAAGAACTCTACAAACTTCCATCTTCTCCGATTCAATCAAACCTCTATGCCTCTCCAGGAAAACGTCAATTGCTCTGTATATTCCATCAGAGTATCTCAAGAAATCGCAAGACGCAGCAACCGCTATTTCTCCTAACGCCTTAAACGTTTCTACCCTTAAACTATGCTTACTCGCAGCAGCCTCGAACAGAAACTCTTCCAACATTCTTGCTACACTCACAAACCGTGAAACATCCGAGACATTATAGTTACTGTAGAAGCTCTTGAGAAGGTTTTTCAAGAGCTCAATGTCAAATGATCCATCTTCTTTTGATGAGAGGATCAGTAGATCTTTCGCTGTAGCCATATCAAGCTCTTTACTGATCCTATCTTCAAACCCTTTTCGACAATCAGAGCAAGCATCAAGAAAAATGGATTCTTTAAGGGATTCGAACAGAAATGCACACGAGATAGCTCCTCTTTCGTGAGGCAAAAGCCTCTCGATAGCTTCAATTACTTCTCTCTTGTGCCTTGAAACGCTTTCATCTCCAGAACCTTTCTCGAAAACATGGGCTTTCGCGTAGTTACATACCGATACCACGAGGTTTTCTATCGAGACATTGTGCTTACTTAATTCTAGGATCAGTGCTTCATAAAACCGAAGAGGAAGTGTAGTCAGATCTTGGAGCAATCTAGGATCGTTGAGAGCTTTTTCGACAAGAGAATCTAAGAAGACTTCAGTGAGCCCAACATCAGCTACCTTGTCCAGAATCTTATAGCTGCAGACACTAAGAGCTTTCACGGTCTCGTTCCAGCTCAAGAGAACTCGTTGTTCCAAGAACGTAACTGACTTGTTCAACAAGTTATTAGAGCTATGATCATCATTCATCTCTAGGTAATAAGCAAAGCAGAGGACAGAGACGATGTTTTCAGATGAGAATTGCATTTCGAAGCCATAGCAGAATTTAGCAACGAGAAAGAAGGTTCTCGGGTCGATGTCGATGTCTCTGAGGATCCAACGCAGTTCATCAATCTTGTTACACTCGAGTAACGTTGTCACTTTCGCTGATTTCTTAGCTAAAGCCTCCTAAACAAAACACCAGACCAAAAAATCAAAACCCTTAATTTCAGAAGAAAACTCAAAAAATGATATATCTAGGCTAAATAGAATTCAGAAGCTTACTTTGTGAAGATGAAATGGGACGTCTTTCACATAGAGTTTAAGATCTGGTGACTCTGACTTTCTACAAACAGTGAACATTAGGGTTGCTAATGTTTCCCGTAAAATTAACTTGAATGAGTGAATGGTAAAAAGTTAAAATCCATACCGGTTCAATGGGTTCTTCGAATATCTATCTGACATTTCGTAGTAGTCTTTCTAATGAATCAAGAAATTGTGTATGTTTGCGAACCCTAGTCTGTGACTGTAACTCGTTGAAGGAACAGGAGCAACAATGGAGAGAAAAAAAACAGAGAATAAGAAAACAAAGCATTCATCAATACTGAAGATCAAGTCAAAAGTTAAAAAAAAAAGAAAAGAAAAGAAATAGAAAAAAAGAGACGTTAGAAAGAAACTGTGGTTCTTGCTGAGATTTAGGACGCACTGTTATGATATTGTGGGATTTTCTCAGAGAAAATGTAAAATATCATGTTAATCGTTTGTTATATTCCTTAGCGATATTTCTGCGTAAATACTAATTAACCTTAGTCAAAATACTTGTCTTGATGATTAGTTTCTTAATTCGTTTTCCTAATCTTATGCTTTATAGTTCGTCTTTGACGCGTTGTACACTTGTACTTGTATAGATCGAGAAAAATATTTTAACTTGATCGGAGGATAAAGAAATGACGTATTCTTTTCATTTTGTATGATAACATTTTATAATAACTGGACATGATTTGCATAATTTAACAGAATCATAGACTTGATAAAAACAAAAAACCGTTTATTAACTTCCACACCTTTTTTTATTAATTTTGACAGTCAAACAACATAACTGGTTTACACAAGACGAAAATAGAAAAAAATACATATCAGTGGTAAAAGAAATAGTTACATCATTTACCAAGTAACATAAACAACAATTAATCAATGAAAGATGATTTTGGTAGATAATGAGTTTTGTCCAAAGACATCAACTACAAACAAACAACAGCATGCAGAAGCAGAAGATAACGAGTGTTCTCTGTCTCTTTGATTGTGTAGAGAGAGAGACACACACCATTAATTTACTGGTGTGTACGCAACTTAGAACCTGGATAAGAGAACAACCTCACAGTGTTTCCATAAGTTAACTCCGCGAGCTCTTCTTTCTTCATGTTTGACAGGTTCGCAACATAATCTAGTACCTGTTAATCACGTAATGGATCAGACAAGAAATGTGTAATTTACACCTAACCAACAGCAGAAGCAATCATAACATACCGCAAGAATGTTTGCAGGCTCATTGAGAGTTGGTTTTGGATCCGAAGAACTCTCATCTGATTTTGGTAATCCGTCAGGTGAATCTGTCTCCAATAAGAACCTATCGGAAGGAATCTACACAAGACACGCAAAAAAAAAAAAAAAAAAAAGATACGTTAATACTTAAGCTATCCGGAAGTTGTATAGTTAGAGAGGGATGATAAATAATTTGAATAAACAAACCGATTTCAAAGTCCGCTTTGCGATTTTCTCATCAATGTAAGTGAACCAGCCAGAAAAGGAGAAGTATGCACCAAGCTCTGCAAGCTTAGGGACAACTTCAGCTGTACCATTGAATGAATGAAGAATCACACCCGCAGGAAAAGGCCCTAAAGCTCTGCGGATAGATATATCGAGAAATTTAGTCATAATGTTTTCTCCTTCAACATCTTTGTAATTGCAAACTATTTATAGATTACCTCATTATGTCGAGGAGATCATCAAATGCATCGATGCAATGAACAGCTACTGGTTTGTTCAGTTCTTTGGCAAGTTCAAGCTGCGGGCGGAACACGACAAGCTGGTCTGAGTAATCAATCCCTGCTGCTAATGGGCTCTTGTCCAAACCAATCTGCCAAAAAAAAAAAAAAAATTAAAATTTAAAAGGGTTTCAATATACTCTCCAACATCAAACACAAATACACAATAGATAAAGGGACCAACTTCTCCAACAGCAGCGGTGGGAGTGGTCTCAAAGAACTTCCTCAATGTCTTAAGCCAATGAGGGCTCCTATCTGCAATAAACCTGAAAACAGAGAAAAGAGAAAGAATTAACGTTTGATCTGAAACTTTTGGCATTAAATTGAATATCATCGATCCATACCAAGGATGGAGTCCAAAGCAAGGAACAACAGGAGGATACATCTCTCCCATCTCTTTCACCAACTCCCAGTCTTTCTCAGATGTTCCATTGACTGCAAAGTTGGAAACACCGACAGCTAAAGCAGCAGATATGATCTCAGAGGTTCTGTCGATGATCCTCTTGTCTTGAAGGTGACAGTGGGCATCAAACAGCTTCATTTTTCACCGTGAGGTTCTTAAGATCTGAGAAATCTCTGTGGCTTCTTTCTTCTCTTTTGAGGTTCTTAAATGATCTGGAGAGACATATCTACATATAATAGATGGGATACGGCTGCTTATGTTTATAGCTTAATCCCAAAGACATGGTTTCATCAATGATCAACATGTACAGAGCTAGCGTTGACTTTTAAGATAGTTTGAGGTTTAAGTAACAGAGAATACAACAAAACTCTGATCTGGATTTTCATGAAAATGAAGATTGAAATGGTAAACCTTTGTGAAACAAAATACTTATCGTAAGAGTATTAATATAATTTGTGTGAAATTAAAGTAAGGAAGAAAGACAGCTAACAATCGTTATAGATAAACATAGACAACTCACAATCATTATTAAACACATATATATCATTAGGCATATGTCTTGAAACATGGGTTAAGCATTTTTGGGGGTTTTTAAATTTTAGTTTTAGTTTTGTGGTATCTTTGGGAAAAAATCATCTTGCGGTAGTTTTGAGAAGAAATAACATTTTTGTAGTATTGTTGGAAAAAAACAGTTTTTGTGGTATGTTTGGTAAATAAAATTAGCTGATGGTAATTTTGGTTTGTGGTATTTTTCAAGAATTGCATAAATCGGAAAAACAATAAAATTGAAGGTGTGATCTCAGCCGTTGGATCGAGTCCTTCGGCTTCACCGTGACTCAAAGAAGTGTCGTATCAATCGCACCGGCAAAACAAAAAGGTTTCTTCTTCGGTTGTCAATCTTCCTCTCCTCTCTGAAACTCCTCTTCCCATCTGCGAATTGTTTTGTTTACACACAAAGAGAAGAAGAGAAACGCGTAAGACAAATGGCGAACAATCACACCGATGATGACTTAGACGAGCTTCTCGATAGTAAGTTTTCACTTTTCACGATTCATCGACGAATTTGATTGGCGTTTCCTCGAATTCTATGTAGTTGTGTTCCCACCCATCTATCACGATTGCTGAAAAGTTTTTGTCTTTTTTTAGGTTTTTAATCGATTCGGTTAATAAATTTAGGGTTTCTATGTGGTTTTGTGTCTCAGGCGCATTGGATGACTTCAAAGATCTCAATCTTGCTCAAAGGTTACTCCTTTCTCCTATGTGTCTAGCTCCAAAGTCTCAAACTTTCGGTTATGAATAGCTCTGTTTATATGTTTTGATTGAGCTTAGAGACATTCTGGGTTTCTATTATGTTTGCCTGATTGGGTATGTGCTGTTGCAGAAATCAAAGGGAAGACGGAGAGGAGAAGAAGAAGAAGAAAGAAGAGCTGTCTCCGTTACCGAGCGGAGTTCAAGGACTTGGAATGGGATTACCAGATATGAGAAGCAAGAAGAAAGGAAATCAAAAAGTTTCGAAAGAGGATCATGTTGCAGAAGCTCTTGATAAGCTTAGGGAACAGACTAGAGAAACTGTCAAAGGACTAGAATCTATTTCTTCCAAGCAGCAGCAGCCAGCTTCTGATGTTGATGATGCTTTGGTTGAGGATTTTCTCAAGCAATTCGAGAATCTCTCTGAATCTCAGGTAAACATGTTACCCTGTAACCAAATGTGTAAACTTTCTTGTGATGTGTCTTCAGGTTTAGGAGTTAACATTGCTTCGAATTGCTATCTTTGGCTTTGTTGACTCTGCTCTTGTTTTATTGGTCAGGACTTGGAATCGATTGTTGAAACGATGATGCAACAGCTATTGTCGAAAGATATACTCCACGAGCCAATGAAAGAGATCGGAGCAAGATATCCGAAATGGTTGAAAGAGAATGAAGCTAGTCTAAGCAAAGAAGACTACGAACGTTACTCAAAACAGTACAAACTAATCAAAGAACTGAATGAGGTTTACGAGAAGGAGCCGGACAATTCATCTAAGATAATGGAGATCATGCAGAAGATGCAGGAATGTGGACAGCCACCAAATGATATCGTTCAAGAGATGGATCCTGGTTTTGATTTCGCAACTCTAGGCCAAATGTGAGTCCCTCTCCTCTCCTCCTTCTTTATATCTCAATTTTTTGGATTGTATCTTTCTGACCAATGTTTCGTGTTTGTATCATCCACAGATCTCCAGAGATGCTCGAGTCCTCACCAAATTGCTGTATTATGTGATGTAACACCTTTTTTACATAAAACTCTTTATGTTCCGTTCTGATAATAGGATCCTGTACGATTGCAATTTCACCCACACACAGAGAAAGAAATGGCTAGTGGATAAAATAATAAAACATTGTCCTTTTTGATGAAACTTAGCCACATAAATCTTTGTGGGAAGTTGTCACTACTCGTTTAGGTCACTTTCCTTATCAATTTATGGTTTAAACGCATAACCAGAATTTTTTTGAAGTTTAGTTCCATGTCTCTCTCACTCAAGCTCCTTTCAGACAACGATGATTCGACCAACGTTAAAAAAAAAATAAAAAAAAAAATCATAGGACCAAATCAACAACGTGCTTTATTATTTGAGTGTATATACAATGTGGTTAAAAAAGGGGTGTCTTATGTACGATTAGTCTATCCTTGAAAAGTCTTAAACCATGTCTTTGCCACCATCCTGCACCACTGGTATCTCGTTCAAGGTTCATCGCCAGCAGCCGGAGCTAGTCACTCCAGCTAAGCCAACACCACGAGAGCTCAAGCCTCTCTCCGACTTAGACGACCAACAAGGACTAAGATTTCAAATTCCGGTTATCTTTTTCTATAGACCTAACCTTACAAGTAATCATCATGATGATCCTGTCCAAGTGATCAGGAGAGCACTCGCGGAGACGCTGGTTTACTATTATCCGCTCGCTGGCAGGCTCCGCGAAATTGCGAACCGGAAACTCGCCGTGGACTGTACCGGAGAAGGTGCTCTGTTCATCGAAGCCGATGCTCAAGTGACGTTTGCTGAGTTGGAGGAAGCTGATGCTCTTCTTCCTCCTTTCCCTTTCCTCGAAGAGCTTCTCTTTGATGTGGAAGGTTCCAGTGACTTGCTTAACACTCCTCTGCTTCTCGTCCAGGTAAGTCCATGCGGCCACGTCTTCTAGTTCTATGAGTTAGTTACTTAGTTGGTTTCGTGTCGTCGCGTGCAGGTCACGCGCTTGAAAGGCGGCGGATTTATCTTCGCCCTCCGTTTTAGCCACACCATGTGCGATGGAGCCGGTCTGTCCCTCTTTCTAAAATCACTGTGCGAGTTGGCGTGTGGGCTCCACGCTCCCTCGGTTCCACCCGTGTGGGATCGACATTTGCTAACCGCGAGGCTCTCCTCGCGCGTGACGCACACACACCGCGAGTACGAAGATCAGGTGGAAACCGATGCGGTGGCCACCGGATATAGTTTGGTTAGTCGGTCTTTCTTTTTCGGTGCGAGAGAGGTCTCCGCCATACGGAAACTCCTCCCAACCGATCTCCACAATACTACGTATGAAGCCTTGACGTCATTTTTGTGGCGTTGTCGGACCGTTGCGTTGAGTCCTGAGCCAAACACCGAGATGAGGCTCACGACCATCGTCAACTCGCGTTCCAAGCTTAGCAACCCGGCGCTGTCCCCGGGTTACTACGGGAACGTGTTTGTTATTCCCGTGGCGATAGCGACCGCTAGAGATTTGACGGAGAAACCGCTTGAGTTTGCTTTGAGGCTGATACAAGAGGCCAAGTCGAGCGTGACGGAGGACTACATCCGATCGGTGACGGCCCTTATGGCGACTAGAGGCCGGCCTATGTTTGTGACGGCTGGGAACTACATAATATCGGATTTGAGACATTTTGATTTTGGTAAAGTCGATTTCGGGCCGTGGGGTAAGCCGGTTTACGGTGGAACCGCTAAGGCTGGTATCGCGGTTTTTCCGGGAGTGAGCTTCTACGTGCCGTTCAAAAATAGAAAAGGCGAGACCGGAATCGCTGTGGCAATTAGCTTGCCTGTGCCGGCGATGGAAAAGTTCGTAGAAGAGCTCGATGGAGTTTTTAATTAAAAAAGGTGAGATATTACCAGCAATGTAGTAATTAATTAATATGAACGCCATTGCATACTATAAAAATGTTACATATATTTGGTTGTTGCATACTAGACAAAGCGTTCTTTTCTTGTATGCGTTTAATGTTATTTGTTTTAAATACATTTTTTTCACGTTGTTTTGGGAAACGGACGCAAAGTTTTTTAACTTGCAAATATTATTTTCACTATGGCCTGAGACTTCGGGTTTTGGTTTGGGTTCGAGTTGGGTTTTTCGGGTTTAGAGATTAGAAACCGTTAGAGTTTTTTTAAGTTTTGGTTCGGGTTTTTTCCGGGTTTTTAAAAGTTTTTTTGGGTTTTTCGGATTTTAAATTTTTCGGGTTTGAGATATAAAAACCGTTCGAATTTTTAAAAATTTTGGTTCGAATTCAGTTCATATTTTTTCGGACGGGTTCGGGTTTCGGATAAAAATCCCTAGTACTTAGCTCACGAGGGGCTTTGTCGTTAGCTAATAAATACTTTGTCCTTCGCATTCTTATTTAGTAAAGAATTAAAAAAAAAAAAATACATATAGTTTGAAATCAGTTAATCATGTAAATATGCATATACACTAAGATGACATTTTTACTGAAGCACTATATTCTATCGTGAGTTCGTGACACTCTCAAATGAGTCTCTTCTATAATAATCCTACCAATTTCGTTTGGTTTTTGTGATCTGAATATGCTCTATCATGAAAAGTATTTGACCTTATGGGTCTTTCCTTTGTTGGCCTATCTTATCTAAACAGAAATTTAAAATGTTGTTTTCAATATGATAAATAGAAATGGAAAACAATGAAAAAGGCAACCCAAATAACTGAATGAAGACGCTTTATATAACGCCCCGACCACCCATCCCGGTGAGTCACCCACGCCCTCTCTTGGTCTGTGGGCTTCATCCCTATCCGACGGCCGGTCCGTTATTTTTGAGAGACTCTACCGACTTATTTACTATCCCTGCAATCAACACCCGACCATTTCTCGTGTTTTGGCCTCACTTACATGGTTCTGCAGATCACTTCCCAGAAGGTCACCCATCATTCCACTACTCCAGCTCAAGTACGCTTAACTCTAGAGTTACTTATGGGCCTTTGACCGAAAATGTAAGTGCACTTTGTTGACATAGGTAGCCAAATCAATTCTCTTAAATCTCTCCACAAACCGGATGTTACAATTCAGCTACATCCTTACAAAGTAACCGAAGATCTTACGCAACTCCAAGTGCAAAGAAAACAAAACCAACAACAGAACACGTTTCTTCACATTTTTGTTACTCGTCAACTTTCCATCCACTCACTCCTATTTGAGTTTATTATCTTTTTTTTTTACATATATTCGTTAGACTAAATTCATAGTTATTCAATAGTTAGCCCACAAAAGAAAAACACACCGAATCGAATCTCTCTATCCATGTCTTTCGACTCTTTCCTTACAAAATTATAGAAAAAATAAGAAAAATATTTACTCTATCCCTTCTTCAGCCTTAATTTTGAAGCAACAATGGAGATCATCACCATCGTCTTCCTCGCTATCATCTCTCTCTCCTTCTCCCTCTTCCTAAAACTCCTCTTCTTCTCCCCCTCCCACAAACTTCCACCGGGCCCACCTCGTTTCCCGGTGATCGGCAACATCATCTGGCTTAAGAAAAACAGCTTCTCCGATTTCCAAGGCGTTCTCCGTGACTTAGCCTCCCGTCACGGACCAATCATAGCACTCCACGTAGGCTCCAAACCTTCCATCTGGGTCACCGACAGATCACTCGCTCACGAAGCCCTTGTCCAAAACGGCGCCGTTTTCTCAGACCGTCCTCTCGCTCTCCCCACCACCAAAGTCATCACAAGCAACCAACACGACATCCACTCCTCCGTCTACGGTTCTCTCTGGAGAACCCTTCGCCGGAACCTCACCTCAGAAATCCTCCAACCGGCGCGTGTGAAAGCCCACGCTCCGTCGAGGAAATGGGCTCTCGAGATTCTCGTCGATCTGTTCGAATCGGAGCAGCGAGAGAAAGGGCATGTCTCCGATGCCTTGGATCATCTCCGTCACGCCATGTTCTGTTTACTGGCTCTGATGTGTTTCGGCGAAAAATTGAAAAGGGAAGAAATCAGAGAAATCGAAGAAGCTCAGTACCAAATGCTCATCAGCTACACCAAATTCAGCGTCCTCAACATCTTCCCAAGCGTCACCAAATTCCTACTCCGGCGAAAATGGAAAGAGTTTTTAGATTTGCGGAAGTCACAGGAGAACGTCATACTCCGATTCGTGAACGCCAGGAGCAGAGAAACCACCGGAGATGTTCTCTGCTACGTCGACACTCTTCTGCGTCTAGAGATTCCGACGGAAGAAGGGAAGAAGAGGAAACTGAGCGAATCGGAGATCGTGAGTCTGTGCTCGGAGTTTCTTAACGCAGCGACAGATCCGACAGCGACGGCGATGCAGTGGATCATGGCGATCATGGTGAAATACCCAGAGATTCAGAGTAAGGTATACGAGGAAATGAAGAGCGTCTTCATCGGAGAAGAAGATAGAGAAGAGATCAAAGAAGAGGATTTGGGGAAATTGAGTTATCTCAAAGCTGTGATCTTGGAGAGTTTAAGAAGACACCCTCCTGGTCATTACTTGTCTTACCACAAGGTCACAAACGACACCGTTTTGGGTGGCTTCCTCGTTCCCCGCCAAGGTAAACCAAATTTAAACTTTCACTTCTTCTTTTTGTGTGTGACTATAATACAAGCTGAGGTCCATCAATTTTTGTGTGGGGGAATAGGTACAATAAACTTCATGGTAGGAGAAATGGGTCGGGATCCGAAAGTATGGGAGGATCCACTAACGTTCAAGCCAGAAAGATTTATAGAGAAGGGAGAAGCGCAAGGGTTGGATATGACCGGAACTCGTGAGATCAAGATGATGCCGTTTGGAGCGGGACGAAGGATGTGTCCCGGTTACGGACTTTCGCTGCTTCACCTTGAATATTACGTGGCCAATTTGGTTTGGAAGTTCGAGTGGAAATGTGTGGATGGTGAACATGTCCATCTCTCTGAGAAGCAACAGTTCATCACAATGGTCATGAAGAATCCTTTCAAGGCTAATATTTACCCAAGGAGAAATTAATTAGTTTACTTGCTTTTGTGTGTTGTCATCAAAAGCCCATTGGGCTTGTTTCTTATCTGTAAATCAAGTACTTGTGTTAATAAGTTGGGCCTTTAATGGGTTTTACTTTTAACAACAATACTTTTGTCTGTAACTGTATCCTTGAATCATTATTATATTCATGGCGGAGAGGTGAAACATTTGGCAAAGATAAACCCTAAAAATTCGAACTTACCGAAGAGAGCCATGGAGGAATCGAAGCAGCAAATGTTGTTTCAAATGCAGCAGCAACAACAGCGTCAACAACAGCTCTTTCTGATGCAGCACTTGCAGAAACAGCAGCAGCAACAGGCGGCGATGTCGATGTCAAGGTTTCCGTCGAATGTCGACGCTCATTTCCGTCCGCCGGGATTAATCCAGAATCGACCCGTAAACCCGACTCTCCAGAGCTCTAACCTAAACCCAAATTATGGCCCTAACCCGACTCAACACACCAATAACTTCCAGCAACAGCAGCAGCAGATGATGATGATGATGATGATGCAGCAGAAATCGATGCGTCCGACGAACCAATTGGAGTTACAATTCGCTTACCAAGACGCTTGGCGTGTCTGCCATCCCGATTTCAAACGTCCTTTCGCTTCTCTCGAAGACGCTTGTGAAAGGTTTCGTTTTTTCTTCCTTTGTTCAGTTTCCCCAATTTCCGATTTTTTTTACGGTTTAGTGATGATATCTTGGAAGAGTTCTTTGACTGATTGATCTATCCGTGGAGTATTTAGCGTTTTCTGGATCTGACTTGTCATTTCCAATCATAAAGGCCAAAGCTTTGTTAGAGTGTTGCTTTACTTCCCCCTTTTGCTAAATCATCGTTTTGTAATGCTTATGATGTTTCTCTGTTTCTGTTACAATCTATGCAAGATTGTTGCCTTATCACGTCGCAGCAGATTACGAAGCAGAAGAAGACGACAGAATCCTCGAATCAGACACGACAGGGGAGACATTGCCCCGGTGTCAGCAATGGGACAACAACATTGCGGCCAAAGTTGCGGAATACACGGCGACGTTTGAGAAACAAGCCCAAGCTTTCAACATGATAACTCAGAAGAGAAGGGAGGGAGAGTTAAGATCCGAGGAAAGGTTGATGATTGAGCAGGCTTTGCTTCAAGACGAGAGAAAAGCATGTATTGAGGTCAGATCAGAATTGGATAGAGAGGTTAAGGCTCAGGAGGCAAGGTTAAGAATGGCTGCTTTGGCGGCTCAAGCAGGACAAGTGAAGACAGAGTCACACCAATCTCATTTGGCTTGTAACCCGTTGAGGGCTAATGCGATTGGGAACCATGGAGAACAGAGACGTAACGTGAACCCTGATGAGATGATGATGATGATGATGCATGGATGGGTGAATCACAATAACAGTAACAACAATCTCAATGGCCAGAGAGATGACAAGGAGCCATTAGAAGATTTCTTGAATGATGAAGAACATGAGAATGGAGAGACTCGTGAACGTGACAACTGGCGAGGAAATGGGGAATTTGATTTGAATACTCGGTAAAATGAAACAGAGATTCTTTTTCTTTTTGTGATGATTGTATTTGTAGTCAACAAAAAATTCTGAAAGTTAAAGAGTGGATAACATGTTCGTTCTATACTTTGGTTAACGTGAAAGAAAAGATGATGCTGATGGAAGCAAATTTTACTTTTTTATTCATCTTTAGATTAATTTTGCTAACTAACCATATCGACAAATATAATTTTGAACTGAAAAACAAAAAAATCCAAGTCAAATCAATGAGTAGTTTCGTACTTTCAGTTCTCTTACTAATTAAAGTAACAAAATAATCTAAACCACAAAACCAAAACCGGGAAATATTAGATGCTTGTTACATCAAACGCCTAAAAATGGAAAAGCATGCACCATGTGACTTCAAAAACATCAAACGAATATCATCAATCTCTTCTAGCTGCATGCGACTGGGACCATACAACAATATTCCAAAAGGATCTTTTACCGTTTTCCAAACGATTCCACTTATTCCCAAAATAAATAGAAAACCTTATTAATTATGCATGGGTGATGTGTATATATTATATATACATAAAACTGCAGGAACAAATGTGAAATGAATCAGCGAAAGTAACCTTATGTTGTGGACGTCTCGTAGGCTATGTCTTCATCTACGTGGCACACGACAGGTTTGCCCATGTGTCGGCCTCGCCAGCAAAAAATATTACTTTGTGCTATGGTTTTATGATCTCAGATTCTCAATGAAATACTGAATATATAAAACATTTTTTTATTATTTTATCATTATGGTTCCCTAAAAAAGTTTCGCATCGCCATAAAAAAGAGCGACAGTTTGTTGCAAAGAAAAGAGATATGGAGTATATGAGTTGGATCGAATTACTCTTGACTAATTATCTAATGATGTCTGAGTTTAACTAGATCTTTAAAAACTAATCTTACGATCTGAACAGACACTCTTCTTTGCTATGAAATAGTATATATTTAATACAAACAAAGCAACATAGGATTCTTACTTCAATGTATTGTCGACCTTTAAAATCTGTGACACCATCATGGTGGCTTCGATTTGAAAGCGTTCAGACTCACAGACTCACAGTGTTGCAGATCATAAGTTCATATGGTTTTACTATTTGATTTAATTTGTTTATTTGACGATTAAGATCACGAAATAAGTAGCTAGGAACTAGAACTATACATCTATAAGAAAATGGATAAACGTTGAATTTCTATATAAAAAAATCATCTCTATTAGAATTTAAATTGTTGAGTTCTACAGTACTAGTTAAAAAATGTGAATTCAATTATATATTTCTAAAATAGAATATGTACTAAAATATGCAAAATATCTTATCTCACATAAGAAAGAAAGAAAAAAACTTAATTAGGAACACCGAAGTCGTATGCAAGAATATGACAATATTTAATGCCATTTAAGAACAATTAAGTCGCAATCCTATATATATATAGGACTATGACAGTCAATGAAAGACACTTTTATACTTCACAACTTTAGAAATGCTACGATGGCACACTACAACCTAAAAGTTATAAAGTTTGATTGGTAGAAATACTAAACGAAATCTTAGAAAGCAGTCAGGTAAAAACTTAAAACAGATAATTCAGAAGCTAAAACACGTTTTGTGTTTTTTTTTGGGATAAATTGGAACATTTCACAACCTTTAAATTTGCTGGAAAATATTATTCTTAATTTGACTATTGGTTGGGTTGTACTCATATGAACTCACCAATTAAAACTATTATTCAACTGTTTATAATGGAAATGATTTTAATCATGTCCCCTTATAAACCACACAAGTATCTTATTTTCAGTGTAAGAACTAATTTCAAGTAAAATCCATTATTACAGAAAGAAATATCTTTGGAGTAAATTATTGAAGTTAGGAAAAAGAAAAGAGAGAAGGAGATGCCAAACTATAGTGGCATCCTCTGCTCTCTCCTTATCTCTTAAACACACTTTCAGTAACACTTCTCTCATTGGACCTCTCTCTCACTCTCTCGTGTTTATATATTGTTCCTCTCAGAATCTCCTTTGTTTCCACAAATTGTCTGTAACCATATCTCAAAAAAGACCCAATCCTTTTTATTTTTATTTTTTATTTTCAAATCCCCATTAAAACCTTACCTACCCATGAAGTAAAGTAAACTCCTTATATCCATAAAAACTCTATTTTTCTTTTTCTGTTTCAACTTCATCAGTCTCTCATCACAAGAAGGAAATATGAAGAGAGGACACGTAGAAACGTGGGACCCACCACCACAACCACCGTCTGGTTCTAGTTCTGGTGAAGGTCCTTCAATGGCGGATAACAAGAGTAAGATGGCGGATGATAGCAACATGGACGAGCTTCTTGCTGTTCTTGGCTACAAGGTACGATCTTCAGAAATGGCTGAAGTGGCACAGAAGCTTGAACAGCTCGAGATGGTCTTGTCTAATGACGACGTTGGTTCTACTGTCTTAAGCGACACTGTTCATTATAACCCTTCTGATCTCTCTAGCTGGGTCGAGAGCATGCTTTCCGAGCTCAACAACCCGGCTTCTACGGATCTTGACCAGACCCGAATTTGCGAAGACAGGTCGGAATACGATCTGAGAACGATTGCGGGTCTTTCTGCGTTTCCGGCGGAAGAAGAGGTCGTTGACGAGGAAGCCAGTAGCAAAAGGATCCGACTTGGATCAGTCGGATCCTGGAGCGATTCGGCGGGTGAGTTAACTCGGTCTATGGTGCTCGTTGACTCGCAGGAGACTGGAGTTAGACTAGTTCACGCGCTAGTCGCGTGCGCTGAAGCGATTCAGCAGGAGGATCTTAACTTAGCCGACGCGCTCGTCAAGCGAGTGGGAACACTCGCGGCTTCTCAAGCTGGAGCTATGGGGAAAGTCGCTACGTACTTCGCACAGGCCTTGACTCGCCGGATTTATCGTGCTTACGTGACGACGGAGACGGACGTCTCAGGTTGTTCCGCTGTGGGCCCATCGTTCGAAGAGGTTTTGCAGATGCACTTTTACGAATCTTGCCCTTACCTGAAATTCGCTCATTTCACGGCGAATCAAGCGATTCTGGAAGCTGTTACGACGGCGCGTAGAGTTCACGTCATCGATCTTGGGCTTAATCAAGGGATGCAGTGGCCGGCTTTGATGCAAGCCTTAGCGGTAAGACCCGGTGGACCTCCGTCGTTTCGTCTCACCGGAATCGGACCTCCGCAGACGGAGAATTCGGATTCGCTTCAGCAATTAGGTTGGAAATTAGCTCAATTCGCTCAGGCTGTTGGCGTCGAGTTCGAATTCAAGGGACTAGCCGCAGAGAGTTTATCGGATCTAGAACCCGAAATGTTTGAGAGCCGACCCGAATCAGAAACCTTAGTGGTCAACTCGGTATTTGAGCTCCACCGGCTTTTAGCCCGATCCGGTTCGATCGAGAAGCTTCTCGCAACCGTCAAGGCTGTGAAGCCGAGCATCGTGACGATGGTGGAGCAAGAAGCGAACCACAACGGAATCGTCTTCCTGGATAGGTTCAACGAAGCGCTTCACTACTACTCGAGCTTGTTCGACTCGCTCGAAGATAGTTACAGCCTACCGAGTCAAGACCGAGTTATGTCAGAGGTGTACCTAGGGAGACAGATACTCAACGTGGTGGCGGCGGAAGGATCCGATCGGGTGGAGCGACACGAGACGCTGTCACAGTGGAGAAACCGAATGGGATCCGCAGGGTTTGCCCCGGTTCCTCTCGGATCCAGCGCGTTTAAACAGGCGAGCATGCTGTTATCGGTCTTCTCCGGCGGAGATGGATACAGAGTTGAAGAAAATGACGGTTGCCTTATGCTTGGGTGGCAGACGCGACCATTAATCACCACCTCTGCGTGGAAACTCGCCGGAGCCGCTGAGTCACGGCGGTAGAGATGACTCGCTAAAAACCGGGAAAAATAAGGAAGAAATGTTTTTTAAAAAATTAGGAAAAGGGACCGTAACTTTAGTTATGTTTTACTGTTTAACCCCACGTTTTTGTGTTTTAACTGTTTTGCCTAAATGTTCACATCTTTATCTTTTTGGTCCTTGTGCGGGGTGGTATTGTTAAAACTTGAAAGTGGAGAGAAGAGAACGGAGTAAATCTTGTATCCGTTGCTCGAGCTAGCTGTTCTTTTTTTTCAATAAATGGAAGGATAACCGATTCTGTATGTTTTTATTTCACCCAATATATAAATAAATGTTTCTTTGTAAATACCATTTTTCAACTTTGGACCGTTTCATTGATAACATGGGAGGTGAACGTGAGCTTTTCTGAAAAGGCGGATCCAAAACGTACTTTCAGTTTCGAGGACTGATGTCAGCCTTTATTAAAAGATTTTATCGAAAGTATTTTTGGTACATTTTTGTTTTCAAACATTAAAAAAACAAACAGATTGTTCTCTTTCTCTCTCTTTAGGACGTGTTCGATGAGGTAATGTAGATGTGAAACTGATCTTGACGTACGTATTCAAGTTTTAAAACAAAAGAAATAAAAATTAGTGAGGCAAAAATGATTCTACTTTCATGAGATCATAAGCCTCAAATTCAATAGTCATCTACAAAGGAGTTGGTGCATCTAAATTTCTGGACGACTAAATGTTCTAAACCGTGATACATAATGATCTTGAAGGAAAAAGCTATCTAAAGAAAATAAACAATAGATAGTTTAGATAACTAGATAAGGGACATTTTCGATGGGATTTTGACCGGATAGGTCCGGTTTATATAAACTAGAATGAACACTATCTAAATGCCAGAACAACATCACTGAAAGTTTTTTATGAAGTAAAATGGTTTCTATAGAATGTACACGCAAAAGACTTCTTAACTTACAAAAAGCTTTTTTTTTTTTTTTAATAAATTTATTATTATGAACACTTATGAGTAAAAAGAAACCAGTCACCAAGAACCAAAACGCCGGTACTGGACTGGCATATATATCCTTCAATCTTCATCACCCGGAATCAAACCGCGGTTTTAAGGACGGACAAGAGTCGAAGCACGTTCTTGTAGATGTCTCAAGCTTTTCTCCATGCTAACTTGCACCATTTCAGCTAGCATCTTCTTGGCCTTACCGGATTGATCATCTCCGTCTATATGAGAGATTAAGCTCGACACTATGTTTTCTATCGTATCGGGCTGCACCTCTGATCTCGGACTGTCCGAGTCCCTAAGTAAACAGAGAAGCCTTTGAGCTTTAGTCCGAGATTTCGTTGTCCCTTGAACTGTGAGCTCAAGCAGTCCCGGTATTACACCTTCGCTAAGAATTGGCTCTCTGTATTTACTCCTATCACTTTGGCACAACGTTAAAAGCACGCCAACCGCGTGTTCCCGAGCTTGTAACGACCCGTTTTCAAGAACTTCCACCACCGCGAGAACTCCTCCTTCATCTGAAATTAACCCGGTTCTCGCCTCGTCACCAGAAACCATCAAGGATTCTATCAGAGAGCAGCATTTCTCAGATGTTTTCGATGACTTTTTACATGATTTGAGAAGACTAAGTATCGGTAAGAGTGGTTTGGTCGCTAGGATCATGCTTAGGTTAGTGGAGAGTGTAGAGAGGTTGGAAAGGGCCATAACTGCATCAGCTTTAGCTTGTGGGCTGCCATGTTTAACGACTTTGGCTAATAGAGGAATCACTCCATTAGCTCCAATGATGGGTTTGTTGTTAGCGGACGCGGAGAGAGTGAGCAACGATGCAGAGGCATATTCTTGAAGTGTTGAGCTATTTGATTGCAAGAAGTTGATGATTGGCTCTAAAGCACCGGCTTCAATTATGCTCACCTTATTCCTTAAATATTGAAAAATCAACTCAGAATAGTCTTGGACAATAATTGACACACATGTTTCTTAGCAAATAGGCAAAACTCAATCTTTCTTTCTTCAAGACTTTAGTGCATTCAATTTCTCAGTCATATGAATTGTATTGTAATCAAAGGGAAAAAAAGAGTTGTAGCCATCTACCTAACCTCTAAGGAAAACCAAGCCTAAGGCTATGGATTGAATTAATAATTAATAATATTAAATGTTTATGGAGACGAAAATTAAAGTAGGAAAAGATAATTAATGAAAACAAGATAGGAGAGGAAAAGTAAAAATAAAGAAAGGCTTGGGGTTTAGTTTCCCTACTTTGCTTGCTTCTTCTCTTTTCTCCACTAGATGGATCCCATTAATAAAAGAAACTGATGATATCAGAGTTTAGACCAAAGAAGAAATTGACTACAAAAGTCGTTTGCGTATAAACTAAGGAAGATTCAGCAGCAAGGAAAATTCACAAAATACTTAAGTCTGGTAAAGCAGGGCCCTACAGATGTACAAAAAAGAGCTAATAAAAGTTAGGCAAAAACTTATTCATACCTGCCACAAAGCAAGAGTTAGTTAGCTTCAGGTGGTTTCCATCCATCTAAACTACTACTTGACTTAAACCATACTCTGTTTCTTTGCTATGGTTTGGCATCAACTCAAAAGCTAGCCAAGCTAAAGCATAATTGGATCAAGGTTTTTGAGATTGGCTTTGCTATTTTCTGATGGAATCAAAAGGAGAAGGAATTTGCGGCTGAGCTAACCAGCCATGATTCTCTCTGAATTACAGGGAGAGAAAGAAAGATTCTTGTTTTAGTCTTATCTTGCAACTTGATTCTTTGCTTGCTTATGGAATGTCAAGACTTGGGAAAAGGAAAGGAAAAGCTAAAAGCTAAGATGACGCTAACTTTTGTGTAGATCAATCAAAATTTCACCTACAACTAGAAACCAATCAAAACAAAATACTGTATATAACAAGAAAAGGAGAAGGTTAGTCAGAATTCTCCAGAAACCGAATAAGCCAAAGAATGATTTTAAAGTAAGAAAGGAATAAAGAAGAGTATCCTGTAGAACCGCGAAGACGAAATATCCTGTCCCCAAAAATTGATGAACCCTAGGAAAATTTAAATTCCCAGTAACAAAAATCCTTCAAAAGGAAGCAAAAAAGCTTTAGGAGACATAGAGTACACTCCAAGCAAACAAAAAGCAATTGCCAACAAAGATAAGAGGCAGAAAAGTTGATGGATCCACCCAATCTGATGAAAGAAAGTGGTTAAAGTAGAAAACGGGTTCGCTACCATCGAGATTATCCACCGGATGCAACTATCCAATCATGAACTTACATGAGAAAGACCAAAAAGGCACGAAGTGACACCTATTGATTTAATGTTGACTTTGATTTTCCCACCGGAAAAATGAAAAGTCGGAAGAACAATTGAAGAGTAAATTGTGATTAACATCTTCAAATTCCCTACCTATCTTCTATGTTCTATGAATTTTGATAACCTAGTGGTAGAGATTACGTAATCTAATATTGAATTTGATTAATAGAGTGGTGATTTTCCAACCAATTCGGCAATTCCAACCCGAGAAAATCACTAAATCAGATTCAGCATATGAAAACAGAAGAAATCGAATTGGGGAGAAGAAGAACTTACTTCTCGTCTTTGACGGCGAGGTTAAGGAGAGCAAGTAGAGCTGCCTCGTGGTGCGATTCAGGCGAGTCGAATCGGAGCATCGAAACGAGCGGTTCAACGGCCTGGGAAAAGTGTCGGCGGCATCTATGCGACGTCTTAGTGAGCCGACGGATCTCTCTGGCGGCAAACAACCTCGAGTCAGGATCCTCAGATCGGATTAAACTGAGAACTCGCTGAATTGAGGCAGAAGAAGACGAAGAAACAGAAACCGACACCGACGCCGAAACCGCCGTCTGGAGCAATTCGTGATCTACATCTCCGCCACGCGGCGAGTCGCAATCATGGCTCGTGTCGATTGATGATATGGATGAAGAGGAAGAAGAAGCAACGGTGGAAGCGAGGCTGTTGGTTTCTCCGGTGACGTCCATTTCAGAGAGAAAGAAGAAAGATCTGTTTGAGATAGATAGAGAGAGACGTAGGAGTAAGGCGTTGGCCAACGGTTACATAGTACGTGTATATATATATACAAGTACACACGAATGGCAATATGTATGTACAATATCTTCTCTAGTCAAATATTTTATTTTGGAAATTTCATTTGCTGCTGAATACTTTGATTTATAAAGCCAATTTAAAAAAAACAATAAAATCTAAATTATAGGAGAAAAAGATTTGAAAGACTTTAAGGGATGGGCTTCATCAATTTCCCTAGTACATGTTTTTAATTGTAAAAAATAAAAAGATATTTTTGAACAGTGATGTTAGATGGGCCAAAGCTATTTGTGAGATTTTATTCTATCAATATTTTGATAAAGTATAATATGTTTGGTCCTCAATATCAAGATCAATTACCAACCATTCTTTGTTATATTGTCTTTATCTTATGCATAGCTAGATTTAGTAACAACAAAATGGTACATATTTTGCTGACTATATTAAATATGGAGCGCCAATGGTAAACTTACAAATGAAAATTTTCTTTTTCTTTTTGGTCAAAACAAATGATAATTAAACATTTCTTTTCATATTTAGAATTCTTTCCAATAATGCTAGATTCTGCTAATAAAAAACTCTACAGGGATCATAAAACTTAGCACATTTCATTATAGTCACCTATACAATTAATCTATAATTTGAGTTATAGTATTTTATTTTATTTTTTACAATATAATCTAACTACTTTTTATAATTTATGTGGAATTCTTTTTCTATTTGCGATGAATAGGTTTGTCTTGAACCAAAGCATTTCAGTGATGCTAATGGTACAGTACAAATCAAATCAACGAAAACAGTGGAAACAAAAGGTAAGAACGGAGAATTCAGTAGTTTGTCATTACAATCTGCTTTCAAGAACAATCCAAGAATTCCCCCATTACATGAAATCAAAACAAAGAAACAAAAACATACTTCATCAAATGATTGTCATTACAAAAACAAATAAAACACTGATTAAATATAAAATCCTTTTCGTATGAATATAGGTCTGAAAATTTTGCTTAGAAAATCTTGGCAACATCTTTCATAAGACCGCTGTTGGCGCTTGCAAAGTCTGAAAATTCTTGGTACGATATGTATCCATCCCCATCGGTGTCAATCTCGGCCATCATTCGCTTAATGTCCTCGTGCGTGACCGAGCCAAGGTTCTTAAGAGCATCTCCAAGCTCGGCGGCAGAGATTTTCCCATCTCCGTTGGCATCAAATTTCTTGAAAATACGGTCGTGCTCAGCTTTGTCTGCCATTGTTTATAGTTTTGTTCTTTTCTTTTGGTCAGATGGATTAGATTTGAATGTGTTATAAAGATATTCGAATGTGAAGAAGTTGAGGCTATGCTTCAAATTAGGCGATTTAAGGAGAAATCACCATAATTAGAATGTGACTTGGTCGTTCGTTAACTGTCTTTGTTTCCCTTTTTTTTGGTGGTTGAAAGAAGAAAAGTGAATCCATTTGTCAAAAGCTATTACTTGCCATTGTCAACATGTATTTTGACATTACAAAAATTACCGAACTCTATACTTAAAATAGTTCTTTATTCATAACATGCATATAATGATTTGTTTGTCTTAATGAAAAACAATTGTAATGATATTTTTTTCAGAATGATACTGTTAGATTCAGAGCTAAGTATCCTCCACACTGTGATGCAAAACACAAATCCATAAATCAAAGTAGCACTTTTCAAGCCAAATCTACTTGAAATCAAGAATTTGTCTTAGACCTTTTCAGTTGTGTCAAACAACAATGTATGAATGGAAAACAAATACTAAAGTTTACTCGGCCAAAATGGTTGGACTGTGACAAAAAAATCAACGGCTGAATCCAACGGTTTTTTTCTAGCTTTATATCGATCTTCAAGGATGAAGTTAAACTCATAACTTTGAAGCAAAAGCAAGTCTTTTGAGAGATGTACTACCTTCAAGGAGCTCTGTCAAAAGGCTTAGTGTCATTGTAACAAGTATCCCACACTGCTTCCATTGCGTCTTTCGCTGCTACTTCCGAGCAATACGGGTTGCCACGAAGCGATTTCAACACTCTTCTTTTTATACATTCCTTTTGAAAACAAAAGAGAATCAAGTTAATATCACAAGAACTATTTATGGTGGCACAAGTGTTTAGATATGAACTTAACTAATGCAATTAGTGTGACTTACTTGTTCATGCCCTCTTAATTTGATGAAACCCCTCAAAAGCTCTCTCTTGAAATGGCAATCTCCGCTTAGATGACCTGCACGTATCTGTTCAAACAATACAAACACAAAAACACATCACAAAGTCAATCAAGAACTTGGACAAAGCAGAAGCTGTATCCAACATTGTAATCACCTCGCTGCAAGCATGATGAGCACAGTTAGTCCAATCCAAATTCTTGGCGCGGCACTCATCATAAGCATGGATTAACTCATGTATAACTACTTGATTCACTTCATCTTGAATGGTGAGATAGTTACTGCAGACAGTGATCTTGAAACATGGAAAACAAAAAGGAACTGAGCATCAACATACACAAAACCAAAAGCGCTTTTAGAGCATACATGGAAGCAATTTTTACCCCTTTTCCTCTAGTGAAGCCTCCAGCTACAGGTCCTGTGCAAACGACTGCCTTTGCGAAATTATCACCAACTCTACACCCAGATTTCTCCATTTGCTCCATCAGAAACTTCACAAGTGGGTCTAATCAAACAACAAAGGAAACAAAACTAGTCTCAAAACACACAAATTAGACCAATCAAAGAAAGTGATTTAGCCCAATTATTCAGGGAGATATAAATCAATCTGTGACTTTCTTCTTGCTCTGGTATGATTCCAAAAACCCTAAACCCTAGATTGCTCCAAAAATTCCAAACATTTCTCATGAAACAGAGGAGCTAATCAAACATCCAATGAATTTGGATTCGGAAACTGAAACAAAACGAACACGAAGATTGAAAAGGAGATGCTTAGTGTGTGTATATACTTCGGAAGCTTCTCCGAATCATGTCCTGGCATTCTTCGATTGATCTACCGCGTCCTTTACCAAGGTTTAAACCGGACCCAGAATTCGGAGCAGCTGCATCTTCCATTCGATCTCTGCTTCGCTCTTAATCGGTAGATTCTCTCTTTCGAAGCCGGAGACTCCTCGGGTGTGGCTTAAGATCGATGGTCGACAGAGAGGAAAATGAGAGCGAGGGTAAATGTGTAAATTACACAAGTATCCTCGTGATCACGACAGTGATAACTTTTTAGCTTGGATTAAAAATAATATTTTAAGTTATAAAAACCAGATATACAGTACTTAACAGTATTAACCTCTACATTTTAATTTCTTTTTATTAGAGGGTCAATTATGTAAAAAAAAAAGCGGTTAACTGTCGAGAGTTCATTATTCGATCCGGTTTTCAACTGATTTGCAAAACCATCAATTCATACCGGATTTAAAACCTATATTGACCTACACCTAGTTCAGTGTTGAGTAGATCATATCATACCATCACATCATCTCTTTATCATTGTATTTTACTCAATCCGGTTTTAATTTGGTTTTACTTTTTTTGGGTGTATTTGTCATACCATTTTTTTTTTTCGTTTATTAGACTGAATCCAATTAAAATGATTTAAGTTATTGGAAAATATTATAGTTTCTTTTATCCCCAAATTTTTAATTGATAATGGGCTATGCATTTTTTTTTACAAAAAGATAAGTATGACATGTCTGCGTTTTCCCTATTTGTTTAGAAATTTTTGAAAGATTTGTTGCTTCTCAGATGCTTCCTTTTGTATTTTTGAAATTGGAAGTAGAGATCTTCATATTTGATCTATTTCATGTATCTTTTATTTATTTTAATTTTGGTGAGATTTGATATTTGACAAGCTAAATTATAAGCTTAACATGTGTCAAAGTGAACCCATCTAATTTTGAATAAAAACTCCTTAAAACAATTACATTTTTTTTTCTTGTCATGAAAACATAATTTTTGTCGTTATCTTTAAAAGTGTAGACGTTAATACTGTTCCAGGTGGCCCAATTAGTTAAATTTTACTGATTGTAAGATACAATGAACAATTAATAATATGCAAATCCAGTCTCTAGGATAAAGTCTAATCTTTTTCCAAATCACTTTTAAAAAGAAAATCCTTTGATATTTAAGTAATCACTGATTGGACTATAAATACATCAGCTTTTAATAGTTTTGGTTTAGGGTTTTGAAACCGTATATATATAAGAACAAAGCGTGTCATAATTCACACAAGTTCTCATAAATAAAAGAAAGAAAAAAAATCAAACAAAAACATATAATTAACTAAGAAGATGTCTGCAAAACAAATCTTCGAAAAGTTCGACAAGAACGGAGACGGAAAACTCTCACTGGACGAATTTCATGAAGTAGCTCTTGCATTTTATAGCAACCTTTCTCAAGAGGAGATCGTAAATATGTTCAACGAGATGGACACGAACGGTGACGGCGAGCTCGACGTCGACGAGTTCACTTCGTGCGTTGAGAGGATGTTGAAAGAAGTGTTTGATTTTTGTGACGCTGACGGTGACGGAAAGATACCAGCCGATGAGATGTATGTGGCCATGACTCGGCTCGGGAAGGAGTGCACCGAGGAGAGTTGTGCCGATAAGGTTGAAGCCGCTGATGCAGATGGTGATGGTTTTTTGAGCTTTGAAGAGTTTATGGCTATGGTAATTGGTGACCTCTAAGAAAGAGTAAACTGTTTGTTCAATAAGTGTGTTTACTTTGATTTTACCAAAAAAAAAAAAAGGTGTGTTTACTTTGTATAATCATCATTAATAAGGATGTATATATTCATTGGTACCCTTTATTATATATATAAAAATTAATCTGTATGTTGTTGAATACTACTGGAAAAAGGCCAAATGTTATGGTATTTTTACTAAAACGATGATTTTTAAATGCCAATTTAACCAAACTATGCAGGAATTCAAGATGTTCAAAAGATCATAATCTAAAACGGTGATCTAAGAGACGATTTATATGGTTTATAATTAAAATACCCGACTAGATTCTGAAGGCCCACGACTGGCCCATATTCATTTAGGGTTTCTGTCACTTCCTTCAACAAAGATATTACTTTTCTCTGAAGAAATGAAAGGAAAAAGAAAATCTGCGTTTTTTTATTGAAACAACGATGAAGACGTCGATGTCGAAGCTTCCGAAGGATTTAGCAGAAGAGATTCTCTCTAGGGTTCCTTTGAAATCCATAAGATCTGTGCGATTAACATGCAGAATGTGGATATGGGACCTGACTATGTCATGATGGTTCCACATATACAAGGGAATTTCTTCATTGACGAGGAGAAGAAAGTCGCCATGGGGTTTGATGATAAGACCATCCCGTAAAATTTGTCATCATTGGAGAGGCTAAATACGTTAGAGAATTGGATCTCCTCGGAGAACCTGTAGACCCAAAGCGGACGCCACATTTGTGCTCTTATGTTCCGAGTTTACTGCAAATCAGGGAACGTGCAGGAGGAGAAGAGAAGAGACAAGAAAGCAACTTAGAGAAGCGTCGATATGATGACAACAGGTGCCGCATTTGAAGAGCTAGCACGCAGGAGAAGGCAAAACAGGAGTATTAATTATATTCAGATCAATGATAGGTAACAAAGCCTTTTTTTTTTTCATTTTCTCATTCTCCTCTTCGAACAAGATTATAATCTATTTTATGTTACTTTATTTAATTGCTGGAAAATCAAATTAAGATGAAAGGCATATATATAACTGAGGTGTTACTGACCAAGAACGATCTTTGAGCTATGATGTTTTGTACTTACATGCAAAGATTAAATTGCTTGGCGCTCCATAAGTGTGTTTTTTGCTTATAGTTTATATTGGTTTTCAATGGAAGTAAAATAATTAATTATATTATGATGTTATTATAAATTGAGCTAGATTCTAATAAGCAATTACTTTGTCATATATATCAAAGAAAACTTTTTTTGTGCAAGTGCAACTAATACACACAAGAATACAATTTTTATTTTTATTTTTAACGGAGATTCTACTAAGCTGACTTTGTCACGAGACAAGACATGTTCATTAGTCATTACAAAAACATAAAATGGTGATATAGAAAACCTACAATCGGATAATGAGAGACGGTTTACATGGTTTATACTTTATGCTTTCATAATTAAACGCCCGACTACATTCTGAAGGCGCACGACTGGCCCACATTAATTTAGGGTTTCTGTGTCTTTCTTCAATAATACATACTAACTTTTATCTGAAGAAATCAGATTGCAGCAATGACGACGACGATGTTGAATCTTCCCAAAGGAATGGAAGAGGAGATTCTCTCTAGGGTTCCTTTGAAATCTATTAGATCTGTGCGATTAACTTGCAGAAGTGGAACGATTTATGCAAAAGTGAGAGCTTAATAAGGAAGTTGCACCTTGGTAGATTATCAGACGCAGCAAAGGAAGGGGAGACTCAGATGGTCGTAATGATGAATAACAATCTTCATTTGATGAGCTTCTTCGCTGACAAAGAAAATCCATCTACAAAGCATACATGCAAACTTAGTCACGTAAACAGCAAGATATCTCAAGTCTTTCACTGCGAGGGTTTGTTACTTTGCATCTCGGAAGGTCTCAGACTAGGTTTCTAGTTTCGAATCCGTATTTAGGGCAGACAAGGTGTCAAACCAAGATTTTCTGATCGCCCGTTCACTTACGCTCTCGGATACGAGGAGAACAATCGTAGCGTCAAACTCTTGAGGTTTTTAGATTATTACGACAATGATTCCGGAGAACAATTTTTTTTGGTATGAAATATACGATTTTGACTCTGATTTGTGGAGGACTCTTGAGGTCACTCCAACATGGCGTATAGCGTCTTGGGACCTTGGCGTTTCTCTCAAAGGAAACACTTATTGGTGTGCCACAGAAAGCAACTCAGACATGGAAGTCTTTGCTGATGGCATAATATGTTTGATTTCACAAGCGAGAGATTTGGCCCTCTCTTGCCTCTGCCGTTTAGTGCTTGGGAGTCTGATGACTATGTGACTCTATCTTGTGTTAGAGAAGAGAAGCTTGCGGTTTTACTTCAGCACAACGAAAACAATCCATATGAGCTTGACATATGGATTACGACTAAGATTGATCCCGAAAATGTTTCATGGAGCAAGTTCTTGAGAGTGGATTTGGGACCTGACAATGACATGATGACTCCACATAAACCATACGTGACGGTTCTATCTATAGTAGGAAATTTTTTCATTGACGAGGAGAAGAAAGTCGCCATGGGTTTTAATGCAGAAAGTCCAACAAAATTGGAGAAGCGTCGATATGGTGAAAACATGTCGAGACTTGTCGCATATGAACGTAGGTGGAGTCAAAACGTACGAGCTAGATGATGATTATTGATTAGACTCGATCTATTTTAGTTTAAAAAGCCTACAGTACGTTTTTTCATTTACTCATTCTTCTCTTCGAACAAGATTACTCTATTTTATGTTAATTTATATGGTTTTTTGTACTTATATGCAATGATTAATGATTAAATTGCTTGGTGCTCCATATAAGTGTGTTTTTGCTTATAGTTTAGGGGATTGGTTTTCAATGGAAGTAAAATTCATAATTATATTATGATGTTATTTTAAACGGAGATCACGAGACAAGACATGTTCATCAGCCATAACAACAAACATATAGAAAACATATATATAATTGGATAAGGACTCGTAAACGCATTACTTCTTACGATGACAAAGTTGAGAGAACTCTAAAAAAAGATTAGAGAAGTATTTTTACTTTTAAGACTTTCAGTATATCTCTACGTCAAACCGAAATCTCAGAATTGAACCCCAACTTCCAAATTGTGGCTTGGCGTTTCTGTAAGTGAACGTGTTAACACTGGCGTACAGATTTTAATGACCTTGGCGTTTCTGTAAAAGGTAACACTTACTGGTGTGCCGTAGAAAGGAACTTAGACGATGATGAAGTCTTTGGTGATCACATAGTCTGTTTTAATTTTACAAGTGAGAGATTTGGGCCTCTCTTGCCTCTGCCGTTTAGTGTTGGGCATGATGACTATGCGACTTTATCTAGTGTTAGAGAAGAGAAGCTTGCGGTTTTACTTAAGCACAACGAAGCAAATCCATATGAGCTTGACATATGGATTACCACTAAGATTGACGTCGAAGAGGTGTCTTGGAGCAAGTTCTTGAGAATGGATACGATACCTGACAATGACATGATGGTTCATCATATACAAGAGGTTCTTCCATTTATCCAAGGAAATTTCTTCATTGACGAGGAGAAGAAAGTCGCCATGGGGTTTAATTATGACCATCCCGTAAAATTTGTTAGAGAATTGGATCTCCTCGGAGAACCTGTATGCTTCAAGTGCAAGACACATCTGTTCGCTTATGTTCCGAGTTTACTGCAAATTAAGGGACCTGCGGAAGGAGAAAGGAAACAAGAAAGCAAGTTAGAGAAAGTTCGATATGATGAAAAAATGTCGAGACTTGTGGCATATGAACAGAGGTGGAGAGGCAAAACGAGCAAACCAGATTATTAGAGCATCTCGAGAACCCCATGTAGTCTCTCATCATTAGCATTATAATAAACCAAATGTTCAAAAATATTAATATTTAATCAGTTGTTAAGAATTGGATAAAAATATTAAATATTTGTTTTTTTTTTTTCATTTGAAAATTCTATATTAAATTAGAGATTATAAAACTTTTCATAATTATATTCATAGCAAATTGTATCTTAAATATATTAATAATAACTTTTTTGACTATTCTATATCGGTCTTCATTAAATCGTAATAATAATCTGGAGGACTCGCGTTTGCGTTAAGTTTTCATCAAGAAAAAAAAATAGTACAGTGTAGGATACATTTTTTTTTATCTTTTCAGTTTAATTTAGTTTATGTTATTTCTGTTGGATTCATTATATTTCTGTTATGAGGGAGTAGATCTGATACATTTTCTCAGTTAATAGTAGTATAGATTTTCGACCATTCCATATCGAATTTATATATTATGCTTTAAAAACAGAAAAACCCAAAAAAGAAATGTATTTACGTCCACTAATATGCTTTCATTTATCACAAGTATTTTCAATGACAAAAATTTAACGAATGTGAATTATGTGGGATTGAGAGATAATTAAATTACATTTTTCGAATAATTGTTTTTCTTTTAATGAAAGTTAATCAGTTAAATTTGTGAACGGTGAAAAAATAAAACACCTAAAAACAACAACTTCAAATCCTATAAAGTTCTCGTAAGACCACTATGTTTCACATTTCACACGTACATAACATTCAGAAAACAACAAAAAGGGAAAAAAAAGGGTACATATTAATATGAATACGAAGCTGTGTGTAAAGCGATATATTCCAGATTCCTTCCTTTGGATAAAATCGAGCGAGTCTCCTCCTCCTGGTATTTTTTTATCGTCTAAAACTTGGCCTTCCTTGCTTTGCCACTCACATAGATCTGTGAGAAACCTAGATACGGTGTCACCTAGATATGGTGTCATATGTGACACCCTTTAAATTTTATAAAATACTTCAAATACACACTCTTCTGGAATAATTAGGACCACTATTGTTGCTGTCAAGGAAATTCAGGTCAGTTTAAGGGACAAATTGTTCGCTATGGATCGGACAAAAATAACAAATAGAACTGCTCATCTCAACAGCAACCATCATCATTCTCAAAATGTTGACGAATCCTTGATTCAAGTTTTTTCAACGGTAATTGGGTATTGGTCTCAAATTAGTGCTTCACATGTGTTTCTTACTATGTTTATGTATCTTCTTCTTTGTTATTGCTTTTGGTAAGTAATTTCTGTGTTATTTCAAATTAGAGTCTTCTTCTCTCTCTAGCAGTAATTTCACAATTTAAAAGCCCGACTAGATTCTGAAGGCCCACTAGTGGTCCACATTCATTTAGGGTTTCTGTGTGCTCCTTCAATAGTATAGTGTATTACTTTTATCCGAAGAAAGCAGAGGAAAAAGAAAAACGTGGTTTTTGATTGAAGCAATGACTACGACGATGTCGAATCTTCCAAAGGAATTATCAGAGGAGATTCTCTCTAGGGTTCCCTTAAGATCTGTGAGATTAACATGCAGAAAGTGGAACGATTTATGCCAAAGTGAGAGCTTTAGGAAGTTGCACCTTGGTAAATTATCGGCCGCAATGAAGGAAGGTGAGACTCAAATGGTCGCGATGATCGGTAACAATTCTTATCTAAGGAGCATCGTCGTCGACAAAGAAGATACATCTATAGAGCATAATGGCAAACTTAGCTTGCTAGACGAACAGGATGAGATATCTGAGATCTTTCACTGCGAGGGTTTATTGCTATGCACCGTGAAATATGATTCTAGGTTTCTAGCTTGGAATCCGTATTTGGGGCAAACAAGGTGGATCGAACCAATATTTTCTCATCACTCGTTCAGGTACGCTCTCGGATACGAGGATAAGAAGAAGGGCAAGTCTTGTCGTAGCCTCAAACTCTTGTACTACTACTGGGATCCCAACAACCGATTTTTTGGTTATGAAATGTACGATTTCGACTCTGATATGTGGAGGACTCTTGACGTCACTCCACTGGAGATTTATAGCTCCCCTGGCGTTGCTCTCAAAGGAAACACTTACTGGTGTGCCAGAGAAAGAAACTCAGACAGAGAAGAAGTCCTTGTGGATCGCATAATATGTTTTGATTTCACAAGCGAGAGATTTGGGCCTCTCTTGCCTCTGCCGTTTATTGCTGAGGGCGATGACTTTGTGACTCTATCTAGTGTTAGAGAAGAGAAGCTCGCGGTTTTACTTACTCGGGACGACGGAGATCCATATGAGTTTGACATATGGATTACGAATAAGATTGAGGCCCAAGAGGTGTCTTGGAGCAAGTTCTTGAAAATGGATATGGGAATTATGGTTCCACATGTACAAGACATGATGCTTCCACATATACAAGAGGAAGACATGGTGCTTCTACATATACAAGACATGATGGTTCCACATATGCAAGATGAAGATGTGATGGTTCCACATATAGAAGATGAAGACCTGATGGCTCCACATATAGCAGGAAGTTTCTTCATTGACGAGGAGAGGAAAGTAGTCATGGGTTATGACGAATATAGCAAGAAATTTGTCATCATTGGAGAGTCTGGATACGTTAATAAATTGGATATTCTCGGAGAACCTGCAGATCCATACTTGACGCCACATCTGTGCGCTTATGTTCCGAATTTTCTGCAAATCAAGAGAAAGGAAGCAGCAGAGCAACTTGGAGACTTGCCGCTTTTGAAAAGCCACTATGCAGGAGGACGCAAAAGGAGTAAACGAATGAGAGATACATGGATCCATCAATAAGATGAAACAAATCCATTTAGAGTAACTCATGAGTTTTCTTTTTATAAAAAAATATTTATTTATTTCCCCTGAAATCAAAACAGATATATTTCTCTTCGAATAAGATTATTAACATATATATTTAGAACCCCGTTCAATGTATGTATTCAAATAAAAATAAAAACACCTAAGAACGAAATGTGTCTGTCACATTTCACATAATTTTCAGGGGAGAAAAAAAACAGTAATAATATGAATACGAAGGCGCTGTCTATAAGCGATATATTCGACAAGTTCGACAAGAACAAAGACGGAAAGATCTCATGCCAAGAGTTTCGTGACGCGATTTGTGCTCTCTGTCCGACCATTCCCTCGGACAAACTTGTCGAGATGTTCATACAGCTTGACACTAACGGTGATGGTCAGGTCGATGCGGATGAGTTCGCTTCGTGCATGGGCCAAACCGCTCGATCTAGTGGTGGTGACGTGGAAAAGGAGTTGAAAGATGCATTTAAATTATATGACATTGATTGTGATGGGAAAATATCGGCGAATGAGTTATATGTGGTGATGACTCGGCTCGGGGAGAAGTGTACGGCCGAGAGCTGTGAGGGGATGGTTCGAGCTGTCGACGTCGATGGTGATGGTTATGTTAGCTATGAGGAGTTTAAGACTATGATGGGTTTTAACAAGTAGAGTAGATAATTATTACTCTTAAGAGACTTAAAACCTAGAAATTGGGCACCATGTAGTAAAGTTTTCATCGTTTCTTTTTGGTCAGAATTCAGTTGCCTCGACTTGGCATAATGGCATATCGTATTTTATTACTTTTACCAGCTCTACCCTGTCTAAATCTACAAAATTAAAAATCCTTTCTACTCCAATTTTTCTTTAAATTGTTTTAGTAATGATAAGAGAGATGAGGAAGATTTTATAGTAGTAGAAAGAAATACAACAAAGTTGGATCAGGATATGAGAGAAGTAAGAGCATTTCAGAGTAAACCAATGACCACCTAAAGGTAAAGGCTTTTTACTTTAAGGCTTTCAATATATTTCTCCGCCAAAGAGCAGTCTCGGGGTCGAACCTCAGCTCCCAAGTTGGCCAATAATGAAGATCTTGTTTCAGAGTCAACACTCGTGGCTTCCCGTTCAGATGAACGGTCCTTATACGCACAAACTGCCCGTGCTCTAGCTCCTGTTTCAACCGAATCGCAAAGAAACAATCTAAGATTAAAACTTCAAATCAAAGTAGAAGTTACAAGTGCCAAAGTAGTTGAGAGAGTGAGTTCTGTTTCTGCAAGGAAAGTAAAACAAACCTTGGTAGCATCAGCGAATGCGTTTAGATCAGGAGTCTTCTTCCCATTAACTTCCACTATCCATTGAAGTGCGTAGAGGCCATATCGGTGTGCGGGACTCCCGTGACACCATCTGAGAACAAAATTTGTCAGAGAGAGAATATCCAAGCAGCCGACGACTCCTTTGAGACATATAATTTGGTATAGTACCTTGTGACATAAACACCATGACCTTCCTCGGGAAGAAATCCAAGAGCACGAACTGCAGGATGAGGATCCTGAACAACGCATCCGCACCAGTTTATCACTCTTGTAGTTCCATTTCCATCTCTTTTATCAGTTCCAACTACCAGCTCTATTTCTCGGCCCTGCATAACAAACAAGTGTCTTGAGTATAAACTAGTGGACTTTTTTATCTTCACCGAAACTATTAGTGTCGAGAAAATCTTGAGTAAAGAATTGGAGCTATTGTCAAATGTGGTGTGATCAATCGACACGAGGAGACTAAGGTGATAACGGAGAAACAAATAACGAATAACATGTCTCAAGAAACAGGAGTTAATGGTGTCACCTGTCGAAGGATTGTTAGATTGAGATTGTCATCGCTGTAGCTACCCTTATCCAATGCTCGGCAAGCGGCTTCAATGTCACTGAAGCATGTAACTGGCATCTGATTGACTGCCAGAACCATGTCGCCTTGTTCTAGAAGATTTTCAGCTTTCGATCCTGCCAGGCAACCTTTAACACGCAGAACTTGTCGTCTAACAGGATCCTTCTTCACTAGGATCTGCGAGAAAAATCAATAGTGTAAATGGATTTGAGAATACATACTTTTAGCAGACTAACATTCTGTCAAAGTCATGGTTATGCATAAAGGGTTTACACATTCTGAAAGACGTGTATATTGATATGATAAAGAAGTATATAAACATAAAAGGCTTACTTGGATCCATTCATCACTCAGACCAAAACTCCGGGCTTTTGAGAGCAAAGTAGGATATAGCTCAACTTCCAAAATCCTAACAAGTGGCATTGGCCTTTTGACACCATTTATGAGAAGGGCTGGTCCATTTCCACCGATTATGATTTTTTCAAGGACTTGACTGATCGCATAGACCGGGATACCTCTGACAAACTGATGGTCTTCTGACGAAGTGGAACTATATTTAACCTGTGATCAATCCACAAGTAAGTAGCATGTTAGGAGGAAAAACCAAAAAAAGTTATGTAAATTGCAAAGTGGGAAGATGAACCTGAGTCGAAAAGCTTCCCCAAATGGCCCGAATCCTCCCCTGCTCATCAGTCAGCGCCCCTGAAAATGAGCTACCAAAATCTGCCGAGAAACAAGAAAAAAACAAAGTGAGATTTTCAACAGGTCCGTAAGTACCTAAATTTAACGTCAAATGCTCTGAATTCCTTACCAGTATCAAGCTCGATTACTTCCATATTAGTAGCTCTGTAGCGGGGAGAATCAGCAGATCCAATGTTTAATGCTGCACATGGATTGGTTACAATAGATTTTCTTGATGTGGCTTGAAGGTTCCTACTCAATCCGACAAGATAAACTGACTCTCCACGTTGCAGTGCAGGCTCTGTTCAGACAAGACATTGCAACATGAACTCATTAGTTTGACTAGAATAAAACACCAAAGGTGCTGTGGTACAGATTTGTACTGACATACCAGGTAGTAGCTCAGCTGCACGAATGACTGAAGCACTGGCAGGACCCATCGCTGCCGGATTATAGGCAATAAGAGCATAGTTGTGAACAGGATGAAGAAATACCACCTGCATTTCAGTTAAGAAAGATCAATTCTAAAGCTTCATTCCATGAACTTTAAGTTTCTCAGGGATTTCTAACCTCTCCAGGAATCTCGACTGGAAAAGCAGCAAAGGACAACATAACATCAGATGCAGAAATTGCAACAGTGTTTTTGTCGACCACAGCAAGTCCCATGCTTGAAGAATGATAAATAATGATGCCAGTCCCAAAGAAATGTTGTGAATGTACACCATCAAGACTGCACGATGGTGGAACATGAACCTGTATAAGAGAACTTAGTTTCAGCGTATGCAAGTTGCCTTTAATCACAATAGAAACTATAATCAAAATCACAAATACCAAAAACATATTTAGCCAAGACAGTAATCCGTTCACAAGGTCATACTTCTTATGGTTTTCTTATAAGCATCCATAGATTTTTTTTTTTTCAGACTTGTAAAAATAGTTAGCAAATCTAACATGCTATCTCTATAGCTTTGGTGAGTACGCAATCTGAACCTTGAATTCAATTTTGTACACTATTTTATTCAGTGACAACCCCATCTTCTCAGCATATTAAAAGAATCCACTGCCACACCCAAATTTGAGAGAATTATTAATCTTTACCTCAAACATGACAAGAGCAGGCTCAATAGCACGTTCAGCCAATGAAGAATTAGCAGGCAGTGCTGCTGCACCTTCGTAGTCTCTTAAAACTGTATTATCTGTTGCCATTGCATCATCAGATTTAACTTCACTGCCATTTAAGGAACCGTTTGCGACAGTTCCATCAAAAGAATCATCTTCAACTCTTTGTTTCTTTGCTTCTGAGCCAAAGTCATTCTGAGAACTATCCCCACTATAGGCTTCCATAACAGCTGCAGTATCAGTAACCCCACGAACATTCACTTCATGCATGGATTCTGTATCGTGATGGCAGAGAGTAGTTTTTTGGTTTATAGGCAAATCATTATTACCAATAGATGGTGGAACAGCAGCAGGTTCGATTGCAGGTTTCGCATCCCATAAACCAGAACTGTCATTACGGGTATACAACTGTGGAGGAGCGTACCATTCATGACGATCAATTGTGACTAACACAGACTGCAGGAAATAGAGAATCCAAAAATGAGTACTTCTCTCATTTGAATAATATCAAAGAATTCAAAAAAAAAACATGGAGATCAAGCATGTTAATGACAGGAACGCTGTCAACAAAAAAAGATCCACTGTGATTATCATAGCTTCAGAGATTATATTTTTTTCCATAGGAAGTTAATATAGAGATCTATCAGCACCGGAGTAGCAATAAGATTCACATACTCTGAACAGCGAGAAGCGAAGTAGTATTATCACAGAATCAACAAATTGCATGCAAGAATGCAGACGCTGACTAATATCATATATAACAAGTGTATGATTTCAGTGTGTTAGGAAGTGTAACAAAATATAATTTGAAACTAGGTATATCACCTTCTTGCGATGGCGATCAGTATGAGACATATATTCCAAGGGAACACGAGCACCCCTAGAGAGCTTCGAAAGAACAGATATTAAATCCCCAAGACCAGAAATATCCTCATTAGCAACCTTCTTGATGATAGCATGTCGAGGGACTCCAGCTCTAAATAGCATGTATCTGCATAGAAACGAGCTTGACTTGTAATATATAATATATAAGAATAAATTTCTGATCATGGAATCATTTGCATTCACAATAAGCTCACATTTAAGGACATTGACACAACAGTCGAGAAGATTTAAAAATAAGTCAACAGAGAGACTATAAGCTAAACATAAACATTTCTAAGATCCCTGGTTAAGAGATTAAAAATTGAGTGGGTATAAGAACAAGCTACGGGCTACAGCTGACTTTTTGTATCGAGTGTGCAGATAAATAAATTTGAGAATTAAAAGAACATGAAAGGAAACACTCTTGTCTGTTGGACTCTATTGGGGAATTGCAAATGGATAAAGAAAATGTGAAAATTTTGATGGAGAAGGAAGTAGATCAGCTTACCCAGGGTCCGCAACATATGCTAGGCCACAAGGAAAACGAAAATTACGAGCCTGTTATGTCAAGAACTTTAAAGATTAGCTAATGCCCATAAGAGAGTCAGTAAACAAAAGTAAGCTTCTTTATCAGCAGAAGAGTGGGGTAGTAACATCACGAGATCACTTAGTTATGCTTTGACACTCTCAGATCTAGCAAGCAAGTGTGGCATGTGGAGGATAACGTCAATTTTTTTTTCAAAGCATTTGTTACGAATATAATAACTAGCATATGAATAAAATAACTAGCATATTGATACGATTCTCCAACTGATAGTACATTAACAACTTCCAAGATCAAAGAATAAGCACTACTATATTCACAAAGAGCATGCCCCTCTCAAGCAAGATATATTATGGGCAAGCTAACTTTTCAGCTAAACATCTTACTTTGGAAACGAGAAAAGTGCTTTTAGTCATCAACTGGCAATATCAGCACCCATATTCAATGACAGATAAACCCTAACCCTAGACATTACCAAGCATAATAAACCCTAAGCCATAAAAACAACAGTTCCACATTTAGGACACACAATTATCATGCATACAGGCACATAGAAGCAGAAATTTGGCAGAAAATATATTTTCGTAGTTACCTGTTGATAAGACAATGGGTGTATTACAGCACCGCTTACTTCCAGGAAGTGGTCTGGAGTGACTGAGTGTAAATCCTGAACCTGTGTCAGGCAATACACAAACACATAAGGCTCTGGATCTTTATAAAAGAAAAGAAGTGTGACTCACATTAGCAGATTATGAAATACTAGATGAAAATTACATAATCTCTGGGAAAAGGAAAAGCGCGGCAAGAACAAATTGAATGACCAACAGAAAAGAGAAGAGACGGCTACATGTATCTTACTTCTAATCTTTGCACAGGCTCCTACTTTTTCTAGCCTGAATGTGACTGAGCAGAGACTAAACACAAAATTCTAGAAGAGTGGGGTGCACACAAAGTTAGGAATGGAACTCACTGATACACTAACAGAAAGTGGCTGTCCACCCCTTTCGATTTCCAATTCAAGTATCTCGCCAACACCATCATCAATCAGATTCTCCAAGTTTAGAAACTGGGTAAGCACCTGTGATAACAATGAAAAATGCATAAAGGGAGATTTAGCAAAACTCGGTAGAAAGAACTAGAGTCTAGACAATGAAAATGCACTGATTAATAGGTTATATGGTCAGGGAATAACTAATCTCTAAACCATGCGTTTCATACTAATGTTACAGCAAAGATATCACAATTCTTGATTCCTTGAACCAAACAGAAAAACAGTCCTTACTAAAAAGATGGAATCGAGATAACTTACTGTGCCATTCACACGAACAAGAACATCTCCCGGCTCCAAATGTTTATCAGCAGGGCCACTTGGCACCTACCACAAGTCAAGACATCATATATAGATGAAAATCTCCAAGATTAGGCACCAGATATACATCATCCATTTCCTTTAAAACTATTATTGTATTGTATCACATATTAATATTGAAGCAATGCACTCACCACAGAGTCGACAACAAGCATTCCGGTTTCCCCTGGTGGAGATGCATGTCGAACCACCTACATGACCAAGTATAGCATTTTTAAGGTGTCAGTGTGTAACACAAGGAAGGCTGATGACGTACACGATGGTAAGAAGGAAAATCGTGTACCTGTTCGGTTTCACTCCTAAGACCAAGTCGTCGTATTTCATCAAAGCCTTTGTGAAGAAATGTCATCTAAATACACAAGAAAACAGTAAATCCATACATGTACATTCAACTGACATACCATGTAACAGTACAAATTAGGCAAGCTGAACCCAACTATTTCCACACCAAAAATAAAGTCAAAACTAATATTCGTGGAAATATTCTTAACTACACTACGAAGAATCTCAAAATCCGACAGGTAGAAAACAAACCTGAAGAGTACCACGAGGTATATGAACTGCTTTTGGCTTATCTGTGCACGAGTCGATGCTTTTCTGGAGAAAACTCAGCGCCCTGACAACCTTCCAAACAAGAGAACCATAGTTAACTAAAAGTCCTAAGAAAATTTCCAACGGAATGATTTGAAGCAACACTAAGAAATGAGTTCAGGGACCATGTCTGACTTTCTCAGTGTCCTACTAGATACTCAGGGACCCCAGTCACCAAATATATTTGCCACCATCTAATCTTAACTGATCAATATGAGTATGAAAGAGATACTGCTTACTCGTTGAAGTGGAAGGAAGAAGGCTGATGCACTTGAGGATTTGCTGCCAGCATTCAAGGCTACCGCCCTGCCTTGCCAATCGATGACAGGAGAACCACTTGAGCCACCTTTAGTACCTGATGCTGCCTATAAACATAGAAGGCGAAAATGTTAGCAAACACTAGCATCTGTGTAAGTATTATATATTAAAGAGAAAATAAATCAATAATCACTTACTTGCATATAAAATGTATTGAAGTCGTTATAACCATCTCTGCACCAAAAACAAATTAACTTTTACAAAGCAAGTAACCATAAAAAAACTAAATAAATTTGAAAGGTACTGAATTACTGATGATGTCTTACTACTTCAACTACAACTAGCTGTATGAATTTACAAAGATTCATTCTAGTATCAATAACATCAAACAACTTTTCATGTTAAGAAATAAGCAGAACTATAAAAACATGATCAGCGAAGCAAACAATACTTTTTATAATGTGGAGCATCCCTATCCAACCGAGCAAGAGTACCAGCCAGTATGGAAACCTGCAAATCCAAACTATAAGCATTACTTCTCGATATATGCGTCTGAACAAAGACAATTACTCTACAAATTTTTTCTTTCTTGATGCAGCGTACATGATTAATAGAGAACAATCTATGATATAACATGCGACACGTATTGCAGGAAAATATCAAGAAACTCGCTAGTGTCATTCCATATCCCATAATGACAACCGAAACATGGTCTACCGTTTGGATCAAAACACCACTATCTTTTCTATAGCCAAAGGACAGACTATATGCTCCTTTTAAGTAAACTAGTAATGACTAGGTATAACCACAGAAGCTAAGAAAACCAGAAGCTACAAGGAGGCTGAAAATTTGACTCTCCATTTTCTTTTTTTAGCTTTAATTTTTATTCCCAAACATCCAGTGCAATAGACGAGGAAGGTCAAAACGAAATCAGCAAGCATCATGTAGGAAATTACTTAATGCACCAAACATATATTCAAATGCATACTTTATACAACCCTGTTGTGACTCAGCTAACTTGATAAATAGATAGACGTCACAATTCAGACCTCGTCAAGAATTTAAATTCAGATATAGATAGCTTGAGTAAGTAGAAGGTTTTATCACATTAAAACTAATACAGTTTAGAACATAAAGGAACATGCCATACTGTTTACTGTTACCTTTTCTCCGCTATCATTTCCAACAACTCTAATTTCGAGTCCAACAGAAGCTGCCTCCGGGGCAAGAGGTATTTCTTCATAACTCAGGAACTGTACTGCACCGGGATCATAAGAAAAGAAGCCGAAGTCATGGACCTGAAAAGGATACCAAAGAATGTCAGCTTAAAGAGGAGGGATAAGACAAGAAGAGAGCAAAGTAAATATACTAAGATGAGACTAAAATTCTGATTATAAAGGAGAATATTTAGCTTCTTCACATGCATGCTCATTTCAACGAATCATAAACCTGTAAATAATGATATGATAACACAAAAATGCACAAGCGAAACCACGTCCTCTGTCAAACCAAGATATTCTGGACTGTGATGCCAGTTTACTCACTCAAAGGGAAGCAGGAAAAAAGGAAACTGAAATCTAATCTAGGGATTCGAATCAGAGAATTACCGGATCCCTATACACAGGATAGATTGGGATTTCTTCGCGGTTCACAAACATCGCCTCAGCAACTACTGGGCCTGAAGAAGAAGATAGAGAAGGATTGACCATATTAGAATCAGAAAATTTTCATTTCCAAGCTGAGCTTTGTTATATAGAACAGCTATACTGGACCACCTAATCCAATAGCTATGGAAACTCAAAATCCTAACGAAAATACAAAACTTCGAAAAATCAGCTGCTCCCTAAACTCGTTTCTAGGTAGGGAAGCAAATGGGAGATATTCCGATCAAGAATTCACCCAAAAATTAAAAATTTACAGTAAAACGGCACCTGGTTTAACCACATGGCGATTGGTGAGGATGATCCCACGTCGCTTGTCAACGATGAACCCAGTAGCGTAGCTAGCACCTGCTGACTCGGTGTCGAAGGCGCGACACGCCGTTGTGCGAAGTACGACGACGGCGGGAACTACTTTGCTGAGAGCACGACGCCAGTCTTCGGCGGTAGCGACGGATTCGCTTAACGGAGGATCGATCTCTAGACACAAGTCCGACTTCATGCCAGACTCCGTTGCCATTGATGACTCTGATCCCAACCTCTCCAACGGATCTCCCATTTGGTCTTCGTAGAGTGAAAGGGGGAAAATCCGCGGGAATGGGGTTTGGGGCTTTGGATCGATCTCTTCTCTCTAGAGGATATCAAGATTTTGAGGGAAATGAAATCTGATGATATATTGCCTTCCGTACCAGTTTTTATTTCTCTTAGTGCGATTAGTTTAATTAATCACATAGTGCCATTTCGTTGAAAACTGCAGTTTTTTTTTTCCTAATGATTTTTTTTTTTTTTTTGCAGAAAAAAACGAACTTTATTTTGTCGACAAAAGTAATATATTCAACTTATAAAAACAAAGAGTTATGCAAGACAATTTATTTTTTCCCTCTGAAATTAAACTTCAAAAATGAAAAGATTTAAAGACTTCAGCATAGTTAATTTGGTAGTGGAGGTTTTGCATGTCTAGTGTCAATTATACAAAAGTAAACTCCAAAGTCTTTTTTTATTAACATCAAAACACCCAAAAAGTCTTTACGTTTAAATTATAGACCACCTGTGTCCCACAAAAGTTTACAAATTTGAGAGATTTTTGTATAATTCTTTTCTTTCTTTAGCTTATGGGAATTGTTTCCCTCGATATTTTACGGATTCAGCAGTTCCTGTTTTGTTTGTTTGGGGAAAAAAATGTCTTGACACTAATTATGCTTTGAGATTGGTGAATGATATTTTTCGTTAAAAGTGTTGATAATTTTCATGTTTTAACATATACTCTAGTAAAGTTTGTGTAACTCTACGCTTAACTGGAGTAGAAAATTTCACACAGAAATCAATAATAACTCGAACATACATAATGATATGAATCGCTAACACCTCTTAATGGCATTTTTTTTTAATCACGGATATATAACAACTCTAAACCAAACCCACAATTATAGTCATAACCACGATATACTTAACCGAAATCCGGTTTGCACTAGAGTAGTAGCCCAACTGATCAACCGGCTCGGTCCGGTAAAGTTCCCCAGGCACACCGGTGACGTGCATGAACTTCGCCGGAGGTGGAGGTGACGACGACCTACTGCAGTAAACTGTCTTGGGCAGTGGCGGAGGTGGCAGCTGAGCACAAGAGATAACGCAAGAGTCTTGAACCGGTGGCAGAGTGGTAATTTTAGAATGTTCCATTGGCAAATCGGAGCTGGCTTGATGAGTACGATAGTGTAACACAAGGAACAAGACTAGAATTAGATGTTTGAATTTTAACATGATCACGATTTGATACTTGATAGGAAAATTTTGTTTTAATTTCAAGACTTGAAAAAAGCAATAGATCATATATATATAAACACATACATGTGCATGTAGTAACATGCAGCGTCATATCTGTACATCACATATATGCATTTGGTGAAGACCGGATCATACAAATTGCAATGCCAAAGCCAAAAGGTGATATTCTTCAGTTTTGAATAAATCTTCGGTTTTGACAAGGTCAACTCTATTTTTGTTAGGATTGCTGTGATGGACTAGCCCGGTTGATTTTGAGGCTGGCCCGTTTGAGACCCACTTGATACCTATTACATATTTACATCACATGTGAAGACCCAACAAGAAAAACATTTTGGGTCCATAAGGATTTTTTTTAGCACAAATCGAAGATTTCATTAACAACTTCTCTGTCACCAATGATATTGTGAGAACGATGACTGAGATAGAGAGAGAAGAATACACGTATCCTGCTTAAACCACATGTTTCAGTTATGAAAACAACACGTAGCAAGATTCAAAAGTGAACAATAACAATAAAAAAGTAAAAATGGACCGACCCTACGTATAAACATATAGTATTAGATAAAACAAGAAGATTAAAAGACTGAAAATGATTCGCTTGAGTCTCTATATAAACATCACAATCCAACTCTCCATAAATCCTACACTTCTTCTTCTACTACTCATCTTCCATACATCACATCTCAATAACATCCACAAACATTTCATCTCTTTGATCCTTAGTTTGTTAACCTTCTTCTTCACCCACCGTAACGGTTATATAATCATAGTAGTTGAATTTCCGCGACGATGATACCGATATGCGTGCAGTGCGGGACTGGTGGAAACCCATGTAGGTGTAAAGTGGTAGGACCGACGTTAGGGCTGGTGGCGTTTGTAGCAGCCGGAATAGTGGAATGGCCGGTCGGAGCATTGGTTTATCTCTTCAAACACGCCAAGGGTCGCCGCATTATGGGTCATCCGGCCACCCACGTTTACCCCAAAGTCTCCCGTTCCATTCCCATATGACTCCTATCTCACCTTTAAGAGATTGAGTAATTTACTATTCATATTATGTTCACTTTTTGCTTCCTTTTTTATAAACTTTGATGTTTTTTTTTATTACTTAAATAACTAATAATTAATAAATAAATCTTCGTTTTCAGTTGAAATAGTTGTGATCTAATGATGTTGTTCATCTTAGTACCATTAGTTTCTGCTTTCAATTGACATAACAAGACAGTTTCAAAATCAAATAATTTGTAATCTAATGGGTTTTGCTAGTTTTATTTGGTATCAAATAACTGTAATCTTTTGCTAACAACAATGTCTGAAAAGCTCATATACCGAACTTTAGCCACATACATGTTGGATTAAAAGAGTTTCGGTGGTAGATACTAAACCCTCTTAGACTGCGAGATCGGTCTAGTAGCGGTTGTGACGCCTGCAAAGACAGTTTTGACATAAACGCTTTTGATTTATAACAAGGATTTTGTAGTTGTCGAGGATGAAAGAGGAATACGACTGGTTTTTATACCTGTGGCGATCATAGTCCCTTGGTCTGTCTCTGGACCGGGACCGAGACCGTGACCTGCGTCTGTTTCTTGAGTGAGACCGATCATAGTCTCTGTCTTGTTCACGATCACGGTCATGGTACCTATCTCGATCTCTACTCCTACGATCGTAATCTCTTCCACGTTCACGACTAGTTCCTCGCTCTCTCTCCCGGTCCTTACTCGGTTCCCTCTCCTTACTGTTCCGTTCCTTTGATCTAAGAACGGTTTTCCACTTTTAGTTCAATTGTCAAAGATCCAAAACCGTAAAAACAATGGAAAAAAGAAGCTAGAACGAAACCTAACCTTTCCTTGCGGAACTTGTTCTTCTCCTCCTGAAAGAAAACGAAGAGAAAATATAAGAACAGACAGAACAGAATGAATCCATCATCACAAAAGAGTGATTATGTTGTTATTAGTTACCTGAAGCTCTGCTAATTTGTCACGGACTAGCATGTAACCCAAATGAAGCTTCCCACCAAAATGATCAGCTAAACGACGATCACTGAAGCAGCACAAAAGTTACCTTTTAGCTTTGTCAAATGCTAAATCATTTCACGATTTCATATAAAAACATCTTAACGTTTAAAGCTCCATTAGTTCATCTCTAATAGTATGATCCTTCAAGCACAATAAAATCAAGAAAAGAACGCACATTTATAATAGCTGCAAAAGTTATCCTGCCCCAAAAAGCCTGCTGGTGCAAAGAGGAGGTACAATAAGCCGGAGTCAAAAGTTGAGCCATTTGCAACCCAAGAATCTACTTCTAACTCTTTTTTTTTCTCCCTTTCAAGTTTCAATCCAAAAGGGAAACAATAAAGCAGAGATTTTGAGTAAGGAAGTTAACCTGTCATATACGCTCAAGAATGCTCCACATATGTCACATAGACGCAGCTTTTGGTCCGTCTGAGATGATACAGGAACAGCAAGTGAGGGTAGAAAGATAAAACACATGTTTTTATACATTAAGCAGGCAATGCCAAGATGTTATACTTCTGTTCCAAAGAATACTTTTACGAAAGATACTGATAAATAGACAAGGTATATGAATCTTAAGGGCCTCCCTGGAAGGAATATGTAAACTTACCACGCGCACATCAATAGCAGTGTACTTCGTTGAATCCACTGCAGGTTCTCGTCTAACTGTAAGCTGATACAAGTGTCGGCACAATTGTCATTAGTAACTATCATAAGTAGGGGAGAAGTAGACGAGCTTAAGAAAGATAATAAACCTTCTTAAGAGCTTCAGCCTCTTCCAGTGCTTTCTGCGCTTCATCAACCATTCCTTGTTCACCTGAGAAAACAAAAAGCTACTATAACCATCTTTCCAACTATGAGAAATTCAGGTGTATCCTTAACATAGATATAATAACATGCAAATAACAGATATTTCTTTAGCTTAGGTATACGCACATTCATGACTAGCAGTTAATAGGTCAAGAAATCTTTGATCAGCCAACCAAAAGTCTCACATTGGTGAGGAACACAAAACGTGTTTATTTAGCAGTTTCAATATTCCACTATAATGGATTCTTAAAGAGCTACAAGTTAAGATGACCATAGACAGCTAACCACATACAAGTCAAGGTTTTTTACTTCCCTTACCAAATTCTTCTGCCTTCTTCAATTTCTCATTTATCATCTCTTGAGTGCGAGGATCCGGTGGGGGTAATGCTGAAGCTGGCGGCTGAGCTGGAACGGGCTGTGGCAAGGATGCTCTATCTTTGTTGAAGGCTTCCAACAGCAGCACTGCCTGGAGGCAATACACGACAAATGACTTTCTATTTGCCATAGGTAAATTAACAGAGTACAATGCACATTAAACCAATAGCAAAAAGAATTCACCTGCTGATCAGCTCTCGTGGTCCTCATCTCTTCAATTTGCTCAAGAGCTCTAATCTTAAGATCCATTTTGCCCTCAAGATCTGCAAAGTTGCATCAAAATATGTTAGCAAACCAGAGTACGCTCCTAATTAACAGTACAATAGCCCTCCACAAAACAAAAGGAGATTCAAAAGCGGAAGCAATATTGTATATATTTACCGTGCAGATCTGCTTCCTTCATTTTCTCTTTAATTTTCTCAGATAACTCAAGAGCTTCAGGTGTCTGCAGTTAAACCATAATAAAGAAACCTGAGTTTATCAACCTTAGAAGTTACCTACCTCCGCCAAAATTTCAAAATCAGATGATCACCTGAGTGACTTGAGAGACTGAAATTGCAATGGCAGCTTTGGCATCCTCTTCCTGAAGACGCTTAAGGGCCCTACCAATCTTCCGATCACACTCAACGATAAGCCTGTCAATCGCATCTTCCAATTCCCTGTCGTAATTATCAACACCTTTTGCCCTCGCTTCTCGATATCTAAGGGAAAGAGTTACAGCAAAACAGAAATGGAAAGTAACACTCTAAAAGTAGTTGCTTCTCTTTCCAAAAGGATACTCTTTTCTAAGCTGCAAAGAATGCACCTTTGGGCAAGGTCCCATATCCATTTTCTGATAACAAACAAAATTTAGACAAGAAGCATCGGTAAATGTTTAGCCTTGAACATCGGTGAAGCTATGGAAGTTTCAGATATACCGTCATTTGGAAGAGATCGTGAGGGCAGAGACCACATAAGTAAAGACGGCACACATCGCGGTCGTAGTATTTGCGATTCACCTCCTCAACGTCGCCGTTTCGGTTCGCTCCCATGAGCACATCAAGCTGCTTCCTTATGGCGTCCATCGATCGATGGAATTCCCTCGGCGAACACACAGATTTTGGGGTTTTTCTTTTAGCACAATGATAGAAACAGACACATTTGGTGTATTAATTTCATATCAGGACTCTAGATATCAACAATTTATGATTCGCCCCTTCATTTGGTCTTTTTAATCATTTTGATGATAATTTAAGATTTAAACCTTTCGGTTGTTAAATGTTCATTAAAATACATAAAAAAGAAAAGTTAATGCTACAATTAATAAAGAAAAAGTTAGTGCTTTATTAAGAAAAGTTAATTGTAGGAAATAAATACATAAAAAATTAACGAAATCTATAAACCATGAATAACTTCATTTATATTAAATTATAAACAATTAGAGAATAATCATTTACGCAATTTGTTAGTTCGATCATACAGTAATATACATTTTTAAGAAGTATGTTCACAAAATTAGGACATTGATGTAGAAATCGAAAACGTAAAATTAAATTTTAGGGTTTAGTACGTTTGTTGCACGACATGTTCTTGAACTGCTTGACCATTAAAGATGCCATCTTTGACTTAAACATTAGTGATGCTTTCTTCTTGTTTCTTCTTTACCTAGACCAATTGCATCATTAACTTCTATTTTATCTTAATTATTATTATCTCATCCTCCTCATTTTCCTCCTTCAAAAACTAGATTGACAAAACCGCCAACAACCCACTATAGTTATGCGTTAAACACTGTACCGTGATTGTACGCGACAGTATTAAGAGACCACGAATTTACCAGATTAACAAGATGTATCAGTTGGGGCATCGTCAATTGACATTGACAATTTCATGGTAACAAATTCATCAATTGACAGTTATGGTAACAAATTCGTCAATTGACAATTTATGATAACGAATTGTTGGGCATCCATGACAAGATCTTTTAGGATTTGCGATAAAATATATACGAAGAGAACTAATTAATAATGAATTAAGAGAAACAAAATAAATAGGAGAGATAAAAAACGGTCAGATAATTTTTTTAACTTAAGAGTTTAGAGTTTGTTAACGGCTCAATCAATTAATGACTTTTTCTCACGAATTTAACACGATTAGAATTATATATTTGAGTTTTAACTTGATCATGACACTCAAAAGAAACGCGAACAGAGGAGATTTGGGGTTATTTCTAAACAAAGTCATTTGGTGTATTAGTTTCACATTAGGAGCGTAGATGTCAATAATTTATGATTTGGCCCTTCATTTGGTCTTTTTAATCATTTTGATGATAATTTAATATTTAAACCTCTTTTAGTTCTTCGCCGTTGCTCAGCCGGAGAAAATGCTGACTCTACTCTTCTTCTCTCTCGGTCTTCTCCTTCTACTCGGTCTGCTCATCAAATTCGCACTCGCTGACGGTAATAAATGCGTCTCCAATTCCTTTGTTATTGAGACTAGTTGTAATTTCTGTAGAAGTGATTGTTCTCTGCCTTTTGTAGGGGATTTTACTCTGATTTCGAAGAAGCATGTGAAGCGCGAAGCCATAGAAGGCAAGGTACTGGATTAATAGATGGAATCGAAAATTTAGTGGGAGTGATTGCGTTTTCGATTATTCCAATTTGTGAAGCATTTTCCGGGAAAAAAGTATTCAGATTTATGGTTGATTCGTGTTGTCTCAGGTCGTCTGGATCACAGGAGCTAGCCGTGGAATTGGTAAGTAACGATCTGTGAAGAAACTCTCTTCTTTTCTTTGTATATCTTGGCTGCTTATTGTTGATTTCATGCTTTTAGGGGAAGTTCTTGCTAAACAGTTTGCAAGTTTAGGTGCCAAGCTTATTCTCTCTGCGAGGAACGAAGCTGAGCTGAATCGGGTTAAGAGTGAGCTCAAAGGTACTTCCTTACACAATGAATCAAGGAAAGGTCTCCAATTGTGAATTGTGAGCTTTTTGTTTCTGTTGACATGCACGGCAATAATTGATTCAGCATTCCTCTAGGTAAATATGCACCAGAAGATGTCAAGGTTTTGCCTTTAGATTTAGCTAGTGGAGAAGAGTCGCTCAAGCATGTTGTAGAGCAAGCGGTGTTGCTTTTCCCTGGGGCGGGTGTTGATTATTTGATTCACAATGCTGCCTATGAGCGTCCGGTAAGCAATTTCCTTGCTAAGCTCAAGCTATTATATTAGTTGTTCAAGAGCGTGTCATCATCACCATACCTCTTTTTCTTGCAGAAATCCAAGGCATTGGATGCGAGTGAGGAAAGTCTTAAGGTATTAAATTATTTGTGTAATTTTTGTGTTTCGTTTGCCAGAGATTTCTTAGCCTGTAGCGAGCAGAGAATGTATGTTTTATGTTTTTTTTTATTGACATAATCAAAAAAATTTATGTGCAGAGTACTTTCGAGGTTAATGTATTTGGGACAATATCTCTCACAAAGTTGGTAGCTCCTCATATGCTAAAACAAGGAGGCGGTCATTTTGTTGTGGTACGTGAGGCTTATGGCCAATAGGGATAATTTCTGTTAACGTCAATGCTTAATGCTCTAATTTTGTGAGACTTTATGAATAAATAGTGCGTTTTTGTATGTTTGTTTGAGCAACATGAGAGTTATACTAATGAATTTTGACTTAAGATATGTTACATCTGAGATTTTGAGGCTAGCTAGATTGTCCATTTCCTTGGTGTAAATGTCATGATTAGTAACTGACATCATTCTATACTCAGATTAGCAGTGCTGCAGGAAAGGTACCGTCACCTGGACAGGCTATATATTCTGCTTCAAAATATGCTCTGCAGGGCTACTTCCACAGCTTGCGTTCTGAGGTATGTTTGAAGTTAAGAAGCTGCATGCTCACAAATTATTTGGCAACAAATTACTTAGGGAAAGAGTATAATAGAAAATTCACAGCTGCCCCAGAAGAATGTTAATAATAAGCTTCATTTCCTGCTCTCACATGCTTGTGTTTTTTCTCTGTCTCTTGTGTCTAAAATCTAACAGTTTGTTCACAATCATCTGTGCATGGTTTCAGTTCTTTCAGAAGGGAATCAAGGTTACTGTTGTTTGTCCCGGTCCAATAGCAACCTCGAATGGTACAGGAACATCAACTTCAGAAGACAAGAAGTCTCCTGAGGTTGGTTAACGGATTACGATTGTTATTTGTTCATTAATTTGTCAGCCGTTTTAAGTTCTGCTGCCTTTGCTACAAGTTAACTAGTCCTGTAGACACACATTGAATCCTCTTCTTTGTCAACATTTGGATCTTTTTCTACTTGTGCTTTCTCTTTTCATTTTATCTTAGGCATCTTATACGTGACTTTTCTCTTGCCATGCAGAAGCGTGTGTCATCTGAACGATGTGCAGAACTGACCATAATCGCTGCATCTCATAACTTGAAGGAAGCTTGGATCTCATATCAGGTACCTCTTTGTCAAAATCCATTATGTTACACTCGGTTTATACGTCTGATATATAAGCTTATTTTCGGTCTTTATCAGCCGGTACTGCTCGTGATGTATCTAGTGCAGTACATGCCTTCCCTTGGCTTCTGGCTCATGGACAAGGTACTTTGTTAATTATGTTCTATCTTCTTTGAGAGTTATTGGTATTAGATGTCGTTTTGTTTCTCAATTTGGTTGAAGGATAGAGGCAACTATTACTCTGTTAGAAGCAATTTTTTAACGAAAATGAATGGTTTGCAGGTTGGAGGGAAACGTGTGGAGGTTGCGGAAAAAAAAGGCAACACGTACTCATGGAATTTACTGTTCCAGAAGAAGACCAAAACAAACTGAAACTGGGTTGTCTATAAAGTATCTGAGAATAAGCTCCTCTGAAGTCTTTGTCAATGTAGTTAGTGTTTTGTGTTCGTGTCTGTTTGATTGTGAAATAACTTGCAATATGCCTCAGAAAACAGTTTGTTGGTGAATTAATAGCAGGAAAAGTTGGATTCTAGGCACTGGTTTGAGCTTGGTGAAATAGTTCAATACTCTGGCTTGAGCTCAAAAAGCAATAAAAGATAGCAATTTTTCTTTTAGCTACACAAACATCAACATCTGTTTGAACCATCTGAATTAAAGATAACAAAACCCTTCTCATCTTGAAAACAGTTCTTCTTTTCCATAGAATTGAATAGCTTCTCTGCTCTCAAAGGTTTTCAGACGCAGCTACAAGGTAACCCGTGCTGTATAGTCCTCCAACAGACTTTTGATCCCAGTGGACTTCAGTTCCTACAAAAGAACCAAAAAGAAAGTTATGTGATGCGGATATTGTAGCCAAATGGAAGCTTAATTGTAGCCAAATGAAGGCTTTCAGGGTTTCATTTGCTGCCAGAAACTCACAGACAATGCTCCTGCCAAAGCTGCATAAGGCTGATCAGCTGGTTTTGCAACAAGAATGGCTACAACACCGTTCCTTCTCTCCTTCTCTTCAGGATAAAAGTTTCGATAAACTCTAACACCTGCAGATAGAACAGCATTTTCATTTTCAGGTAATAACAAAGTCGTAGCAAAGAGATGCTTTCTAAATGTTCTATGTTGTGTTAAGTAACTTGGTAAAGATCTCCAAACCTTCTTCTATACTCTCAACTCCAGGAAGAACTTTGGCAAGACCCTCCACACTCAGCATTTCTGAAAATGAAGTATAATGGTGAACTTCCTGCCATCGTCAAATCACAAATGGTTAGCAAGAAGATGAGAAGTGTTTGATCTCAAAAGGAACAAAATGATGGAGATATAACGATTAGTGAATACCTGAACTTCAAGCAGCAAGCATTTATTGAACAAGATAAAAGCTCCTGAACTAATCCTGAGAGGTCAAAGACACGCAAAGCTAACTAGTAAAGAGTTTAACGAGATGTCGGAATCATCAAACTGGAAAAGACGGAAAAGCAAGAAGATCATAAGAAACAAGAGTATTGTAAGATCATAAGCTCATATAAATCACCAATCACAGATTAATCAATATAGATTAAAGCACCAGACCTCATATAGTCTCCTACTGCACATCTTCCTTCAACAGTTTTCAGACCATCTGGCAAATGAGAGGCACCCGGATTCAAAAATGAGATGGAGCAAACTAAAACATCTACAATACTACGATCAAGTTTTAAGAGAAAAATGTACCTTTCAATTGTTTGAAGTAAGGCTCTTGGACATGAAGCTCAAAGTTTACCTTCTTCAACATCTGACAAAACAAGGATTTTTTTTCAAAATTCCATTTTTAACACTCTTTTCTGATCCAATCAGCAGTTGAGAACAAGTTTAATTTCCATACATTTTCTAAGTCATGTCCCAAATCATGAAACAGTTTGCTGTACTTTTCAAAGCGTGAACTTTTATCAACGGACAATCCCTGCTCCTCTGAAGTTAGACATTCAGACAAAGCCCTTGATAGAAGCTTGTACACGGCAGGTTTTTCTGTAAAACAGAACATTTCTGAGAAATTTCAGTTACTGTATGTCTCTTCAGCAATAATTTTAGTAAAGTCAGCAGGAGACCTCAAAAACCTAAAAACTCAAACAGAATCTGATAACTTACCTGTTGAATCTGTATCTTCCTCTAGAAGATGGATGCAGAAATCTCTGGTCAAGTCAAGATCGAAACTTGGAACCTGTTCGTCCAAATGAGAGCGCAGAGTAAACCGTAAAAGTGATTCCATGCTTTCTCCGAGCTCCACTGACTTCATTTCCGGCGACGGTGGCTGCTCCATTTTTGCCGATTGTCTCTGTCAAAACTCAAAAGTCAAAACGCCAAACTGAATCAACGAACATAGCTCTTGAGAAGATGCATAAAGAACCCGGAAGTTTGTAAATATTGCAAGATGATCTAAAGAAAATTTTAAAATTGTTAAAAAGACCTTCGTCTACTTACGGTGTAGCGTGACGGAGTTAAAATATTTAAACGGAAGTCAAAAAGTTGTGGTTAGGGACACGTGAGTGGCACGTGGATCTCGTAAGCTACAGAGTTAAATATTGCAAATATTGGGAAATAAAGGCCCTGGAATTTGTAAATATTGCAAGATGATCCAATAAAATTTTAAACTAATTAAAAACGCCTCCGTCTACTTACTTGTAACTAACGGAGTTAAAAACAAATCTTAAGAAGGGAAGTGAGAATGTCGCACGTGAAGCTTTCGTGCAGAGTCACAGTCACAGTCACAGTATCACAGATGGCATATTCTCAGAAATCCTCCATGACTAATATACCTCTGATAAGCCTTTCTTTTCTCTTGAGCTCTGTAGAAGGATCGAATTGAATATTCCGGGTCTACACAGACCGTGACCTGTGACCCGCTTTGATGGCTTGGATTTCGTGTCCGTGCTGGGGAGCCAACGACGATGAAAACGCCGGCGAGGTAGCGGACAGAGATCCCGTCCTCCTCGTTTCTGGCATCGGAGGCTCGATTCTGCATTCTAAGAAGAAGGGTTCCAAGATCGAGATCCGGGTTTGGGTCCGAATATTTCTCGCTAACCTTGCTTTCAGGCAGAACCTCTGGTCTCTCTACAATCCCAAAACCGGTAATATATGAAACACCAAAGCTTAAATCTTTTTTGGTGTGCTTATTTATGATCAACTCTTTTTTCTCTTTGCAGTTTTCCTTTTAACATCTGAGTCGTACTTGAAAATATTAAAAATCTTTCTTTGTATGTGCTTGATCAAAGAACTAAGAACCAGAGGGTGTTTAATCCTTCTAAATCGTATCTTCTTGTGCTAGTTTTGTTTGTGATTGCGTGTTGTAACTTGCCTTTAATTTTCTATAAATCTTGTTTTTCTTAGAACTCAGTAGAGGACAAGATCGAAGCAACACTAAAATTTGATATTTTCTTGGCTTCAACCGATTTGTTTCATCAACCTACCTACCTACTGGGCCCTCTGTTTTTTTTGTTGTTGTTTACCTTCAGAAGTTGTGATGATTCTTTGTCATCTTCTACTATTTTGTTGACGTGTTATGTCATAATTCCCTTGCACTTTAATTTTACCAATTTATCTTCTGAGTTTAAGAAAAGTGAGTCGTGAAGCAGATCTTGAACTTTTGTTGGCAGGTTATACAGAGGCATTGGATGATAACATTGAAATATCGGTCCCTGATGATGATCATGGACTCTATGCAATTGACATTCTAGACCCTTCTTGGGTAACATCACTCTCTGTATTCCTTAAGAACAGATATTTTATGTGTTGTTCGTTCGTGATGACTAACTTCAGTGCCTGTTCTCCTGAAATTGTTAGCCTTACTTGTTTTTCTTGGTCGCTTTGTCTTACTTCTAATCTCACTGTTTTATTTTGTCTTCTTCTTGTTTTTCCAGTTTGTAAAGCTTTTCCACTTGACGGATGTTTATCACTTTCACGATATGATAGAAATGCTGGTTGGATGTGGTTATAAGAAGGGGACTACATTATTCGGATACGGTTACGATTTCCGGCAAAGCAACAGGTAATTTCAAAATTTTCTCTGATGTTATCTGAATTTGTAGTTTTTTTGTAAGATTCTTTCTGCTTGTTTCATTCTTGCAGGATTGATCAACTTATTCTAGGTCTAAAGAAAAAGCTGGAAACTGCATATAAACGTTCAGGGGAGCGAAAAGTCACTATCATCTCTCATTCAATGGGAGGACTCATGGTTTCATGTTTTATGTATCTCCATCCGGAGGTATTAAAGTCACCAACCATTATGATCTTTAAAACAGATTTTAGCTGAAGTTTGGAGATTACCATATCCAAACCGGATAACGAGTGAGTCTTTGTTTTTGTTTTTTCATGTTGGCAGGCTTTCTCCAAGTATGTAAATAAATGGGTTACAATTGCAACACCTTTCCAAGGTGGTACAAATTATCTTCATTTTTGGGAAAAAGTTGATCATCAGAGAAATAGCCAGTTTCACTGGAACTGACTTTGGATTTTGGTTAACAGGAGCTCCAGGATGCATCAACGATTCACTCTTGACTGGAGTGCAATTTGTGGAAGGCTTAGAAAGTTTCTTCTTTGTGTCACGCTGGACGATGCACCAACTGGTAAACAGATTTTTGTTTAGATTTTACTTCTTCAGGATCCATCAAACTCTTATTCTAGATTAATGAATGTGTTTTTAATTTTTCTTGGTTTTAGTTGGTTGAGTGCCCATCTATCTATGAGATGATGGCAAATCCAGATTTCAAGTGGAAGAAACAACCAGAGATTCAAGTTTGGCGCAAGAAGAAATCGGAAAACGATGATACGAATTCTGTAGAGCTGGAAACGTTTGGCCCAACCAAGAGTATTATTCTATTCAATGATGCACTGAAGAATAACGAGGTTTCAAACTTGAAATTTCTTTTTTCATTGGTCACTGGATATAGTGTAATCAAACATGTTGTTATCTCATAGTTTTACTTCATTGTATATGTAGCTAAGCTATGATGGGAATAAAATAGCTTTACCCTTTAACTTCTCCATCCTCGATTGGGCGGTTAAGACAAGAGATATTCTCAACAAAGCACAGCTTCCAGAGGGAGTTTCCTTCTATAACATTTACGGTGTGTCACAGGACACGCCCTTCGATGTTTGGTATGCATCAATACCACTCTAGTATCTATTTTTTGTTGATTGGTTCATAAGGAGTAATCTCTCTCATTCTCTCTAATCATACCAAACTACATTGTTGCAGTTATGGCACAGAGACTTCTCCAGTTGGAGACTTGTCTGAAATATGTCATACTATGGTGAGTGATAACGAGTCTTCTAACACCTATTCAGTTTGTTATCTATTGACATTCATTCACTTAGCATTTTATCTTTTGCTACATCATGATTGATCTAAAGTATCTGAAACTTGATATCTTGTTGCAGCCTGAGTATACATATGTGGATGGAGATGGAACTGTACCAGCTGAATCAGCAGCAGTAAGCTACTCTCTGTCTCATCCTGAGTTTTTTGGTTTTCTTGAAGTAAATCTGTAAAATCAAAACCTCAATGATTTGAGATTTGGTTCTCTTGTCACTTCTCTGGACCTCCACCAAAACCTTAACATTTCCCTTTTGTTTGTTTGCAGGCTGCTCGGTTTAAATCAGTTGCAAGTGTAGGAGTTTCCGGTACCCATCGTGGGCTTCTTCGTGAGAAGAGAGTGTTTGAGCTCATCCAGCTATGGCTAGGAGTTGAGCCTAAGAAGAAGGCTAAACGGAAGCTTTTCAGGGCTCGCAAAGTTGTTGATTCTGGTTAATAATATTCAAAGCCTGGACTGATAAGAATAAGTTACTAATACTCAAAGCCTGGACTGATAAGAATAAGGTTTAAGTGGAGGAGTGAAGAATGTGTGTGATTGTAAATTGTGACATGTATGTGAATGGAATTCTTGTTGAAAGCTTTGTGATTCTATGAAATTTGTTCTCTTTGGATTTCTTAAGTTAAAAGTAAACGACTTTACGATTAGTTCGTAGACGTAAAGGAATTTTAATAAAGAAAACACGACAAAGAAGACGGATTAAGAACTAACAAAAATGTAGACTTTTCTGGGAGCACATTGCAACAGTAACATTTTGTGAGATTCATCTGCAAATGCTACTGATTCGCGAGAATTAGAGGTAAATGGAAGCGACCGGCGACGACGATGAGCTGAGAAAGAGCACAGTTTCTCAGAGGAGACGAATCTCCTTTACGACGATTCTTCTTCTTCTTTTGTTAATCTCCTTGAGCACGAGGGTTTCTGGTTCGATAGACGAATCTGGAAGAAGAGTGATTGAAGCGAGAACTGGGCAAGACTTGATATGGGTTGTTCAGCTGTCGGATCTCCATTTCAGTGTTCATCATCCTGAAAGAGCCCTTGATTTCAAAAACATAGTGGGATCTGCTCTCTCGTTGATCAACCCTTCTCTTGTTCTAATCACTGGCGATCTCACAGGTTAACTTCTCTCCTCAATCACTGACCTTTTTCGCCTCATCTGTTTGAATTTGTGAATCTCTCGTTAGTTTGAGCTTCAGTGATACTTGTTCTGGCTTTTTAGGTTCTACTTAAGTTTCCAATCTTTTAGCTCTGACAAATTTGTTTGCTTTCTCCATTCAAATTTTGAATCTTTAGCTTTGGGAAGCATTGTTGCTACTTTCATTACAAGATGTTAAATTTACTTATAAGCTCTTTGTGAATATTGCTGTTTGATTGACATCTTCCTTACTTTGATTAATCAGATGGGAAAAGCAAAGACATGTTGACAATGAAGCTAAATGAAGATGAGTGGTTAGAATACGAGAGTGTGATGCAAGATGTTGTGAAGAGAAGTGGGTTAAACAAGTCACTATTCTATGATCTTAGAGGTAACCACGACAACTTTGGTGTTCCGTCTGTTGGTTCATCTGTTGATTTCTTCTCCAAGTATAGCATCAATGGACAGATGGGAAGGAAAGAGAATGTTAACGCCGTCACTGTTGAGGTTGGTTACACTCTCTCTCCCAAACTCGGTCTATTGTTTACCTCTTGATTCATTTGGTTTGAGTCATTGACTGCTCAAGTTTTTGTTTTACAGACTAGTGAACGTAAACATTTGTTTGTTGGTGTTGACACCACAATGCATATTGGATTACGAGGACCGACGAATCTCTTCGGGCACCCAACTGATGAACTTTTGAGCGAGCTCGACGCACACCTGTCGCAATGGGACAACCAATCAACAAAACCTGTGACGAAGTTATCATTTGGGCATTTTCCGTTGTCATTCTCAGCGCTGTCACGTTCTGGGAAGAGCCTTAAAGATGTTTTCTTGAAGCACTCCATCTCTGCTTATCTTTGTGGCCATCTTCACTCGAGGTTTGGCAAGAACCTTAAAAGACACCATGGCTCTGGTGGTATCAGTTTATCAGATAACGACTTGTTTCAGCTGAATATGAGGCAGAGTAGTGTTGAAAGTACTTCGAACTGCTCGTTTGGAGCCTTGCCAGATGCCGAGTTCTGGGAATGGGAGATGGGTGACTGGAGAAAAAACAGGGCGATGAGGATCATGGCCATTGATAGGGGTCATGTTTCATATGTTGATCTTGACTTCAAGTCAAATTCCCAGAAGACTATCGTATTACCGACCTTTCCATTAGATTCTCGTTTCATGTCAACATCCTTTGCACGTCACAGATACGAATGCCAACATATGATCTCTTCATCTTACGACGCAATCAGAGCCATTGTGTTTTCTCATTCCCTGGTTGTCGAAGTTGTAGCTAGAGTTTACGACTCAAGCCCTGGATTCAACAATCTAGTCATGGAAGCTCCAATGAGAAAACATGGAGACGATTCTTCTTCTTCTTCCGGGGCATCGTTTTTCTCACTTCCATGGAATTATAGAGCCTTTGAAGATCCCTTACCTGATAGATTTTGGCTGCAAATAGAAGTGACTGACATGAAAGGCAGATCAACTTTTTCAGAGATGCGACCATTTTCCATCAATGGTCTAAGCTCTAAAGTCTCATGGACATGGAACGAGTTTCGTGTCATGGGATGCCAATGGGCGGTGTTATATTACCCGATGCTCTGGTCTTCTCTATATTGTTTGTTACTCGTTTTTCTCATCCCCAAAAGCATTATCATTGTCTTCAAGAAGCAATACACTCTCAAAAAGTTCATGGCCAAGAAAGGACCAATCACACTTGTACTCTGGATTCTCCAAGACCTCTGCAGGATCCCTGTGGTTTGGTTCGGTTACATGGCGTATCTCTTTTATCTCATATTCTTTCCTTGGTTTTCCGGTCAAGTGTTCACTGATCCCGGAAACAGAACATACATGACTATCATGGGATGGGTGGTCACGAGCTCAGGCGCGGGGGAAAGGAAACACGAATACATTGGACAGCCAGATGTAATGGTTCTGGTGATCCCACATGTGATCTTTGTTGTGATCCCCAGTGTCTTGCTCGTGTGTTGTCTGGTTGCGGAGAGAGAAATCTACAAAGATCACATTCGAATCGACTCTGGTAAGAAAGAAGATGACCATGACCGAGGAAGGAAGAAGAGATGGCAACGCCGTTCGCTGCTGTTCTCTAACAGAAGACTGATTCGGAAGTCGCTCTTGCTGGCTTCATTGGCTCTATACTGGAAGCATTTCAAGGTATCATCACTTCTACAATACATACTCTAGTGATCTTGTGTCTCATCCATTGTCTGCTTTCAGTTTTCAGTTGTGAAGTATTGATTGTTTTTTCGTCTTTACAGAATTGCTGGGCTTTAGCTAGAGCGTATGAGATGAACATGGTGCTTCATTTTCCAGGTTACAGTTTTGTGGTTCCTTTGTTGCTACTTTACGTTATCTGCAAAACCCATAAAGTTCCATGAGAGCTCTAAAGAAGTAAAGATCTTTGGAAGGTGTTTTATGATGAAGAAACCACAGTTTGAGTAATTTAAAGAAGATTGGTGGATGAATTTGACGATACTAAAGATTGGATCGAGATACGTGTTGAATTTGAAATTCTTGTCTAACATGTTTGTTTCTCTGTTAACATGAATAAAATCTCCCTCTCTCTTCCTCTCCATTGCCTCGTGAGCTACATTGCCTTCAAACTCATGAGGCTACACGATGATAATAAAATGTTATCTATATCGATAAATAATTGATTTTTAATTTATTGTCGATAATGACAACTTAACAAGAAAATCTTAGAACTAATTCGCAGATAAATCTATTTGTACATCGTTTTGTTGTGTTCAATGTTCATGATGAATTTGCCTTTTGCTTTTGTCGCCACCCAAATCTGAGCTGCCGCTTTTCAGAGGTGGACAAAAAGTACTAACGCGGTTGGTTATTGATCTATTTTGTTTTGCTTTTTATATTTGTGTAAAAAAGTAACCATCACATCACAAAAAAAGTTAACACAGTAAAGATTCCCCAATTTATTAATTATAATAGATACCGTAGTTGGCTCGTCTTGTTCCCATATATTCAGTCAAAATTAAAATTAAACACTCTTCATTCAAGTCTTTTTGGAAACCACCGAATACTTTCTCAATTAATATACTCTCACCATATCTTTAATCCTTCGTTAAACCTTTAGTCTTCTTCACTAAGCTTTCTCTCCGCCATTGTCTGTACTCTGTACCCGAAGCTCTTTGTTCATTACTCCCGTCATTGATCGCTGGTTCGTCTTTATTTCCTATTCGAGATTTTCTTCTTTTTCTTTTTCATTTTGATTTTTTTGATCATTGGGTTTTCGTTTGAACTTACCAAAACTGCAGCAACTCTGCGATTTCTTCGGTTTTGTAACATTGAGCGGTCGTGTTTGGTTTTTCCATTTGTGGTGTTTTTTTGTTTTGTCTATTTCGTGTCAGTCGAGTGTTGTAATTTAGTGTGATACATGTGGTTAAAGTTCGTAACTTTAGTAAGCCTCTTTCGGCGCTTATGATCATTCACCCTGAGGAAATGAAAATAGACTGCAACTGAATCTTTGATTTTTGATCTTTGCTTTATTTATCTTTTTTGTAGAAAGACTGGTTTTTGTTATCTTTTATGATTTTAGATGGCCATGGATTCTGATGACATGGAAATTGAGAGCGCCGATCAAGTCGCCACCAGTCCTCTACCATTTGCAAGAAGGTGAGAGCTTATCTTCTATCTTCTTCTTGCAGTGTTTTTTGCTTGACTGAGTGTGACTTTTTTCCCAAAGTTTGTGTTTTTTTGTTTTGTATCCCAAGTCTTACATGATGCTCTATTATCAGTTATCAAGTGGAGGCACTTGAGAAAGCCATAAAGCAGAACACAATTGTGTTCTTGGAGACTGGCTCTGGCAAGACCCTTATTGCCATTATGCTTCTTCGTAGCTATGCCTACCTTTTCCGCAAGCCCTCACCCTGCTTCAGCGTCTTCTTGGTTCCTCAAGTGGTTCTTGTCAGTCAAGTATGATTCTATCTTTCGTCAACTATTACAATAGGTGTATATAGCAGGTGACCTCTTTTATATATGCACATACTCTCCACTTGAGAGTAACACAGTGGGATCAATGTTATGTAGAATTGGTATGAGGGTGGAAGTTGTAGACAAAGGGATACACAAACATCCAGTGCATATATGCACCAATGCACACACTAATCCTTTATCCTATAATTTATGTAATCCTGCAGCATATTCAAATTTTAGAAACTTTAGTACATTACTTTCTCCCTTACTGGTGTGAGGCTTATGAGGGAAGGTGTACAGTACAGAAGTTCTTACTTCGTCCTTGTGTGTACTACTCAGCAAGCAAAAGCCCTGAAGATGCACACCGATCTAAAAGTGGGTATGTATTGGGGAGACATGGGAGTTGACTTTTGGGATTCTTCAACATGGCAACAAGAAGTCGATAAATATGAGGTCTCCTTTCCATTTTTAACCGTAAACTTTATTTTTGGTTGCTGAACTGTTCTGAGGGTGCATTTCAGTTATACCTTTTTCTTAGCTGGATTTCTCGCCATTTCATGAGTCTGTTGTTCTTAAAATCTTGCTAAGCTGCTTCTCAATCTCTTATGAATCCTGTCACCATATGGGGCTGTCTTTGACATGTATGAATTTTACCAAGTTGAACTTGTGTTTCCTAATATTTCAAGTTAATTTTCGCTGAAAGATACTACTACTGTTTCATGTCTCCCAAGTTTCAGCCTGTTTGAAGCTTTTCAAGTGTTCACTCTGTTTTTCTTTATCTTGCTTTCACAACTGCAGGTCCTTGTGATGACCCCTGCCATTTTGCTCGATGCATTGAGACATAGTTTTCTGAAGTTGAACATGATCAAGGTTCTAATAGTTGACGAGTGTCACCATGCCGGGGGAAAGCATCCCTATGCTTGTATCATGAGGGTGAGCATGAAAGATACTCCTAGTATGAGATCTCATTGAAACATAGGAAATTTATCTTACAGCGAACTATTTTCATGCAGGAGTTCTATCACAAGGATTTAAACTCTGCAATTTCAGAAGTTCCAAGGATATTTGGGATGACTGCATCCCTTGTGAAATCAAAGGGTTGATATGCCTCCTTTAACCTTACGTTCTTGTCTTCATTGGGTTTATACATTATGTATTCGTTTTTTACTTTTGGTATGTCTTTTTTACCTTTGTTTTATGAACTAAGGTGCGAACTTGGATAGCTACTGGAAAAAAATTCATGAACTCGAAACTCTAATGAATTCAAAGGTTTCTTCTATTCTTTATCTTGAGTTGTTTTTTGTATTTTTAGTTATAATCTGTGAAAGGTGCCATCAAAATCGGAAACTTTTGTTTAAGATAATTATTTTTTTGTTCCGCATTCCAACATAGTTTTTAACTTGTTTGAATGATAAAGGTCTTTACCTGTGTGAATGAGTCCGTGCTGGCTGGATTTGTCCCTTTTTCTACACCACGCTTCAAGTACTATGAGGACATGGAAATACCAAGTTCTAAACGTGCAAGCTTGGTAGGGATGCTGGAAAACCTAACTACAAAGGTATGTACACTAGGGATTAAAGTTGCTACGTGAGTTATGTTAAAATCAGAGAAAGAAATTTTTTGAGTTTTAAGAATATATTCATCCTTGTATAATTCATTAACTAGAACAATAGTAACTGATGGTACTTATTTTCAGCATCGCTTATCCCTTGCAAACCTGGATCTCAAATCCTCTACAGTTGATTCTATAGAGAAGAGACTGCGGAAGATAAGTTCATGTCTAACTTATTGTTTGGATGATCTTGGAATTTTGCTGGCGCAGAAGGTATTTTGTTCTTGGTGCTGCTTTAAGGTTTTAGATTATGAAGGAAAGTAAGAAAGATTGTAAAATTTTGTTTTTTGTTCCTCAACAGGCTGCTCAGTCATTGTCAACCAGTCAGAATGACTTTTTCTTGTGGGACCAACTAAATATGTTTAGTGAGACCTTCGTAAAAAAATTCTGCTCTGATGCTTCACAAGAGTTCTTAGCTGACGTACCTCATGGTAGTTTTTTTGCTTACCAAACTTTTTATGATTGAAGATTCATGAATGTAGCCCTTTTCCTCACCTCTTTGTTCTTTGTTTTGTATACAGGTCTTGATTGGGGTGTTACTAACATGAAAGAAAATTTGGAGGCAGGTCTTATAACGTCAAAAACATTCTGCCTCATTGAATCTCTTCTTGGTTATAGGTCTGGATTGCATGCACTCTTTCTTTCTGCTTGTTATACTTTGAACTTGAGAAATGAAATTAAAGCTTGAATGTTTGACATTGCTAAAGTCAACGCATATTGTTTTCTTGCGGTTTTAACCATTTGAATTCATTTTTTTTTTGTGCAATATTCTTTAACTTGATTTTGTTTCTGTTTTTCAATTATGTTCTCTGAATTTTCGTTGATAAAGGTCCTTGGAGAACATACGGTGCATTATTTTTGTGGATAGGGTGATAACAGCAATGGTTGTGGAATCCCTTTTGGCTGAGATTCTTCCAAAGTACAATAACTGGAAAACCAAGTACGTTGCAGGAAATAACTCTGGTCTGCAAAGTCAAACCAGGAAGAAGCAAAATGAAATTGTGGAAGACTTCCGGAGAGGCTTGGTAAGGTCAAATTTCTATAAACTGTTGGAGTGATCTGCTTACTGCTATCGTTAATTCTGAATAAACTGTTCTTATTCGTAGGTAAACATCATTGTAGCAACATCTATTCTTGAAGAGGGTCTAGATGTTCAAAGTTGCAATCTGGTTGTCAGATTTGATCCTGCATCCAACATATGCAGTTTCATTCAGTCTCGCGGGCGTGCTAGAATGCAAAATTCCGATTATTTGATGATGGTGAAAAGGTCTGATACATGTTTGGCTTGTCTTACATTGATTTTACGATTTGTTTAATAATTTATTAGCTCTGTGCTTGACAAAATCCAACTTCTTTTTCACTCATGGCAGTGGAGATCTATTAACACAAGACCGATTAATGAAATTCCTTTCTGGTGGGAAAAGAATGCGTGAAGAATCTTTGGATCATTCTCTTGTTCCCTGTCCACCTCTTCCAGATGATTTATCCGAGGATTTCTTCCGAGTAAACAGTACGGGAGCAATTGTTACTCTTAGCTCAAGCGTCAGCTTAATATATTTCTACTGCTCTAGGCTTCCTTCAGATAAGTTAGTTTGTTACCTACCAGCTTCATCAGTTTGGTTTTTTATATATTCTTCTGATTTTTGTTTCATTGCTGGAAAAGATACTTCAAACCAGCTCCTAGATTTGATGTAAACAAGGATCAGGGGATTTGCACCCTTTACCTTCCTAAGAGCTGCCCAGTAAAAGAAGTTAGAGTTCAAGCAAATGGTAATGTGTTAAAACAAGCTGCCTGTCTTAAAGCTTGCATTCAGCTGCACAAAGTTGGAGCTCTGACTGATAATCTTGTGCCTGACATGGTTGTGGCGGAAACTGTCCAACAAAAACTCGGTAATTTTTTGCATCTTCCTTTTTCAAATTTGGGCTATATAATATCTCACCCAACGAGGTTTGAGTTTGCAGAGAAAATAGACTATAACACAGAACAGCCATGTTACTTTCCCCCAGAGCTAGTCTCCCAGTTTTCAACACAGTCCCAGACAACATACCACATCTACTTGATAAGAATGAAGACTGACTCTCCAAGAAAATTTCATTTTACTGATATTATTCTTGGCACCAGAGTTGAACTTGAAGATGACATTGGGAACACGTGCTTCCGGTTGGAAGACCATACTGGTACAGTAGCTGTGACATTGAGTTATGTGGGAGCTTTTGACTTTACACAAGAGGAGGTATTTTCTGCTCATTTTTCTATATCAGTTATGTCTCATTGATCTCATTTAACTCCAATTCGGTCTGTCTCGTTTTTTATCTTGTGTTCAGGTTCTTTTGTGTAGAAAGTTTCAGGTAACTCTTTTCCGAGTTCTTTTGGATCGCAGCGTGGAAAATTTGATGAAGGCATTGGAGGGATTGCATCTTAGAGATGGGGTAGCACTTGATTATCTACTACTTCCATCCACTCATGAGCATGGAACATCTCTTATTAATTGGGAGGTGATTAGATCAGTGAATTTAACGTGTCCCAAAGCTGGGGAAAGACACATGGATTGTTCTGCCAAGGATGCTTCTCGCACTATACATACAAAAGACGGCTTGTTTTCTACTTGTGTCGTACAAGATGCATTGGTTTACACCCCACATAATGGATACGTCTACTGCACTAAAGGTGTTCTCAACAATCTAAACGCAAATTCATTGATGACAAATTCCAATCAGACTTACATAAAGCACTATAAGAAACGGTATACACATATTATATTTTCGCTTATTACATTCTACTTTTCAGACGCTGAATTCTTTTAGTTTTGCTGCAGGCATGGGGTTCAATTAAATTTTGTGGATGAACCCCTTCTGAATGGGAGGCACACTTTCACGCTGCATAATCATCTTCGCCTGAATACGATGAAGAAAAAGAAAGGTTTGATCTTAAATCCCAATCTTACTGATTGCAAACCGAGATGTTGTTGAATTCCTTGTTGCATATGATGTAAAAATTCTTTTGTTGCAGAGCATGACAAAGAGTTTGTTGAACTACCTCCCGAACTGTGTCACGTCATTTTGTCCCCGATTTCAGTTGATATGATCTATTCATATACATTGATCCCATCTGTTATGCAACGCATTGAATCTTTGCTTATCGCTTACAATCTGAAGAAGAGCATCCCAAAAGTCAATATTCCAACCTTCAAGGTACAACTTTGGATTTTCTTTCTAGCTGACATAAATCATGCATGAGACTTTCATGTTGATTTTTCACCAATATTTTGTCTTTTCCCTTGTGACTACAGGTTCTTGAAGCCATCACGACGAAGATGTGCCAAGATCAGTTTCACTTGGAATCACTAGAAACTCTTGGCGATTCTTTCCTGAAGTATGCTATTTGTCAGCAACTATTCCAACAGTATAATACTCATCACGAGGGTCTTCTCAGCTCAAAGAAAGATGCAATGATTTCAAATGTCATGCTCTGCAAATTTGGATGTCAGCAGAAACTTCAGGTAAACACTCTTCAGTCTTAACGGCTACCAAACATTCTTGAGATTCTATAGAAATGTATAATTTGCAGCTGGTGGACTATCAAATGATGTAATGGAGGAAGAAGTAAAATGTGAAATTATCTTCTTTTATTACAGGGATTTATCCGCAATGAGTATTTTGAACCTAAAGCTTGGATGGTTCCTGGTCAATCATCTGCAGCTTATGCCCTTGTAAATGATAGTCTACCCGATTCTAGAACCATATACATTGTTAAGATGAGGGATTTGAAACGCAAGCGTGTGGCCGACGTTGTAGAAGCATTAATTGGTGCATACCTCAGCGAGGGTGGTGAACTTGCAGCTTTGATGTTCATGAATTGGGTAGGTATAAAGATCGATTTCACAACTACGCCAATCCAAAGAGAGTTCTCAATACAAGCGGAGAAGCTTGTGAATGTAGGCTATATGGAGTCGCTGTTGAATTACATATTTAAGGATCAGTCTCTTCTAGTTGAGGCATTGACTCATGGTTCCTACATGATTCCTGAAATTCCAAGATGCTATCAGGTTACGTCCTTTCTCCATAAAGCAAATCATTAATTCTGTGGTGTTTCGGTTGATGAACTAACCTATGTGATGTCTACCGCAGCGATTGGAGTTCCTCGGAGACTCGGTGTTGGATTATCTCATAACCAAGCATCTGTACGATGAATATCCTTGTCTTTCTCCTGGACTTCTAACTGACATGCGATCAGCTTCTGTGAACAATGAATGTTATGCTCAAGTGGCGGTGAAAGCTAACTTACACAAACACATTCTGCATGCTTCTCATGATCTCCACAAGCACATCTCTAGAACAGTCTGTGAGTTTGAACACTCGTCTTTGCAATCCACTTTTGGATGGGACTCCGATATATCTTTCCCTAAGGTAAAGTAAAACACATTTTTATCTATCTACTTTACAACTTTGCACACAGAGGTTTTAATGTCTTGCTTGTCTTTGCAATTATCAGGTTCTTGGAGATGTGATTGAATCTTTAGCCGGAGCTATATTTGTCGACTCGGGTTACAACAAGGAAGTAGTGTTTGCGAGTATAAAACCGCTCTTGGGTGTTATGATAACTCCAGAGACTGTCAAGTTGCATCCTGTGAGAGAGCTGACAGAGTTGTGCCAGAAAGCGCAGTTCGAATTGAGTAAAGGTAAAGGTTTCGAAAATGGTGAAGCTTGTTGCACAGTTGAGGTGAAAGCTAAGGAAATGAGTTTTGCTCACACTGCAAAGGCCTCTGATAAGAAGATGGCCAAGAAACTGGCTTACAAAGAAGTCCTAGACTTACTCAAGAAGAGTCTTGACTCCTAAACCTCTGTTTTCTTGTTGAATTGAAAATAGTTGGAATAAAACTCTATTTGACTTATGATATCATAATTCTTATTGTTGGGTTAGCTCTATATCAATTTTCTCAATAACTATTCATTAATTCTTCTTTTATGCTTATGTATATACGTATGTCTTTGAATGATTTAACTTGTTTTGTTACATAAATATTATGCGTTGCTTTTATCTCTTTATTATTAATTGAGAAGTACATCTCTTTTTTTAGACCAAAAAACCATATCCTTTTATGAATAAAATCTGTTTGGAAACATGTATAGTGAGGGTTAATTTAGTAATTTAAAATATCACTTAAATCAAACCAATGTTTGGTTTACTTAAACCAACAATCGATTCTTTTAATTTTGTGGTTAACTCTAAAAATACATGTTTTAATTATAGATGATAATACCAAAATTAGAGTAGATAATACCATAATCAAATATTCCAGTTTTATGCATAATCAATTAGAATTTGCAAAAAGGTAAAAAAATATAAAAAAACTAGCGATAATAACAAATCAAAGGAACTTTGATACTAAATAAAAAATAATTTTCAAAAACCAATTTGTAAATATTGCAAATATGATCTATCGACAACACAGCACACTTCTTTGTTTCGGGTTCTACATAATGTCGTTACATGATTTTGAAGTCTATCCATAAATGTATTTTTTTCATTTTTTATTAAACTGTAACCACAAACATATTTTATTCAAGAGTATATAAAAGTTTGGAGCTATTTAGATTTGGATTTAGTTGGTATTAGGGTTGTACGAGCCCTGCACGGGGTGATATTTAACTCTAATGTTTTTTAACTTAAAGATGTCTATTTAAATAACTCGAAATCTTATGCGACATATTAATTTGATGGTTTGGTTCTTATCTTCGTTTTACAGTGTGAAAATTAAACATAATCCCGCACTGCACTGCTGTGTGGGTCAGACACTAGTTATCTCCATTAAGACTTCAGTAACCTATTATAATGATCCAGCCAAAAAAGAAAACTCTTTTGATTTAACAAAACAAAAAAAACAAAAAAACAATCTCTACAAAGAAGAACAAAAGAATATGCAAAGACCGAAAAAAAAGAAGATGAAATGGCTTCAAAATGCTACTTTTTAAGCTAAGAGCCAAAAGTTCTTGTGACGTTTGGTTGTGATCAAATAACCACCAAGCTTACGGTTCTTTGGTTTAACAGCAATGGTCATACAAGAAGCCTTCTCAAGGCAATACTTGAGAACTCCGGCTCGGCCTCTACGTTTCTTCCATCCCCATCTCTTCATTAACCTCCAAACCGGTGGTTTCTTCTCTTCTCCGACTACTAAGAGACTCACTTGTTGTTCTTTAGCCTCTTCCACTATCTTCTCTCCTTTCTCTTTATCTTTCCCTTCTAGCCTTCTTATCTCTACTTCTATCTGTTATAGACATAACAAAATCTATCACATTTTAGCGTTTTGACAAACGCAGCAAACGCTTACAATGTTAGAATTTGGACTCACGCCGGGTCGCTTTGTTTGGCAGAGTTTCTTTAGAGTATGGACGAGTTCGTCTGTCTTAACTTCACGTTTTCGGTTCTTTGTTTTGCCTGTACAGCAAAATCAAAACCCTTAGAAGTCAAATCTTAAAACTCAAAACAAAATTTTCTGATTGAGATGTTAATAAAGAAATAACCTTTTCTAAAGGGCTTGGAGAAGTACAAGAGAAAAAGATAGTCTTGTGATTGTAATGTGTGCTTCAAAGCCCACTCAAGAGCTCCAGTTGAAGCAATCACTTTATCCACCACCACCATCACTCTGTTCCCGGCCTCTGTGATCTCCGCCTCTGCCGCTTCCACCGCCACCTCAGTAATCTCTTCGCGTTCACATTTGTCACCGCTTACAACGTTCTTACCATCATCTTGTTCCTCTTTATCTCTTTCTTCTCCTTCTTCTTCCTCCTCCTCTTCAAACTCTTCATACTCACTGCTGCTGCCATCATCTTGTTCCTCTTCTTCTATAACACCATTGTCTCCTCCGAGAAACTCGATTCTTTGGTCCCTCTCTAAGGAACTCGCATCCGGTTTGAACCTGATCGATGAAGAACGGATCCGGACATGTCTTAGCCTCAACTTGACTGATTTCTTGAGCGATCTCGCCATGTTTCTCCTACTAATCTTGATTCTAACAACAATTAATACATATTGATCTTGATTATTATTATTTTTTTCCGTCTAATAAATACGTGCAGGAGAACTAAATCACAAAAGAGTTCCTCGGACGTGCTAACCATTAAAATACATTAATCCGAATTCAAGGACAGAAAAAAAAAAAAAACAAAACAAAAAAGAGTTATACGAATCTTTTATTCAATCTTAAAATCGTTATTAATGCAACACACGTTGGTTTGCTTCTCAATTCTTATATTCCTCTTATTATTAATAGAGTTTTTCATCTCTATTCTCTACCGTGAGGAGGACGGCAACTTGTTTCTCCACAACTTCTTCCAGAAATTCCCCATTTTCTTCATATCTCGTTCGACACTCTTGAGACAGCGAGCCAGAGCGATACCATCCTTCTTCTTCCATCGCATAGCCGTAAGTATCAGGCATAAAAGCGATCAAATCGTTCCTTACCTCACCTGATATCTCCATCTTCTCTTCACACCCATACAACCGATACAAATCCGAATACCTCGGAGGAGCTTCCTTAACAGCAACCTCCTGAGCCTTCAAACGAGGAAGCTTATCACTAAACATTTCAAACACGTCACTCGCCTCAGGCAGATTCTCCCACTCTCTAGCAGCTTCACATACCACCATTATCCTCTGAACCGGAGGAGGAGTCGCATGGTGGAAAGTGAAGGAATCAGAAGCTCATGCTTGTACATAACTTTCGCAAGCCAATACGTTTGCGCAAGACCAAAAGGATGAGGCGCGACGCGGAGAAGACACTCCTTATGCTTTGCCATTATCAAACCAAGCAACTTCTTCGAGGTATCGGGAATCTCAAGCGTTTCCAAGTAAGATTTCCCTATCCGATTCATGTATTCATCTCCTCTAACGTAAGTCTTGTCCTTGCTCAAGTGAAGCAACCCGAAAACCGCCAAGATGTTCAAGCAGAGGCTCGCAAGAGTCTCTCCGTAGCTCCGTTGAAACGCAAGAACCGCGTTTTGGTCGGATGTAAATGGCATCTCAGTTGTGTAAACCGAAACGACCTTAATCGCGCTGCCTCGAGCAGGATATATCCCAAACCCTAATCCGTAAGCACGAACCCAAGCTCCAAAGAGGATAGTTACCAACAGAGCCATGGTTAAGAGCTGCGATCATCTGCAGAGTATATGGCTTCAGCTTGTTCTGTACACGGTAATGAGGAACATTCTCAACGTTTTCTGACCAAGCAGTGTCAGTGACAGTAGCGTTCTCAGTAAGAAGATAGCCAAAAGACTCGAATATCGCAGTTAAAACGTAATATCTCGCTAAGGTTACCAAACGTTTCGTCGGAATCTGCTTCCGTCGTCTCCCACCGGTTAGGTCTCTCGGGAACAGGTGTCATCATTTCAAGACTGTCGATTACTTGACGGATCTGATGGCTGTGACCTCGTCGTATCACAACACTAGAGCTTAGAATGTAAATAAGAACACAAGACTTATGTTTGGGCAATTATGATTGCCTCTTTTTGGCTTTTCATTTTCTTAAATAGACAAATACAAGAAGCAAAGTGGAGTCGTAGCTCCTACAACAAAGCGAAATGGGAAAGTGGAGAAGATGGTTCCTAGTCAATAGGAAGACCGATTCTCCTCATTATTATCAACAACAATTAAAACTGAAATTAAAGGAAAAACAGAACCAAGATTGACATTACGAAGTGTACTTCCGGTTAGGAATTCGAAGCCGGTTTGATGTTCTTCTCTCCGGTTCTGCACTTCCACCCGCGACTCCATCATTACACCCTCCCCCAAAATGAATCTTGTCCTCAAGGTTCATGGAGGGAAAACTCTTTTGAAGCTGGGCAAGATTCTCCCAAGTAGCATCCTCACGTTGCAGCCCTTCCCAAAAGACCAGCGCCTCCTGCTGGTGTTGGCCATTGGTAGAAACATCACGAAGCTGCAGCAACTTTGCAGGACGTAGACGCAACAACCCATTTGCTCGGAGAGGAGGTAAGGTACCCGTAGTCGGAACATCTGGCCCAACTCGTTTCTTCAAGAGAGAGACATGAAAAACAGAGTGAACACGTGTACCTTCCGGTAAGCGTAGGCGATAGGCGACCGGTCCAATGCGTTCAACAATCTGAAAAGGGCCAAAGTACTTTGTCGAGAGCTTCTGGTTTGAACGCCGGAAGATGGTGTGCTGGCGATAAGGCTGGAGCTTCAAATAAACCCAATCGTTGACCGCAAAACAGAGATCCCGGCGCTTGGAATCTGCGGTCTGCTTCATTCTGTTATTAGCGGCTTCCAAATGACCCTTCAGTTCCCGTAAGATCTCGTCACGTTCTCGTAGCTGCTCATCCAACTCTAAGACCGGTGTTGTTCCAGAATCATAGCCGGCAAGCGTTGGAGGATCACGACCGTAAAGAGCCCGAAATGGTGTCATTCCAATGGACGAGTGATACGTTGTATTGTACCAATATTCCGCCCAAGGAAGCAAAAAACTCCACTGTTTCGGCCTGCTATGAACAAAGCAACGCAAGAATTGTTCAATGCAACGATTTACTACCTCGGTCTGTCCGTCGGTTTGAGGGTGATAGGCTGACGACATCCGTAATTGGGTACCCGACAAACGCCAAAGTTCACGCCAGAATCCGCTAACAAAAATTGGGTCACGGTCGCTGACAATTGACTTAGGAACTCCATGGAGTTTCACAATGAAATCCGTGAACTTAGCTGCAACGGTGACGGCGGTGTATGGATGCGAGAGTGGAATCAGGTGACAAGACTTAGTGAGGCGGTCAACAACCACCATGAGAGATGTGTGGAAGTTGGACGTTGGTAATCCGTCAATGAAATCAAGAGAGATATCTTCCCATACCTGGCGGGGAATTGGTAATGGCTGAAGAAGTCCCGCAGGGGAGAGACTTTCAGATTTGACCCTTTGGCAAACATCACACGCTGCAACATATTCTTTCACAGACTTATGCATACTTGGCCAATAAAATTGCTGTGCTAACCTCCTATACGTGCGGAGTACCCCAGAGTGGCCACCAGCGGGTGCGTCGTGGTAATCGTGGAGGAGAGATTGGACCAGCGAGGAACCGGAGGGAACAACCACGCGGTTGTTGTAGCATAAGAGGTTGTTATGGCGCGAGTATGGTTTTCCTGGAGCAGATGCGGCCAATTTCCCCACTCTTTGGAGATACGGATCCGAGGACTGTAGCGTACGCAGCTCCTCCCAAAAGCTGGCTTGTGGACTGCTAACGGCGTTAAGACACGGGCTGTTGGCGCGACGAGATAGTGCATCGGCGGCTGAGTTAGTGGACCCTGGCTTATAGGTGATTTCATAGTCATAGCCCACTAACTTACCCATCCATTTTTGTTGTTCCGGAGTGAGAATGCGTTGCTCAAGGAGGAACCGCAGGCTGCGCTGGTCGGTCTGAATCGTGAAACGCCGCCCAAGGACATATGTTCGCCAAGTCTGGATAGCAATGACGATAGCAAGCATTTCTCTTGCGTATGTGGACCAGTTGCGTTTAGCCACACCGAGAGAGCGACTCATGTAGGCGATTGGTTTCCCCTGTTGCGATAAAACGGCACCTATACCATCGCCCGACGCATCCGTTTCAATGACAAATGGTGTGTCAAAATCCGGAAGAGCAAGTGTCGGAGTTGTTGTCATCGCGTGCTTTAATTTCAGAAACGCCTCTTCTGCCTCCTGCACCCATTCAAACTTTCCCTTTTTTAACAAACTTGTTAAAGGCTTTGCAAGCGTACCGTAGTCCTTCACGAACTTGCGGTAGTAGCCCGTGAGGCCCAAAAACCCCCGGAGTTCGGTAATAGTGGTTGGTGTAGGCCACTCCGTCATCGCCGCGATCTTATTCTGGTCGACTTTCACCCCTTCACCCGAAATAATATGACCAAGGTACTCCAACTCATGTTTCCCGAAATCACATTTTTTTAGCTTCACGAACAGTTGGTGGCGTTGGAGGATTGTCAACACGATCTGTACATGCTGTAGATGTTCTTTCCACGAGCGGCTATAGACAAGGATATCGTCGAAGAAGACGAGAACAAACTTCCGCAAATAATCCCGAAAAACTGAATTCATGAGGGACTGAAAAGTAGAAGGTGCGTTGCACAAACCAAAAGGCATTACCATGTATTCATAGTGGCCGTTGTGAGTCCGGAAAGCAGTCTTATGAATGTCTGGTGCGTGTACCCGGACTTGATGGTAGCCCGCCGTAAGGTCGAGTTTGGTGAAGACCGTCGCACCGTGCAGCTCGTCCAACATGTCGTCAACAGTAGGGATGGGGAAGCGGTCTTTGACGGTTACGGCATTCAATGCTCTATAATCTGTGCAAAATCGCCAAGACCCATCTTTTTTCTTAACCAATAGCACCGGTGACGAGAACGGGCTAGAGCTAGGACGGATCAACCCCGAGTGAAGCATCTCCTGCACCTGCTTCTCAATTTCATCTTTCTGGAAGTGAGCATAACGGTAAGGGCGAACGTTTACCGGGTCCGATCCTTCCTTAAGTGCGATATGGTGCTCGATATCGCGTGAAGGCGGCAAGGCCGACGGTGTCTGGAAGACGTCCCGATAATTGTTGAGCAGCTCTCTCATCTCGCCGTCCATGTCAGGTTCGATGGTGTTCTCCCGTTGAATCGTTAATGCAAAACAGGCCTGACCCAATTTTGCTTGCTTTGTCACCTCTTCGTATTGGGCTTTGGAAATCTGCTGTTGTTTTAGGCCTTGGATATGTATCCAGCGTTCGGCCCACCTAAACTCTAAAGTTTGAGCTTTCCAATTGCAGAGTGTTGGCCCTAAACTCTCGAGCCATTGAACACCAAGCACGACATCGAGACCGGATAACTGGAGGACATAGAAGTCGACGGTGAAGATAACGTCTCCGAGAACCATCGGTGTGTGGCGGTAAGCTCCGCGACATTGAAGTGGGTGGCCATCGGCTACCCGTACGGCAAATGGTTTTGTCGGAGACAATTTGAGATTCAATCGATTAGCCACCTTGTCACTAATGAAATTGTGTGTCGCGCCGCTATCGATCAATGCTACCAATCGCTGCCTGTTGACAAGCACTTCTACTCGCATTGTCTTTGGTGAATCCCAGCCAGTGAGGGATTGTAACGTGATCTCAGGTTCAGTGGTGTCGTGGAAGATCTCTTCCTCTTCCTCTTCCTCTGCGTCTGTCCCGAGCATAAGTAAGAGTTGAGATGTCTTACATTTATGACCAGGTGTGTATCGTTCATCGCAACTAAAGCATAGGCCCAAGCTCCGTTTACGCTTCATCTCCTCCCAGCTTAACCGCTTAGGCGTTGCTGTTGGTATGGGTGAATGGGATGTACTTGCTGGTGGAGATGCGCGGGGGGTAAAAGACCGGCGTTGCTTCTGGAGCTGTTCGTCGCGGAGTCGAGCCAACTTAATCACGGCTCTCATTGTGGTTGGTGAGAACATACGGACATGATCTGCAATGTTGTCTTTCAATCCACCAAGGAAAGTGCCTACCAATGCGTCCTCTGACCAGTTATCAACCTTGTTTGTCAGCCTTTCAAACTCTTTCTGATAATCACGTAGTGATCCTGTCTGTTGAATCTTGGATAGCGCTTCATGAAAATTCTCGCCTTCGGAAGGTCCGAACCGGACCCATAGCTCATTCTCGAACGTCGTCCATTCGGTTGCAGTTGGATCAAGGTGCAGCGCCTTTGAAGTCGCTTGCCACCAAGCGTTGGCTTCTGCCGTCAAGTGATACGATGCGAAACTAACCCGTTGTGCCATTGGTATCTCATGGAAGGCAAAGTACTGCTTAAGTTTGCTCAGCCACTCCGTGGGATCCCCACCATCAAATCGTGGGCAAACCAGCTTAATGTGTCGGTAGTGGTTAACTGGTGCTGCGACAGGGGCTGCTACATCATCTTGTCGTCCAACCTGTAGGTGTTGATCGGGTCGTGGCGGTACTCGGGGGATCTGTTGTACGCCTTCGCGGAGACCCATCACTGTCTCGACCAACCGCCGCATCGACTCAGCCAAGGTGGTATTTGAGTCCTCAATGCGTTGATGCCTCTCCGTAGTTGCTTCCTCCATTAGACGGAGCTTGTCACTCAGATCTGTTCGTAGTTTGTGTAGATCCTCGGTGACCAAGCCCAGCCCTCTCTCAAGCTCGTCAAGCCTATCTTTGACGTTAGCCATTGATGCTTGCGGTACTCTCTGACTTTGGGTGGTTTACGTTTAGATGGTGGTGGTGGGATTTTTGTGGTGGTGGTGATAAGAATGGAAAAAATTTGGTCCGAGCACACGTGCTCTGATACCAAATGATGGCTGTGACCTCGTCGTATCACAACACTAGAGCTTAGAATGTAAATAAGAACACAAGACTTATCTTTGGGCAATTATGATTGCCTCTTTTTGGCTTTTCATTTTCTTAAATAGACAAATACAAGAAGCAAAGTGGAGTCGTAGCTCCTACAACAAAGCGAAATGGGAAAGTGGAGAAGATGGTTCCTAGTCAATAGGAAGACCGATTCTCCTCATTATTATCAACAACAATTAAAACTGAAATTAAAGGAAAAACAGAACCAAGATTGACATTACGAAGTGTACTTCCGGTTAGGAATTCGAAGCCGGTTTGATGTTCTTCTCTCCGGTTCTGCACTTCCACCCGCGACTCCATCAGATCGCCTCACCAGTGGTCGTCGTCGTCTTCACAAGTGACGATATTTCGGTGTAGGACATTGAAGCGACCTTCCAGAAGGTATTAGAGTAATAGTAGAGAGTGTGGTTTGTGACGTCGCAGAGGATCGTGTTGGTTGGTGTCATTGACATTCAATTCCCATCGCAGCTGGGATTTGAAGTTTCTGATTCTCTGGGAGGTATTCTACTGAGACGCTCTCTGTTCCGGGAGATTATTAGATATAGTAATCGACAGGCCGTAGATAGAATCGTATGTGGATTCGTCGATCTGTGATTTTGATTCTGTTTATCATTTTCTCGAAACAGATTATTAATGAAAAACAATTTGCTTTTGTTCATATGAAAATAAAAAACTACTAGTCTCCAGCAAACGTGCTAAGTCGTAAAAATACTTTGGCCCTTATATCGGCCCATATACCAATCATGAGATATTTCTAGGTCTATTTGTTTCTCCGGCGACGAGGACTGACTGGCACGCAATAAGAGTATCAAGCCAAGGCCATGCATGGATTTTGCTGGAGGATTTAGACCATTCTCTACAGACCAGCCCCTCTTAACCCCTAGCTAGACTGGTATATTTAATCTATGTTCAGTTGATGGAAATATTGTCTTGTAGTTTCATTCGGAAGAATCTGAATTCATTTCTTATCCCTTCAATCTAATTGATTGAAGATTGGGTACATTTATGCGAATGAACATGATGTACTGAAATGAGGCTTGAGTCAGATGTGGGTGGATTTAGGTTTATGGCAATGTTAACTGTGTCTCTTTAAACATTGTATGAAATATTTATGGAGATTAATGGTTTATGGATTATGTTTATTTATATTTATATTTTTTTAAATGAATACCTTCACTCTGCATTGCGGAGAGATGTTTACTGGCCAGTTTATGGTCATATGATAATACAAATGTTTATAACTTATGCAGATAGGTTGTTTGTTAGTAATTTTGCCATCAATGTGAATAAGTTAACTTGTCGAAAATGCCATCAACTAGTTGTAAAAATTATACACAACTTTCTAATCAAACAATCATGTTCGTTCCAAAAGTGGTGTACAATTATTAGAATGTGAAGTAGTTGTACACCACTTCTGAACAACATATATCTTGTTGGTCAACTTTACTTTTTTTGGTAAAACTGTTTACGTCTAAAACTTCATACTGGTTACCAGGACAATCCTTGTTATAATGTTATAAGCAAATTCTAAAATCATAGCTAAAACAAGAGCCCAGCATATGTCTGCATATAATATATAATTACCATTATCAGTCAAGTTACATAAACAAACATCTCAAACAATCACCACAATCTAAATTAGTTACATAAACACATATATCTCAAACAATCACCACAATCTAACTTAATTAAAATTGGCATATCGGTTTTAATATTTTATACATATGATTAGATAACAGTTTTAGAAAATATATCTGAATGTGAGTTACTATAGTCTCTTATTAGAGTACTACCGTCTGCAAAAACCTATTCTTCACCCCAATGTTAAATAGTAAATTTGAAGGAAAAAAATGGTAAATTTTTTATATAATGTATTAATGTAGCTTTTCTGTTTTTATAAGATATGATTTTGTTCATATGAAAAGAAATCTAACACACGAACAAAGAAATCACACACGTTAGTAATTAACAAGAAAATGCTATGTACTTAACGGAAAAATAATTAAATATGTAATTTCTCGACTAATGTCCCCTTCAGTACATTAATACGACAAAAGAGAGGCACATTGGTGAAGAGGAACGGAAAAAACATTTTTTAGAAATTGGATTGTTTTGCGTTGTGTTACGACACGTGTCCTTCTATAATTGTCTCCAACTGTGGCTTCTTGGATTTCGAAACAGAGATCCGATGAATAAACTCCGCCGCCGAGAAGTCTTCTATATCTTCCAGGTTCAGCTTCGGTCGGATCAGCCTCACGCCATCATCTTCCTCCTCCTCCGGAGACACTCTCCTATTGTTACAGCTTTTCGCGCATTTCTTTCCGGCGAGGAAGAGCCGAGCCATGTCGGAGGCGTTGGCTGCTGATGCGACACGTGTCATCGGGAATGCCACGTACACATGGCAGCCTCCAAGGTCAAGGTCGTTGTCGGCCGCGAGCGGGGTTAACTTCCGGCCGATTTTTAACGATTTGGCGTCCACGAGGAAATAGCTTGGCATCTCCATCATGAGCTCCGCCGCTTTCGTCGGCGCGTGGATGTCACGCACTCCACCGTCCGGGAGAATCACTTTAGCCGCCGGTGATGATGATGATGACGACTCAGACGATGTCGTTTGGCTTAGAGCGCATGAAACATAGTTGCCCATTGTCGATTGTTGTTGTTACTACGACGATCTAAAGATTATGAGTGTGAGATAAAACTGATTTGGAGAGGATCGAAGAAGACAACGGAAGCTTATATATATAAATTAAATACGTGAGGATGATTTTGAATAACTTACATTATTAAAATAGAAAAATGACAATAGTAGTATAAAATATGGTGAAGATGGACAGCTTTGCAAATAGTCGTTGACCTTGTATTAGATAGCTGAATCCGCGTTTTTTAATTACTTTATACATATTTAGCCGTAACTTTAGATGAATGTGGATTATAAGGCCTTGTTTTCTCATTTTACTCCGCGTAAAAAAGTAATGAAGTCTCATCAACTCATTTATAATAAGATACCTTTATTCATAGTTTACTACGCGTTTTATCAACCGAATATTGATTGAAATGTTTTGATGAGTTTTCTGAAACAATTAAAAAAAAAAAAAGATTGTGATGTACCTTAAATATTAGGGTATGATAATTTAAATTTTTATGGAACTTTGTAATATTTGGAATGTTTTGTTTCGTTGATTTTCGTATGTTATGTAACCTTACAAAGAGTGTTTAAATTTATAATAATTCGGATGATAATGCAGTAGTCAATGACTCAAAATTATTTAAACTAGAAAGAAAAATATATTTTTAACTCGTCGAGTCAACGTAGCTATCAATTTAAACTTTGCGAGAAGGCGGTGATGATATGATACTAATAACATTACAATAAATATGTCAACACTACATTAGAGGCTCAAAGTGTGGAAGGAAGGACGCAAAACTTATTTTATTGCTTTACTTCCAGTTGTTATCTCGAAATTTTTATCAAACGATATGATAAAATATAGAGTTTTTTTATTTTTAAAATGCAATGATTAAGTTGATTAGTTTAAAACTAGAGAACGCGTGGGATCCACGCTCACTTCCTTGATCTATTGAGAAACCTTTTGACTTCATTGTCGCAAACGGTTCCATTATCCGTGGGATTGTTGCTTCAATGTCTAACCTTTTCTTTTCACTAATTAACATTGTTATTTTTGAATTGATTGCCAAATTCAAACTTCAGTACATGTAAACCGGATATTTGCGTTTCTCATAATATGTAGACAATTTTCATACTAAGTGGATCAGTAATCGAAAACTTTGTTTCATACTTCAAGACATTCTGGTTACAAACTCGTATAAGTTTGATGCTTTGGTGTTTTAAACACAACTCATCACCACCTGTAAACTATTTAAACTTCGGTTGAACAATTAAATTAGTAACATAGTCGGAATCAAACGAATTAAACGCTAGAATCATAACCAAAATATCTATTTTCATATTTTAGTGTAACTGAAAGATCTACAACTCTTAAGATTTTTTGTTTTATCCCCTTATAAATACAGAACCCTAGACACCTTTCAAGCCCTCACCTAGACTCAATCATCAAAAACCATCACCACACACGTTTGTTAATTAATTAACATTTACAACTTCATCACGATGAAATCAATTTCTCTCATCGTCATTCTTCTCCTCTCATCCTCTTTTGCGCCGCAAGCCGCAACTGCATTCTCTTTGTTCCCGTTTCCATTTCCGCTTCCCCTTCCATTTTCACTCCCTTCGCTTCCGTTTTCGCTCCCTTCCATCTTCGGTGGAAGTGTCGGTAACGGTAGCGGTAACGGTAGCGAGCTAGCTAGGAAGTGCTTCCCGGACCTAGGAGACGGAGATGCCTGCATGGCTGAAATATTCGGGTCATTCTTTAACCGTCAAATCACGATAGGACCCGAATGTTGCAAGGCCATTGTTGAGATCGATGAAGACTGTACACAAGCCGTTTTCAAACCGTTTAGCAACTCTTTCTTTAGTAGTTCCGTCAAGCAGTTTTGCACGTACATCAATAATTGATCGAGATTTGTTTAAGGTTACTGTTTTGTTTTTGACATCATTTAAGGTTACTTTACGATCTTTTAGTTGCGCTTGTTTTATTTGATCTATTGTATCTTGTTCAAAATTATGTTTTATTAGCTCGACCTTCTTTCTTTTAGATATTGTGGTAACAATTACAAACAAAAATACAACAGAATAATTTTTTTCCCAAGCCATGCAAAATTTTAAACCCAATGCGTACTACTTCATATAAAAAAAAATTAAAGAACAAAGTTAGCTCTGATATGTTGGTATCTAGTTCCATCGATCAATAAATAAATAAAAACTAGTAAAGGAAGAAAAGTTGAAGGATACTTTTTGTCTTCTGCTGAAAGTTGTCAAAGAATATTATTTTCTTGGAGAGCAAGTGAAATAAAGAGAATTCACTAATACACTACCTATGCGAATACGTATCTTCTCTGGCCTTCATTAACAAAAGAGCAAAATTCTTTTCTTTCTTTTTTTTTTTTTGCCAACACATAGTTTACAATTTTGGTTCAATATCAAGTTTATTATATGTAGCTGAAAATCTTCATGAATACACCAACTCTAAACGCTTGGCTTGAACTATGAATTTGTTTGTTTTGTTTTTCAGCTATACGAATTATGAGATGTTATGCAAAGAGAAGATATCTCTTTTGTTTAAAATTTTAAAAACTCTTTAAAACAGTAATTATTCACAAATAGAGACTTTTTGTTGTGTGTTTAGGAAAAAGTAAGCAAGAGAGAGACCTAGTAGCTTCAAGAATCTCCTCCTCACAATTCAACAACGGTCAAAAAGAAAAAGACAATCATTAAATATCTAGAATTCCGTGTGCGTTATTATTCTCCAAAACCATCAAACCGGTTTATACATGGTACTATAAATTAGACTACCGTAGTTAATTTCTACTTTGAAATCATCGAGAAGGAGAGATAGAGAGAGAAATGGGAAAAGCACGTACGGTGGGAGTGGGAATGGATTATTCTCCGACTAGCAAATCGGCTCTTCGATGGACGGGGGAGAATCTCCTTGACGACGGCGACACCGTCATCTTGATTCATGTTCAACCCAAAAACGCCGATCACACCCGCAAGATCCTCTTCGAGGAAACTGGTTCGCGTATGTAGTATTTCTGTTAAACTCGTTATTTTATTTTCCTCACAAAATAGCAAGTTCTTTATTTTTGTTTTGAAATTTGAAAAGAATTGATCAACTATTGCAGCGTTAGTTCCTTTGGAGGAATTTCGAGAGGTTAATTTCTCTAAACAGTATGGACTTGCTTATGATCCTGAGGTTCTTGATGTTCTTGATACTCTCTCTAGGCGTAAAAAGGTAGTTTACCTCTCGCAATTTTACAATTATTGTTTTAGTAAATGGTTTTATTAATTAACTCTTTAGACGTTGTTTTTTATTAAATTTTGTTTAAAAAAAAATTAAAGGTGAAGGTGGTGGCAAAAGTGTATTGGGGAGATCCAAGGGAGAAACTATGCGATGCCGTCGAAAATCTGAAACTCGATTCCATTGTTCTTGGCAGCCGAGGTTTGGGTCCTCTCAAAAGGTATAGTACATTTTGGTTCTAGTTGTTTCGAATTTCATTTATAGAGGAGGAAGTAGAAACCTAATCAGAACAGAAGCTAGTTTGTCTCATCTGGAATAAGTTTTAATCCGGTTTGGTTTTTAAATAATTTTTAGGTGGTTTTATTTTGTTTTATCTTGTGTAACGGCTCTTTGATTTGGGTTAACCGGACATGTATTGACTATCCGGACACAGAGTATACAATACCGCACACGTGTCGACGCATAAATTACGTAGACAGCTAATGGGATTTGGTTAATATTATTACTTCATTAATAATCAGTGTTTTCTTTTGATTTGTACTATTTTGTAGGATGTTGCTGGGTAGTGTGAGCAATCATGTGGTGACAAATGCGACGTGTCCGGTCACAGTTGTTAAAGCCAATTAAAGCCTATTGTTCTTTAAATTTTGGACCCACTGAATAATCTAGTAGTTACGTGTGGTACTCATGCACTGTTTTGATACTATTTTGTAACCTTTTGCAAACTAGTAAAACTAAAAACTGATTAGCCTCTCAATACATTAAAATAATATGAAATTTAGTTGCTATAATTTATTGCTCCTTTATAATTTTTATGAACGTAAAAATCAGGACAAGGGAAATTCAATACACAAAAACCCCTTGTGTTACTACAGCAGCTGACACATCAGCTTTTTCAAGCAGAAAAAAGCTGACAACTCAGCAAAAACCTTTAACCAATGAAAACATTCTAAATAATACCAGTCAGCATTTCATTAATACATCTCAGCTTCTTAATCGGTTTAATTTAAGTGAAATAGAAATTGGTTTAATTTGTTCTTTCTTATTCCACCGAACCGGTAAAATTGATTTTATCCGCATAAATAATTTCGACGCGAATTCAGAGGTCAATCTCTTCTTCTTCTCTGTGTCGAGTTTCAACGAGAATTAGTTGCGGGAGAAAATGGATTTGATTTATTGTTTCCGACCCATTTAGTCTTTTCGCAGAATCTCAGTTGTGCCTGATTTTAGCATAAGCAGTATTCCCGTTCGATGACGTGTCTTCGTTTTTGATTTTCAGCGCCGCCATTTAACCAGTCTCCGAAAATTTCCATCAAGACTTATGCAAAAGAGAGTAAGAAGTAAACGATTATCGTTGAACCAAAGAAACAGAACAAAGTCGAAAAATCACTCAAAAAATTAAGAAACAAAAAAGATGATGAAGAAGAAGAAGAAGAAGAAGAAGAGGTGGAGGAGGAGCAAGTTCTTCTCGAAGATGTTCTAGATGGTACGTCGTCCCTAAAAAGAAGATTCACACAGTCAATAGACAGCTTACATAGAGATAATTAAAACAGGCTACATGCCCAAACTATTTTATTTCACATATATTTAATAATAAAATGATGATCAAGATTAAATAAAAATATAACAAATTGAAAGAAAAAAATACCGCGGCGTAGCGCGGGTCTAAATCTAGTTTCTAATTAATTTTTCTCCTTAATTTTTAATTAATTTGAAAATTTCCCTTAAACTATTGACAGAGATCAAATAGTAGGAAAACAACCAACGGTAAAACATGGAGAACCAACAATTAAAGATGTTTGACTATCACCTGACACTTTTTTAACCATACTAACTGACTCAGCCAAACCTTTCGATGGAATTTGATCGATAAATAATGAAAGGTTGATTAAGATACCACATAGGTGGTGCTAAATTTGTGATACAGTCCATTCAAATAGACTTTGAATTTTACGATCACTTTAACGAGAATAAGCCTGTTTTTCTTTCGGTAAAATGTTAAATTTAGAAGAAAGTTGTTATCCAAGAGTCCAGCCTTTGATGGAACAAATGATGGACAAGAGTTTTTTTTTTTTTTTTGAACAACAGACAAGAGTTTTTATAACTTGTTTTTCTTTCAGTAAAATGTTAGGTTTAAAGTAAATCCAATTCGAGAATATATTCGTTGGTGGCTTGGTGCAAGATGTGTGATATTTGGATATGGAAAGAGCCGTCTAGTTTGAAACTTGGCAAAGAGAAAAAAAAGTTTGATCGCTGATTTGATTGTGGTTGATCGAATGATGCATGGTTTGAAGATCTCGACTAATCTAAATATGGAATTAGCCGTTGGGTGTGAACACGACAAGAAACACAAGACTCTTCAAACCTTGAATGATGACTCGGTCACAGAAGGCACGTGTTGTGTATGGATCGGATCCTGAGTTTTGTTTATTAAGATTAGCAGGCCAAATTAGAAGATTCATGATCATTGGGTCTGATATGAACTAATCGAGTTTATTCGGAGTGGACTTATGAACATTAAGTGTGGTGATGGTCATAATTGGGAGTCCAATGTTCACTGGGTTCGGTTGTGAATTGGTGAGACTAAACTGGTTCTCTCGGAAATATTTCTTTTTGGGTTAGAAACATTCAGAATACACGCTCTTCGGTCCAGACGGCAGACGCGATCATTGCTGAATCACCACCTTGAATCGGTTCATCAAATCAATCACTGCATAGTCGTAGACCAATCACTTGCAAGTTGCAAGCTGCAACTAGCTAGTAGGACTGTCCATAGAGTTTTGGAGGACTAATTTAAAAATGATGTATATTTTATATTTTGCAATTCTCTAGACTGTTTTCAAGTTTTTTTTTGTTTTTGTTCAGCAAAATAATTTATTGATTTAAAATTAGAATTAGAAAGTCAGTACATAGAACTCTCAGAAGACAAAATATTACATAAGAAGATATATGCGCCATAACTGATGAGAAAGATACAACAAAACAACTTTTTAAAAGTTTTGAATAAATTTATAAATAAACTGTTTTTAATAAGATATCAAAATTTAACATAAAAATAATGCACAACTTTTTCTTAATAGAAAAATCTAAATTTTAATTTGGGAAAAAGAAACCCAAACATAATATTTTAATTTTATGTGTAATTTATTTTAGGGTAAAGAAATGTTTTCACTAATTAATTTGGTCCATTTTTTTGGAAAAAAACTTATTAGTCTATTTGTGGAATACAAAATTTTATTATACATTTTAGGATATTCTTCTTTAGATATTTTTTATTGTAATAAACTTGTTATATTTTTAATTCCGACGGATTCAAACCCAGTGTTTCCATTTATCTTTAGGAGACACGCCTCTGAATCAATTTGTTTTCCTGGATTTTACCAAATTATTAGTTTTAGTATCTGAAGTTGTTGAATGAGATGTACATTATAAAAATAGTATAAGTAATCTAATTAACTAACATTTTTAAAAATAATGTTGAATTTCTTTTTAAAACTTTTTTTTATTTTACTAAATTTTGACATAGTGATTAACACAAGCTTTCATAAAAATAAAGACACTCAGATACCAAACTTTAACATTTAACAGAAAAATATAATGTTTAAAGGCTTAGTTGACACTATAGATAAAATTTATATATATCCATGTGGTATATAAATATAGATGATAAAATAATGTAACGGTAACTATAGGTTATGTCCGACTATTATTGTTTTAAAAACTAAGAAAAATAATAATAATATAAATTTCAGATTTATTATATGTGAAATTTGTAGTTATAAATAAAATCCTTCTTAACAGGAAATTATTTTGAAATTTCATATGTTAATTTTTTTTTTAAGAAACTTTTTTTGTATCTTTGATACTTTAATATAATTTGTTTCTAAAAGATAAAGATGTGGTTTGAGTTCATCTTCAAAAATGAATCAACCAATGATAAATAGAAGAAAAGAAGTTTCCCCAATAATTTAAGCTTTACTTTTGATTATTATTTTTATAAATATATTTGATTCACCCTCAATACATTGTACACAAGATAAAATGCAAGTGTACATATATATCTCTAATATATATTTGAATTAAATAAAATTAATAATTACCCTTTAACATAACTTTACCACTCCAATTGTAAATATCCATATTTTCCCTTTCCTTTTACGCACTATTGTACCCTTTTAAAAAATTTCGTTACACCACCTTTTACCTTATAAATGCTGATGAAACTTGTGAATTAACCAAAAAGAAGATATTGTTACAGAGCAAATCTAATTTTCTTTGGTGAAGAACAAAATGGATTCTGATGGTGGTGTAAGCTCAGGCAATGAACAACATACTTCGGTAAACGCCAAGAAAAAACAGAAGAAGATTTGTCATCGTCACACTCCGGAACAGATCCAGAGACTTGATGCGTAATTTGTTTTTTACATTAATTCTTTATTAATTTCGAAAAGCTAATGAAATTTGGATTGTACTAACTGATTTTTGGTTTTTAATGGAATGAAGTTGTTTCAAAGAATGTCCTCATCCAGACGAAATACAGCGACAAGAGTTATGTAGAGAGCTGAATCTCGAGGCAGACCAAATCAAATTTTGGTTTCAGAACAAAAGAACTCAAAGCAAAGTATTCATCTTGCAAATCTTATATTTCTTTTATTTATTCCAACGAATAAATGTTTTTTTATAAATATTGTTTTATATGCTATAGGCTCAAGATGAAAGATCTGCTAACATAATACTTCGTGGAGAAAACGAAAGGATCAAGTGTGAGAACGAAGCAATGCTAGAGGCATTAAAGAATGTGATTTGTCCAGCTTGTGGTGGTCCTCCTTTTGGCATGCACGAACGCCAACACAATCTCCAAAAACTGCGTTTGGAAAACGCCTTCCTCCAAGACCAGGTAATCATTTGATTTCATTTTTAAAAACAAATCGATCAATATTCACTGTTTGATTTGTTTTCGGATGTCTTTTTGATCCATCATCATGTTTTTAATTAAAACTTAAGAACCCAGTGATATTCATTTGTTTGGAAAAAAATAATAATAATATATACAGTATAGTGATTAAAAATATAAATATTAGATGTCTGCTGTCAAAAAAAGATATTAAAAATCAGATGTAAAATTCAATAACTCATGCATGTACACACTCAGGAACCATGAAAATTTATAGTTTTTAACTGATAATCCGCGATAACTGTTTATTTTTATTTTAGCGTGAAAACATCGTCAACAACATATGCATGGGTAAGCCCAACCAACCAACCATGGTGGACTCGAAGGCTTCTGGTCACAGACAACAAATCTTTGATACTCGCACCTTGTATGGAACTAATCCAACCAACATCTTCGAGCAATCTAGCTCAGCTGGAATACCACCTTCTCAAACCATCCAACCACAACCACTAACTGAGATGGATGTAGCGCAGCTGTCTGAAACTGCGGCAATTGCGGTTGAAGAGCTCAAGCGGCTGTTTTTTACAGAGGAAGCTTTTTGGGTTAAATCGTCTATCGATGGGGCATATGTGATTGACCAGGAGAGCTATGAGAAGTTCTCGCATGCTATCAGACATTTCAGGAGCTTGAGTGCTCGCGTCGAGTCTTCCAAAGATGTCACGGTTGTTCCTATAGAAGCAACACGCTTGATCGAGATGTTCTTAGATTCGGTCAGTATTATGTAAATAATCATTATAAAAAAATATCAAGACTATTTAAGTTGCTTATAAATAAAAAAATTACAATTTGACTTTTGAGACACGCTGGTTGTTTTTTTTTTGTTGTTTTTTCTGTTGTAGGAGAAATGGAAAGAGCTTTTTCCAACGATCGTGAGCAAGGCCAAGACGATTCATGTGCTCGGATCCGACCTTCCCATCAAAGAAAACTGCAATGTCTTGCAAGTGGTAAGAACTATACTTTCACCGTGGAATTTGAAAATGTTGTCAATCCAATATTTACGTAACCCCAATTCCATTTTTCTACGGTATCATTCAATTTAGCTAGGGATTTCAATTCAACTTTTGGTTTAGAAACCGCACAGCCCTGCCGTACGTAGAAACAAATTTTGGACCAAACGTTTTATCCAAGATTTTTGTAGCTCGGTTATTTTAATCAATGGAATCACTAAAATCTAATTTGACTTATGAGAATTTATATATCTGCATACAATTGGTGTTTTTAATGTGAATGGAACTGATAGATATGGGAGCAACTACACATTCTGTCGCCGCTGGTGCCAGCAAGGGACTTCATGATCGTCAGGTGCTGCCAAAAGATCGATGAAGGGACGTGGATTGTTGCTGATGTGTCACACAGCATTGTAAACTTTGACCAAGTCAATGCTTCTTGTTTCAAACGTCCTTCTGGTTGTCTCATCCAAACCATGCCCAATGCTCACTCAAAGGTCACCATATAGCACCTCGATCTCACATATGTTTATATCTATATGTATTCTTATAAGTCTATGCATTATGTATTTTGACTAATGTTATCAAAATATTGCAGGTAACATGGATAGAGCATGTGGAAGTAGACGAGAAATCGGAAGCACACAAGATGTATAAAGAACTTTTATGTGGAGGTTCAGGTTACAGCTCTAAACGTTGGATCGTCACACTTGAGAGAATGTGTGAGAGGATGGGTCTCTCTTCCATTCTTACCATTCCCGCTAATGACTGGAGCGAAGGTATGTATTATTTTTCCGACTAAGTTAACTAATGACTAAGTTAAAAGTAAAATTATGGTAGGATTAAAAAAATGTCATTTTTTTATCATTTAAGTTGAGTAGCATGATTGTCTGGTCTTTATGATAATTGATGTAGCAACAAATTTTTTTTTGTATTGACAAAATAATAACTTCTGTGTTTTTTATTAAAATATATAATTTTTTACCCGTCGCCAAAAATGATACACAAAAGATTTTCTTTACGCTAAATAAAATGGAAAAAATCTACGAGTCTAGATAAGGATGACTAGATAAACAGAAATTTTAGTTTCCAAAAAATAAATGTTCAGTGAACAAGCAAGAAAGGGAAATTTTTATCCGTTCATATCTAAATATTTTTATTTCGATAATTGAGTTTTCAAACAAATTTTATTCATAAAAAGAGATGGTTTTTTGGTAAAAAAAAAAAAAGTACTTTTCAATTAATAACAAAGAGATAAGAAAATATTTTTGTGAACTATTCTGTGATCGCATATTTTTATTAAAAAAAAAAACTAGTACCTTATCAGATAAGTGTTTATTGATTTATTTAGCATTCAGATGATTTTAGTTTTCGATATGAAAAAATTGTAAAATTAAATGGATTAAGATATAGGTCCTGTCATTGACTAAAAAAAAAAACAGTTAGGCCCGGTCTGACCATCACTTTTGTTGGGTCATTTCTGATTAAAAATGACCTATGACCTTAATTATGAAGGGCCCAACAAAAATGACCCTAATCTGTTATTACGATACCATAGTTGCGACCAGCTAAAAATTGTTAAGCTGTTCAGATAATTTTTTATATAATCTCTAGATTCTACTCCGAAAACCGATCAGCACTCCTACCAACATAATTGAGTTATTACATAAGTTATTTGTTTTTTTGTTACTTGTTTTTTTTTTGGTTAAAAGGCCTTACATAAGTTATTTGTTGTGCTCTCTGCAATGGATATATATTATTGATCATATATTAAGACAAAATGTAACTGGATCAGTTCGTGGTCTCCGAGTCAAAATGTCTCAGATCTTTGATAAAAACTTCCGATCTTCTAGTTTCTACAATAGTGTGGCATTTGATAAAGTTAATCATTACGTTTTTTTTTTGGCAGTTATAACGACAGGAGAAGGAAGAAGGAGTGTAATGAAATTAGGGGAGAGAATGACGAAGAGCTTCAACGAAATGCTGACCATGTCTGGGAAAGTTGACTTTCCGCAACAGTCGAAATGTGGAGTCAGAATCTCTATCCGGATGAATACTGAGCCCGGTCAACCGACCGGTTTAGTTATCTGTGCTGCGTCTTGTCTCTCTGTCCCTATCACTCCGTTGGAAGTCTTCAACCGCCTCAGAGACTTTAAAAATCGTAAAGAGGTTCTTATTCTTCTTCTTTTCACCTATATATCCTATATATAGTCATTGAAACGTAAGATTAGGAGTGATGATATGGATTTTGGTCAGATTTTTATGGGTCTAGGGAAAAATAGTAATTATTGTGACATCAAAGCCACTATATGTAGATTGAACATTTCTATTCATATTATAGAATTCTAGTAGGTTAGTGCGACTGGCTAAAAAATGTTATTTCGGTAGTTTTTGCATGAACTCATCCATGACATCGTAGATGATGATGATTGACCAAAGTTTAAAAGCTTCCTATGCTATCGAACAAAACATGAATAATTAAAATCGCATTATTTTTCTCTTATTTAAATCGCGTTTTAACAACAAACACGTTTGCATGTAATAGTGGGACGTTCTTTGCTTTGGAGACCTAGTCGCTGAGATAGCTCGCATTTACACCGGATCAAGTGAAACCAACTGCGTCACCATTCTCAGGGTACACACTTTTCCAGAACGGTCGCTTCATAATTATTCTTCGGTTTTATAACTCTATATTAACCTTTACTTGTATCAGCCTGCAAAAACAGGGAATACTGGCATATTTATGGCACTAGAGTCAGACAAGAACGACTTGGTGATGCTACAAGACTGTTACATGGATGAACTAGGAGGTATGATAGTGTACGCTCCTCTCGATATGAGTACAATGAGAATCGCTGTCTCCGGGGAAGTCGACCCTTTCAACATTCCAATCCTTCCTTCTGGTTTCACAATTGCAAGTAACGGCAGGCGATCCATGTCGGCGCCGGGTGCTGAGGACGGTGGTGGTCATGGTCGTGACGGTGGAACTTTACTGACGGTGGCTTTTCAGATCCTTCTCTCTGGTGTTGACCCTAAGGGAAGAGAGCTGAATGAGAAGTCAGTGGACGCAGTGAATGGTTTGATCAGCTCCACTGTTCAAAAGATCAAGGTCATGCTCAATGGTTCTTCTTTTGAGTGAGGGAATATTCTATGGAAGATTCTGCTTTTGTCTTTTTAAGAGATATTTTTATTTATGTCGGATTTTCTATGATTTCATTTGGTTGTGGTGATTTTTGATGGACAAGGATCTTTTGATTTTTATTGTTTTGAACCTTTTGGTTGGTTATAATAAATTTGCCGTTTGATTTAGAGATATATGTTTGATGACAAATATTGAGATGAAACAATTAAAATTATGGTAAATGAATAAGGTGATGAAACAAAATTTGAAGTTACCAGTTATATAAACCGCGAAAAGGATATTTATCAAATAATTTATGTTTAAATAGCAAAGCAAAAGCATAGAAAAACACAGATCGTAATTTCATTATTAGTGTTATTAGACCGTAATTTTGAGAAATTGTTTTGAAAAATTGACGGTGCTATAAAAAAAAAAACGAAAGCAGACGGACATGCAAAATGCAACGTGTATATGTTTAATTGGTAAAGACAAGAGAATGTATATATGCGGTAACAATACGCATCGTCACTTCATCACCACTACTCCGAAAAACTCCATTGGCCTATAAATATATCTCTGCTTTAATTTCCTTCACCATTCTCTTCATTTACGATCCTTTTCTTCGTTTTTGTTTTTGTTTTCTGGATCGGAAGCTCTAATCGATAATCGAAAATGGCCGCCACTACCGAGAATCTCCCTCAACTCAAATCCGCCGTCGCTGGCCTCACAGAGATGAGGTTCGCGCTTGGATTCGATTGTTTTTCTTCCGAAAATCTGTCGAATCTTTTACTGGCTTCAGATTGTAGATCTGAGTATTCGTGATTATATCGACTTTCGCACTGATCTGTTTGTGTTTCCCCCTTGTTTTCAGTGAGAATGAGAAGAGCGGATTCATCAACCTCGTTTCACGCTACCTGAGGTTCGCACTTTCTCTTTACCGCTTCAAAATTATGTAACTGTGGATGTATACTTCCGTATGTTGTTGATTTTCTGTGATGATCAAGCAATACATCGTATTGTCTCAGCTTTTCGGCTTATTCTCGATTCTCGTTGATTTCTGGAACTTGCTTTCAATCTGAATTTCCTAGCTTGGTTTTGAAACGATTATAAATTCCGATTAGATCTGGATATAGATCTGAGTTGTTGTCATCGTTTACGTAACGGTAGACTAAATTAGTTTCTCGGTTATTGATTTTATATGAATTTGAAGCGGTGAGGCACAGCATATTGAGTGGGGTAAGATCCAGACACCTACTGATGAAATCGTTGTTCCCTACGAGAAAATGGCTACCGTCTCCCAAGGTATCGTTCGTTTTCACCGATACCGATTTGTTTTAGAATTTTTTCTTCTCTGCTTTTATGATTGTAGTTTCTTTGTGATACTAATACGTTTTTAATGTTTACAAATGGTGTAGATGTTTCCGAGACGAAGAATCTGTTGGACAAACTTGTTGTGTTAAAGCTTAATGGAGGTCTTGGGACAACAATGGGATGCACTGGCCCCAAGTAAGCCTTTTGTTTTATTTTGTGTGTTGTCAGTCTCAGTTTTCTGTCCAATTACGTAGCTACTCTAGTCTCTTTGAGATTTCAACTTCAATGTAAATATGAAATTTCTTTTGCCTTTTTTTTCCCCTGTATGGAGATGTATTCGCCATGTCATCCTTGTCTTTGAACTTTCTTGTTCTGTTCTCTTGTTTTACGGTATAATTTTTTTTTCACTGCTAGTGGATGTGACATTCAGATTGAAGCTAGTGAACAGTCCATTGTAAAATTTGGGCATAGAAGTCATGTAGTAGTCATTCCGAGATTCAGGAAGTGAAGAAATTATATCTTGCTTTTCTTTCTGTGCAGGTCGGTTATCGAAGTTCGGGATGGTTTGACATTTCTTGATCTGATTGTTCTTCAGATTGAGGTTCGTAATTTTCTTAATTACTCTGCCTTAGTACCTTTTTAGTGATTCCTAATCTAATTTTAATTATATTTCTCACCCTCAGAATCTCAACAACAAGTATGGCTGCAAGGTTCCATTGGTTCTCATGAACTCGTTTAATACACATGATGACACACAAAAGGTACTTCTGTTTCACTGGGGATCATATTTCTTCATTACTAGGTTTATGTTTTGACTAACTGTGTTTGTCATTTTCAGATTGTGGAAAAGTACACCAACTCAAATGTTGATATTCACACTTTCAACCAGGTTTGTGGTGTGGATGCATATCAAATCACAATTTCGTTTGTATGGAATATCTGACATAAGATCTGCAACTAATAATGTTTACTTGGATTTTCTAGAGCAAATATCCCCGTGTTGTCGCAGATGAGTTTGTGCCATGGCCCAGCAAGGGAAAGACCGACAAGGATGGCTGGTACGGTTTCATTTTGTCAAACTATTCAGTATCCACTGATTTTACTTGTCAGTTTTTTCTTTGTTTGGCCTTCTTGCGCTTCATTACCACTCATATTTTTTCAACTGCATCAAAACTATTGAAATGTTTCATTCTGCACTTAAATTCTGAACAGCAACAGTAAACAGACTCAAAACAATTTCATGTTTACTTTAATCTTGATACTTGTAGATAGTTTTTGTTCTTGTTCATATATAGTCACATTAGATCTTCTTGTGCAAGGTGGAACTGGCTAATTCGTAACTGATAACTGAAATAATAATGCCTTGTGTTCTCTGAGATCAGTCCACGATTGCCTTTAATGAATACCTTTGATATTCTATCAGATCGCCTACTAATGATTTATCTTTGTGAAGGTATCCTCCCGGTCATGGTGATGTATTCCCATCCCTCATGAACAGTGGAAAGCTCGATGCTTTCTTATCACAGGTTCATTCTTTAATGCAGTCGACTACTGTTTTACCCAGCATTTAAGATTGATGGCCATGTTTATTGAAAAATTGTTTTTCTTGGTCTCGCAGGGTAAGGAATATGTGTTCGTTGCCAACTCAGACAACTTGGGTGCCATCGTTGACTTAAGTATGTCCTTTTTGTCGTCTGCTCATTCTTGTTTACACAAAATTTGCATGAAAATCCCATACTAACTGTCTTGCTTGCCTCGTACTTGGTCTAATTGTTGCAGAAATCCTGAAGCACTTGATCCTGAACAAGAACGAATACTGTATGGAGGTTACACCCAAAACCTTAGCTGATGTAAAGGGAGGAACTCTCATTTCTTATGAAGGCAAAGTTCAGGTAAGTTCTTAACTGTGTCATTTCTTGTTTAGAATGTACCTTCTCTTATGCCTCATTATCTAAAAAAACTGCTAATCAGATTTGGTTTTTATCTACTGTTGATTATTTTTGGATTCTGTAGGTACTTTTTTTTTATCACAAAAAAGAAACCGATATATATATGTCTATAAGTCTATTAGGTTCCTAATATACAAAACAAATTTTCACAACCTCTTTGCAACTCATAATCTTCTTACTGCTACAATTTTCTTGTGCTACTGAGGAACATAACTCGTTTATTTGACCTCTAATTTTTTTTTTTTCTCGTTTATCCCAGCTTCTGGAGATTGCTCAGGTTCCTGATGAACACGTGAGTCTATACTTCTTTTTTGTTTTCCTTCCTGTTATCGTTTGGAAAATTCATTTTCTTAGAGATTGTTTGAAACTCTTGGTAGCATATTCATTAGAGATGTGGGAAAAGTTTTGGTAAAAAGAGCTTAGTTTTTAGAATAATTTGCTAGAAACTCTTCAAAACCTCTTTTATCGCTACTCTCTGCATTAGATTGTTCTTATGAAGAGGAAACTGTAGTTTTTGTTTTGTGCCTTCTTTCTGCTAGCTTCCATTTGTATCACCTGTTTCAAGAGATACTGCGCTCATGTTTTGATCCTTGTGGTAGGTCAATGAGTTCAAGTCAATTGAGAAGTTCAAGATCTTCAACACAAACAACCTGTAAGTAGATCATGTCCGTAAAAATTCCAGAAGATATAAACTTATTTGTAGACTTTTAACTCTGTAAGTTTACAGATGGGTTAACATGAAGGCCATCAAAAAGCTTGTGGAAGCTGATGCACTTAAAATGGAGATCATTCCAAACCCAAAGGTGCAAGCCTGGCCTATTCAAAAGTTTATGATGTTTGCAATTTTCATAATCTAACTGAGAAAAGACTGAAAATTCTTTTTCAGGAAGTGGATGGAGTCAAAGTTCTTCAACTGGAAACTGCAGCTGGTGCTGCAATAAGGGTAATATGCATCTCCTACATAGTGCCACAACTGAAAATATAGAGCGCAAACTGTAATCTTCTTCTTCTTCTAACTCTTTTTTTGCTGTGTGCTTCTCTGTCTCAAACAGTTCTTTGACAATGCTATTGGTGTTAATGTACCTCGCTCACGTTTCTTGCCAGTGAAGGCAACTTCAGACTTACTGCTCGTCCAGGTAAACACTGTTGACCACATTTTGAAGTGAAACAGAGACATCTTTTGAAAGATTTTGAGTATTGATTAAAGTTTTTCATTCTTGCACAGTCTGATCTCTACACCCTAGTTGATGGCTTCGTCACCCGAAACAATGCTAGGACTAACCCCGAGAACCCATCAGTCGAATTGGGACCCGAGTTCAAGAAGGTAAATGAAGGAAAAAAACCTCTTTGACAAGTCCTGTTTGTTTCTCTAAACATTTTCTTTTAGTGTGCCTACATCTTCTTCTTTTTCTATAACAGGTGGCTAGTTTCTTGAGCCGGTTTAAGTCTATCCCTAGTATTGTCGAGCTCGACAGCCTGAAAGTGTCTGGTGATGTCTCGTTTGGCTCTTCCGTTGTTCTCAAGGTATGTATATATAAGTAAATTTTTCCCGAGGAGTTGTTGACATAATAAATAAACTGAAAATGGTTCCTTTTGGTTTCCGAAGGGCAAGGTGACTGTGTCGGCAAAATCCGGGGCAAAAGTGGTAATCCCCGACGGCGCTGTGATCGAGAACAAGGTAAAATTGAAATGCCTTTCGGTTTACTGGTTTAATTCCAGAGATGTTCAATCCGGTTATTTAGTTTGGTCGGTGTGTATGAACTGAATGATTTAGCTTGGTACGGTTATGATCTCTGTCCGTAGCAAAATTTTGTCTTTAAAATATTAAGCTTAGGTTTTATTGCGTTATCCGGTTCAGGTAAATCAAATTGGGGCATTCTACGTCCTCCTTAACTTATTTTGGTGATATAAAGACTAAAATGTCCACTGGTGTTATTTGCAGGACATCAATGGTCCCGAGGACCTGTGAATAAGAAAAGTTCAGAGTCTTCTTCCCTTCTCATGGAAGACACATCGTGATACTTATACACCCTTTCGTGTGAAAACATCACTTAAAAGTTAAAACGAAGAAACAATAAATGATGTTCTCTTTTTGCAGCTTACCAAAGTCTTTTATCAATCACTTTTGATGTTACCAGCAATAGATTCTATCATTATTATAATACAATTTGATTTCATAATTTCCAACAGACTACTATTTTATATATATATATATATATTTTTTTTTTTTTGTTAAAAGATCTTCAGGACTATTATTTTTATATATATAAGATTCTTTTGATTTTTTAAAAGATAATAAATCTAGCATGTATTGTATACAATACAATATATAAAGTATTACACGCATATATACGTCACGCAACAATCGTACCTTAATGTTCTAGAGGCGTTAGAAGTTTCATCTGATGTCCCAAAAAAATGGAATTTGTCTTTAATCATCTTTTGTCTCGTAAGCTATTAACTGAAGTACAATGTGCAATGTTCCCTCGTGTATCTAACCATTGATGTTTTTTCTACTTGTCTACAAATCCATTATGATTAATTGTTAATAGTTCTTTTACTAAAAGCAACTCTTATATCAGTAAAATCCCAAAAAAACTCTTATATCACACAAATTTGTTTTTTAGCATATTATAGTAAGATATGTTTTTAATAATTTACAACAAAAATATATATACGTGTACCTTATTAATTAATGCTAATCTAGCAAACCACACAAATTATATCTTAATCTTAATAGTAAATCATTTGTTTATTTTGGTTTGTTTTGTTACACATGTCGCAATCTAAGCATAGATAGATTTAGTTGCTTAATTGTTTTAAAAATAATCACATGTGTCATATTGACGTGTTACGTACGCGTTTTATATTATGATCAATATATTTTAACAGATAATATTCTAAACACGTAAATTGCATTTCTTCTTTATTTGTTTCATTAAATTTAGCCCTTTGTCTTGTGGTGATCAGTATAAGTATTGATTGGCCCAGCGACATCATCATCACTGACGATTTCACATTACTTAGCCATCTCTCAAACCATCAGGTCGGGTTTCTCTCTACTAATTTTGTTTTGTAACGCATATCTCTTTTTTAAAGTTTCTTCTTCTTTCATTTTCCTTACAGAAATTCTAAAATATAATAAACTAAAAACGTTGATCACTAGCTAAGATTGTTAGTTTCATCTTTCACGCATGTCCCAGTAATGAAAGTATCAATGTTGTGTTGAAGTATCTAAAGTACTCTTTGCAATGTTCCCGCATATATAGTCTACAGGTCAAATGATGTTGCTTCTAGTTGTGGTTGTCGGATTAATAGCCTATTATGTTTACAAGTCCATAAAACCGCCGCCACCAATACCGCTTCCTGAGAATGTATCTGAGATCTGTCCAAGAATCAAGCTCAATGATGGCAGATACTTGGCCTACAGAGAATTAGGTTTGCCAAAAGACAAAGCCAAAAATAAAATAATCATTCTCCACGGATATGGAAGTTCCAAGTTAGTGGATTTAAAAATCACTCAGGTATTAATAGTATAGATTATATTTAGTCAATATATTGCAAACTTTCTTCTAGGAATTAAACAAGGAGATCACTATGGTATAAGAATTTTGTTATTTTGATAAATAATTTCCATAACTACAATTTTCCTCTGGATTTTAGGAAATGATTGACGAATTTGGGATATACTTCTTGCTCTTCGATAGAGCTGGTTATGGAGAAAGCGATCCTCATCCATCACGAACACTGAAAACGGATACATATGACATCGAAGAAATCGCTGACAAATTGCAAATCGGTCCAAAGTTCCATGTCTTAGGAATGTCACTCGGGGCTTACCCAGTTTACGGCTGCCTCAAATACATTCCTCACAGGTACATCATCAATCTCTTAAAAGTAGAATCTAAGATTCGTTTATCGGAAGTGAAAACTACGGTTTATTTATAATAAATTATAATTGGCCTATAAAATTATTTATTTAGTGCTAATTGAGTAAGATTGACTTGAATATGTCTGGCATTTATAAACCAAAGATTTACTTATATGTCAATGTCTCTAACAATATATATAGACTAAGTGGAGCAACGCTGGTGGTTCCGTTACTGAATTTTTGGTGGAGTCGTATGCCTCAAGACTTGCTGAGTTCGGCGCTCAAGAAATTACCAATTCAAAACCAATGGACGTTTCGAGTCGCACACTACGTTCCATGGTTGTTTTATTGGTGGATGACTCAGAAATGGTTCTCACCGTTTAGTCAGAATCCAAGAGATACTATGACCGAGCGAGACATAGAACTCGCGGATAAGCATACCAAACACGCCTATATCAAGGTAAGCATGTCGTTTTAGTAGCTAAATATGTAGCTTTAGAATGTTCGTATGAGTATATGTAATGTGAATGTGGTTTAAATCATTTTTCGTATATATATAACTTGATGACCCATTTTTCTAGTGGAAAAATACTCATTATTAATTTATGCTGTCCAGGAATCAGCTCTACGACAAGGCGAATATGTGAGCATGCACCGAGACATGATTGTGGGTTTCGAGAATTGGGAGTTTGATCCGACCGAGCTGGTGAACCCATTTTCAGATGATAACATAGGGTCGGTTCACATTTGGTGTGCACTCGAAGACAAACAAATATCGCGCGAGGTTTTACTCTATATATGTGATAAGCTGCCTTGGATAAAGCTTCATCAAGTCCCTGAAGCTGGACATCTTATTATCCATGAGAAGCAGCATTTCGAAGAAATTATTAAGACCGCTTGTAGTTGAATAAAATAAAATAGAAAATAAATAAATAAAACCATCAATACTTTGTGCTTTGAATGGATTTGATAAATAAAAGCGATGTTATAAACCATCAATAGTATGTGTACTTAATACAATCAACATTAAAATCTTTAAATTTTATATGGGTCCTATACACTCCTAATCGAACATGCTTGGGAGGGGTCTCACGTCCATGAAAGCAACCACCATCTGAAATTTGTTGGTTGTAAAAATTCCGTAAGAGTCAGATATTTTATTAAATCTTGATACTGTATATAGTTTGATGAGAATAACGAGTTTTTAACCTCGTCGGTAACGGCAGCTCGAGCCTTACGGTGTCTCTCCACAATTTCTGTCAATACTTCAGCGAGTCGCTTCTTTACGTCTCCGCTTTGCATTCTTCCTTATCCTGGTTCTCCATACTCCTGAAATATATTATTTATACTTCAAATATTCAGAAAACCAGACGCTTTGTTTTGTTCCTTCCTCCGTAGTGGTGATTTAATAACAAACTCATGATTGACATTGACATGTGTACGTACCTTTCTAATGTGTTCAAGTTCAGAATCATCTTTAAGGAAGAAACTCAAATACTTGAACGGTACGTCTACCTGTGAAAACATAAATACTTAGTTTACTAAATAGCACCAGAACCGATAGGACCAAGTATCAAGAAAACAATTTTTGCAAGAATCCGTTATATATACCTCGAGATTTGCTCCGAGTTCTTTTTGATCCTTGGCAAACTGGCGCCCACCACTCAAGGCACTGTTTATCTGCATATAAGAACCAGAGAGTGAATATGTCTACGAAAAGAAAAAAAAAAAACAGGATGGACTTTGTAATAGTAGATGGGAATAACAGAACATATCCAAAATTAGGGAGAATTCACCTTCTTTTTAATGTCCTTGGCGGTATCAGTCAGATAGATAGCGGAATTTGGATCACTAGCAGACATTTTCCCACTACTTCCCTGAGAAAAGTGACCACAAGGCATTCGATAGTTTGAAAGCAATAAAGTATGGTGTAAGTACATATCTATAGTCACATGTAATATCCTTTAAGAAAACACTTGCCTGCAGAGCAGGAAAAAATGATGACTCAATTAGAGCAGGCTTGCTATAGCCTAACCGAGGTGCAACATCACGAGCCATTCTGTAATAAGGATCCTGAACAAAGCCAAATGTAAAGGCTGGTTTTAATTTATACACCAAGAACATAAAGAGACTATAGGTTTGGATGACCATTTTAGACCGTTGAGAAGTTGTTTATCTTCCAAAAACCAAACTGGTTAGGATATAAAGTAAGAAATCAGAACAAACCTGGTCAATTGCACAAGGAATCAAGCAACGCAGATTGTCCATGCCAGAGAACAAATGTGGGAATGAGCTTGGAAAAGATGGAGCTGCCTGCAAAATATATTAGGAATACAATTACAGTATCCAATTTAAATATAATATAGTCTATCTGCATTAGAAGTCACGTACCCAAAAAAAAAAAAAAAGAGCGAGACGTACCTGCACCGGAGGGAAAGCGCACGAAAACTGTAATGTAAACATCAAAAGCCAAACATATTATGACTCCGATTAGTGACATGTGGGTATTATAGTTGAATTAGAAAAAATTGTATAATTCAACGTAAGTTGCAGTAAAAATTATATGGTAAAAAGGGTATATTTTTGTGGTATGTTTGCTGTAAAAATATGAGTTACTATTCTATTCAAAACAACTGACTGATAACTTTTATGCGGTATAAATTACAATATATATTATTAAAAATAATTTAACATTTATTATAAATTTAACTAAAAAAATAAATAAAATAATTCAATACTAACATAACATTACCATAGTAAATTATATATCTCTATATGTTTGCTTTTTACAATTATATATATTATATATATAAAGTTAATATTGATCTAGGCCTTAAATTTGTATCAATTTATAACTATTTATATAATTATAACTATGCATATATATATCAATTTATAAATATATATATATACCAATTTATAACTTTATATATATTTATTATAACTAAAAAAGAATTATGGCATAAAATTTTAAGAATACATATTTTTGCAATGATATTATTCAAAAACATTGATATAATATATACTTTAATGTATGAATTATTGGAACTATAAAATTACAATAGAATTAACAAAAAAAAAAAAAAATTAAAGAAACGTGGGAAAAAGACATTTTTAAAGAAAAATCAATTTGTATCAATTTATATAATTATAACTATATATATTAAGTTATAAATAAATATATACCAATTTATAACTTTATATATATAGTATAATTAAAAAAGAACTATGGCATACAATTTTAAAATTACATATTTTTAGCAATGATATTAGTCAAAAACATTAATATAATATATAATTTAATGTATGAATTAATAGAAATATAAAATTAGAATAGAATTAACAAAAATAAATGAAAAAATGAAAAATGAAAAAAAAAAATTTTTAAAACGTGGGAAAAATAAAAGAAAAGAAAAATTGCTACATCAAACTCTAATACATCATAGTACATCCCATTTTCCATGTGGTAGAAATTTAATTTGAGTTAACTATTTTACAAAAGAGATACATCAAAATTCTAATTCAATCATACTACATTCTAACTCAAACTATAATGCAAAAAGTTGAAAATAAATCATGACTGGTAACGGGTGTGATTGGTAACATGAGTTACCATGTGGTATGGTTAATTTATGAGTTTAACTCAAAAATGTTACCAATCATAATTTATTTTTAACTTGTTGCATTAGAGTTTGAGTTAGAATGTGGTATGGTTGAATTAGAATTTCGATGTATGTCCTTTGTAAAATAGTTAACTCAAATCAAATTCCTACCACATGAAAAATGGGATGTATTAGGATGTAGTAGAGTTTGATTTAGCAGTTTTTTTGTTTTTTCTTTCTTCCCACGTTTTTAATTATTTTTTTTTCATTTTATTTTATTTTAATTCTGTTCTAATTTTATACTTCCAATAATTTATATATTAAATTATATATTATATTAACTTTTTTGACTAATATCATTGCTAAAAATATGTATTCTTAAAATTTTATGCCATAGTTTTTTTATAATTATAATAAATATATATAAAATTATAAATTGGTATATATTTAGTTATAACTTGATATATATAGGTATAATTATATAAATATTTTTAAATTAATACAAATATATGGCCTAGATCAATTATTAATGTTATATTATATATATATATATATATATACTTTTTAAAAGCAAACATATATAAATATATATTTGCTATACTAATGTTATGTTAATGTTGAAATATGTTATTTATTTTTTTAGTTAAATTTATGATAAATGTCCAATTATTTTTAATAATACATACTGCAATGTATACCGCATAAAAGTTATCAGTCAGTTGTTTTGAAAAGAATAGTAACTTATATTTCTACAGCAAATCTACCACAAAAATATACCGTTTCTACCACATGATTTTTACTGCAACTTACATCGAATTATACTATTTTTTATAACTCAATTGTAATACCATATGTCACTAATCGGAGCCAACATTTTTGAGTTAAACTCATAAATCAGCCATACCACATGGTAACTCATGTTACGAATCACAGCCTATAGGATTATTTTTTTTCCCAGTAGATTCGAATGCGACTTACGCGACATTATAGCCGAAATCCGAGAAAATGAAGGTCTTTGTTACATCGAATCCACAAGAATTATATCCTTCGCATTTTCCCTGGCAAGTCTTTCACTTTCCTCCACAGTCAAGTCCTTCATCCACATGAATTTTTCATCATCCGTTAGCTGTATAACAAGAGGAACCTTGAAAGCTTCTTGCAAGTATCTGCAATCCATTATTAAACCATCATCCAAAACCATCCTTGCATTGATCCAAATAACTTAATGAAAGATCTTACTTACTTGGTAAACAAGAAAGGAATTAAATGCCCTAAATGCAAAGCTTCTGATGAAGGTCCTCTTCCAGTGTAGAGATAAAACTTGTCTCCTCTCTCATACGCGTCCAGAATCTCATTGAAATCCCTGTTAACATCTCACAATTAAACCAGGAATTTTGTAATCGAATCATCAAACAGAATTTAGCTAAAATTCGAACCGGTGGGCGAAGAAGACACCACGGCGGAGGAATTCATGTAGTTGAAGAGAAGTAAGTCTTTGAACACGATCAATAAGTGACTCGTCGAGCCTTTGGCAGCCAATTGTCAATTAGCTTGTCGTAATCGATCCCCTTGCCGTCTTTTCCGGACACTTTATATGGATTCACCACTTGCTCCGAAGTTTCAGACTCTCTTTCACGATCCTTCTTTTCCACGTTCATCGCGATGGGAAAATATATCTACACAATACTAAGTCAGTTTCGATGTTATCAAAAGCTGTTGTTGATTTGAGAGAAATAATAGAAAGAAGATAACCTTAAGCGAGACGGTAATGTTTTATATGTCTTAGGGTTTTGCTGAAAATTAAATATTGTCAGTCATTAATTTGTTGTTGAGCCCAAAAGAAGCCCAATAACGACTCCATTATTTTAATTAATTTCGAGAAATTTTAGTTGCTGTTACGGTTCGAGTGACGGTGTTCCAGTCACTGTTGTTGCGTTTGGTTGTCCACAGGTAGGAAACAAGGAGTTCAAGGACGAAGTAACACGTCACAAGAACTTAAAGATCCTCCATGTAAGGAACAAGATTGACCTCTTAACTCGATATTCAGGAGGACTCTTGGGGTATGTTGATATAGGAATCAACTGTGTGATCGATACAAACAAGTCACCTTACCTAAAGGATTCAAGGAGTCCAGGGGACTGGCACAGTCGTCATGTGAGGGAGTCTAGTGTGTGATGATGGAGAAAACCGAGTTATTTATATTGATTTAAGGTTTCTGAGATGAGTGATTCATCAACCAAACATTCAAACGTTTTTGCATTCTTACATCATAAAAATAAAATAAAAAATTATTCTTGGCAGAGTTACGACATTAATTAGATCAAAGCATTGTTGTTACGAAAAGTGCAACTGCGGATTAAGCTTTGTTATCTTCAGGACTTTGATCACTTATTTCCACGAAGTTTAGCGCCAAGTGCTCTCTCCAGCTTATAAAGGATTTGCTGGTTGGGGATTGCTTTACCAGACTCATACTCTTGAACCACTTGTGGCTTCTCATTGATGATCTACACAATGAAACAAACAGGTGTTTTTTTCTGTCATGAACCTAGTTACATAAACAGGTAATAAGAGTAAGAGATGGAGAGGAAGATAACATACTTTTGTCTTATGACTATTTGTAATTTGAATAAGTCATTTAAAATTAAAAGCAATACTAATGAGGGGCGTTACACAATTCATGGAAAAAAAAATGCTGAAAGACAACCAAATGCATTGGTAGTGTAAAATACGTTATAATGTTTTTAAAAAAAATATTTATCACGAAAGATCGAGGGGGAGTTAACAACTGATAACAATAATGCAAAAGCGACAACCAAATCCAATAATATTAATACAAAAGAAGTTTTAAAGACATGTGTAACAAAGGAAAAATAAATAAAGACGTGTCACAAAAGCCAACAAAAATAAGCATTATATATTAAGGTGTTTGGGCATGGATTCCATTACATCACCTTGCATCACATTAACTAGCCATCTCCTCAATCATCAGGTCGGTTTTCTCTCCAATATTAGCTGTTCATATTATCACTTAAGTTTCATCTTCTTTCATTGAAAGTCTTATAAAATGGATATGTTCTTATGGTTCATAAATTGATATGTTTACTATTTCACAGTATCACACACATGTTTAAGGCTAGCTTTAAGCATATTATTCTCACAAGAAAAAACTAAATTTTTCTTTGCAATGTTTCGTCATGTGTTATCTATAGACCAAACAATGTTGTTTCTACTTGCGATTGTGGGGTTCATTAGCTATTATGTCTACAAGTCCATAAGACCGCCACCGCCGATTCCGTTGCCGGCAGACGTTTCCAAGACATCTCAAAGAATCAAGCTCAATGATGGCAGACATTTAGCATACAAAGAATTAGGGTTTCCGAAGGACAAAGCCAAAAACAAAATAATAATGGTCCATGGATATGGAAACTCCAAAGACGCCGATTTATACACCACTCAGGTATACGGTAACTTTTTTTGGGGAGTTCGTAACCGTTTTTTTCAGCCATTTATTTCATTAGTCTGTTTTATGTTTTTAGTCACATAATGTAAACTAAAGTTTTTTGGTGATTTTTTTAATGATTGTTTTGTTGCAACTATAACACTCCTCTGGCTTTTTCAGGAACTCATCGACGAATACCAGATATATTTTTTATTCTTCGATAGAGCTGGTTATGGAGAAAGCGATCCTAATCCATCACGGACAGTGAAAACAGATGCATACGATATAGAAGAACTTGCTGATAAATTGCAAATCGGTCCAAAATTCCATGTTTTGGGGATGTCACTTGGAAATTACCCAGTTTACGGTTGCCTCAGATACATTCCTCATAGGTAAATATATCTATAGGATATCTCTTAAGAAAATTATCAAAAAATTGAAATATTATTTTTGATTTTCACGTATCAATATTTATTCTTATCATCATATACACATTTACATAATATACATATGGTCTATCCATTTGTAATAAGATTTTAATGTTTTGATAATATTTGATAGATTAAGTGGAGCAACGTTGGTGGTTCCGTTAGTGAATTTTTGGTGGAGACGTGTCCCTCGAAACTTGTTGAATGCAGCGATCAAGAAACTACCATTTGAGTTTCGAATGACAATTCGAGTCGCACACTACTGTCCATGGTTGTTACATTGGTGGCTGACTCAAAAATGGTTCCCAAGTAATCGGGATCCCAAAAAAACTATGACGGAACGTGATATAGAACTCAAGGCAAAACATGCAAAACAATTCTACCTGGTATGCGTATATACACAGGGCCGGGCCGGGTCTCAGCCCATTCCAATAATTTTTTTGGATGGAGCTTCAGCTTATTTTCTTAACAATTTTAGGATTTTTTTTTTTTTTTTTAAAAGTTTTTAGCTTAGAAAAAAATGAAAAACCTCTATTTTAGTGCTCAAATTTAAATTTTAGAATGAGACCACATAAATTTCATGCCCGACCATGTATATACATAGATTGATTTAAATAGCCCTGTAGTTTTAAGATGATTTTCTAATTAAGTTTGTGTAGTTTTATGCTATTATTATGAACTGTTGATGTAGATTTAGGCCATTATTCGATATATAAAATGATTTTTTTTTTTTTAATCTACTCAAACTCATGGAAGCGATTAAAAAATGCAACTATATAGGAGATTGCTTTACGACAAGGTGAATACGTGAGCGCACAACGAGACATAATCGCGGGATATGGGAATTGGGAATTTGATCCAACCGAATTGAGCAATCCATTTTCGGAGAGTAACAAAGGATCGGTTCATATTTGGTGTGGACTCGAAGACAAACAGATTTTGCGCGAAGTCTTGCTCTATATTTGTGAGAAACTGCCATGGATAACGCTCCATGAGGTCCCTCATGGTGGACATTGGATTATCCATGAGAAGCATCATTTCGAAGCCATTATCAAAGCCGCTTGTACTTGAATGAAATATGAAAAGTAAAGAATCTTGTGTCAGAATAAGTTCTATAAAACTATGACTATATGCATATATATGTTTTATGTGATAAAAGAAAAATTAATATATAAAATTTTGTATGCCAAACACTATGGAAAAAAATAGCTTGATTAATTTCAATTATATTGATTAATGTTTATGTTTATAAGAGACTTAAGCATGGAGACACATGAAAGATTTGACTGGTGAAATCTAACTAACATACAATATGTCCACATTTGGACGTGATTTGAGTCTTAAAGTTTTCGGTGGAGGGTACTGTAGTCATTTTAAGAAACCGACAAACCGGTAAAAGCAAATGTTTCCCAACTAAAGAGTAAAACACTACCAAAAAGAGAACAAAATTAATCATCAAATCTCCAAAATCACACTTCGCTCTTTTTCTCTCCACTCTCGCCGGAGATGCAACTGTTTCTATCTCTGCTCCTCCTCCTCCTCCTCCTCGTCGAACAATCGCCGCCGGTGGTTTCTCATTACTCATCCTCAACCTCATCTCCTTCTTCTTCATCCGTCTCTTCCGACGCCTCCGAATGGCGTCCAGCTCGAGCCACCTACTACGCCGCTTCGAATCCTCGGGACGCGGTGGGCGGTGCGTGTGGATACGGAGATCTCGTCAAATCTGGGTACGGTATGGCTACGGTTGGTCTGAGCGAGACTCTGTTTGAGCGTGGTCAGATCTGTGGTGCTTGCTTCGAGCTCAGATGTGTCGATGATCTACGTTGGTGTATCCCCGGAACTTCAATCATCGTCACGGCTACGAATTTCTGCGCTCCTAATTACGGATTCGATCCCGACGGTGGTGGTCACTGTAACCCTCCGAATAAACATTTCGTGCTGCCGATTGAGGCGTTTGAGAAGGTCGCTATCTGGAAAGCTGGGAACATGCCGGTGCAGTATCGAAGGTGCGTTTTCTCCCTAAACAAACAACATTAGCTTTTTTTTTCCAATTTGTTCGCGTTTTGCGTTTGCGGTGGTGTGAACGCGGGTTTGCTTTATCTTGGGCCCTTTCCATTTAAATATTTTAAACCATTTCAAGAGCGATGATGGATGCTTTTGCTTTTGTTTTTCCCGTCTTCTTCGATATCCGTGTGCTTTATATTAGCTGGGTGGGTTTACCCTAATGGTGTCCCGAGTTAGCAATTTACTTCATTGCCCCCGATCCTTCTGTAATCTTTGCAAGATTCAAATAATATGGTACTGGAATTGAGTTTAGATTGACGATGGCATATTGTAGCAAACCTGAAGAGTATTTGCTCATCGTGTATTGAGTAGTTTGTGGAGTCTACAAAACATATAACCATTGTTGTTGGTTTTGCAAAAAACAGGATCAACTGTAGAAGGGAAGGGAGCATCCGGTTTACAGTCGATGGTGGAGGCATTTTCATTTCAGTGCTAATCACCAATGTTGCGGGATCCGGTGATGTAGCTGCTGTGAAGATCAAAGGTTCGAGGACCGGGTGGTTACAAATGGGTCGTAACTGGGGACAGAATTGGCATATCAATGCCGATCTCAAGAACCAAGCTCTCTCGTTTGAAGTAACTGCTAGTGACAGATCAACTGTGACAGCTTACAGCGTCGCTCCTAAAACCTGGAATTACGGACAGACCTTTGAAGGGAAACAATTCGAGACTCCATAACGCGCGCACGGGTACATAGATATCTCGTGATTCTTTTTTCCGGGGCAGAATTTTTGATGGATCTTGGTCTAAGGTTATCTTTAGGTTTGAAAAGAAAGAAACATGTGAATGGGTTTCCAAAGTATGTCCCTTTGGCGTTTCATAGTCTCTCTCTCTCTCCCACGCATAGGTATAAACCTCACCAATGTACTAAGAACAGTGGTCACAGAAACATTACTATTGTATCTATTTATTTTATATTACTAAGAAGCAAATGCTTGCTTATAGCTAATGATGAGCATTGTGTCTTACGGTTTTTGAACACTAATGTTACCATGTTCCAGTTTTGTAACAAAAGCCAAGAATCAGAGAGAGGTTGAAGGTAAAATGATATACCAATAATCAGAATAAAGAAAAAAGTTATGAGCATCAAAAGTCAAAAGATATCAAACCTACAGACTAGAATGTAAGTTCACTTTCTTCCAACGTGAAGATCATTTAGGCCAAAAGGATCACCGTGTGTTGTAAAAATTTCTATGAACATCTCTTACACCTCTACAACCAAAACCCCAAAAAAAAAAAAAAAAAGGAAAGACCCATAAACAAAAAAACCTGCTTCAAGAAGTCATAAAGTTTGATGAGATTCGATAAGCAACGCATTGAGCATGACATGAACAGCAGCATCATAGACCGCAGGGTCATAATGCATTCCGTCGAGTGTACATTGCGGTCCACAATTCCAAGTAAAAGACTGGATATCAAGCAAGATAAGCGGACCTCCCATTTGCCGCAAGATCTTACTCTCCCCAAGTGATCTATCATACTCATGCCACACCGTATCACTCATCTTCTCCTTCTTCTCATCCGTATTCAACATCCCGTTGATCAAAACCGGCATCCCAATCCAGAACAGATGCATAGATCTCCCGGGAACAACCGATCCTCTTCCTCCTTCCTGCTCCTTTGTCGAAATGGGCACTAGTGACTCCACATGACTGCTCAATTGCTTCAACCAAGAACCGAAATCAGACGCATTGTTCACGTGAAGCATATGCCATAACCCACTTCCCATTATCACAACATCTGGATACTTGTTCCTCTTCTTATACGACACCACAAGATCATCCAAATCTTTCTCATAAGGAGCCCACACGAAATCCAGCTTCATCCCAATCTCCTTAACCACAATGTTGTAATCACTATGTCTCCTAAACAGATCGCTTTTAACCGACTCCATAGCTTCCGAATCCGAACCCAAAACCAGATTCAACAACGACAACGCCACGAATCTCGCCTGAGAATCACCAGCTACAACAACCCACGATCCATTCAACAGCTCCGAAACATCTAATCTATCCAGTTTCTGAAACTCACAACTCAAAACTTTCCTCGATTTCATCCAATCCCAATTCTTCTCGAAATAATCAAGCTTCGACCCATTTTGCCTTCGAATTGACTCGGGATTGGGTCTCGGCTTAACATCCCAGACCACCTGATTGACCTCGTTGATACAGGAGATTCGATTATCGTAGACAACGACGGAGGAAACGGAGGCTACGATGTCGGAGACGGAAGGGAAATACGGCGTGAGATGAACACAGACGGCGAGGGAAATGAACAAAGCGCCACTAAAGAAGAGCATCTTGTTCCTGCTCAGATGCCAACCAGCCATAGCCATGGGAACGAAGAGGACGAAGCAAGCAGCTAATACTCCGAAATGGATCGCTCCTAGCATCACTCTTCGATTTCAGATTTTTGGAATCAGACACATCTAGATTTCATCTTCGACAAAACGATTTCCATCCAGATTCGAGGGAATTTGTTTTATTTAACTAGGGTTACAAATTGGTTTGGTGGAGAGATTCCATCAATTTGAAGGCGAAGATGAAAATTTGGTGAGCTTGAAAGATCGAAAGGAACAGAACAACCGTAGGCTTCTTCTTTCGATCGTTTTTTTTTTTTAACTTTCCATTTTTGTAAGATCTCCATAATTTTATTTTTATGATCTCAGACACATTGTTCGGCTCACCTTAGCCTGAAACCGAAGTGGGAACTACTCTAACGTGCGCCCTGCGCTGGATATCATGTGACTGCTTTATAAGTTTCCGAAATGACTATACAGCCCCTCATCTTAAATTAAATTATCATATCTTAAACTTTAAGAAGCCAGAGGTAATTTATTCTTCATGTTCGAATGTTCAGATCTTAGCATCATTACCAATAAACAATACGTTTTGTGGTTTGTGAATTGTGGATCAGATCACATTTAGATTGTTCTTGTTTTTCGGTTCATTCATGAAAAAATATCCATCTCTTGCAATTGGTTGGTGCTTGTTTTTATTGCATACACATATACAAAATTATTATCACTTTGCAATATCTTCCATCAATTCATAAGTGAGGGAGATCTTGTATTCTCTCCCAAATCTCGTAATAGTTTCAGTCCATTGTAATTACATATATATATATATACCTTTGTATGGCTTTCTCATTATATATATATTAAGGTGTAACCAATCTACATATTTATACCTTACATACTCTATCTCAAGGTAGGGCTTATATATATACTATTAATTATTTTATAGAGAGATGTGTGTGAACGCCAGGAAGAAAGAAGTATAGAACCAAAAGATGGATTCATGTGAGGGAAATGTGTCAAGAGAGGTATGTACACATTGTATATATATCAAATATATGTTGTATATATATTAAATATATGTTCGTATGTATATTAAATATATGTTCGTATGTATGTACATGTATATATGGATGGTGATACATACAAAGAGAATATGGAATTGGAATAAGGAGAGAAAAAGGTTATGACGATGATGAGAAAAGCTGAGAAGTGATTCTCCATGGTTGGCCCATCAATAGCTTCCAAGGATTTATTCACATGTTCACAAGTCACAGCTGCTGGACCCACATGATCATTTCTATTTCATACATGCTTTTTGGTCTTCTTCGATTTTTATATAAATCGGATCTCATTTGACGTATCTAGATAAATTATGGTTTATATAGTTACGGTACCGAATGTGAATATTTTCATATGAACTGATTATAGCAAGCCTCCAACCCAAATTGATTTCTTTTATCATATCATAATTTCCTGTAACCATGATTATTTTTTGGAGTTTCAGCCAATAATTTTCCATGGTAGAAATATAGTGGCCGTATCCAATAACTTAAGATTTTGTTGGGACAAAATTGTAGTCACTTAAGGTTTTGGTGTCGGACTCAAAACCTCCAAATTTCAACATATTTCCGGAATCACACTATCTAAATAAACAGCCTGATAGCGATACCCTTCACATATATACACGAATACTAGGTGGAGCAACCAATAAATAAATTTGAGTTTTTAGTTATAATCCATGATGTAATTTGAATTCGAGAAATACATATGGAATGACAAAAAAAAAAGACACTACTATATAGATAAACAATGAGAAGGAAAATAGTGGATTCGCAAGTGGGTTCAAAAGAGACAGTTATTTCAGTTAGAAGTGCCGCCATATATTAAAATAGTAAAAGAGAGATTGCAACAGTTTGGGGTTAACCCAAGATTCGATCTCCCATGCAACCAATAGAGTTCCGACACGTGTACTTATATTCCAGACCGACCACACTTGGAGAAGCATGGGATAATTGGACAGGAGGCCACTTGATCTGAAGAAACACGGTTTTGCATTTAGGGCGGTAATTCTCGATTAGTTAATTCCGGTTAAGTAAGTATAGAATCGCCCGACTATTTCGGTTTCTCAAATGGATTTGTATTAAGAAAGAACATAATATTTTATTATGTGTTGTTTAGGAACAGGAAAATCTAGTAACTTACAAAATAAAAGAACAAAATATCTATCACTCTTACAGAAACAAATGTTTTACATTCAAAGTTTATGTTCTTATATTAAGTTTTGAAGTTGTATGTTAATTTATATGAACAAAAAACTCCGAAGTGAGAACCTCTTGCTGTGTACACATATGAACAAAAATATAAAGCTATAACAGGAAACTTAGAGTTAGCACATTATGAGTCAGACAAAAAAAGATTAATTTTAAATATCGAAATTAGTTCTTAATATTATTTGTTGTTTTGGGATGGGGACCTTCCCTTTATTCACTTTTGCCTCTCCTTTTTCGTTTATTCTGTCTTTTCCCTCTTTATATATAACCTTCCTCTCCGAACCCTCAACGAATACAAAACATATCTATTCTCCAATACCTTCTTCTTCTTCCTCGAGTCTCTAATCTTTCCCTCTCTTTCTTGAAACTGATTTAATCAAAATAATTTCGAGAATAACTTGAAAGATTAAATGGCTCCTGTCTCGTTACCACCAGGTTTCAGGTTCCATCCAACGGACGAGGAACTAATTACTTACTATCTAAAAAGAAAGATCAACGGTCTAGAAATCGAACTTGAGGTTATCGCTGAAGTTGATCTCTACAAGTGTGAGCCATGGGACTTGCCAGGTAATATATTAGATATTCTTCGTGTATATATGCATGAGTTACTATGATCATGAATATCTTTTGATACATATATCTGATGGTTTCATGATAAACATTACTCTGTTGTGCTTTTGTTTCAAAATTCTACAAATATCACTTGGATTCGAAATCGCAGCCTCTATAATTAAAAATTATTATTCTTTTGATATTTTCTGTCTAGAACCAATAGAAGCAAGAGAGACTGAAGAAAAGAATAAGAATATAACATAGATGAAGGAACCCTAAATATACTTTAATTAATTTCGACGGAAAATACATGTTTCTTGTTTACACACACACACACTATACGATGTTTAAAATTGTAATCAGTTATAAATCAATGATAGGGAAATTTTTTTTTTAATTTTTAATTTTTTTTGGCAAAAAATGATAGGGAAATCATTGCTTCCGAGCAAAGACCAAGAATGGTATTTCTTCAGCCCACGGGACCGGAAGTATCCCAACGGTTCAAGGACAAACCGGGCAACCAAAGGCGGGTATTGGAAGGCCACGGGTAAAGACCGCCGGGTTAGTTGGAGAGACCGAGCCATTGGAACCAAGAAGACATTGGTTTACTACCGTGGACGTGCACCGCATGGTATTAGAACCGGTTGGGTCATGCACGAATATCGACTCGATGAAACCGAATGCGAGCCTTCTGCATACGGAATGCAGGTTCGCCGGCTAGCTAATTTATTTAACTAATTATTATTAGAAAACATCGTCTAATTTCTTTTAAATTATTTTTCAGGATGCATATGCTCTCTGCCGTGTATTTAAAAAGATTGTGATTGAAGCTAAGCCAAGAGATCAGCACCGGTCTTACGTCCACGCGATGTCGAATGTGAGTGGCAGTTCGAGTTTTGACGCTTGTTCAGATCTAGAGATCAGTTCAACTACTCATCAAGTTCAAAACGCATTCCAACCGCGATTTGGAAACGGGCGTTTTAACTCAAACCACTATAACGAAGACTGGTCACAATACTATGGTTCTTCTTATGGACCGTTCCCTACTCCATATAAGGTATAACTAATATTTCAATAAAAGAAATTGGATCACAAGTATATAGCATAATTTTAATGATGAATTTAAATTTCATGTATATATGTTCATGTAGGTTAATAATGAGATCGAATGCTCAATGTTACAACACAATATATCTCTACCACCATTGCGTGTAGAGAACTCTGCGATTAGCGATTGCGATTTCTTCACGAGTATGACTCACAACAACAATCATGGCGTTTTGAACGACCTCACTTTCGCTTCAAGTAACTCCAACCACTATAATAGCGTTGATGACAAAGTGATCCACATAGGCAATTACGATGAACCATTAATAATGTCAAATCATCATATGAACCAGGTACTATATATATCAGAATATTTAAATATAGGTTTACGATAAAATTTTATATTTTAAACCTAACATAAGTTAATTTTGCATTGATATCGAAAGGGTTATACTACTGAAGAGCAGAATATCATATCGAATTTGGATGATACTGACCAAGATCTTGGACTTCATGGTGAGTATGATATGTAATTTTGATTCACATTCAAACTTGTTTATGTGCTTTTCTTATGTAACGATAATTTCACATTTTCAAATTTACAGGAAACAATACCAACAACAACATAGATATCGATGATTTTTTCTCGTTTGACATATATAACGAAGAAAACGTAAATCGAACCGAAGGCAATGAAGAAGACGTGAACACAAATGAAACCTTAGATTCATCGGGATTCGAGGTGGTAGAAGAAAAAATTAGTTTTACCAACCAGATGCTCATCTCAACATATCAAACAACGAAGATTCTATATCACCAAGTCGTACCTTCTCACACGTTGAAAGTTCACATAAATCCTATTATTCACAATGTGGAAGAGAGGACACTGTTCATTGAAGAGGACAAAGACTCTTGGTTACAAAGAGCTGAGAAGATCACGAAGACAAAACTAACACTTCTTAGTTTAATGGCTCAGCAATACTACAAATGTCTTGCGATTTTTTTCTGATTTTTTTTTTCTTCTAATTATTGATTTATATACCCCTCTTCGATAAAAGGGCATTTACTTATATATGTATGTATACTAATTCACTTCAAAAATAAGGCATATAGCATATTCTTTATTACATCATTTTTAAATGTTGTAAAACAGTGTTCTTATCTAGAAATGTATCATTTCCAGTGATTATCAAAGCCTTCCAAACTTTTAGGCTTCTATATAAAAAGTATAATAATTCTATTATTCCATGAAGACAGTTAATATATATAACATGCCATCGAACTTATTTGGAAAAAAACAAAAAACAGAAAATTGTTAAAATTCATTTGGTCCAAATACCACAATCAATGTAAACTCGAACTAACTTAATAAGCAGCCATTTCCATGAGCTTCTTCCAAGCCGGTCTAGCCGAAATCTCATCCCACCACCGGTTAACATTCTCTCGAGACGTAACCAAACCGCTCAAACCGGCTTCATTCATTATATACCTCATACCGGGCATATGAGTCAAATCAGCCAATGTGAATTCAGCACCGGCCAGGTACCGGTTCGTAGCTAACCGGTTCTCATAGACATCCAGAACCTTTTCGAACTTGACCTTTAGCTCTTCGACCAAAGCGACGTCGGATGGCTCAAGCTTGGGCTTAAACACGATGTTTATAACTAAAGGTAGAACCACAACGTTGAAGTAGTTAGCCTCAACTTCCATCCACTGCTCCACGATGGCTCGTTGCTCCAAAGTCTTGCCCAATAAGTCCGTTCCTTGCTCCGCATACTTGGTCGCGTAGTATCTCGCTATGGCTCGCGATTCTTGAAACCAAAAATCAAACATATATGAAGTAATTTATCACCATTAGTCAGAAGTATTAATATTATCAAGTCATTAAGTTACAACTAAAAATTTGGAGACATGATCTCACCAAAAAGCTTCAGATCTCCATCTTCAATAGCTGGAACTTGACCGAACGGCTAACACAAGTATACAGCATAAGAATTACGTAAATAGATTATTTTTTAAGAAATGTTATCTGCAATAGCAGTTAGACTACTTTATGCTATAATTTATACCTGACGAAGAAGATACTCTGGTTTTTTCTGCTCAAACGTATCGAGATCGACATGGATAACTTCAAACTCGATGCCTTTTTCTAAGAAACAGAGCAATACTCTTTGTGGATTACCTGCTTTTATCTGCCCGTATAGTTTGACCACCATTTTCTGATTAAGTAAATATGTAATTATTGATATGGCTAATAAAATACCGATATAGGATAAAATGTTGTTTTTGAGTATATGATTTCTACAAATACAAATATTTTAGAAGCAAGGATAAGAGAGTGTGTATGTTTTTGCATTTTATAGGCCACAAATTATATTTTAACCTCCACAGAGTGAGTCGCTTGGCTGGTAGATAGTGAATTAGTGATGAGTAGTGGTCCCTTTTTGTTTTTCCAAAATCCGCTGGACCGGTGAGTAGGTGAGAAACGCTGAAACGCAACGTGCTTTTTTCTTAGAATTCTTGCTTCTCTTTTTTTTTTTTTACTAAAGTTGTGAATAATAATCACAAACGAATTTAAAAATGGAAGTTTTCAGTTTCGACCTGAAATTTGCAACTAGATTCGGAGATGGAAACGATAGACGAACCAAATTTGACAAGTATTCGATTGTGATACGAACTTTGAAGGTTACATTTAGATTTACCCTTATATTATTGGATAGTAATGAAGATAACATTTGACAGGTTTCAGACACAAAATGTATCATGAACCCATCTAATCACAGAAAAAGATTTTAAAAAACAAGTGGACTGGCAGATGATCGATCACATAATCAACAAGAGAAGCAAAGCCACAACACTACATCTAATATTATTCACAAATCCAGTTACAAGAAGCATTTACAACGCATCAACGATGAGTGCGAGTGTGTTACATATGTATGTACCTGTGTATATCGACAGCCGTTTATAGGTTATGTACTTATGTGCAAAAGATGATTGGACTAAACAGGAACACGCCTTCCACGGTAGCGATCAAGCAACTGATACAAACAATGAAATTGTATCAGGCACAAATGCTTAGACTTAGGAAGCTGACTTCAGAAACTAAATTGAAAGCAATACAACGTACCGATCTGATGTATGGTTGCTGTAAAAGCCAGGCCAATAAAGGTATCCTTTGAAGGAAGACAGCAAGTGTAGGCCAGAAACCACTAAACATGACAAAAAAAGAATGGAGAAAAGAAACAATAATAAACAAACCAAAACTAGCAAAGGAAGTGATGAAACCACAAAAACCAACCTGAAGAGCACAAGAAATCCATATGATTCTAGAAGCAAACCGAAAATAGGCCATCCAATCACAACCAACAAGAAACCCAAACCAAATGATATAGTTCCCTGTAAGTAGACAAGGAAGAAGGCCCGTGAGCTCTTTCTCCCTAAGTGATATCGTCAAGAATCAGATAAGGGATAGAGAAAATAACCTTAAAGTTTTGCTGTTTTGTGAAAAATTGGATTGCTGGGTTGATCCCAATGGTTAGAGTCACACCGGCTACGAAGAGGATCTACTCAAATAGATCATAGATACTTAAATATCCTTATATCTTTGCTAAACTAGTAAGAGCACAAAGATGTTACGTATACCTACATTTCCCATGGCGATGAGACCCTTGTCGAACACAAATATCACTCCCAGGAATGTGAAGAAGACACCAAATCCAGTCAAGCCTAGCCCAATCTCTGCGCAAATATATCATTAACATCAGCAAAATTCAACCAGATGAGTTCAAATTGAAATCTCAATCAAAACCATCTTTACAGAGCAGGAAATCAATGGATACTAGTTCATGAATACATCCCAAACCGAAGTGTTTATCGGAACTTACTTTTCAGGTCATCCATCTCTAAGGAAGCCATTATCCCGGTGAGTTGAACAATCAGAGACCTAAAATTGATGGATTTTTAAGATCTGATCAAAGTATAAATTGATCTTCGAAATCAACCCCCAAGATTGAATCGTGGTGTCAACTTCCAGTAAGAAGCAAGGTCCGCTTTCTCAGGCGAGTCAAAGCTTCGTCAGCCTTCGCTCTCCACGTCATCATCTTCACCGATTTATATTTTGATAAAATTCAAAAACGAACCCCGGCAAATTTTGTTCTTTCCGGATACGCCCCCTATAAATTCTTAGCACCCAAATCTTTTAGAATTTACAGGACTGCCTCCTATCTTTCATTTTTTCGGATATTATTCTCTCATTTTTTTCGGAAATTCTCCTAATCTCTTCTATTGTTATCTTTAATATTCTAAAATTTTATCATCGATTTATAATAGTGTCTTTCTTTTTTCTTCATGACCACTAAAAAGCTTTTACTTGCATAGTTGCATTGCATAAAACTTGTTTTTTTTTTTTTTTTTTTTTTTTTTTTTTTTTGATAACCGTGGGCATCCCGGTTAAAGACTAATCCCACGAGGCCTTGCATCCGGTTACGCGTTATCCCTGTTAAAGGCGCGGCTAGGTGGCCAAGGCGACTCGAACCCGGGGGCGGTGCTCACAGCCGTGAGTCCATTACCACTAGGCCAAGGCGACTTGGTTGCATAAAACTTGCTTGCTCATTAGATCCTAAAAATATGCAATTACGTCAAAACTTCTAGAGAACTAGTATATACATTAACCATTAGTTTTTTCTTCCCCCTCATATCAGTAATTAAAAACCACTCTGGAATATAATGTCAAATGTCATCTTATATATAATATCCATCTAGAGTGTCCACATAGCACAAAAAAATTAAATGATATTTAAAATGTTTATTAAATCTATATTAATTTATATTTCTTTACATAGACTCTTATTTTAAACATAAATAAAATGAAAAAAAAATACAAACAAATTAATTAATAATATAAAAGTATGTGATAATTTGTTATTAAAAGTTGTAATATAAAATGGAAAAAAGTAAAGAAATATTTTACTCGAAATAGTATATAGTTAGATTTTTATTCAAAAAGTTGTATAAAAGATTTATCATTTTTAAAATGTTAGAATGAATTAAAAAATGTAGAATATAATTTAGTTAACATAGTGGAAAGCTAATGAAAAATTAGAGATACTTTTTTTAAAAAAAGCCAAATAAAGTCGAGTTATTATATGTAAATTTCATTGAAACGAAATGCTTGAAAATTTTAAAGATTATGACATTTCTATTTCAAAAATACAATCTAAAATTTACAAAACTAAATTAGTATAAAAGAATCAATGGTCATGCTCAAATGCTACTATAAAAAAAAATGTAGAAAGTCATGCATATTATTTTATACCATATTTCGAGTTCATTTTCAACCATTTTTACAAATTATACCATCGAATCAAATGAATATTTATAATCTAATAAAACTAAACAAATTAAATATTTAAAATATGTTAATATTTCTAGAAAGAAAAAGCTCGGAATGAAGTGGTTAGTTAACTCAAAACATAGACGTTAACACAAAGCCACTATAATATAAATCAACCAATATTTTTTAAAAAAACCAAAAAAAAAATTGCCGCAGCAAACAACCCCGCGGGGCTTTGAGCCCTAGTAAGTTAGTAACACTAATTGCATTCCATTTTACAATAACCTTTCATTAACTTCTTTTTAAGAAAACCCTTTGGCGGTCAACCAAAAATAAAAGAAGAAGTCACGCCTTTGTCTCTCTCCCCGTCCGTGCGTCAATCTCAAGCTGCGTTCAAAAACCTCTCAATATATTTGAAAACTGCCTCTCTTGCGCTCTGCAAAACCTCTCTCCCTCTCTCTTCAAATTTGTTTTCCCTCTCCTTAGGTTTTTCCCGTCTCTTGTCCTCCATTTCTTCAGTCTCGCGTCCGATCTCCTTTTTCTGATTCTATTGGAAATTTGGGCATATTCTCCGCCATGGCTGCTGAGAAGCTAAGGGACTTGAGTCAGCCGATTGACGTCGTTTTACTCGATGCTACTGTTGAGGCCTTTTACGCTACCGGATCTAAGGAAGAAGTAAGTCTATTGCTTATCCCTCCTCGGAGAATTTGAAACGATGAACGAACGAGTTAAATCCACCATTATGTTGGTTTATTAAAACTGTTAATGCGTCTTCTCGTCGCTTTTCTCGATTAGCCTTTTTCCGAAATTGGAATGCGACTTAGTCTTATGTTATCGCTTGTCAGGGTTTGCCAAAACAAATTGGATGAGTTTTGGTTAAGAAATATCTGGGTTGCAAATTGTTTTAGCGCCGTGTCTTCGTTTAAAATCCAAGTATCTGCATCTGTGTTTTTCATGAAAAATAATAATGGTTTCATTTTCAGAGAGCTGCTGCGGATAATATCTTGCGGGATTTGAAAGCCAACCCTGATACTTGGCTTCAAGTGGTTCACATTCTGCAGAACACAAGGAGTACGCATACAAAATATTTTGCTCTTCAAGTAAGTTTGCTTATCCAACTTCCAAATAAGGTTTGTCTTGAGGCCCTTGCTAGGGTAAACTTCTTATGGTTTCCACTTTCAGGTGCTAGAAGGTGTTATTAAATATAGGTGGAACGCATTACCCGTTGATCAACGTGACGGAATGAAAAATTACATCTCTGAAGTCATTGTGCAGGTATAATATTTGAGAGGCATTAAGTTTAGTTTTTGGTTAGAACTGAGATGCTAGGTTAACTGAATTGTTTTGGTAATGAATTTATCTTGTAGCTCTCAAGGGATGAAACATCTTTCAGATCGGAAAGGCTTTATGTCAACAAGTTAAATGTCACACTTGTTCAGGTATCTTCAGGGTTTCTTGCTAGTAATACTGATACTTGCTTATTGATTGAAAACTCTCTGTTTAGTCTTTGGGAATAACTTATATTCTGATGCGTATACAGATCGTTAAACATGAGTGGCCGGTGAAGTGGAAAAGCTTTATTCCTGATCTAGTTCAAGCCGCGAAAACTAGTGAAACTATCTGTGAGAATTGCATGGCTATTTTGAAAGTAAGTAATATCTAAGTACCTTTGCATGAAATTCGTGATGTACTTAAATAACATTCCTTCTTTTCCTTAGCTCCTAAGTGAAGAGGTCTTTGATTTCTCAAGAGGAGAGATGACTCAGCAAAAGATAAAAGAGCTGAAAGAGTCTCTAAACAGGCAAGTTAAACTTTTTAGGAAGTTTACTTTGTTTAAAGAATAATCAAGAGCGAACTATGTTCAAATATCTTGCTATAATTTGCAACTGACGTTTTTTCCATAGTCTACTGATTTATCTTGGTTTCTTATGTGCAGCGAGTTTCAACTCATTCACGAGTTATGCCTATATGTTCTCTCAGCTTCCCAAAGACAAGAGCTTATACGTGCAACGCTCTCTGCATTGCATGCCTATCTTTCTTGGATTCCGTTGGGCTATATTTTCGAGTCACCCTTGGTAATATATTTGGAACAAGTGGACTAAGACACGTTAACAAGTCTCACAGTTACGATATTACTCATTACTGATCTTGTTATTCGCAGCTGGAGACCCTCCTTAAGTTCTTCCCTGTGCCAGCATATAGGAATCTCGCTCTTCAATGTCTGTCAGAGGTATGCCAGTTTGTAGTTATGATTTTCCTACTGTCACTATTTTACTGTCATTGTCTAATGATTTTTCTGGCAGGTTGCGGCTCTTAATTTTGGGAACTTCTACAGTGCGCAATATGTCAAGATGTACAGCATTTTCATGAAACAGTTGCAGGTAGTACTGGTTATGGTTATCTTTGTTTTGTTGCTTTATCTTTGTCTTCTTGGTTTTTGTTCATTTGATTTTCGTACTATAGGGTTTCACGTTTAGTTCGTTTATTGGTTTTTTACTCTATCAGATTGACTTTTATGTTACCTTGCTTCTTGATTGATGCCCATACTTGTTTTCTTGTCTACAGGAAATGCTTCCTTTAAATTTAAACATCCCGGAGGCATATTTAGCTGGAAGTAGTGAAGAACAGGCAAGTCTTTTTTGTGCATTAGGTTCCGGCCATCACATATTTTTCTTTTTAACATTTCAAGATAATGACTGTATATCTTCTTTACCTCTAGGCTTTTATCCAGAACGTGGCACTGTTTTTCACTTCGTTTTTCAAGGTAATTTTCTTTCTTTGTTGAATAAGATGTATCATGTTGGTTTCCCTGGTCTTTTAAGCTTTAAATGTGTAAGAGTTATGAGGGTTTACATTTAATGTTTCTAGTCTTTTCTCTTTCATAAATATTATGCCTTTCAGAAATAATAGCGGGCTCTGTGTTCTTCGTTTGCAGTCACATATTAAAGTCCTTGAATCTGCACCTGAAAATATTTCATTGCTACTTGCGGGTCTGGGATATCTCATTAGCATATCATATGTTGATGACACAGAAGTATTCAAGGTATGTGTAAAAGGAATGGTCTCAGGTTATTTGTCAATGCTTTGGAAATTAACAGCTTTTGATTGCTTACGAGTGAACAGGTTTGTTTGGACTATTGGAATTCATTAGTTTCGGAGTTGTTTGGGTTGCATCATCATGTCGGCCACCCTGCACTAACTCCAGATCTGTTTGGACTGCAAGTATGGCTTCTTTATATTATTTTATATGATGGAATTTTATCGTGCTGGTTGAACTTGCTCTGTGTTGGTTACTTAACTTTGGTTGCCTATTGTCAGATGGCTTTCCTTCCTCGTACGGCTGATGCTGTCAGATCTGAAGCCGGAGATAGGCAAAAAATTTATTCTGATCCAATGTCAAAACTAAGGGGCCTCATGGTTAGTCGCATGGCTAAGCCTGAAGAAGTGATAATTGTTGAAGACGAAAATGGGAACATTGTCCGTGAAACAATGAAGGATAATGATGTTCTTGTCCAGTATAAGGTACCCAACTGTACATATTGCCTGCGTATCTTCAGTTATATTAGATATGCTAGGTACTCACACGCAGCATGAATTTATGCATAGTTATTTAGCAAAGCATGTTTATAAATTTTTTGTTAAAAGATTATTTAGCTATTTACAGTTTTTTCTCTATTTGTTACCTCTCATTTATTCACATACTAAATACTAACTTCGATGCATTTAAAAACTTAACAAAATAACTATAAATGAATGTTCGACAAGTTTTTATATTACTTTATTTATTAAATAAGCTTTATTCAAACAGTCGACTCTGTTCTTGACTCGTAGGATACCAATAGCGTTATAATATTAATCAGAAGGAGGTTTTATTTATATAGATCCTACTTTGGGTCTCATTTCATATTTTACACTGTTGCAGATAATGCGGGAGACATTAATCTACCTCTCACACCTTGATCATGATGATACCGAAAGACAGGTACCTTTTACGAGGGATGTCAGAATTCAGATTGTCCTTATTCTGTGGAACTATTTACTTCCATTTTCTTTACTATACTTATGCGTACTAATGGTTTTATATGCTGTGAAAATAATGAGTATTACCTATGAAAGGTATCCTTTTGTTTAGAGGAGAAGACCAATAAAGTATCTCTAATTTCTACAATTCAAACGTAGAAGTGTCAATAAATTCTAACATGCGGAGTAGCCGTATCTCGCAAGGTTGGAGTCTTGGCTGACCCTGTTGTATTGATGTCAACTTTCGGTTGTTCTTTCAAAGATGTTGAGTAAGCTAAGCAAACAGTTGAGCGGGGAGGAATGGGCATGGAACAATCTAAATACGTTATGTTGGGCTATTGGGTCTATTTCTGGTTCCATGGATGTAGAACAGGTAAGATCTCTGCTCTCAGTTGAGATTTTTTATTTTTGTAACAAATACTTTTTTGGCTCTAGGTAATTGGTAGCATTTTTTATTTTAGTACTCTTTACTGGTCTCCCATTGATTTATGGTCGATTTATGTTTTGCAAATTTTGTGTCCTTAACTGAAATATCTGAAATCCGTGCCTTCTTTCAGGAAAACAGATTTCTGGTGATGGTAATTCGTGATTTGTTAAATTTATGTGAAATCGTCAAAGGGAAAGACAATAAAGCTGTTATTGCGAGCAACATCATGTGAGTTTATTTCTACATCATGGATGTAAATATTGAAAACGTATTGTGTGATTGTTAATTTTTGCTTGTATTATTCATACTTATGTTGCGTGAGATTTTCACTAAGGATCGGATCACTTATTCCCTGCTAGCATTACATTATTGTAAAACTTGGAACTTGTTTCATGCATGATTCTTTTGAGTATTTTTTATTTCTTTTATTTTACTTTTTTGACAGCAATTCTTTTGAGTACCTGACCTTTGTCTTCTTGTGAATTCGTTTCAGGTATGTTGTTGGACAATATTCAAGATTCTTGAGGGCCCATTGGAAGTTTCTGAAGACAGTTGTTCATAAGCTGTTTGAATTCATGCATGAGACGCATCCTGGTGTTCAGGTAATTCTTCCCTTGTTCTAGTTGGTCCTTAGATCTCCTACGGGAGTTATAGTTTCTTGTTTAAATCTTTCATATGAAGTAAGACCAGTTGGGAGATTCGATTTCATTGCCATCCATATATATTCGGTTGTACAATCATGTATTACATCTCAGTAGTCAGTATTCATAAGAAATTATAGCTCACTTTGTTGCTTTTTGTGTGATCTATGGCCTGTGGGTGGTCTGGTTTATCTAAATATCTGCTCAACCTTATATCCTACGTTTCTTTTCAGGACATGGCTTGTGATACATTCTTAAAAATTGTTCAGAAGTGCAAGCGCAAATTCGTTATTGCTCAGGTAAGTACAGGCTCGTTTGATAAACCTTTTTAGTTCTTACTTTATTATCTAAAATGGGGTCTTCTGTGCTTTTCAGGTTGGAGAAAAGGAGCCCTTTGTATCTGAACTTCTATCAGGCCTTGCTACTATTGTTGGAGATCTTGAGCCTCATCAGATTCACAGTTTTTATGAGTCTGTACGTATTTTTAGCCGTGTCTCTTTTATGGAGATGGGAAGCTGTTTCTTGTCGTGATCTCAATCTCTCTCTCTCTCCAGGTTGGTAGTATGATCCAAGCAGAATCAGATCCTGAGAAGAGGGGTGAATACCTCCAGAGGTTGATGGCTCTCCCGAATCAGGTCTGTTAATAAGTAAAAAGGTACTGCTCTGCTTTTGTTTTCCATAGCTGGCTAAAGTTTTTTTTCTATGATGCAGAAATGGGAAGAAATAATAGGACAAGCACGTCAGAGTGCAGATATCCTCAAGGACCCAGATGTGATACGTACTGTACTTAATATTCTCCAGGTCTGATATCTTACGTTGATATTTTTTGATTGATCTTACTTTTATTTTTGTTTTTTCAATGCATTATACTTAGGTTTGGCTGCATGGTGTTGTAACTTATATTTATGTGCAGACAAATACGAGAGTTGCAACTTCACTAGGAACATACTTCTTATCACAGATTTCTTTGATCTTCTTGGATATGTTGAATGTTTATAGGTAAATTCTTTACCCTTCTTATACAAATGTTTATATACTTCTTATCTCCCTCTCTTTTTCGAAATAATTGACTTTCGTCTTCCTCTTCTGCACCAGAATGTACAGTGAACTCGTGTCAAGCAACATTGCTAATGGTGGCCCATATGCTTCGAGGACATCTGTTGTTAAACTTTTAAGGTAGAATAGCTTTATATTCAAAATAAAAATAAGAGATTTTGATGCTTCCGTATTTTAAACTTGAATAAATATTACATCTCCATGCTTCATGGAACAGGTCTGTTAAGAGGGAAATCCTTAAGCTGATAGAAACGTTTCTAGACAAAGCTGAAAACCAGCCACACATTGGAAAACAGTTTGTTCCACCAATGATGGATCCAGTACTTGGTGACTATGCGAGAAATGTACCTGATGCAAGGGAATCAGAAGTTCTATCACTCTTTGCGACAATAATAAACAAGTATGTCTCTTTTCTGTTGATGCTTGCCTTATCAAAAGAAGTCTTACCGCAAGGTGCAAGTAACATTGAAATCTACTTACCTTCTAAGCCAGCAACTTGTTGATGTGTTCGTGCAGGTACAAGGTCGTAATGCAAGATGAAGTGCCTCACATTTTTGAAGCTGTTTTCCAGTGCACTTTGGAGGTAACAGATTCTATGGTCCATGAAAAATAATTCCCACATGAGTTATGCATACATGGAAGTGACTAATGAGGGTCAATAAGTTATTCATTTTCTTATGCAGATGATTACGAAGAATTTTGAAGATTATCCAGAGCATCGCCTAAAGTTTTTCTCGTTACTTCGTGCTATTGCTACGTTTTGCTTCCCTGCCTTGATACAGCTGTCAAGTGAGGTTGGTGGTTATGGTCTTCTTGCATTTAGTTTTAGAAAGCGAGAAATAGTTTTCCAGCAGTCGCTAATATTTTCTTGTTTTTGTTTGCGTCTTAATTGATAATGAGCAGCAAGTGAAGCTAGTGATGGATTCAGTTATCTGGGCATTTAGGCATACCGAAAGAAATATTGCTGAAACTGGGCTTAATCTCTTGGTCGAGATGCTGAGAAAGTTTCAGGTGATTCCCTCTTAATGTCGCTTTTTTAGCAGCCATTGTAGTTGTGCTCTGCCTGATCTAACATGCGCTTCCTCTCTGATTGTGACAGAAATCTGACTTCTGTAACCAATTCTATCGGACATACTTTATGCAAATCGAGCAAGAAATATTTGCCGTCTTGACCGATACCTTCCATAAGCCTGGGTTCAAATTTCATGTGTTGGTGCTACAGCATCTATTTTCCCTGGTAAATACTTATTATTATATATGTACACGGATTTAAATCTGCCATGTTCTAGCTTCTGTGAAGGTCAACTTATAAAATAAGTAAAAAATGCAGGTTGAGGGCGGTTCTTTGACGGAACCTTTGTGGGATGCTGCAACGGTACCTCATCAATATCCAAATAATGCTGCCTTTGTTCTTGAAAACACCATCAAGCTTCTAAGCTCATCGTTCCCAAACATGACAACATCAGAGGTAACTAACTAACTTAAACCAGAGGATTTGCTTTTTTCTTCTTCTTCAACTTACCTTGATAATACAACAAACAGGTGACACAATTTGTGAATGGACTTTACGAGTCGAGAAGTGACAGTGCCAGATTTAAGAATAACATACGAGACTTCCTTGTACAGTCCAAGGAATTCTCTTCTCAGGTATAGTATTAATTGACTAACTAGAAAGATTTGTTTCTTGTCATTTCATTAAAACTCTATTGAAAAATGGATTCTTTTTTGTTTTCCTTTAGGATAACAAAGATTTATATGCTGAGGAAGCTGCTGCTGAGATGGAAAGAGAGAGACAAAGAATGCTTTCGATTCCTGGACTTATAGCTCCCAACGAGATTCAAGACGACATGGCTGATTCATAAACTACTTGTACCGTGGGAAGAAATTATTCAGTGAATCTGATATTTTTTGTAGAGCTTTTGGATTTTCTCTCGTATTCTTCTTCTTTTGTTAGACTCGATACTGTCAAATGAACTCTCTTTTAGGCGGGAGCAAGTAATTCCCAAACACGGATCTGAATTTGCCTTAACCGGTTTCAGACCGGCCTTATACTGATTTGATTTATGTTAACCGATTTAAAAGTGGATTTCGCAGAGAAGACTGTTTTAGATTAAGCCGAATCTAATAATAAATGCTTCTTATATGATAAGGGCATTGAACCACGGGAAAGCAATAAAAGAAGTCCCGTGGTTGTGTTAGGTTAGAAAAGATGATGAAGAACATGAAGGTGGCGACGCCTGAGTACGCGACATCTAAAACGTTTGTGTGGTGGGACATGGACACCAGTCCGGTCCCGAATGGTTATGACCCAAAGCGGCTAGCTCCGAGAATAGACACGGCGTTGAAGGAGTTAGGGTACAATGGTCCGCTCACCATCATTGGCGTGGGCAACCTGGAAGGGGTCCCTCATGACTTCATGGAAGCGCTCTCTTCCACTGGAGTCGTGATTAAGCACGCTTCATGGGGTTGGTTTATCTTCTTTTATCTCCTTTCTTTACTTAGCTAGGGTTTAGTTCCAATTTGCTTTACTTTTTTTTACTGGAACAGGAGCACGTCCATTTTGGAGGATCTTTTAGATTGTAAAAGTCTTGACTAAGCTCCGGTAACAATAATGCTCATAGCTGGTGATTCGGTTATAATGGAAGCCATCACTAGCTCACTTTGCGAGCGTGACGGCGGATACAATTTTCTTCAGGCATATCCACCAAGTAGTGAACCTGAAGACCCACTCCCTTCATCCCTGGTCGTATGTGGAGAGTGGCTCTGGGATAGGGTTAGCTTACTGAAAGGTGTTTGTCAAAGAAGCGAGTTAAGACTTAACCAGCAAATTATTTAAGCCGAGTTTGTTGGTTTTTTTCCCACAAATTCAGGGTCTGCCGAGGTGACAAGAGGACTGGTCATGGGCGGTCAAACGTTTAATTGTGGAACATGCTTTTCAAAATTCCCTAGCTTTGAAGATTTCACCACGCATCTCAAGAGTAGCCTACATGCACGGGAAGTACGCATCCTCTAAATTTTCTATCAATGGCCTCAAATTTTGACCTCATAGTTAATTCTTTTCTTTCTCCACAATAAGATTGAAGAGGAGTACAAAGACATGGAGCGGGATTTTGATTTCTCCTTAAAAGAAGAAGTTGAGGCTAAGGCAAGTTTTTCTTTAACGAAAGAGAGTTTTGACAGTAAAGAAAATCTGATTTCTCAGAAATAATTATTTACTGACTTTTGTTGATGATACAACATTACGTACTATTGAAGGCAAACAAGTTGGAGATTGCTACTGCCAAGGCGAAGAAGCAATCAGAGGCAAGTTTCTCTTAACGAAATAGAGCTTTGACAAAGAAAATCTTCTTTCCCAGAAACAACGTTGTACAATATTTGTACAACACTCATTCACTGACTTTTCTTGATGCTACTACATTGAAGGCAAAAAAAATTGAAGAAGGAAGCAAAAGACCAAATGCGGATGTTCCCCAGGAGGTCCAAGAGGCTACCTCAGGCAAGTTTCTTTAATGAAAAAGGAGAAAAATATTTCTACTCCACATATACTGACTTTGGATACTGCTTCAAAATTTAAGGAGGGGCGAATATTCGAGATTGAAGAGAAGACTCCTACTACCATGTCGAAGAAGCAATCACAGACAAGTTTTTCTTATTTTTGACAGAATAATAATAAATAAATAAAACCTGATTTCTCACAGATAACTATATTCCAAATGTTGGGAAATGCACGGCCCCATTTTGATTTACTGACTTTTGTTGACAGGCAAAAAAACAATGTGAGAAAATCCGAGATTGAAGAGAAGACTCCTACTACCATGTCGAAGAAGCAATCACAGGCAAGTTTTTCTTATTTTTGACAGAATAATAATAAATAAATAAAACCTGATTTCTCAAAAATAACTATTTTCCAAATGTTGGGAAATGTACGGCCCCATTTTGATTTACTAACTTTTGTTGACAGGCAAAAAAAAATGAAGATTCGAGGAGAGTACATGAGTCTTGCTTTCTAAAAGGCCATTTCTTATTGTGAATGGTTTGTTCTACTTATAACCGGGAAATATTGCTTTAGCTTATGTTTATTTTTAAGTCTCCTTTTTAATTTGAGTCTACCTAAGACTTTTGTCATCTTGTAATCCCATCCATATTAATTATCGGATATAGTAACCGCAGAGTATGTTCGATTAGGGTTTTTCATTAGTCATCAAATTTTTCACAAATTGACATCAGATGTGAATGTTTTATTCTTGTATAACAAAAACATTGAAATAACTTTCATGGGGAAATAAATTGAACAAACAAATATGTATAAATACCCGAAGCTTATCTTGCAATTGATAAGTAATGTACTAATGTCAAACTAAAGCTGATTCTCCTGAAGAAACCTAGGTAAAAAACTCAAGTAAACCGCCGGAACAGAACAAACCGGATCATCCCAAAACCACCCACTCTGTTTCAGTTCCTTATTGTTGTTGGTGGTGGTTAGCTGCTTTCAATTCCCAATAAGGACTCATATTCCTAGAGGCATTCGGCAACATACGTTCAGTAACAAATCTCTTCGCTAATTGGGCAACAGTTTTAGTAACTTCTTCTTCTATGCATGAAACTGAAACTGAACCACTCCTTTGACAATTGTGTACAAAGAGGATCAAAGTAAGAACCATTGAAAAGATGTACATTTTGAATTGATTTTGTTGCTATATGACGCGACGATGAAAGAAAACAGGTTTAAGTCACGGTTTTGCACCATATTAGTATTACTAGAAACAAAAATCTAATTTAGTTTTTACGCCTGACATTTTTTTTCTTTTTCCCTGCATGTTAACAAATAATTGACGTAAAAAAAAAAATGTTTCAGTTCTGTTCCCTCTGAAGAAACTACTAATCATCGTGTACGATGAATTCAGAAGAGGGTAAAAGTGTCCTTGAAAACTTGTTTTTTGTATTGTGTGTTACTGCTATTGTATAGGTGAACATTATGAGAAGTTGAGAACGTTGAATGTGATTGCAAGGAAGCAAAACGGTGCATCTCATCGTTTGGATCATAAACAAAAGCCGGATTGGGCCTGAAGGAATAAAATCCCAATACAGTAACGATACCGAAGCCAATAATGAAAGATCAACAACAACAACAACATTGTAAATCTTTCTTTGGTTACGTTTTAGGGTTTAAGTGTTTAACCTTTCTTTGGTGTATTAATGTCGAAATCCTCCTTTAGTTTGGTCATTCTTTGCTAAAGAAAGCTATCACATTGGTTCGATTTAGCCCAAAAACTCATCGACTCATATTTCAGCCTTGTGTTTATAATTCCGATTTTGCTACACTGTATCTCCTTTCTGTGTTTGATTATGCTATTTTGTCTGACTTAATTTGGAAGCAAACGTCTAGATGTCGAAGAAGAAAGCATATGTGATGAATTTGATTCCAGTTCGGACGAGATTTGTGAGAGTGTGATATAGTAATTGGATATTTGGAAGTGAATGGAGATAAGCGGAAGAAAGATAAGGACTGAAAATAAAAAAAGAGAAGTTGCATTGGGATAGTCAAAGAAAATGTCGTTTGCACTCTGCCACAGCTGTATTGGGATAGTCATCGTACTGTGTCCCAGTCTAATGGCAGAGTGCAAAATCCGTGTAATTTTATTTTAGTTAAAAGAGGAAAAAAGAACCAATATTCGTATCTAGATATGAAATTGCTATAAACATTAAATCATATGAAGTCCTTTTAGCGGGAGCAATTCCCAAACACAATTCTCTCCGACATCTCAATTTGCCTTAACCGGTTTCAGACCGGCCTTATACTGATTTGATTTATGTTAACCGATTTAAATTTGGATTTCGCAGAGAAGACTGTTTTAGACTAAGCCGAATCTAATAATAAATACATCTGGAATCCCTTGTACCGAAAACGCTACCTCTCTCTCTCTCTCTCTCTCTCTCTCTTTCTTCATCTTAGCTTTGATTCTCTCTGTTTCCTCCAGTTTCGATTTCCGTTCGGTGCCGATAAGAGAAAGTGACATTGTGAGGTTTTAGCTTGTGCGGTTGACATGGGTCAAACTTTTCGCAAGCTTTTCGATACTTTTTTTGGCAATCAGGAGATGAGGGTACTCTCCTTCTCTCAATTTTCTGTTTAATTTTTGTGGAATTTTTCGATCGTTTTCTGGCCTCTTCCCCTTTTGACGGAATCGCGTGTTAATCTATTCGGTTTCAGTCATAAACCAATTTCAATGTTTTGTAATTCGGAGATTATGAAAATTATGAGAGATGATCGTGGTTTCGTGCTAGCTTCGAAGACAAAAAAATCATGAAATAGTTTCTGAACTGGAACGGCTTTGCATCGTTTTGTTGATAATCACTGATGGATCCTGGGATATATGTTTATATGTGTAGAGAGTTATTTTGGTGTTTTCTTTTGCCCTTAATTGATGTGAGGCAATGTCAGGAATCTATGGATATAGCTTATTTTGTTCTTCTTTCATCTGTTTACGAATCAAATGAGCTAAAAGTGACTGTAGATGCAGCAATTCATAAAATTTGGTTGTTGTGCTTTTAGCTAGAGAATAGTCAAATGCGATTCTCTAGTTTTCATTTCTTGACAATTTGAGTGTCTGATTCAGGTGGTTATGCTCGGTCTGGATGCGGCGGGCAAAACAACGATACTGTACAAGCTTCACATTGGAGAAGTTCTTTCAACTGTTCCCACTATCGGTAGGTCAGATTGCTGCAGCATTTAGATTTGGCCTCTGTTTGATCTTACAACTTAGCACGATCTGTGCTCTTATACTTTACTGGTTTGCTGAGGATTTGAGATTTGCTTACACAGGTTTCAATGTTGAGAAAGTTCAGTACAAGAATGTGATGTTCACAGTTTGGGATGTTGGTGGCCAAGAAAAGCTGAGGCCCTTGTGGAGGCATTACTTCAATAATACTGATGGACTTGTAAGTCTTCTACTTATTTCTACTCTGCGTTTATTCAAAGAGTCTCCTCTCCTTCGTTTCCATGCTATTCTCATTTCCAGGCTCTTGTTCTTCAGAATATGATTTCCTTGTGTTGTTTTGGAATATGATTCTCTGATATCTTTCTTGGTCGATGCACTTGCAGATATACGTGGTAGACTCCTTGGACCGAGAGAGAATTGGTAAAGCTAAGCAAGAATTTCAGGTTGGATAAATCGCACAAGGCTTTGTTTTGGGTAAAAATAGTCTCTGCGGAGTTTCTAACCTCTGCTAATTTATGTCTTCAGGAGATCATAAAAGACCCATTCATGCTCAACAGTGTCATTCTAGTGTTTGCAAACAAACAAGACATGGTAAATATCAAAAGCTTGAGCTTTCCTTATTTGAAATTTCTTTCTCATTTACCAATAAACTCTGCGTGGATCTCAGAGAGGAGCCATGTCTCCTCGGGAAGTATGTGAAGGGCTTGGCTTATTAGATCTCAAGAACAGGAAATGGCATATACAAGGCACATGTGCTCTTCAAGGAGATGGGCTCTACGAAGGCTTAGACTGGTTATCCTCTACGCTCATAGAGGTTAAAGCCGCTGGTTACTCATCGGTTGGTCCTTCCTTTTAACTCACTCCATTTGTCAAAAAACCTGACTAGCTAAATCGACATACGAAAAAGTACCAAATCAAGCTCTTGGTATTATCAGTCTCTCCACCTTTGATCCATGGCCAAAGTCTTCTTCTTGGCCTCTGATATGGCTATATCACAAAACCAGAACCTCTTTAAGACCTTTGTAATGGAAGTGCTTTTTTATTTATTTGTCTTTACATAGCTCTGCTTCTGAAAGCTTATCTTAGTGTATAAATTGGCTCCTTTTTGCATCATATGACATTGGAGCTTCATTGTAAATTATTTTCTGATGGAAAAAATGTATAATCTGCAAACTTGTCATGGGATTATCCATGTCCCTTAAAGATATATTGTGATAGATGATTGATCATTTTGCGTCTCTTTCTTCTCCAGTTTCTTGTGCCTTGAATGTTTAGCTAGGGCATCACAAAACCCCGATAAATTAAGTTTCAGTCTCGTTTCTTTTGAGATGATTAAAAAGACAGCTCAATAGTAGGGAAGAAATTACGATTGAAAATCAAGAAAATAGATTTGATTATAAATTTTGTTTGAGTTTCTTAAAAAAGCAAAGAGAGAACAACGCAAGGAAACAAATGAAACAACAATTTTCAAAAAGGCTATAAGAGTTTGTTCTTCTCCTACTCTGCGCACTTGTGCTGTTGTTGCTTGCTCTTAATAGCAAGTTCTCTCACCATCTTCGTTAGTTGCCTCATGCTTGCGTCTTTGAGACTCTCTTCATCGATCGTCTTCTTCTTCGTCTTTTTAGGCTCGGCCTCTGCTTTTATCTCTCCGTTGTTGTTAAGACCTATCTCCTCAACATTCTCCTTGTTGATGTCTGCAACCAAATCCAGATTTACTACAATATCGTTTACCTCATAATCAGACCATTCATCATCGCTGACTGGTTCGACTTCTTTCTCATCAGAAAACGGATCTTGAGTCTTCTTCTTGTCTGACACTAGTGCCACCTCATCAGACTCACAGATCTCCTCGTCCTCTGCCTCGCTTTCTTCTGATTCGAGCTCTTTTGGTTCATCAGCCACCTCATCCATCTCTTCTTCCTCTAGCTCGCTTTCTTCTGATTCAAGCTCTTTTGATTCAACATCAGCTACCACAACTGTAGGGACACAGTCTACCTTATCAGTAGCAGCAGCGACTTTAGATCCAAACGCCTCTTGGTTTGTGTCAACAACAACACCAGAATCGTCATCCTCCTCACGTTGATCAGTTTCTTCTGATAGTTTGTTGCAAGACACAATGTTTGTGGTGGTAGAAGCAGCAGCATGGTCTACAACTACGAAATCATCCTCCTGCGATTCTTGTTCTTCGACTAAAACAAAACTATCCGACGCTGAAACAGTGTTGAACTCTGCAAAGAGGAAAATAATGAAGAAAATGCAAACAAGACAATAAACAACATTGCTAAGTAAGTTCGTGTGTGTGTGTGTATATACCTATGCCACTCATGTGCTCCGTAGTGGCGTTTGGATCAGAGAAAGTGATATCACCAAGATCACCATATAAGACATCAAGATCTGGATCATTCTTCGAACCATCCCATTCCTTCTCCAACGAATCATTCAAATCTCTCACCGATATAACTTCAGCCTCCTCGGTGTTGTCATCCGATTTAGCCTGGAATTTGGAACCTGCATATCACAACCGGACTTAATTACAAAACTCATTCATCTTTACAAGAACATGGCAATCATCTGTTTTAAAAACGAGAGTGATAGCATTGCATACCTTGTGAAGAATCTTCTTTTTCAGCATCTTTGTTCTTTGGTGCAACTACCGATTTCAAACTCAGGTCAGCCATGGATTCTTCCAACAATCTGACTGACCTTCGAGTACTGTACACTCGCTGGACCGACTCCTCCTTCTTAGAGGATGCAGCTGCCTGAGCCTTTCTTGTGCTTCTCGCCGCTGGAGTAGCTGTTGCCTCCAAATTGATAGCAACTGAGGTAGCTGCTGCTGCTCTTATACGGCTTTGAGGTAACGATGGATTCTGGAGCACATTCGCGTTTGTGTTTTCTTGATCCAACTCTCCAGATAGGGACTTGCTCGTCACAAGGCAAGACCGAGTCACCAGTTCCGAGGACTGAGTCTCATATTTCGTGGTCTTCCTTCGAGTTGTTCTAGCTGCAGTACGAGCAGCACTTGGCAAATTCTTTGCTACACTTGTTGGTGATAAGTCGCAAGTGGACTCGGATCGATTCACGAACTCGTCAATACCTTCAACCTATTCAATCAATCACAAAAACTTATTAGAGAGAAACATAATGGTAAGATTCTCTTCCGGGTTACAAGTTACCCATAGATCTAAGGACTCAAAGATGAATAAAGCAAAACCATCAGTATAAAGACCCAAAAAAATTTCGAGATCCAGAAAATCGAGCAAAAAGGCATTCAATCTTAGAGAAATTTCCGATTCATATTCGTCCCTATCAATAGTCTAGCAAACATCCAAGCAATTTCAACAGTTTTACTTGCAAATATGTAGATGAATCTATTAACAAGGACACGTATCTGGATAGTCTCATAAGATATCGATCTCAAATCATCATTTAGGATAGAACCGAAAGAGAAGAGAAGCAAAAACTTACAATCTCAAGAGCTTTGAGAGCATCGGCCATGGCGATATTGGTCATATTAGCCGGGATTTTGTTCTTCTTACAGAAGAACTGAAGATCTCTTCTCGGAAGGCTGTGGAAATCCATGGCGAAGAAAGTTTCTTTGTAATTTGATTTGGTGGGCAAATGACAGTTGAAAAACGAGAAGTTTCTGCTATGAGTCTAAGAGTCCGAAGAAGAAGGGTATATATACATTTGTCTAACATAAACCCTAACTCCCTTTACCGGATGTGACCGTTTGAGCGTAAAGTTTGAATTTTAAAATATCTTCAAAACTAACATTATTATACGGAAAATCGTATTGTATGGCGTGTTATTTTCTCCCTACTATATAAAACTTGATTTTTCTTAGCGCTAATCAGCTGAAAAAACAACGAACCGTGTGCAAATTACGTCAACAATCACGTATATACAGAGATACTTTCCCCCAAAATGATCGATTATGGTGGGCCTAAAAGATATGAAGCCCAACATTTGGATTGGTCAATGGGCCTATGATTTCGATAACGTAGAAAGCACGCGCTTTTCGGGAGCGCGTGTAAAATTCAAGGAACCGCGCGGCTCGCAATCACCATCCGGAGGAGAGAGAGAAGGCGAAAGAGAGAGAGAGAGAGACGGAGTCACGGAGAAGAGAGAGAGAGACGAGGAGGCGGAGGTTTCAGAGAAAGAGAGAGAGAGAGAGTCGCTTAACATAGCTGATAGACGGACGGCGGAAAGCAGTAAGGAAGGTTAACCTAACCTGCGGAAAGCGTAGGGTTATGGGAATTTTCCAAATCTGAATGGAAAGCTTAGTCCTCGCGGGATTCACTTTGTTCATTTCCGTCTGTTTCAGTTGGTCTTGGATCCGCCGGGATACGCCTATATTACTGGCGACTGAGTTGATTTTCGGGTAGATCAATATATGACCGTAGAATCAATTGGTTTTTTCTGGAGAATGGTAGACTTTTGAGGCCTGTTTCTGTTAGTGACATAGAAGAAACCCGTAGAGGAAGTGTGATCTTGAGTGTTAAGAGAGAAAGATAGAGAAGGATGGGAAGTCCGGGATCAGGTGCGGCGGATTGCACGGTGGGGTCTATTGTGTGGGTCAGGAGGAGGAACGGCTCGTGGTGGCCGGGGAAGATACTTGGACAAGAAGATCTTGACTCTACGCATATCACGTCTCCACGATCTGGAACTCCAGTGAAGCTCCTCGGGAGAGAAGATGCAAGTGTGTAAGTCTCTTCGTTTCTGTTTGAACTTTTGTTCTCCTGGATTGATACTGAAAGCATTTTTATTTCATCTTTTAATGTGTGCTAAGGGATTGGTACAATTTAGAGAAATCCAAGCGGGTCAAGCCATTTCGGTGCGGCGATTTTGATGACTGCATTGACAGGGTAGAATCTACCCAAGGGTTGACAATAAGAAAGAGAGAAAAGTATGCTCGTAGAGAAGATGCAATTCTCCATGCTCTTGAACTTGAAAAGGAAATGCTGAAAAAGGAAGGGAAACTAATCCCTGAAAAGCCTAAAGATAACTCTCCTGATGCAGCCAAGGAGAGAATGGTTATAGCTAGAGTCCAGGATATCTCTAATGGGACACGAGAATCCACTGATAGTCTAGGGTTCAACCATGTTGGTGATGTTGTGCATTTGCTAAAAGATAAAGAGGACGATCTGCCTAGTTGTGAGAACGAGGTTGTGCCTCGAATGAGAGGCTTGCAGGACTTTGGGCTAAGAACTGCCTCTTCAAAGCGAAAGTTTTCATCTTCTAATGGCCCTGATACTTCCTTGAAGTCTCTGGCCAGAAGCAACTCTTCAGCTTCTTCTAGTGGAGATCATAGCATGGAGAGGCCCAGTTATACACTCGGTAAGATAATGGTGGAAACTTCCAAGATGGTTGGACCCTAAAGGCTTCTGGTCTTTTTGACATAAATTTCTTATGCAATTCTGACTCTCTTTCAGGAAAGGAGAACTCTAGGAGTACGATGGAAGCTAAAAGGACGAGATATATGACTACACCAAATGAATCTAATAATGTTTTAGACCTGCATGAGAGTTTTCGAAGCCACAGGGCGGCAATGCATTCCTCATTTGCCGGTGGTGATTCTCGTTATACGCTTTCAGAATATGACCCTCCTGAGCTTTTGGAAGATAATGAATCTGATTCTTCTGAGTCTGAAACTGATTCTTCTGATATGGAGGATACTGATGATGACATTCCCTTGTTGTCAGGTGAAGGTTTTCTGGCCGGTTAAAAAGCTAGTTTTCTGTCAAATGAATGTTTTTCTACTTTTGCGAAAGTTGGTTTTCAGTTGTGTCAGACGATATTCCCTTCTAATTCTTCTTTGACTGGCTTTGATGTCAAGCCTCTTCACTTTAGAAACCAAGTAGCTTTTTTCATTATTCCCTAATTAGAATTTGATATCTTTTCCTTGCAGGATCTGGACGTCATCCAGAACGACACAATAATTTTAGTAGACATATGTCAGCAGAAGATGAAAGCACCAGCAGTGAGGAAGATTGTTATGAGTCATCCATTTCTGGCGACTCTTCGTACCTTTATTCTCAAGATCCTGATAATGAAGCTGGTACGGTTTCCAAGTGGCAGCTCAAGGGAAAAAGAAACATGCGCAATCTTCCAAGAAGGTCTGCACGTAGGAGAGAAATGCACCGTAATCGCCTGGAAGATGGAAGATATTGTGAATATAAGAGAAGGGCATTTGGCCAAAAGCCTATGGGTTATGGTTTAGATTTTAATGGGACAAATGATACGAGTGATGGAACTGATGACACTAATCCCAACGAAAGGCAGTTCGGGGACAGAATGTTTGGACCAGGTGATGATGATTATCAACTCTCAACTATGGTTGCATCTGGATACAAGAACATCTACAGCCATGACATGCTGGACTGGGAAGATGATCCTTGGGAAGGTCCGACTGGTGTGAAGAAGAGATGGGAGGAAAAACTCGAAGGTTTAGGACAGGAGTTTGATGCTTCCCATCGACATTTTGGCAGAAAGATGTATTCTCCATTGATGGATGTGGATTTAGAAGTGCGAGGAAGCTATCAGAAAGGGCCTGTCCCAATAGTCTCCCTTATGAGTAAGTTAAATGGCAGAGCAATAATTGGACATCCGGTCGAAATCGAAGTCTTGGCAGATGGTTCCTCCGAGTCATACTTTGGCAATGAAACAACTTACCATGACAAACCCTTTTTACTTCCTCCTGCTTGGAAGACTGCAAGAAGGAGTAATTCACGGGTTCCACGGCTGCATCCATTTTCATCATCACTTGAAGCTGATGATGAGGATCACTCTCCGGTGGATCAGGGAAGAAGACCACCGTTTAAGAAACTCGGTTTAGGAAATTTGAGTAGTGATGATAACTCTGTCAGGAGAAGCAATCCAATGCGCATTCCACGACCACCTGGAAAGCAGCAGCAGCAGCAAAAGAAGTTGCTGAAGAACACAAACGCAAGCCCTAGTCAAAAGACAAGGCCACTATCGTCATTCAGCGGCGAACAAGGACACAACGGGATGAAAGCATTACGAGACCGGACGCACGAGCTCTCTAACAGACGGGTATTACCAGGACCACCAACCGTGGCCTGTATACCGGTCAAACTAGTATTTAGCAGATTACTCGAGAAGATAAATAGACCGCCATCAAAGCCAACCGCGAAAGCCTTCAACGAGAGAAGAAGAGATCAATAACAAGAGACTCAAAGTCAACGAGATTTGCAGGTACAAAGCATAAAACCATTTCTCCCTGGTTTTTCGTAGATTGGGAAATCACATTTGAGGCATTCAAAATTCTGGGGCGATGGGTCTTTTTGAGCAACCATCAGGCTTTTATTATGTGATGATTTGGAGGAAAAATTAGTCTTTAGGGAGAACAATTAGTCTTAGACAGACTCTGGTTACTTTATTGGTACAGATCAGGTGAAGAGGTAGAAGAACAATATACCACTGGTTCTTTTTGTATATTTTTCACTCTCTTGAGAAAGCTTTATGTATCTTTGATTTAGTTCCAGCTTTCGATTTATTTATTAGTCCTAATTTCTTGGTTTTGGTGAATCTTTACTGGCTAATTGACTTACACATACTATCGATTTCGTTCTAGTTTCGTAATCTCTCGTTGGGTCAAGGCTTGTGAAACCGGTTTAGAATTTTATTTATGTGTTTTTCTAAACCGGTTTGGTTTCAGCTCATGATAGATTACCAAAACCTACGAACTCGATGTTGGTTCAGTGGTTCTGTGTCGCTTCAAATGATATGGATAGGGCTGTTCAATCCGGATATCGGTTTGGGTTTAGTTTGGTTTTTTTGGTTTTTGGTTTATAAAAAAATAGTTACTATATTAGATTTATATTTATTTTGATTTGGTTCGGTTTGAATAGTTTTAGTTATGGTTTTTTCTGTTGGGATATTTTCCTATTTATAATTTTTGCTTTATATTATTATTTTATTATTAAAATTTTCAATGTTTGTAATCAAAAAGTTAAATTCAAATAAGATAAATTAAATTTTAAATTTAAATTCAAATTTGATTCATTAATAATCTATAATTTTACTCTAAACTTATATTATTTTATATTAGGTGTATACTATATACTATTATGTTAAAATATAGAACTATTTGATTTATTCAGTTTTTGCGGTTTATTCGATTAATATCCAAACCATATCAATATATACGGTTTGTGTAAAATTGCATTGATACGATTTATACGATGTATCCAAATCCAAACCATAATGATCTATTTTAATTCGGTTCAACCAAATTTAACAGTTCTAGATATGAGCTCGACTTTTAAGAGTCTGTGTGGCTAAATTAGAGCTCCATTTACTTGGAACTTCGACCGTCAACACGAGACGTCGTGACGCTTAGGGATCCAGTTTATTATTCTGGTATAGGTTTGGATCTGATTTAAGAGGAAACTTGCCAAAATTTCCAAACTTCATTTGGATCGATTTAATTTGGTTCGGTTTAATTATATTCAATAACTGTTAAACATTAAACGTTCGGACATGTAACATAACTTGCAAGTTTTTCGGGACACTATTCGAGATACATTTTTCGACTTGGAAATTTATTACAACATGACATCAGAAAATACAAAAACAAACAAACGGGAAGGGAGAGAGACTTAAACATGGTGAGTCTTGTCCGAATCCTCGAGACTCGTCGGACGAAACCAGGCAGTCTCCTCCAGTACCGCCGAATCCTGGCGAGCAGCCTCCGCGGCGGGACTGTGCTCATCAGTCGTGGAGGGACCAAAGACTCCGGTTTGAGGATGCGGAGACCAATATTGATCAGAATCTGGCTTTATGACGTCATCAGGTACTGCACTTGCCTGCAATTCATCCTCCACGTTCTTGTCATACGCCGAGGAATGACCACTCCTACTGTTCAAATAAAATTTAATATTTAAAACATTACAAGTTTTGTCTAAAAACATAGAACATTTTAAACGAATTTTATTTCTATCAAAATTAGTCGCACCCACAAGCTTGAATATATGTATAAAATAATAAATAAATGAAAGGAACCTCGGTATGTTATTTATCAGATCAAATGATATTTCGAAAAAGTCTTTATCAAAAAATTTAAGGGAATAATAAAACAAAATTTCCCGTTGGGTGGGAGATTGTTGCTTGGTAGGTGAGACATTGCCGCCACTTAATAGTACCCACTGGCCACAACAAGCAGAATAAAAATGAATTTCTTACAAACATTATAAAGATTTTTTCCACTGGTCTTTGTATATTTATTAAAGATGGAAAGTTTTGTTGTGCTTTAAAGGTGACCCGAAAAAGTTTTTCTATATAAACTATAAATCAAGTAATATCAAGTAATGTCAAGTAATGTCAAATATGTCATCGTCACTTCGTCAGCCATTAAAGTTTCTATCAATATACATCTTCAAAGCTGTCGGTGCAATTCTTATCGTAATCTCACGATATTAGATAATCAGCCACGTCATGTCTACTCATCTCCTATATTATTATATATGAAAATTGTGCGTTCTTTAAAATGAACCGTAGGAATTAACTAAAGAGAGGCTTCGAGTTAAAGATGAAATCAACTCTTATTTCAGTTACAGTTTTGAGTTTCGACATTTGTAACGAGTGAACGTTGAGAGCATTACACTGAAAGGCACTTTTTTGAGTTATCTAACAAGAAAACACACTTTGTGTAGAAAAAGCACTTTTTTAGTTTTTCAAGCCCAAAATCCCAAATATACCCCTCAGTTAAATGATGAGTTAGTGTATTTTCTTATCCATTCTCATTATGGACGACATGGTGTTGTAAGATTTTTTTTTTCATGTGGTTACTGAATAATTGATAACCACTCATGTCTTAAGATAAAGCAACACACATTGACGAATATGTAGGTGTTATATATCCATATGGATATCGAAGTATGGACAATAATCGATGGACATACAACCTGGAAAACAACAAAGAAAATGTAAGTATCCATGTGGATATAAATGCATGGACAAATTCATTTATTCTAACTGAATATTCCATCGAGAGCTGTCAAATTTGTATGTATCCATATTATTGTGTCCATACCTCGAGATCCATATGGATATAAAATTGATGGTGATCTCGTAGGAATGTTCCATGCGACTGTGTTCATATGAGTGTGTCTATACTTCTACATCCATATAGATATCGAACACCTACACCTATATGCTAATAGTGGAGCAAGTGAATTGTCGATTTAAGTGTCCATCGATCGAGAGCTGTCAAATTTTTATGTATCCATATTATTGTGTCCATACCTCGATATCCATATGGATATAAAATTGATGGTGATCTCGTAGGAATGTTCCATGCGACTGTGTTCATATGAGCGTGTCCATACTTCTACATCCATATGGATATCGAACACCTACACCTATATGCTAATAGTGGAGCAAGTGAATTGTCGATTTAAGTTAGTCCATCGATCGAGAGCTGTCAAATTTGTATGTATCTTCTACCTCGATATCCATATGGATATAAAATTGATGGTGATCTCGTAGAAATGTTCCATGCAACTGTGTTCATATGAGCGTGTCCATACTTCTACATCCATATGAGAAGGGGTAAAAAAAAATTATGTAATGATAAAACAAATTAAAGTAGCTGGCGTTTATTCCTAATTCTTCGCCGAGGTGTTTTAAATGGGGTCTGTTCGGAGAACTTAATTCTGTTATCATGATTGTCGGCCCTATATACACAAATGGATTGTTCTCTGTTTTGATAAGGTTCATAACCTCGGTCCGTCGTATGTTTTTTTTTGCTATTACGATTATGTTTGTACGATAAGCTTAATGGATGGGTGTTATTGGACGGTTGTTTGTTTGGATGGTTTCATTTGGACGGTTGTTTGTTTGGATGGTTGCAACGGCAGACCGCCGGAATGAACTCGGAAAATCTTTGTCCCCAGACTATATGTTATTCGTTTGTGATACATATAGTTTCGACCTGTTTGTGAGAATTTGAGAATCTGATATTCCTTAATACACATTATATGTTTTTGTCTCGCATGACTTGTCTCTGCAACGGCAGGCCTGGATCTATCGGAATTAGTTTTTTGGACAATTAGTTTTTGGACAACTTTAAATGGATAAGTCTCTGTGGATAACGTTTTGTGGATGAATCCGTGAGCAATTGTATTGACAGGGGTAATTGTTTGTAAGATTGGTCGTTGGTGTTTGACGGAGAAACTGAAACAATTTCTGTTTGATTCCCATCCAATCTTCCAAATTGTATGATTTGGGGGAAAAGTGAATCTCTTATTGGATGAAATGCTTTTGGATGAAATGCTTTTGGATGAAATAATTTCTGTTTGATTCCCATCCAATCTGCCATAATGTCTCGATCCACCCCATTGGTTTATATGGATGCTTTGTGTGGATGAGTTTGTATGGATGTTTTTGTGTCGATGGGTTTTTTGGTGAAAGCAAGAGAATGAATCAAACGAATCCTCCATCCATATTGCAATTATGGATGGTTTGTTTTGGATGAAGTTGTATTAGTTCTTCAAGGAGTCTCGTTCTTCAAGTCTTGAGTTAAATTGGTGTGTATGGATGCTTAAATTTAAGAGTGGATAAATTTAAGAGTGGGAAGAGAAGAGACAATTTGCAAAAAAATTATAGGTTTCGTGGCCAAAGTTCATTTGAGAAAGAAAACAAATTTCACATGAGGTGGAAGAAGACGGTGAGGTGAGAGGGTGGTGAGGAGAGAGAATGGGAAATGAGGATGAGATTGAGTTGAGGGTAGTATAGAGTTTTTACATATGGAAAGTCCCTCAAATGCTGAAAGTCACTCATAGTGTAATTAGAAAGTGAGAAAGTGTGTCTAAGTGTAAATTTCTCGTGAACGTTTTGAAAACTCCGAGTACTCTACAAAAGGTCATTTATCAGGGATACAGATGTAAATCCACCAATACACGTGTCAAAATCATGAAACAGACTTGTTCTAGACTTTTAGTATTATCCATTTGCGCCAAATGGTATATGCTATTTTTTGTACACACTCATTGCTAGTGCTTTCTGTACGAATGAATATATTTAATTTCAACCCAATTTCAAGATAAACTATATTTGTAAAAAGAAAAAAAAAATTATTCTTTTAATACACTTATGCGAAATTTGCAAGATTCTTCTAAGATCTATATTGGTTAAGTTAAGCAAGTATATAACATTTGGAGAAAAAGATGCAATTCTTTAACATTGTATATAAAATACAAGAATGTTGTAATTAATTGATCTGAATATAACTTTCTATCTAGATCTAGGAATAGTATCTTGAATTCAACGAAGTGGAAAATTAAAAATGTTTGGACCAACGACTCAATGAATACACAGAGAAACAATCAAACACCAGACCTATAATATGTTGTCTGACGTCAAAAAGAAAAACCTCTGATATGTTTATATCAGTTTCACTATGTAGTAAAAACGATGTATTAATACTTGTCCATTTTGGGAAACCTAATAATTTCCACAGAAAAACGTAGTCTTATTTCTCATCAATGTATATTTTTTTTTGTACGTAGGTTCAAAGAAACATCAAACAATTTGTAAGAAGAAAAATAGGAAAGATAAAGAGAAAGAGAGTTTTATCACCTGGAAGCGAAGAGCCCAGAGGCGGAAGCGGTGGCGCGTGGAGAAGCGCGTGGGAGGACGGGCTTAACGAGGTGTTTCCTTAAGCCGGTGATCAACTGAAAGCTCTTCGATCTGGTTGCCATACAACTCTGTTTCTTGATCGGAGATTAGAAGAGACTGAGTAAAGATGTTCTCTTTTTCTTTTTTTGTTTGTTTGTAGTATTCAGTATGTATATATATCATATATATGCTCTGAAAGAGATTGGATTAGGATTAGGAGACAAAGCACAATCTGATCCGCGTGTCTTACCTACCAAACGTTGCCGTTTCGCTTTCTACTTACGCCGTTGACGAATGGGACGGCGTATGAATCTAGATCTTTTTGGGCGTTAAATTAACGGCCCATTTAATTCTCAATTGTATGTATCTCTTGACTTTGTAATTATTTGGGCCGCATTTAAGTTGGGTCTATTAAAAGTCTTCTCCCTCTTAAACGACGTGCGACACGCGAACACCGCCACGTGTTTCACGTTCCTTTACCTCTTACTTTTTCTTCCACAACAGAGAAAAAAAAAAAAATCAGGAAAATTGAAATTTCAAGCTGCGAAGAACAGATTCAGATCTAGATCCGTAAGAATGGCTCTCGAATGGGTTGTTTTAGGTTACGCTGCGGCGGCTGAAGCGATCATGGTCGTGCTTTTGACAATGCCGGGGCTCGACGGACTCCGCAAGGGATTGGTCGCCGTCACGCGCAATCTCCTGAAACCTTTTCTCTCGATAGTGCCTTTCTGTCTCTTCCTCTTAATGGATATCTACTGGAAGTACGAGACCATGCCTTCCTGCGACGGAGATTCCTGCACACCGTCGGAGCACCTCCGTCATCAGAAATCAATGATGAAATCCCAGCGAAACGCGCTTCTCATCGCAGCGGCACTTGTGTTCTACTGGATCTTATTCTCTGTCACCAATTTGGTTGTTAAGATCGAGCATCTTAACCAGCGGATCGAGAGGCTCAAGAACAAGGATTGATCGATCGTCCCCGTGATCTCGTCTCGTCTCGTCTCAGGTCCAACTAGTGTTGTAATGCCTTTTTGGTTTTAGAGTTTTTTCCCTGTTTCGTTAGCTTCTATTGTTTTCTCTGTTTCGACATTTATGATCTGGAGATTGAAGAATCTATCCTACTTTTCTATGCTTGGTTTTTCATCTGCTATTCTTTTGCTTGATTGTTTTGTTGAATTTTGATTTGACTCATAATCTTCTCTTCAGGGAATGCATTGATGAGACATAAATGATTGATGGATTCCTTGAGCTCGTAATTGTTTGATTTTATGCCACGCACTGTTAATTCTCTTGTTGCAGTCTATGAATTAGAGCTTGTGCATACAGACTTGGTAATCAGGGAACCTGGTTTCTGACTTCCGAGTGAAATTCAAACTGAACTCATATCATAGGTACATTTTCACTGTTATACAAATATCATGATGCATCTGAAAATCTGAAGTAGTAGTATTTGGTTTTGATATGCTTGTCGGACACAAGATTAGATTGAACAATCTCAATTCGTAAGAAAATTATGTAGTCACTGGTGGTTTTTGATAAAGAACGTTGGAATGAAAAATTATGTTCATGTACCTGCTTCTCAGTGGACCTTTTTGTTAACAAATTATTCTACATCTTTTGCCTACCTTAAAATGGTTGAACATTGGCCATGTCTTGACTCGAAGAAATTGAGGATCTGTCTATTTTCTTTACTAATCCAATAAATATAAAATAGGATCGTAGTCGTAGGAACTCAACACAGAACCATACTTGGCATGAGTAATGCATAATTTAGTTTTCTTTTTTTCCTTTTATTTTATCAAAACAATTCCTGAAAACACAAACAAAATGGTAAAATGACGTATATGCTTTGTGTTATTTTCTATTGTATCATATGTTAACGCATAAGCTTTGCACCAAAACAAAATAATAATGTAAACGCAGAAGTTTGGTATTGGTAAGGAACCGAACTATAGCTTCGTTTTGTTTCCAACTGTTTTATTTTCATTCCTCTAGATTTAGATTTTTGCCAGTCAATCCTTTAAATTGTTTTTAAAAGCGACCATGTGCTAAGGGCCCTAAGATTCGGTCCATAAATACTTAAATTAAGCTCATTTATCAATCATGACCTAAAAGTCTCTGTATCTGTTCAACATAGTTCGACACGTATCGTTAGATTTCTCACACAGAGATTCTCGATGACCTCGTTGTTCGTGCCATCTGTTTCCACCCACCACGTAACAAGCATCCAATCTCCGTCCATTTCCCAATTCTTTCCACGTGTCATCATCGGGCACAACCATTCCTAAAATATCTTATCCCGACCAGAAAAACCTTTATAATATAAAGACCGCAAAACCAGAACCCATGTTCATGGGCGTGAACATGTTATGTGAGAAACAGAATTCATAAGATAATCTTTTAAATTCTAATATTCATTACGTAACTTCTCAAATATGCATTTTTTTAACGTTTTCAGACAAAAAAGTTTAGTAAGAAAGTATACTTATGATTTTTAATTATGGGCCGACTATATATACACGTTCATCATCATATATAATAAATTATATTTGTATAAAAAGCCACTGTTTCTGTTCTCTTAAGTCTTGATAATTTAGAAGCGGCTTTGTGGAAAAAAATGCATTATCAAGAACAGATGGAGTCTCTTATGTTGGGTGATGAACGCAGACGCGGAAACTGCGTCAGAGACGCAGACGCGGACGCGGATGAAGGTTTTAACTCTCCGTCTTCGTTTCCAAACTCTCCTGACGATTCAGACCGTCGCAGCTCTTCTTCTTCTTCAAGGTAAGGAGGATCAAAGAGTTTTCATTTTCTGCCCCTGAGTTTAGATTTTGTTAGAATAAACCCCAACAATTAGGGTGTTTTTTTGGAAATCTTATACTTTAGGGGTATAATACAAAAGGTTTTAATCTCCGGGGGCTTCAGAGAAACAATATCGATACCTGAAATATGGAAACTAATATTTGCAACTTGATCCGAATTGTTTTGTGTACTATAAATTTACCCTCGATTTTATGTTTTGGATATTTTCACAACAGGAGGGGATTGTCAAAGCATTACAAAGGTAAATCACAGTCATTCACATCGTTGTCTGAAGCGCTAAGTGTAGAGGATCTTGCAAAACCCGAGAATCCTTTCAACGCAAAATTGAAGCAGCGACGGGAGAGCCTTCACTGTCGACGATCCTCCGGATGTGGTGGTGCATCGGAGCGAAATTTAGGTGGTCACGACGTTTTTCACGCCGGAAACGATAGACCTTTGCGACTTGCCGGCAACAGACCTCCTCTGAGAGCCCAAACGCTCTCGGCGGCTCATATGTCGACATTGCTTGGTCGAACCTAAACCAGGAAGTTTTGGTTTTCTTTTTGAACCGGAACGGAACCGGGTTTCGTTTGGGACAATGTTTTTTTCGAGCTTCCGTTTTTTAATTTGCGTGTGAATGTATAAATTCAAATTGCAAGTATTTTGTCTCTTTTGATAGTTCTGTAATTTCCAGTTTAATTTGGTATTAGCTCAAAGCTTACACAGTTACACTTAAACAGTTAAACGTATATACAAGAGCTTCGAGGAGCTTTTGAAAAAAATATAATATTTTTTATAAATACACCAACATGTTTGGGATAGCCTCATACCCAAATAAAAAAATGGTTTAGTATAGCCTTATAATAACAATAAGTTATGGGTGACGTCGGTAAATAACAAAAGTTAACAAAAGTTAGTTGGGGTAACTGTATCGAACAATATGGGGGTAATTCTGTGTACAGAAAGATAGGGGAATTTTTGGTAAATAAGAAAACTCGGGTATTTTCCTAAATACCAATAATGTGAGGGTGCTTTGATCATTATCAAATATCGGGGTGAGTTTTGAGATTACGAAAAAGTACAGTCAACTTTGTAAATGAAAACGTTTGGATAGTTTTATAAATACCGAAAGCTTTATGAGGCCAAGTTTGATATTCATTTGACCACAGCATCAGGCCATAACGAGAACATTGGCCCATGAAACATCGATCGATCTAGACGAATAATCCAAAACGGTGCGTTTAGGCAAGGGTCCATTTGTATCTGGCTCTTGTTGTTTGTTTAGCAATCGAAATCAAATCAGTAATCTAACCGAAGGGTAGATTCAGAGAAAGAGAAAAGAAGACGATGGCTTTGACGGTGGCGAAGAGTGCTTTGGAGGCGATTAGGGAGAAAGGTCTCGGCGGTTTCCTCAGGATGATCCGAGAAGAAGGCTTCATGTTAGTTCTTATTCGTCTCTATTATCAATTCTATCGTCCTCTTCCCTGCTTAATTTCTTCTGGGATCTCCCTGAATTTGATTTGTTAGATCCCCTAAAGCCTAGCAATTGGCAAGGTTTTTCGGTTTTGAAGACATTCTTTCACTTTATTGGAAGATTCTAGATGAACGCGCGCTATTGTCTCTGCTTGTCTGCCAATTGAGTTATATATCCTAGTCTCGCAGGTTGCTTGCGATGAATGCTTATCATTCTTCTGATTTTTTGTTCCACCCATATGTTCAAATCTTCTTAATGGAAAATTAACAATTTGTGTTTTGGTGAACATCGATTTTAGTCGTGATGGTGGTTTTTGAAATTGGCTCAAATGTATTTGGTTGCTTGTAATATTTTTAAGATCCTATTGTTTTTGTTTCCGAGGTTAAGCCATTTTCTAATTTGTTCTTTCCATTTTTTTTCCCACTCATTACAGGAGATGCCTACCAGATGGAAACCTCTTGTAAGTATCTATCTTTGATATATTGTTATTTAGTGCATAGTGTATATGATTCAACTGGTTGTTCAAGAATCTTTCAGCTCGAGCTGCTTTTGCATAATTCTGTCAAGTCCCTCATAGATGTAACGGGAAATTGACTCGAGGATTAGTATAAGAAAAAGGATGTGTGATGTTTTGGAATTGGTCAAGTTACATGTTAAATGGAAATGGCAAAGTTATGCCAGTAGTCATTTCGAGTCGAAGAGAATGAAGAGTTCTAAGTATTTTGAGGTTTGTTTGAGACGATAGGGTTGAAGCTAATGTAAGGTTCGCCCACAGAAAAACGGGGATAGACAAGAACGAATTAGGTGTCCTAAAATTTATTAGCCTCTTGAAGAATTCAGTTTAAGTTGGAAATGTCATTCTTATAGGCTTGGATATTTGGTGAATTTGACTGCATTCACATCAACTTTGCTTACAGATCATCCACATCAAATTTGAACTTGATCAGTGGATTGATTCTTGTAAACTCTGATGTATAACATAAACACGAGATTTTGCAAGTTATTTCATCAGTGGATTGATTTCGTAAACTACTTTTTTTTTCAAGTATTTGGAAAGGTATTTCATTTGGTTTTTAAATTTAGAATATTGTTCTGCCACATGGAGAATTATGATTATTTACAAATTTCGTTTTTGTTTAACATCAGGATATCCATATTTTGCTCACATTCTGAATGTTAGTGTATCATATATCATATGCTTGAATACTGTGTACTATTTATAGTTACCCCCGTCTTTATATTTGACCTTGCTGTTAAGTCACACTTTCTGATCAATATTAGTTGTATGTCTCTCTATTTGATCATTCAAGGCAAACTAAAATACACAACATAGGAGCAACACTTGTTGGTGTCGACAAGATCGGTAACAAATATTACCAGAAGCTGGGTGATACTCAATACGGTACGCGTTTTTTCTTCTTCTTCTTCTCGAGTACCTTGATGTGTGTTTCCTATGTAAATGGTGAAACTATTAATGTGTCTCTATTGAATGGTTTAGTCAATAGGCTTTCACATTGACACATAGAGTCACTTGCTAACAGGTAGACACAGATGGGTAGAGTACGCGTCAAAGGATCGTTACAACGCATCTCAAGTACCAGCCGAATGGCACGGATGGCTTCATTTCATCACTGATCACACTGGAGATGAGGTATAATTAAAAGCCAATTTTAAATCCGTTATCTCGATTACGTTTAGGTATCGTAAATTGCTTCCTAACTTGAAAAAAAAATTCCGATCTCTCTCTCTCTCTCTGTGTTTGAAGCTCTTGAGCCAGAAACCAAAAAGGTATGGGCTTGAGCATAAAGAGAACTTCTCTGGAGAAGGTGATGCCTACATTTACCATTCAAAGGGACATACCTTGAACCCGGGTCAAAAGAACTGGACTCGGTACCAACCATGGGTACCCACTAAGACCAACTAAGAAGATGACCCGTTTCTGGTTTATGCTCTTTGAGAATCTCTCCTGAGTGATTTGTTGTTTTGTTTCTGTGTCTTTTTAATAAAAGCTATTTTGGATCTGAAGCTGAACAATTGTGTAATTGGTGCTGTACTTAAGCTTCTTGCGTTTCTTTGCCTCTGGAGAAGAGAATGATTATGAACAATTTTATAGTAATCCACTGTAGTCAATATTACTACAGTTCTAACTTCCATAACATATACATATTTGATTCTGAATTAAACAAAAAAAAGATGTGTGACGTAGGTATTCACCCAATTTCTGATTTTAAACAGAAAAATATCCTCTTATCTTTTTTTGTCACGCAAAGAAAAATATCTTCCGTAGATACTGAAAATATTTCAGAATGAGATGTTTTTCTTCCTTTTTGATCGAAAATATGTTTTTTCCAAAACGGACATTCTTCTATCAATAAACAAACAAATACGCATTGCTGGCTTTATAAGAAAATATATATTTATTTAAGTGGACACCATGTTTTTTTATAATGGAAATTGAATTTAACACGGAATCAAATCCACCTGCTTACTTATATTAATTTCATTTAATTTAAATTTGTTTATTCTTAATGGTTTTGATAGTCAACTATGTTTCAAATTTAATAAGCAAGAAAATCGATCTATCATAAAATAAGCGATACGCATTGCTGGTTATGAAAATATATGATTTTAGTGGAAATTCAGTTTAAAAGGAAATGAAATCCGCATTGCTTATACCAGATTAAAATTGTTTATTCTTCTTGGTTTTGTCGTTTCTCTGGTCAACTTTTGTTGTCGTATTTGTTTCTAAATTTTCTAAGCAAGAAAATCGAAATTGGAACGTGGTTTTTCTCTATTTATATTCGTACTAAAAGAGTATTATATTATTAATAATGAGAATCTTAATTTGAAATTAAGGTAGACTATTTAAAGCTCATTTGACTGTCCCGTCCCGTTTACAGTTATTATCACCCTGGCATGAATTGTCGTCTCCCTCCCACACATTTCTGATTTCTCTCCTCTGCGAATTCGAAGCTCTTTGAGCTCAAATCAGACAAGTCAACTGTAGAAAAAGTCAGAACGAGATATTTATTATATCTGCGTCTCCTTCAACAAACCATACTCACGAAAGTCGAATCTCGGGGATCCATATCAAGCTTCCGTAGCCATGGGGTTTGATCCTGAGAAGCAATCGATCTCTTCTGCTGGACAGGTTTCGCACTTCTCTTTACACATCGTCTTTTGATATTTGTTTCCCATTCTCCGAGCAAATTTGTGCTGGGTTTTGTTTGTTTGGTTCTTCTCCGGTCAAATTAAGGGCTTGAGAGAGCTATATATAGGTTATACTTTGGCTTGATTTCGGATTTTGGATTTTTTCTTTTTTCCTGAGTTGGGAAATTAATTTGGATTTTATCCGTAATGTGTGGAAACTTGGCAAAATTGGGATTTCAAATCTAAGATATAGAACTCTTTCTAATGGGGTATGAAGACACATAATTACCTGATAATTCGCTCTTCTTTTTTTTGTTTTTTTTCTGCAAATTTCTGAAACTATATTGTGTGTAGGCTGGTGGTTCATCTTCAGGTGGGATTAGCTCAGTTAAAGAGCCTCTGATAAAGGAGAGCCACGGCCCAGAGAACTACTCTGTTCTTGCAGCCATTCCCCCGTGAGATTTTTGTGTCGTTTTCCTTTGTTTGCTAGTCATTAACTACCAAACTAATAAAAAAAAACTATGGTCCCAGAAAGATTTTGATTTCTTCTATTGCCAATATTTCTGCTAAAAACAAGTGGACATCTGCTGGCTTGGCACATTATACACAGTTTTTCTAAAAAGTATGCTAACAAGTCATTTATTGCAGGTTTCTCTTTCCAGCTTTTGGAGCTTTGCTTTATGGTTATGAAATTGGTGCCACATCTTGTGCAACCATTTCTATTAAGGTAAATGGCTTTACCTTGTGCATTGATTAGGTACACGAGTTTGACTTTTCTAGATTTATCAAGTCTTAAGCTGATTTCATGGTACTACTTGTCTTGCTTCGCTTTTACTTCGAGGTAACAGAGTCACTAGTTTTACTTCGCTTTTCCCTCACGTGCAGTCGCCTACACTAAGTGGAATTTCATGGTACAACTTGTCTCCAGTGGATGTTGGTATATTTGTGAGTCTATAATTCACCTTTCTTGGTTCTTCTAACGTATTTGTTATTGCTTTGTTTTTCTGTTCTTGTTTCCTTCCTATGGAGCTGTGGTCTTTCTTGTACAAGGAAAAGGAATTTGCTTACAGTATATTTTGAACTTTTTGTGCAGACAAGTGGCTCACTCTATGGTGCCTTGATTGGCTCCATGGTGGCATTTAGTGTTGCCGACACTATAGGTTGGTTTCTTTTGAATTTCGTCATCTGGTTTGTCTCCTTCTTGAAATAAATTGAATAGTTGGATTGATATTGTTCCAAGGAAGAAGAAAGGAGCTAATTTTGGCGGCGTTCTTATATCTTGTTGGATCCATTGTGGCTTCAGTAGCACCTGTTTTTCCCGTCCTAATCATTGGCCGGGTTATCTATGGCATGGGGGTTGGACTGGTAAGTTAGATCATGCAACTTTAGTGTTTGCTTGCTAAAACTTGTATATGCCTGTGTGATCTTCCGATATGGACCATGCATTCGACTAAGTAATCAATCTCAGACAACATTTCCACAAAAAAGCCACTTGGCAGAATTGTGCTTCCCTCTATTACTGAAAAGTATGGATCATGCATTTGACTAAGTTGATATGTTCACTTATATTTAGACGATGCACGCGGCTCCAATGTACATTGCGGAGACTGCTCCAAGTCAGATACGTGGACGGATGATATCACTAAAGGAATGCTGCACTGTCCTTGGGATGGTTGTAAGTTCTCGAATCTCTAAGAAGTTTTGGAATTTATTGCTTACAGAACTGCTTCTCTCTGTTAAACTGACACATAGAATTTTGTGTAGGGGGGTTATGGAATCGGTAGCCTTTGGGTTACAGTTAACTCTGGTTGGCGTTACATGTATGCAACAAGTATCCCTTTGCCAATTATTATGGGAATTGGAATGTTTTGGCTACCAGCATCCCCTAGGTGGCTTCTATTGCGCTCTCTCCAGGGAAGTGGGAACGTGGAGAGCCTTCAAGAGGCCGCAATAAAGTCGCTTCGCCGCCTTAGAGGGCCGGTCGTAGTTGACACAGCCGCTGAACAGGTAAACGAGATCTTGGCTGATCTTTCCTTTGTGGTTGAGGATAAAGAAACTACGATTGGTGAAGTTTTTCAAGGCAAGTGCTTGAAAGCTCTCATTATAGCAGGAGGTTTAGTTGTGTTACAACAGGTCAGTGCAGCCAATTCATCATATATTCCTTATGAAAAAGAACAATTCAATAACTATATTTTACTTTGCAAATGGCAGATAACCGGGCAACCAAGTGTACTTTATTATGCAGCATCAATATTACAGACTGCTGGCTTCTCTGCTGCAGCTGATGCCACTCGGATCTCAATCCTGCTCGGTGTATTTAAGGTATATATATATATTCTTCCATCTGGTTTGACATGTCAGATCCTTTCCGTAATGTAAAACTGGAGGGTGAATACGCTTTGTAATACAATCTCTGGTACCGATGTTAGAAGTAGCGAGGACATTTCTGGAATGCTAATCACATTTGTATCCTTGTAAACTAATGTTTCTGCTGTAAAACTACTGACTTAATCCTTTACTGTTGCAGTTGGTTATGACTGGAGTTGCTGTTATAGTCATTGACAGGCTTGGAAGGAGACCTTTACTTCTTGGTGGTGTTAGTGGCATGGTCTGTCCTCTGTCTTCTCCAGACTTTTCTTTCCTTTTTCGTTTTGTTTCAACAAGTTATTCACAATCTTTTTCGATTATATGATGTTGAATCTTAGTCTCTTGTGTAACAACAGGTGATCTCATTGTTCCTACTGGGGTCCTACTACCTCTTTTATAATACTGTACCAACTGTTGCTGTAGCTGCATTGCTACTCTATGTGGGCTGTTACCAGGTTAAATATTTTTACAAAATTTCTCTGGTCAAAGTTCGTTCCCTGGCAACGTCATATGCGTATTGAAAATTTCTTAATTTTTCAGATATCATTTGGCCCGATTGGTTGGCTGATGCTTTCGGAGATATTTCCCTTAAAATTAAGAGGTCGAGGAATCAGTGTAGCAGTTCTTGTGAATTTCGGCACAAACGCGTTTGTGACTTTCGCTTTCTCACCTCTTAAGGTAAATTTATAAAGATTCCAGAATCAAGAAACTCCTTCACTAAATATATTCCTTCAACAGAACTAAGTAAACAAACTCAAAGATCTGAGATACATTCTCATATACATGATGTTATCCAACTTTTGTGGTGTGAATGAGCGCACATGGTTTTGGTTGCAGGAGCTGCTAGGAGCTGGAGTATTGTTCTGTGCATTTGGAGTGATAGCTGTATTGTCTCTCTTCTTCATATACTTCATTGTGCCTGAGACAAAGGGCCTCACTCTTGAAGAAATTGAAGCCAAATGTCTCTAAAAGGTTTCTCATCTGCTCTCCATTTTCTCTGCTGATCATACATTGCTTGAGGCTCTGAATGGCAAACGCAGCAACCGCGGTTGGCGTCACCATTTACCAAAAAACGCAAGATTTCATTGTTTGGAATCGGTGCAGCACGCGGAAAAGATTTGGTGCGTTGGACAACTTTTTAAATTCAAATGTTTCCTTAATATGTGTTCCTAAAATGTAAGAAAAACTCGCCCATTTCAAAATTTTCTTCTATTGCATCATTATTATTTTTTTGTGTGTTCTTGTGTTTGTTCCATGTAAGCTACATTGAATTTTTGTTTAGTAAGGTAGGGTGAAACTATGGTAAAGTAATGTACAAAGTTCAAAATTGTATGAAACATTGTGGCGTCACTGATGATGTCATAAATAATACGAGAATCTTCTTTTCATTTCTAGCGGTTGTGGCTATGATCACACGAATCCACAAAGCATATAAATGTAGACGCTGAGACGCGTCCTCAACGTAGCAAGAAGAGAAGAAAAATCATATTTTGTCATCAAAACCTAAATCAGATAAAATGGCGACCACAGGCGAAGGTAAGGCGACCAACAAGCAAGTCATTTTGCGAGATTACGTCACCGGCTTCCCCAAGGAATCAGACCTCATCTTTAATGAAACCACCGTCGATTTAAAGGTTCCGGCGGGATCCAAGACGGTTCTGGTGAAGAATCTCTACTTGTCTTGCGATCCTTACATGCGAATTCGCATGGGGAAACCAGATCCCGGTACTGCTGCTCTCGCTCAAGCTTACAATCCCGGCGAGGTATCATCGACGTTTATAAGCTTATGCACACTTCGTAGATTGTTCTTTTGAAAATTGGGAATCTATGGTGGAATTCGATTGGACTTAATACGATTTTTTGTTTGTTTTCTCGTCGTGATTAAGTTTCGAGAGCTTGTTAACCACGTTTCTGGAAACAATTTCACTGTTGAAGCAGTGATGGATTTGAAAAACTATTTTAAAATCCAGAAACATTATTCTATTCTGTGACCAGTACGATGTTCTCTTTAAATAATTCGATTTTACCTGTATTAGAAGTGATTGTCTTTTGGGATTATTTCTTACTCGCTCAGGTGCTAAAGCTTTCGCTTTCACTGTGTTGTTTTGCAGCCAATCTCTGGCTATGCGGTGTCTAGAGTGATAGATTCTGGACACCCAGATTACACAAAGGGAGACTTAATCTGGGGAATAGCTGGATGGGAAGAGTATAGTGTTATAACTCCAAATCCTTCACATTTTAAGATCCAACACACCGATGTTCCGTTATCCTATTACACTGGACTTCTCGGTATGTTATCTCGGCTCCTTCTATGGTCATGCTTGTAATTCACTTAGTAATTTCACAGAAAATGTGAAACTTTATAGTGATAAAGCCTGGCTATACAATCCTTGATGTGCTTCGATCCATGATAATTGGCATAGTACATTAGATATTATGATCAGGTCTTGGATTATATTGCATGCTTCATTGCCACAAGCTCTCCCAATCATTCAAAACTCTACAAGTTTCAGTTGTTTACTAAGTGGTCTTAGAAGCATTGCTTTGTTTATGACAGGTATGCCCGGTATGACTGCCTATGCTGGGTTCTTTGAGATCTGTACTCCCAAGAAAGGAGAGACTGTCTATGTGTCAGCTGCATCTGGTGCAGTTGGTCAGCTTGTGGGACAATTTGCAAAGATCATGGGATGTTATGTCGTTGGAAGCGCCGGCAGTAAAGAAAAGGTAATCAGACTTTACTCCGAACTCTAGCTGTTGATCAATTTACACATTAAACCATAACAAATACGCATTTCTCTTGGGTTTCTTTCATGTCACTGTCTTTCAATCAAGAGAGTGACTTGTCCCCTTTCTTCGTTGACCTTTGTTATAGGTTGATCTTCTCAAGAATAAGTTCGGTTTTGATGAAGCGTTCAATTACAAAGAAGAGAAAGACCTTAATGCTGCCCTGAAGAGGTCAGTAAAATCCTTGTTTTCATACTTATACATAATCGCTTCATAGAAGATAGAACAGAGATTGAATTCAAATTTATGATATATTTTTCTTTACCAGGTATTTCCCAGAAGGCATCGACATATACTTTGAGAATGTTGGAGGCAAAATGCTAGACGCAGTGCTCCTACAGATGAAGCTACATGGCCGTATCGCGGTATGCGGAATGATCTCACAGTACAACCTCGAGGACCAAGAAGGAGTACACAACCTAGCAACCGTCATTTACAAGAGGGTTCGGATTCAAGGGTTTGTGGTCTCTGATTACTACGACAAATACTTCAAGTTTCTGGATTTTGTGCTTCCGTATATAAGAGAAGGGAAGATAACTTATGTTGAGGATGTAGTCGAAGGACTTGAGAATGGACCGTCTGCTTTGGTTGGACTCTTCCATGGTAAGAACGTCGGCAAGCAACTCGTAGTGGTTGCTCGTGAGTAAATGAGATGTTTGAGATCTGTTTCTTAGTTGGAGAGGAGTTATCACGATTTGTTGTAGTTGTATCGGAAGTTTATGATCGTTTTTACACTTCACTTTCCTGGAAATAAAGCCTTATGTTTGTTTGCGATTGTTTTTTTTTTTTTTTTTTTTTTTGTAAAAGGATATATTGAGTTTTGATAATTTGATTGGTAATTAGTCAAATAACTATCTCGCTATATTACAGTTTTGTGTCTATGTAATAACTAATAACTATATCATAAATTCACGATTTTGATTAAAAAAAAAAAAAGCAATGATATTCGATCGTTCATGTTACGTGTTACTAAAATATAAAATCAAAATGTTGGTTTTTCATGTATTTTTTTGCAAGAAACTATTGTCAAAATTTAGCTAATCATCTCTCAACAAGAAGAACTCAAGAACAACATACTAAATGATTTTGGACTCTTATTTTCTTCCAAATTTTTATATACTAAATGATTTTGCCAAATTTCTCTTGATCTTTTTATTGATAATAGTCAAATAACTATATCTATATTACAATTTTGTATTTCTGGAATAACTATATCATAAATTTACGATTTTGACAAAAGCAAGAATATTTAATTATTCATGTAACATGTTGTAGAGATTTCACAAATCTCACTTCTTTTTATTCTAAAGTACTATCAATCAAAATTTGTATTTTCCAAGAAACAATCTAATTCTCCAACCCGGAAAACTTAAACAACAAATCAATGGGTCTTAGGGAAATATATGTGTGCTTTTATCTTCTTGTCAAATAATATGGGCCTAAGCATATGTGTTAGCGATTTCGGGTGATGGGGTCGGATTTGGGTAAATACCGATAAGGTGTCTATCAGATCTGTCATTCGGGATCGGGTATGTTTGGGTCCAAATATAATATAAAAAACTGAATTTTACTAATAATTTTTTTTTGTTATTATTTAAATTTAGCTATTCGGATTATTTATCCCTAAAAATCTAAAAATATACACAAAAAACTGGAAAATACCCAAAAAATATTCGTAAATCTGATTTTTATTTTATTTTTAAATAATGGAAATATATCTAAAGCCCACACAACAAATCTGAAAAGGTTAAAAAAATTATATCTATAATATAAAAAATAATTCACGATACCATAATAGGGATAATTCTGATAACCAATCAAGTATGGTTCGGTTCGGGTATCAAACAAATATTTTACCCTGATTTGCTTTATAACCGAAACTAATAGAGGTATTTCGGGTCTGTCCGGTTCGGTTGTTGGGTATGGGTTAAAATTCCCAGGTTTCTGATTGCAGATTTCGCTTCACAATCATATCTCTCTCTCTCTCCTCTCTCCTCTCGAGACTTCTGATTATTTTGTTGTTGGAGATATGGCGTCGAATCTCCTGAAAGCTCTTATCCGATCGCAGATTCTTCCTTCGACTTCGAGAAGGAACTTTAGTGTGGCTACCACTCAACTCGGCATTGCTACAGACGATCTAGTCGGCAATCACACCGCCAAATGGATGCAGGTACTTGGCGATTTTTATAGCCCTAGTTTTTTTTTTCCTTCGCGAACGGCCTAATTTGCATAAATTATTCTTGATGATCTCGCTTAGGGTTAGATCGCGATTTGGCATGTTTACGACTTTGCTCATCCGGTATTGTTTTCCTGAATTCGGTCACGGATTTGGCTGTAAATTGGATTTTGGAAATCAATGGGAAACAATCATTCTCGTAAATCGTCCTTAATGAGTCTGTATTGCTTAGTCGTTTGATTAAATGAAGATAATAGTGTCGATGTTAGATCAGAGTTCATAGAGGCATGATATCTGCTCGGAAGTTGCTTGAAGTTGACATTGGACTTAGTTTCTAGATGTATTACTACGTTTACTTCTTCTATTACCTGAAGAATTTATTACTGATGAATGTAAACTATCTCTGCTAAGATCTTAGGGCTGCTATTTCTTTGCTCATCTTCAATGAAAATCCAGTGCTATCTCAATAACTTAGCAAATGGCAGACAGGTATTAGAGTAGTCAGTTTAGATAGCTAAAGAAAATGGTCTTTTGCTTTCCCTGATGACTGTGAACTATCTTTGATGGATTATTCTCAGGGTATCAGCTTGAAATCTGGTGCTTTAATTTGTGGTACAACATGGTTATGTCGATCTTATTCTGCATATCACAATTGCATAGCATTTTCCTTATCCATTAGTTTAATCATCACAACGATTAGCTTAGATTAGAATTTGCTTTAAATTTGTTTCTCAACAGGTTTTAATGGTGTCACATCTCTTTGCTACCTGAAGTTTTTGATTGTGTGAAATTATGTATATAACAAAAAAAAGCAGATAAGCTTGTGATTGCTCTGGTTATTTGAATACAATTGTGTCATAGGAGTTTCTTAGGTTGTTACTACTAGATAGTACATTACATAGGATTCTCGATATATCTCTATAGATACTTACAATTTGTAAACGTTAAAGATGGCATCACTACTTAGTACTTACATTGGAAACTAAATGATTCATTTTGGAGAATTGGAATTGTCGAGTTGAGTTTTCCAAACTTATATAGATACATTGCACATGCTCTATACCATTGGTTCTTTCTGGTGAATCTTGTAGTTTGCGTATCACATTTTGATTTTGTTTGCAACTTCTCTGGTAGAGTTTTGAATAACGCTGTTGAAGGAACTAATCTGTACAGGATAGGAGCAAGAAGTCACCAATGGAACTGATCAATGAGGTTCCTCCTATCAAAGTTGATGGAAGGATTGCTGCTTGTGAAGGAGGTTTGTCTCCTCGTCTCATCAGTTTATCTACTTTAGTGATTATATTTGCAAACTAGAAAACTTGATACTTTGCTTTAATTTGCAGACACCAATCCGGCCCTCGGTCATCCAATCGAGTTCATATGCCTTGACCTAGATGAGCCAGCAATCTGCAAGTACTGTGGCCTTCGTTACGTACAAGATCATCATCACTAAACTGAAATCTCAGGTCTCTCTCTCGCCATATACTTACTCTCTTCCCTTTTATTGCATTTTCAAGTTTGAGTAACGCTTTCGTGGTCCTTCGACATCTCCATTCATCATCTAATAAATGATTCGGTCGAAGTTGGATAATGATTTATTTTGTAAAATCCAATATCTATTTGGTCGTTGTATTTGTCTTTTCCATGCCCTTGACCTTCACAAAGGTGTTATGTGAAAAGAAGGGATTTAGTGACAAAAGAGGATTAAAGGAATATTTTGTATCGATAAACGATGTAACAAACTGAGAGAATTACCAAGGAGCTCTCTCTCTCCTCCACAAGTTTGATCAACCAATTGATACCCGATTACAACGTCTAACGATTCCTTAAATACTACTCGGGATTCCCCAACATCCCATGTGCGTGACAGCTGATCTTCTAGAAACCGCTAACGGAAAGATCCCTCCTGCTGCCATCCTTTATTTGCGGAATACTAAACCACCTCTCGTTGGTTCCTTAACCAGATATGAAGTGGGCCTCGTCTTCTTATTAATTCCCCTGCCCAAGTCAGGCCGTAGCCTTATCCTTCCTTTTGTACTGGTAGAGAATTGGCGGGTGCTGGGCCTCGTACGTATCAATACCGCCCCCTTTAAAATTGACCTTGTCCTCAAGGTCAAACTCCGGAAATTGTCCCTGTATCACTCGCTTCCATTCCCAAGAACTCTCAAAGTCAGGTAAGCCCTTCCAGCCAATGAGTACTTCTTCCTGACCGGAGTTCGGATTCACCCTTTCTCCCAAAACAGCCTCTGGTGTTGCTTCCAAAACTCCTTCAGCATTGAGTTGCGGTGGGATGAGGGAGACTGCCGGGTTGTCCCCGACCATCTTCTTCAACTGAGAGACGTGAAATGTCGGATGAATCTTCACGTCCGCAGGTAGCTTTAACCGGTATGCAACCTTCCCCACTCGTGCCTCAACGGCATAAGGACCGTAAAATCTGGCTGAGAGCTTCTCATTTGCACGGCGAGCTAGCGTTTGTTGCCGGTAGGGTCTGATCTTGAGGAAGACCTTCTCGCCCACCGCAAATTCTACCTCGCGCCGATGTCCGTCTACCCGTTGTTTCATTATCTGCTGAGCCTTGTGGATATGTTCCCGTAACGTCTCCAGCATCGCGTCCCTCTCCAACAACTGAGCCTCCAAGTCTGCGTTGTTAGTCGACCCATTCTCATAACGCAGCAGTGTCGGCGGATCCCTTCCATACACTGCTTTGAAGGGTGTCATTTGGATGGTGGAGTGGTGTGAAGTGTTGTAGAAAAGCTCCGCCCAAGGAAGATACCTGGCCCACCTCTTGGGCTTGTCGCTTGCAAAACACCTCAAGTAAGTCTCCATGCCGCGGTTTGTCACCTCCGTTTGGCCATCTGTTTGGGGGTGGTAGGCGGTACTGAGACATAAGTTGGTACCTGCTAAACGGAAAAGCTCCCTCCAGAACTGACTGGTAAACACTTTGTCCCGATCCGAAACGATGGTACGCGGGAACCCGTGAAGTTTGACCACCTCCCTGACGAACAGCAGCGCCACCTCTGTCGCTGTAAACGGGTGTTTAAGGCCAATGAAATGAGCGTATTTGGATAGCCGGTCTACTACTACCAGCACGGCATTGTATCCCTCCGAACGTGGAAGTCCTTCGACGAAGTCCATCGAGATGTCCTCCCATATACTCGATGGGATAGGCAAAGGCTGGAGCAGCCCACTAGGCGCAAGTGTCGAATACTTATGGCGTTGGCAGACCAAACAAGCAGCCACATACTGGCGGATGTCCGTCATCATCCCCGTCCAATAAAACAACTCCCCAATCCTCCTCTGTGTCTTAAGGATTCCACCATGCCCTCCCAACTTGCTATCGTGGAATTCATTAAGTATAGTCGTCACTAACGAGGATCCCTTGGGTAGCACCAGCTTCCCCTTTCTCAAGAGTCGTCCCTGTACCACTGAGTAATCGGGATGTGAAGTCGGATTCGTCAATAAGTCGGCCCGGAGTTTGGAAAGCTCCGGGTCCTTATCCACAGCACCGCATATCTCTTCCAACTGGATGGCGGCTGGAACTGATAATGCAAGTAACTCCGTCACCGCTCCCTTCCGTGACAAGGCGTCAGCTGCCTTGTTCTCAAGCCCCGGTTTGTATTGGATCTCAAAATCGAACCCCAAAATCTTAGTCAACCATCTCTGGTATTCCATATTAATTTCTCGTTGCTCCAAGAGAAATTTTAAACTCTTTTGATCCGTTCGTACCAGGAATTTCCGGCCGAGTAAGTAGTGCCGCCATTTCTGAATTGCAAAAACAATTGCCATAAGCTCCCGCTCATATACTGATTTGAGCTTTTGCCTCTCCGTCAACGCCTGGCTGAAATAAGCCACAGGTCGTTGGCCCTGCATTAACACGGCACCGAGTCCTATTCCCGACGCATCAGACTCGACGACAAACTGAACTGTGAAATCCGGAAGAGCCAAAACTGGTACAGTAGACATGGCCAGTTTCAGGTGCTGGAACGCGGTGGTGGCTTCCTCGCTCCATCGGAACTGTTCTTTCTTCAACAAAGCAGTGAGAGGCCTGGCAATTGCCCCGTAGCCTCGCACAAACTTACGGTAATACCCTGTAAGGCCAAGGAATCCGCGCAAGTCCTTCACGGTCCGTGGTGTAGGCCAATCTGTCATAGCTTGAATCTTTCCCTTATCCGCCGCAACTCCCTCCGCGGTGATAACGTGGCCCAAGTATTCGATCTGTTCACTCCCGAACTGACATTTGCTGCGCTTCGCGTATAGCTGGTGCTGCTGCAACACTGCTAACACTTGACGGAGGTGCTCAGCATGTTCAGCCCTATCTCTGCTGTATACCAGTATATCATCAAAAAAGACCAACACAAAACGACGGAGAAAGGGTCGAAACACCTCATTCATGAGGGATTGAAATGTCGCTGGGGCATTGGAAAGTCCGAATGGCATGACGAGGAATTCGTAATGCCCGTCGTGAGTGCGAAAAGCCGTCTTAGGAACATCTTCTGCCTTCACCAAGATCTGATGGTACCCGGAACGTAGGTCCAATTTGGAGAAGACCACCGCTCCTTGCAACTCATCCAGGAGCTGATCGATCATCGGAATAGGGTAACTGTCGGGGACGGTAACTTTGTTGAGTGCCCGATAATCGACACAGAACCGCCAACTTCCGTCCTTCTTTTTCACCAACAGCACTGGACTGGAAAATGGACTCCCGCTCTCTCGAATGATTCCCGCAGCTAACATCGCCCCGACCTGTTTTTCAATCTCCGCCTTTTGTATATGTGGATAACGAAACGGCCGTACACTGACAGGACTCGCTCCGGTCTCCAATGTAATCGAGTGTTCTCTTCCACGCGACGGCGGTAACCCCGTAGGCTCCGCGAAAACACCGCCAAACTCCTTCAGTAGTTCTGCCAAACCGGCCGGTGGTTGCTCCTCTTCACCGACGACCGTTTGAAGACCACAATACTCCACAATCATCCCCTCGCCTTGGTGTTCGAGTGTCCGCCACAGCGACTTCAGGGACACCGCCGAGCAACAAAGGCTAGGATCGCCTTGCAAAGTAACCGTCTTCCCCTCCACTTGGAACTTCATAGTCTGCAGTTTCCAGTTGTTCTGAGTATCACCTAGGGTCTCCAACCATTGACATCCCAAGATGACATCGGAACTGCCCAGCTCCAACGGCAGGAAACTCGCCACCACTGTACACCCCTGCATCTCCAGTGATACATTCCGACACACCCCTTGACCACGGACGGTGATATTTCCGCCTGTAACCACGCCATAACCCGCCGTCTTGTCTAATTTCAATCCCAACCGCTGTATCGTCGGTATACTGATGAAGTTGTGGGAAGCTCCGCTATCAATCATCACCACCACGGGCTCCTGTCCAATATACCCGACCAATTTGATCGTCTTGGGGGACGAAATACCGACCATCGAATTCAGGGACAGCTCGGCGAGCTCCGTCACTCCGGATGCGTCCTCCTCGTCACACTCCTCTCGGTCGCCATCCCAGATCTCTTCAGTCCCGTCCTCATAAACCACCAAGATTTGCAGTTCCTTCTTTTGGCAAAGATGGGTCCTGCTCCACTTCTCGTCGCAATGGAAACAGAGCCCGTCCGCCTTCCATTTCTCGATCTCCGCCGGTGTTAGACGCCTGAACGGAGGCTTCAGACGGGTCTGTCCTTTCGGATTTCTGTTGTTAAAGCCTCCAGGTTTAGACGACGACGTTTGACTACCAAGGCCGTTAATGGATCTAGGTCGTTGAGAGTTGGGCCCATGACCAGAGCCATGGTTTGGGCTCCCCGTCGCCAAATGCGAACGGCTCACCGGATTCTTCATCGCCCTCTCCGGCAATCCACGCGACACCCGTTCGTCATCCTCGAGATCCCAATCCTCTACTAGCTTCGCGACGCTCATCATTTTCTCCAAGGTTCGCGGCCCGAATAACTTCATCCCCTTCCGGATTCGCGGCTTCAGTCCGTTGGAAAACGCCCACTCCAGCACCGTTTCCGACACCTCCGGTGCATTTGTCGCCAACGCAATGAAATCCCGGCAATAGACCCTGACCGATTCCTCTTGACGTAGCGTCAACAAACGTTCACCGGCGCTAGTGTCATGCGTCGTCGAGTATTGCTCCAACACCCGAGACTTGAGTTGTTTCCAGCTCGAAAATGGGTTCCGATCACGCTCCCACCGGTACCATAACAGAGCCTCATCGTCAAAACAAACTCGGACAGCACGGAGCTTCTCCTCCTCCGTGAAACTCCCCAGTTCGAAATACTGTTCGACGCGAAGCACCCAGCTCTCCGCGTTTTCTCCATCGAACACCGGGATCTCCAGCTTCCTCGTGAGAGGCTCTGTCTGAGAACGATCCGTCGTTGTCGTCGTCACGATGTCAGCGATCGGACCAGGGCTCAAGGGAACCACCGCTGGTCCAGTCCGATGCGCGATCCCGGCAGAGGAAATCTCGTCGTGATCCCGCTGCTTTCCCCGGTCCGTGATCGACGTTGAGTCGGAGGCCAATGTCTCCTGCTGCTTCCTGGCCAACGTCTGTTCGTGCATATGCTGCTCGATCCGTTCCAAAATGCTCATCTTACCGATCAGCATCTCGACACTTTTCTCCAACCCCACGATCTTACTCACATCACGTTGCAATTCGTCCACCGCCTTTGTGACATCTTCCACCGCCTTCGTAACATCTGGTTTAGGAGCCATCCCGAGAAAGATCGAAAAAGTGCTCTGATACCAATTGTTATGTGAAAAGAAGGGATTTAGTGACAAAAGAGGATTAAAGGAATATTTTGTATCGATAAACGATGTAACAAACTGAGAGAATTACCAAGGAGCTCTCTCTCTCCTCCACAAGTTTGATCAACCAATTGATACCCGATTACAACGTCTAACGATTCCTTAAATACTACTCGGGATTCCCCAACATCCCATGTGCGTGACAGCTGATCTTCTAGAAACCGCTAACGGAAAGATCCCTCCTGCTGCCATCCTTTATTTGCGGAATACTAAACCACCTCTCGTTGGTTCCTTAACCAGATATGAAGTGGGCCTCGTCTTCTTATTAATTCCCCTGCCCAAGTCAGGCCGTAGCCTTATCCTTCCTTTTGTACTGGTAGAGAATTGGCGGGTGCTGGGCCTCGTACGTATCAAAAGGCTAATAATGTTGCTATAGTAAACTGTCGTAGTCGAGTAATCTACTTGAAAGTAAACATTTAAACGACACACTTCCACTTATAGGCCTCTATAAAATAAAATTGAACGTGAGGCGCGCATGTCTTACATAGTCAAAGTTGGGTACGGTAGAAGAAAACTACAGGTACGCGTCAACGCCACGGAGCCAAAACGGTTAGGATTCTCGTAATTTTTGACAGAAAAAATAGGAGTATATTTGGTCCGAAGATTTGTAGTAAGCCTGTTTTGCGCCCCTGATAGGCCCATTTTCGACCCGTAAATCAGCTCATTTTCCGCCCGTGGTTAAGCCCATTTCCGGCTCGTAATAAAGCCCATTTTCGTCCGGTAATAAAGCCCATTTTTCCCTGATAGGCCCATTTTGACCCGTAAAAAAGCCCATTCGGCCGTTCCGACAGAAATATATTCAGACATCAAACATTCTTGACATAAAATGTTCAATTAGACTTTTGAGACAAAGCCTATTTTCGTCATGTAATAAAACCCAATTTCGTCCCGTTATAAAGCCCATTCGGCCCGTTCCGACATTAAATATTCCGACCGAAAATATTCCGACATATTCCAACATAAAATGTTCCGACAGATAATATTCCGACCGAAAATATTCCGACATATTCCGACATAAAATGTTCCGACAGATAATATTCAGACATCAAACATTCTGACAAAAAACGTTCCGACATAAATTCCTCCGGTAATAAAGCCCATTTTTCCCTGATAGGCCCATTTTTGACCCGTAAAAAAGCCCATTCGGCCGTTCCGACAGAAATATATTCAGACATCAATTATTCTTGACATAAAATGTTCAATTAGACTTTTGAGACAAAGCCTATTTTCGTCCTGTAATAAAACCCAATTTCGTCCCGTTATAAAGCCCATTCGGCCCGTTCCGACATTAAATATTCCGACCGAAAATATTCCGACATATTCCGACATAAAATGTTCGGACAGATAATATTCCGACCGAAAATATTCCGACATATTCCGACATAAAATGTTCCGACAGATAATATTCAGACATCAAACATTCCGACAAAAAACGTTCCGACATGAAATGTTCAATAAGTAGCCCATTTTCGGCCTGTTTTAAAACCCAATTTTGGCCCGTAATAAAGCCCATTTTGGGCCCGTGATAGGCCCATTTTCAACCTCGTAATAAAGCCCATTCGACCAGTTCCGACATCAAATGTTCCGACAGAAAATATTCCGACATCAAACATTCCGACATAAAACGTTCCGACAATTATTTGGGCTTTTTATTGGCCCATTCCAACCTCAAGCTGGGCTTTTTTTGGCCCATTCCTACATAAAGATGGGCTTCTGATCGGCCCGTTCCGACATTAAATGTTCCGACATCAAATGTCCCGACAGAAAATATTCCGACATCAAATATCCTGACATAAAACGTTCCGACATAAATTTGGCTTTTAAGCGGCCCGTTGCGACATAAAATGTTTTGGCATGTAATAAAACCCATTTTTGAAACCCGGTGCATATTGTCAGCCCGTAATAAATCCCATTTTCAACCCGTAATAAAGCCCATCTTAAATCCCATTTTCGTCCCGAAATTAATCCTATTTTGGCCTGTAAAGAAGCCCATTTTAGGCTCGTAATATGCACATAACAAGATTATTTTTGGCCTCTAATAAGTCAATATTTGGCCCGAAGTAACAAGATAACACAAAGTACAAAACCTCTCCTTTAACCAAAAAGGAGCAACAATAGAAATCAGAATTCTATCTAAAACTCCAAAACAGAGAGACTTTCTTTTTTCCCTCTATCCAAAAGTGTGAAGGTGAGACCCACAACTTACAAATCTCTCATTTCGAATCGGCTCCAGCCAATTTGATTCTTTGTTGATGCTCTGCAGCTTTGTAATCAACAACCTCTCTGAAAAGCACAGAGTCCAACACACAGTCCTCACTTCCATAAACAGCTGCCTGAACACTCGCCATCAATTTTGCTATCTCTCTACCTGAAAACCCTTCCGTTTTTGCAGCCGCCTCTTTTAAGAGCTCTTCAGTGACGCCCTTTATCTCGATCTTCTGCTGCTCTTTCTTGAAGAGCCGGTCGAACAAACCTGGCTTTCTTGGACCAGCCTGAGCTATGTACTTTTCTAGATAGAGGTTTAGAAGCTTGAACCGCTCTTCTTCTCCGGGTAAGGGGAACTCAAGAACCTCATCGACACGGTCAGCCACAGCTGAGTCTAGGTCACCAGGTCGATTTGTGGCAAGTGCTAAGACTATGTCTTTGGACTGATCACCTGTGCGGAAGAGAAGAGCATTTAGTGCACTCCTTTGGGCTTCGCTCATGTATGTTTTGTTCCTCCTGTTTAAATTGTTATGAACAAATCAAAACCAAAAAACAAAGTGTTGAATTCACCAGCCTGTGTGATATGATACGAGTAATAACACTTACTCGCACAAAAATGCATCGGCTTCATCAATGAAGAGCAATAAACCTCTCTTGGACTTTTTACCCCAATCAAACAGTTGGTGAATCTTTGTAACAGCCTGAGATCCAAGGGGAGCAACATCTCCACCAGTCATCAGAGCATAATCCAAACCCTACAAGAATTGCAAATAACAAAACCCGAGAAGCCCATGAGTAACCTAAAACTAAGAGCTCACGTTCAACCTTCAAATGCAATCATGGAAATCAGCAACGACCATCTTTTGCTATCACATCTAAACTTTATATGCTAGAAGAGGCTTTATCGTCCATATTTATATAACAATTTAACTATATGACAAGAAAACATACAGATTTACGAGCCAGCTCTCTGGCAGCCATTGTTTTCCCAGTTCCTGGAGGACCGTAGAAAAGCATGTTTCGGAAAGGAGCCTGGTGGGATTTTGTGTTGGCGGTTGCATTGGCTAGCTGTTCAATCCTCTTTTGTAGAGAAGGATGCAAAATAACATCACCAAACCCTTTTCCATTTTTGGAAGCCGACCCCTTACCACGCAATGTGGACATTGCACGAGAAAGCGAGCCAGACCAAGGGTACTTGCCTCTTGATGATTCTCGGATTAAGGATGGCTGTCCTAATATTCTGTCCACATAGCTCCAAATAACCCTTGCACCTTCTCTGCAACAAGCAATTTAGCAGCCGCCTAAGTTTATATTTCAAAATATCTGTCTAACAATTGGCAGACAAGTGAACTAAGAAACATAATCAAGAAATGTAATTCGACAAGAACTCCTGATTCTGACAATTTTTCCCTCAAATTTTGGACTAAATATCTAGCCTTTACGGCTTTACCTCGTTGTGTAAATACCAGCTGCGAGAGCGGTGGCACCACCAACAGCAACAATCAATTTATTTTGATCCGTCAGAATTGCACGCAAGCCACCTAGGAAACAAGAGTAAAGTATCAAAGATCTGTTAAAAACGAGTAGATATTCCATTTTTTAGTACGAAAGGGGGCTCACACATATATTTTCTGAAAACAAACCATGGCACATGAGCATTAAGACCCTAATTGCCAATAGGTGATATCAAGTTCTACTCAAGAATTCAATGCATGCAATTCATATCGCACCTCCAATATGATCGAATGTAGTGTTTATGGCAGCAACCCATTTCTCTCTTTCCGCGTTTGCACGATCAACAAGCATTCTCCTGTTTACATCTTCGGCAAGCCTTGCTTCATGGGCTCTCCCTTCTGCTTCTGCTATAGCTTTGACCCTGATTGTCTCACGTTCAACCTCTGCCTTCTCCCTCTCAGTTTGTCGTCTCTGTGCCTGGATCTGTTCCTCAGTGGCTCGTCGAGCTTGTTCCTGCCTGATTGCCGATTCTTCTTGCATTTTCACAAGCTCTTGATTTCTTGTTCTATGGAACTCATTCTCAGCCTGTAAAACGGTATACACAGCACAAGCTGTCAGGAAGAAGAAAAGAAACTCCTGATGTTGTAAAACTGTATTGAAAATTGCATGCCTGCATCCTCTTTCTTGCCAAATCATCTTCATAACGGGCCATCTGCGATTTTGTCTGTGCTTGGTGCTGAGCAAGTTTCTTCTGTTCATCATATAGTACTTTTTGCCTCTCCTGTAAAATGGACAATGTCAGGCTTACAACTTTGCTGCCAAGAAGCATCTAAGCCCAATAATGAAATGATACAGATTACAGAGAAAGTTTCTCATAGTGATCACTGATGGACAGTACACTTAACGTTACTATAACTCACCGTTTCAGCTTGGGCTTGCATAGCTTTATACTCTTGCGCCTTCGCTGCAAACTCAGTTTGCTTTGTCTCTTCTTGCTGCTTAATACTCTCAAAAACCTACCAGAACGAAGCACACATCAATTGTGAGTCCAACCACAATTTATAAGACACACAAAGAGAACACGCCTGAGATCCAAAACAGAGTTCTACAATACAAAATCTCTTAAGCTCGAGCACAACTCTATAAGCTTCATGATACAAATTATAACCAAGAAAGAATCCATTTCTCAGCTTTCACTTCCCTAAACCAAGATTTAGTAAAATAACTCTTATCTGGTAGAGAAGTTCCTATGTAGCAAGCGAAGCGTTATTCGATTGCTCCAGAGATACACAATATTCCTAACTAAACAACGAAAAGGAGAAAAAGCTTCAGAAACCTTTTTCGCGTAAGAGGAGTTGTTGATCTCTTTCAAGGCTTTGGCTCCTCGCTCCAGGGCCTCCGGATCGAAACCACCGGAACTCGTCCTCGGATTATCATTTCGAGCCTTCGGAGGAGCAGAAGATTCTTGACCAGCCGTAGACGGTGGCTTCTGAGTTTGAGACGGCGGAGGAGAAGCGGCCTGCTGCTGAGGATTCGCAGAAGACGGAGAAGTAGAGATTCCAGGGAAACTGAAAGGACCATCAGCGGCAGCGACTTTCGATTGCGCAAGAGAAGCCGAAGCTGCTAGGGCTGAAATTAAACCAATTGCACATTTCTGAGCCATGATTCCAGGGAGATGAGACTTAGGGTTCTTGCGGATTGATAATGCTGTTAGAAAAATACGATTTATGTAGAAGAAATTGGCTTGGAGAAGAAGAAATTCGAAGCCGGAATATCTGTTGCCATAGAAACCTCGACGAGAAGGTTCTCAAGTCTCAAGGTTTTGGTAGGGTTTCGGCGGGACAAATATGCGTTTTGGGCTAATTTACGGGTTTAGATTACGGGTCGGTTTCTGGATACTTAACCCGACAACCCGATCCGTTATATCCTCTTCAAAGAAGAATTGAATCAGATGAATGTAATTGGCACTAGAAAAACAACATAAGATAAAATTGAATAAAGTTTATAGATTGACATAAATATAATTCCATCAACAGATTACAAAATTTAAAAAGACAAATTAAAAATGTCCTTTTTCAACAACATAAAAATAAAAATAAAATAAAAAGATAATGAGAGAAGTTCTTCAATTTGCTCTATGTTTGGCTCAACTATACTTTGTTTTCTTGGCCAATCCATGTCTCCATTTTGTAAACGTATCTGTCTCTTGAAAGACTCATATCTTTGGACAGAAGAAAAAGAATCTGAATGAGGACCAAAGAACAGAATTTTGAGAAAACCAAACCTATATATGATCATGGGAAAGTGAAAGACCCTCCGATTTGAGTAGAACCAGCAGGTGGATTAATGGCGACCCAAAGCAGAGAAATGGTGATGGCAACAAGTCCAGACCAAACATAAACGATGGTCGGAGTCCTTCCTCTTCTTCCCATAAGCCCTTTAGCGAAAGGATAAAGATGAGCCAAAACCCAGAAACTGAAGAACACTCCTCCAATCAACTTACTCCACTGTGGAATCACACTGTATATCGTCCTGCTAAACCCGACCGCGATCGCGATTAGATTCACCATCATGATTGTGATCGGTGGGATCATGAGCGACGTCCATTTCACTATGTAGAGATCCGCGAACTCGTCGTCTACATCGTCTCCTCCTGATTTAGATGTCAACGTGAACGAGATTTCGATTCCGGCGACCACTTTGAGCAATCCTTGGATAACCGCGGCTAAATGAGCGCTTGTTCCTCCAATAAGCCAAAACTGTTCGTTTCTCCACCATTCCTCTAACGAGATTCCTGACCATTTAATCTCGAGGAGAGCGAGCAAGCAGAGTGTAATGGAGATGATTAAGAGGTAGACGAGGAATGTGACATTGAGTGTTTGGACTATGAATTGGCCTGAAAACAAAGACAACGCCGGGAGGAAGCAGTAGACTATGAGGAAGATCGACGTGAACGGGTAGATTCCGACGTTCAGGTAAGCGATTCTCTGTAGTATCTTCATCCTCGGGCTAGCGAGGAAGGCGTTGTTTCTCGAGAAGAAGATCTCGACGGAGCCAGTAGCCCATCGGAGAACCTGGTGAAGCCTATCCGTCAAGTTGATCGGAGCTGTGCCACGGAAAGCGTCCCGTTTCGTCACGCAGTAAACCGATTTCCAGCCTCGGTTATGCATTCGATAACCGGTGACAACGTCTTCCGTGACTGAACCGTAAATCCAACCGATCCGAGTCCCCCACTCGGTTTTATCTTCGTACCAACAAGAGATCACGGCTATGGCTTCTGCCACGGTCGATGCATCGAGAAGCTCTCGGGGAATGGTGAGAGCCCCGGGAGGTCTTCCGTTTTGCACAGCCGGGTGATCCGCAAGAGGACGACCTTGGAACTCTGCAACCGGGATCGAATCGATAAGGAAAGTCGAGTTTCCGAATTTCTTGGGAACCAAGGAAAGATTCATCTCTTCATTTTCATCATCCGAGTCACCGCCCATTCTCAAAGATCGGTTCTCTTCCGGGACTTTCTTCTTCTTCTTGCGAGGGAAGCAACAACTGCAGCATCCTGGATGATGTTCTTTAGAACGAGGCGGATCAAATCCGTACAAGGCGATTCTTCTGAAGAGACAACCGGTCCCGACGTAAACCGGACCCATCAAACCATCAAGAGCTCTCATATTCACATCAAAGAAGACAGTGTTGTGGTTCGCGTATCGATCCGATGGGTCAATACCTTCGAACCGTTGCGGAAACTGAACGTAACAGAGCCTGTCACCGCCTCTATCCATCATGAAACACATTCCTTCTCTCAAGGCCTGAGAATTGTAGATGTAATGATCACAGTCGAGATTCAGTATGAATGGACCGTTGGACATAATTGCAGAAGCTCGCACCAGCGCATTCATGGCTCCTGCTTTCTTGTTATGATCATAACCAGGTCGCTTCTCACGCGATACATAGACAAGAAGTGGAAGACGAATGTCGACATCTGTAAGATCTAAGAACCCTTCAGATACGCCGTGTAATGGCTCATCACTCGGCGGCTTCAACATCACCTATCAAAATTTCGAAAAATCTTAAACCAAACGCAGCCAAAAATTGTGAAACCAAATCGAACAGAACTCGGTTCCAATTTGGTTATTAATGCTGCAAACCAAATAAACAGGAAAAAAAACTGAAATAAATGAATAATCAAAGTGAAGTGAAATGAAATGTACCTGAATGATACCGGCATGGTCACTACGGGTATGATCAGGACCGGAATTGATCCAAGTTCCAGGCCAATGAGTACCATCAGCCATCCAAGTAGCTTTAGGAATCTTGACTGTCTCTACAGGCTCATCATCTCTGTTCTGTCTCTGCAGCTTCATTGCCTTAATCTCTTCCCTTGCGTGATAAGCATCAGAACGTCGCCTGATTGAATCAGGCAAGCCGTTGATCCTAACCTTAAACTCATCATACTCACGCTTCACCCGTCTCCGATCCTTAACAAAATCAGCCTTCACTTTGTTCTTGTAAGGATCCCTTTTCAGACTGAAGTAGGAATCCGGATTCCTCGGCTCAATGTCGTGTTTACGACAGAAAGGAACCCAAATGTTTGCGAAACTCGCCGCTTCAGCCATTGCTTCAAACGTCAAAAGAGCTCCTCCGTCGTCAGAGACATAGCAGGCAAGCTTCTCGACAGGGTAGTTCGCAGCGAGAATCGATAAAATGGTGTTGGATGTGACAAGCGGAGGTTCTTTTTCCGGATCCGCTGTAGACACAAACATATCGAGCCCCGGGAGATCAGATTTCCCGGTCGGGTTGCTTGGTGTAGGCGTTTCGAATTTCTCCTTGAGAACATTGAGATCCGTAGCTCTGTTAATCGGGTTCAGCTTCGGAAGCTGATCAAGAAGCCAAGAAAAGGCGAACCAAAGCTCACAGACCACAGACATTCCCCATAGCCATATCGCATCTTGGTTCTTGTGCTGGATCCTCCACATCAAGAAGAGAGCAAGAACAACAATTCGAATAAATATCAAAAGCCTGTAAGGACTAATAACAGCTGCAGGAATCTGAAGTTTCCGAGTAAGAGGTCTCCACGGTCTGCTCATGAGATCCTGAGGCCCCATACCGTGGCCATTCCCGTCCTTGTCACCTCCAAAGTTCCCATCCTTTGTCCAGAAAGCATTTCCATAACCGTAAGTCCCACTAGTCTCAAACAACCACCTGTTGTGATCAAAATCTCCGGTTTGACTCCTCATCAAACCGGACTTAGTCGACTTCATCAAAGACAATCTTCTCTCCATCTTCGACCCGCCTGCTGGTGGGGGAAGCATGGGCCGTTGCTGACGTCCTTTGTTGTTGTTATCAGCTAAATCCGTCAAATCAGTGTTCCTGTAAGGCTCCTTACACCCGGGGCAAATCCCGCCGCCCGTTTTCACCGCATCCACAAAGCAGTCCCTACAGATTTTGAAGTCACACTCACAAGGGACAAGATCTTGACCTCTCTCATCACTCATCACCTTCACATCGCAGCCAGGAATCGCGCAAGACGAGCCTTTCGTGCCAGCCATCTGCGGATGGTTGGTCTCGGACTCGATCACTTTCTCCATAAGATGAGCACGAGTCACGCTGTTGAAACCGCCCGTGAACAAGGAGCTCGACACGTACTGCTCCTCGACTTTCTGAGAGATGGACGGATCCATGGGCTGGTTATCCGGAGTTTGTGGAATCTGAACCAAATAGTTTGAGAAATCAACACTTCCGATTTCGCTATCAAGATCATCTCTCGAGTAATTGACATAGCGACCGGAGGAAGTCCTCCGGGCAAATGTCACGGAGGGAGGCACAGCCTGCTGGTTCCTACCGGCTTCAGCAGCATCAGAGTTTGTTGATAGATTGGATCGACTGTTTGTGAAATGATTATTAGACGCCATCCTCTAATATATCCACCGGACTTGTAGCCGGCAGATCCCTGAGAGACGAAAACAAAAGTCATTCAAGTCAATTGTTATAGATCATGAATTACGAGAAACATTATACAGTTTGCACAAGATTTTAACTCGAGATAAACAGATGGTCAATAGATCTAAGCTTGAACAATAACAAAATCTAATCATATAAATACATTATCCACAAAGACATCAAAAAGACAAATGATCATTTGTTTCAAAACCCCACCAATATAGGAGAAGCTTAAATCTGAAGCTAAAGAGGGAAATCTTGAATCAGTATAGCTCAATTTCGAAATTTCAAATCTCTAAAACCTCGTTTTCCCACAAAATCACATAAATCGAACTCTGGTTTCTTTCACATTGCGACAAGTAAACGATCTCACACAAAATCAAGGATGTGAGGGTACCTGCGAGTCTGTAGCAGAGGAAGGTTAAGCTTCAGATCTTCCGCAGATGGTGGTGATTTGGCAGAAGAAGAAAACGAATTCTTAATTTAACAAATCTTCCTCTCTCAAGGAATCGTGTTGCCCAAACTGGTAATGGGCATTTGAGAGAGTCAGAGAAAGAAGAAGAAGAAGAAGAAGAGACGAGGAAGGGACTTAGTCGTGCGCAAATACATCAGCACTACTCCTGCTTTACTAATACACGTTATGATGGCAACGATGGCCTCCTTTTTTTATTCAGAGATCTTGCAGATACTAAAATATAATTAAAAAATTGGAGAAGAGAGATTTGAATGAAATAAGATGTAAAGATCTCTGGCTCTTCGATATTATAACTGAATTAGTAAGGTTTTGACGCGGTAACAGTGACGAAGACGACTGTCAAAACGCCGGCGAGAGAAGAAAGCGGCGGAGATTGTGTTTTTTTTTTTCTTTTTACCTTTTGGTGAGTTGAGGTTTTCGGACAAGGTAAGAGGATTAAGAGAATCCATTATTTATTTATTTTTTATTGTTGTAGTAACGCGTTCGATGGAATTGTTTATTCAAGAAGAAGAAAAAGGAAAAGTGAACGACGAGGATCTTTTGGGAAATTCAGTAGATATAATACGCGGAACCGGGGGTATTTTGGAGATTTCGTCAATAAAATGATATATTTTATTATTATTTTTGGGTCGCGATATTAGGTTGATTTAACGTGTGTGTTTGTTTGTATACACAGACACAGTTTGTCAAAAAAAAACGTCAATCACGCAGGTGTTATGGGGAGCAAGTAAACACCAACAAATTATCGTTTTAAGATCATTAAAAAAAAAAAAAAAACCATATAAACCAAGGGGACATACGAGTGGCACACGTACATATACGTGTATAATCCAATCCCAGATTGAAAATTGAACCGAACAAATCAAACCACTAAACAACTTGAACTTGGTCAAAACCAATATCTAGATTGAAAATCATGTAGTACCTTGGTGATTGATTTCAGAGACTTGGTCGTGCAGTCCACTTGCTAACCAAGTAATCACTCATGAGGAGCTTGACTTTGCAATTATACATGTCCTTGTAGTCTTCAATCATCTCCACGACAAGTTCAGAGGCTTCAAAGTCGTTTCTAAGCGGTGTAGGAGCATTCTCTTCAATATAGATCCTCATCTCCTTCAAACAAGGAAAATAGTCCAAGAAATGCTCTATCATGCGCATCTCTTTCATTGTTCCTCTAAACCCTTGAATCTCTATAAACTTAACCGGACAAGATTTGAGCGAACGGCCTTTGTCCTTCCGATAGTTGCAGTCACAAGCATCCCCGCATCCATCTGTCACATGGTGCACGAGGCCCTGAAAAAGCAGAAACGAGACACTAAAGGTTACAGTAACTGCTGCATCTTTAAGACATGTTTTGTCCAACTAGTTCCATGGTTTTATAATTCCACCTCAATGCGTAGAAATTCTAAACGTGGACAATTCCTTAGAAGAACTGGCATTGCTTGCTATCCTCGACGCTCGTGACTGCTAATACATAACGTTTTGAGGTTGTTGAACACCGGCATCGATTCACGACACAGAGAAAGCACCTGAAAACACAAGAAGAAGAAAAAACATAACCAATTGATACTTTCACAACTAGACCAGGAATAAACAAAATAGAAAACTGACCTCGAGGGTATCAGACTCCAAGTAAAGAACTTCAACACTTTGTATGCCATTCATGAGCTTCACCACATTGCCAAATTTGAGAAGAACATCATCATCATTTGGCGCTTACCCTCTTCCGGATGAAGAAAGACAGAGTCGTCAATGTAGAGATTAGGGACGAGTGCAAACAGATTGCGCCACCTCTTAGAGAGAAGAGATGTCGAAGCAGCCTCCTTTGTGGTAAGGAACGATAATATGTGAGAATGAACCTCGTCTGGTAGACTGCTCAACTGATCAAGCTCCATCTTCTCCTAAGCAAATCGAATCTCCACAATAATGGTAGAGCCGAGTTAACAACGCGAATAGAAAACCGCCCAGAGCAGATTGATCTTGGGACTGTGACCGAAAACACACTCAAAATGCCATTTTCTGCAGCTCTAAATTAGGGCAACTCGCGTCCACTGAGAAGAGTGAGACAGAGAGACGGAGTGAGGAACTTAAGGGGTATTTTAGACACATCATGTTATTCTTCTTCTCGCAATATTAGTGAAATACGAATGAAAATTGAACCCAGCTTGGTCGAACCATGTAGAGTTGTAGACGAATAAAAAAAACCGGTTTAGTCGACATCAAATCAAAGAAACCAATAAAAAAGGAAACTTTATAAACGAAAGGGATATACGAGTGGCACACGTACATAAACGTATACTCCAATCCCAGAATGAAAACTGAACCGAACAAATCAAACCACTAAACAACTTGGTCGAAACCAATATGTAGACGATTAAAAAAACATGCGGACATCAAATTAAACAAACATGAAGGAATATCAACAGCCTTTGAGACTTGACAGGTGTGGTAAGGAAGGACAATATGACAAAGAACTTGGTAGACTGCAAACAAGATCCATCCTCTCTGCATTAAAAAGAGGTATATTAGCTGTTAGAACATCAACAATACGTATTTACCAAACAGTTAAGGGATCGAGAAGCAAAGGCGGTGTAAACCAATTGATACAAAACATGAAATTAACAAAATAACCCCCAAAAGAGGAGGATATCTTCAACTAAGAAACTCCCAAAGAGAGAAAAACAAGGCAAATAGAAATAGAAATCTTCAACTAAGAAACTCCCAAAGAGAGACAAGAATCAGTAGAAGCAGGAGATGTTGGGTGAAGTTGGGCATCTAGTACCTTGGTGATTGATTTCAGAGACTTCATTTCATTGTCCACTCCTCATGAGCCTGACATTGCAACTATATGAGATGTTGTACTCTTCTATCATCTCCATAATACGTGCAGCCTCGTTTCTAAGCGCTATAAGAACATTCTCGTCAATATAGATCTCCACCTTCTTCAAACACGGAAAATAGTCCAAGAAATGCTCTATCATGTTCATCTCTTTCATTGTTCCTGTAAAACCTCCAATCACTAACTCTTTGACTGGGCAGGATGTGAGCGACCGGCCTTTGTCCTTCCGGTAGATGCAGTCACAAGCATCCCCACATTTATCTGTGACATAGTGCACGAGACCCTGAAAGCATAAACGAGACCATAAGGTTATTTCAACTGCATCTTTAAAACATGTGTTGTTTCATGGTTCACTAATTCCACCTCGATGTATAGAGTTTGTAAATGTGGACTATTCCTCAGAAGAACAGGCACGGCTTGCCATCCTCGATCCCCTTCACCGTTGATAACTAACGTTTTGAGGTTGTTGAACACGGGCATCGATTCAGAGCATAGAGAGAGCAGCTGAAATCAAGACTATCCATAATTTCTTTTCACATCACAGATTAAGCTAGAAAGAAGAAGAACAGAAAACCAACCTCGAGAGTATCAGGACACAAGTGAAGTTCCTGAACATTTTGTATGCCATTCATGAGCTTCACAACATTGCCAAACCGGAGAACAACGTCGTCTTCTAACGAATCATTGTTTGGCGCTCTTACTCGCTTGATCTGATCATCATTAGCTCGAAGGGCGAGTCGAGCCTCAACTAATTTTTCCATATTCACTAACGGATAGTCCCACGCAACTAAATCAGAGTAGGATAAGGAAATCAGATATGGAGTATCGAAACAAACGCTCTTGGGATTTCGATAGGTCCTGGTGCTGACGACGAAGAAAGTTAGCTTCGTGAGTGTTTCACTTGACACGGTTACATCCAAACCCTTACGTTCCATGCTATCGATTTGTAATTCCTCAAGCACAGGGAAACAAGGAAGAAGCGACTCAATCTCGTCCTCGAAGAAAATCCTCCTTGAGCAAATGCAAAGGCTTTTGAGCAGTGGTAAGGAAATGTCTTCACATCCAGGCCACCAATGAATATCAAATCCACTTGTCAGTTTCAGCTTCACTAGCGTACTACTCACGAACATCTCTTCAGGCAGAGTGTAATAGTAATACGCGGGGAAATCGATGGAAAGATCAAGCTCAGAAACGCCACGCTGCAGCACTTTACATATCCAACTATTCACACGATCTGAATCGACGCCATCTTTACACTTGAGGGAGAATTTGTTGATGGGAGAATCACCCTGCAAAGCTAATACTCGGTCGACGAAATCCATGAAGCTCTCTAGAATCCCGTCTCTTTCCCGCTTACCCTTTTCCGGATGAAGAAAGACAGAGTCGTCAATGTCGAGATTGGGGACGAGTGCAAACAGATTGCGCCACCTCTTTGAGAGAAGCGATGTCGAAGCAGCTTCCTTTGTGCTAAGGAACGATAATATGTGAGAACCAACCTCGTCTGGTAGACTGCTCAACGGATCCATCTTCTCTGCAGAAAATCACTCAGAAGACCTTGGGACTGTGAACGTAAAATACCCCAAAGATAAAAAATTAGGGCAATTTCCAGTGAGACAGGAGAGTGAGGAGAGTGAGGAGCGACTGTCGCCTATCAGTCGCCTACCAGGGTGTGCAAGTTGTGGATATTTCTGGATATTTTGTTTATCCTTCATAAAATTGAGTATATATTTATGTTCAATTTTTTCATTTGTCCGTATGTTAATTTACAAACGCGTATTTTTTACTCTTTTTTTTTTTTTGTAAACAGAGGAAATCTGTGTCAATACGTATATTTCAAAGCTCAAACCCATACAGAAAATTAAACCAGGAAACAAGTAACTTGGTCTCAAAACTCGAATCAAAGGTGAAATCGGAAACAAACATAAGGAAAATTGAATTGGGTCTTAAGACAAGACACGAGCCAAAGGATTGGAGAGCGTGGAATTGGATTGCCAACAATCGCATCTGCAAATACTCCTACTTCCTTTCACCATTCGCTGCGACCTCCTCGTGTGAAGCTTCACGTTCACCACTTTCCCTGATATCTGAATTTTCCATCAAATTATTCTGTCTTGAAAGTTGAAACTAACCAAAATCAATCATGTCAACAAGGTATAAAGTAGAGAGGTAGACACACCATTCTCCAGGTCAAGTCCTCTGGACCTAAAGGCTGAGCGGGACTGGAATATAGGAAATGCCGCGAGTACTGCAAACAAAATGTAAAAAACTTGTTTAATTGGATACTCTGTATGGGAAACTATGAAAAGAGGTTCCAAACATTTTTTGTGTAGAACTGGAGTTTGGTGAAGGGTAAAGAAATTTATTTACTTACCTGAGCTAGATTCTTCTGTAATCCTTTGATGTGGGTGGGACTAAGGCTTCTCAGATGATTCACAAGCCACCCAGGCTGGATAGCATCACCAGAAGAAACAATCACAGCAATCTGAGAGATATATATAAAAGGAGAGATGAGAATAGAGTTATAGGAAACTGTAGTTTCCCATATACACCAATACAGGAGCAATTTGATCAAACTTCACAGCATATGCATCTCCCAATCACCAACGTGATGCAAGAATTAAAACTAATTACACTCAACATTCTCACATGTTGCACACTAATACGTAGGAGTCATCATCATTTGTTTTCTATTTCCAAAATTGTGTATTCTAGATTGCTCTCGATGGTTGTAAAAGAAACATGATAGCAAATAATGACGACTCCTAAGTATTATGATGCAACAAACACCGATATCATCAGTTGATTCATTTTAAAGCATTAGGTTAAGGGAGATTTCAGGACATACCTTCCTGTAGTCAAGCAGACCTTCAAAAGGTAACTCTAACTCATCGCTGACTATAACTGGTATTCATCCACTGACGATTGCATCAAACAGCCTCGCAGAGGATGGTGTGTCACCAGCAGGACACAGACAAAACATCGATCTGATAGAGGATACAGACAGTTATAAGAAGATAGGAGGAAAAATTTGTACCATAGAAATGATCATAAAACATCTCAGATTTTACCTGCGCATTCCTTTTTGAGCAGCCAATTTCCCTTCATCTCCAGCAGTTCCCTCTGTAATGATCACATCTTTAGCACTGCTTAACTCTGCACCCAGTTTGGCACGCACTTTCCCTCCCTACAAAAGCAATTCTACGACTCAATCAGTGAGACAGAATAAACTGACATTATAAAGTAAGGTTACGGATAACTATGAACGCAACTCAGTTTCCTCGTTTAACTAAGTAATCCTACTAGAATGGGAAAACAAAATTGTTACAGCATGAAAAAGAAAGATTATCAACAAAGTGACTCCTAACTTAAAGCATCAATTCTATCAAACGAAATGGAGTGGACTTCATATAGAGTTTACTCACAGCGTTCCTCTTAAGTCGGCCTCGGAAGAAAAGAAGAGTGGTCCTCTTTGATGAATTCTCTGACAGGCAGTTGGCATCGCAAAGATCCACATTGGGGACATAAGGAAGAATTAGGTCTTTCTCCAGTGAAATTTGCCCAGGCTTATACCTACATTGTCAAATTCAACAGAAAGCAGTAAAGTATAGCTAAAAGTAGCATTTTCTATTACTTAGAAACTATGGAAGAAAATCTATAATCACCAGTTCCCAGGGGAGTCCATGTCTGGCAGAAGCCAGACTGCATTTTTCACATATTTTCGGACAGACTTGAAAGACCAGGGATGGTGAATAGGGAATATGTGATCCCTTCCCTCAGATCTTTTCCATGCAGGCTGGTCAATGATCCACTTTTTAAAGCTTCCTACAGTTGGAAAACGGTCAGATAAAATGTTAACAGAGAGACCTAAATTCCATGTTCTTCCAACTAAAAAATCAATTACTGATGATGCAAGGTTAACCTGAATCTACAAGTAGAAAGAACAAATAAAAAGCTATATTCTAGTGAAACACATGCAATATATTAGTTGGATGCCTGAGATCCAGCTTAGGAGAATTCATTGTTTAAACTTTGAGGATAAGAAATTTAATTTCACGCACTAGCTCAAACTAACATTTCCAAAAGGGCCTTCCAAATGAGGACAAAGAGACACAAACAATTGGTAATAAGTTATAGGTAATAGCAGAAATTGTAGCTTGAAGCTTACTACATCTGCTGAATCGATTGTGCAGTTTTCCAGGCATTTGAAGATCTCTGAATCTTCACCGATGATAATGGGCCTTCAGCCTTCTCTCGTCCGACCCAGTTCAGAAATGCGACGACTCTACTAAACGACTGCGATTCGCAATTAAGTGCGTAAGATAGCAGACAATTGATGTGGGTGGATAAGATAGGTGGCATAAAAGTGCGCAAGATAGTAGTTAATTCAATGTGAGCAAGATGAGCAAGATAAGCAAGAATTAGCTACACTCTAGGCCTCAATGTAACGCAGCAGATTCGCAATTCTTCTTTTTAAGCATCTCTTTTCTTTTCCATGTATACACAACTGAAGTGAGAGATCCAGAAGGCTAATTTAATTACATATATAAAAATAAAAAATGCTCATGCTTATTCCCAAAGACCAAACACCAATCCACTAGAGTTTTCTCACCCAAAAACAAATGAAACATCTCAGAAGCGAATGAGATCGTCGTTTTTAGACGATTGCTGCTTCTTCTGATCATTCCCAGTAGCAGCATTGGCATTGGTGGCGTCAGATGAAGAATTACCAAAACCTTTCTTACCAAATATCATCTCATCGAGATCATCCATCATCATGTCATCGCTGCTGCTTCCACGAGCACCACCCGATGAAGACTTCCTGACCAGAGATTCTTCTTCTTTTGCAAGAACGCGAGAGTCAACAGGCTCGGAAGCAACAGGGATCATAGCTGGCTCAGGTGCAGCTAATGGCGCACAAGGTTTCTTCAACTCTTCGTACTTGGAAAGCGTCTTCACAAGCTCATCGTTTACATTCAAGGCTTCGAATAAAACTGCTTCGTTTTCTCCACACGTCTCGATTATCCTCTGCACCCTGGTTTGTGATCGACGACATTGTTGTACAAGTGTTATTGCCAAGTCATCCTACAAAGAAGAAAACATGAAAATTCAGTATTTGCGGAAATATTATATAATAAAGAGGAAAAAAAACTCATATCTTTAAGAGTTGGATTACATGAAAAGCTTCCTGCTGAGGTGAAGAGGACAAAACCGTAGAAAGAAGTTCAATGCTGTTCCTCGCAACATCAAAAGCTTCTTTCGTCTCCTCCACATTCACATTATACTGCACATTCACATTTTGAGCAGCACCAGTGGTAGTGGTGTCCACTTCAGGTATTGAGGAAGACCGAGGAGGAGTGAAAATGGGCGCCAAGCTCTCGTTGTCACGTCCAGGGAAGTGAATACCTCTTGATTTTAGGCTCTATAGTATTGGAAACAAAGGCATTAGCAAACATAGTAGAGTGAACAAGTGTAAACCAAATTGGTTTTAAGAAGAAACCAAACCTTGTAAGTTTCTTCAAAAACTGGCAAGTATCGGAGTTCACTGGTGGATTCACCCCAAGCTTCAATCAGTATCAAAGCTTTATTCCGATTATTGACAACGGTTTGTGGATCATCAATCAGCTTAACCATTTCATCAAGGACTCTTTCAGCAGCAACCTCAGAGAATGCTTTCTCGCAATTCTTAACACATGTCTCAAGCAAAACCAATGCAAGGTACTGAGTCCTAGGCTGCTTCATCATGATCCTCTTCTTTATCCCTCGGATCAAATCAACGCTGTTGATCTTCTCCTGGTTGATCATATCGCATAGTTCCAAGTTCATAGCCCAATCAGGTTCCTCTAAGTTCTCTGAAGTAGCGTCCTCGACTAGCTTATCAGTTGGGTTTGGAGCTTGGAAAAGTTCTTTTACTCTGAAACTCATCGAGCTCACACCAGCACTCACTTTCTTGCTCACCTCAGAACCTCCGATTTTGAGTAGCTCGCTAAAGGAGCTTACTTTGTCCATTAGATTGTCACTCATCTTCGAAACCTGGAAATACAAAACATAAACACTATCAACCCAGAACGAAAATAAATATTCGAAAGTTCATCTAATCTTCACCGATCACAAGTAAAGTCCCTCTCCAAGCCATCAAATAAGTCAATAAAGTCACTACGCAATCGGATTCGGATGACCAACTTTTAATTGAGGATTCAGGTTAGGGTCTTTCCAAGAAAACGAAAATTATCATAACGATCTTCAGCGATAACAGAACTGATATACTTATCATGATTGGCAAGAAAGAAAATAAAAAAACTGTAGCGAGAAGCAGTCAATAACATGAGAAGAACCCAGAAGGCGAAGCGAGATAGACGGAAATCAACAAGAGATTATAACTGCAAGAAGAGATACGCCAAGTTATACCTTTTACTACGTCGAAACGAGAATCTGGATGAACAGAGCAGAATCAGGTTGATCTGGTTTAAATAAATATGGCGAATAGAGAAGAAAATCTAGACGAGGTCAATATCGTTGACGTAAGAAACATAAAAGTAAAGTAGGAAACGCGTTAATTAAAGGTGTGTTTGGTCGTGAGAATAACTTTATCCCGAGCAAAGTCTTTAGATGCCCACAAATATAGTTTTTGCCTTTTTTGGGGTCTTTCTTTTGTCTTTAAATTTTTTTTTGAAATAGTTATTAGTAAATCGTTAAAGGACAATGTAAGAAAAAAAAAATAGAAAATAGGAAAAGAAAATCTTCCAATATTTAATTGGTTTAGATGAAGATATATTATTAAGAAATTTACCATATTAAAACCAAACCGACTAAACAAATAAAAAAAAAATATATATATACTCTCTCAAATCTCAGTGCCAAGTTAGTTTGCCTTCTCGATCCGCCTCCTCGGTGTCCGGCGTTCTTTGCCGGCGCCGGGGAGGGCTCCCCCCTTTTAATTCCTTGCTTTTTCAGTCTCCTTTAGTAGGTGTAGTGTCCCTGACGGCGAGTTTTCTCCTCGCCAGATCTCGACGGCGTGACTACGGTGGCACTCCGTTCGTGGATAGGAGAGGAGAACGGCACTTCATCGTTAACGACGGCGAACACCTAGCTGGTCGGCTTAATAACGGCGTTTCCTCCTTGAGGCGGCGGTGGTTCTCCGGTGGCTCTGTAGATCTGAATCCTTTGTGTGTCGAGTCCATCCCCTCCTCTCTCCACGGTGGCTGCAGGTGGTGGTTTCACGCAGGTGAATCCGAGTGTTGGTGGTATGCGCAAAGAGTCTGAAGCTCTCTATGTGGAGTGGAGGTCCCGAACATGGTGGCGTCTCTCCCTAGGCGACGAAGGCGGCTGTCTTTAGATCTAGGGTTTGGCGCTCGGTTATTCCCGGTTAGCGGTTTGACCGGCTAGGGTTTGGTTATGTCTCTAGGCCGTGGGGTTTTTGTCTCAGCTGGTTGTCCGGTTTGAGATTCAGTCGGATGTTATGTCCGGTTTAGGCGTAGGACCGAAACAGTGAAAACCGAGAAGGCTTTCCTTTTTGATTCTGCGCGGTTACGTGTAGAGTTATTAGGACATGTTTTTTCACTCTAATCATTAGAGTCCAATAGCTGGAATTGGATTGATTTGAATTGAATTGGATGGATTGTTTTATCTCGGTTAGTAGGTGTTTTCGCGTCATTAGGTTTTTTGGGTGGTCTAAGAGTTGGTTTCATTCCGAGTCGTGGAATGAAATTCAACTTGCTGTGGTGAAAAAATACAGTGAATCTCGCTCGGATAGCGCTGGATCCAACTTAGTGATTCAGGGTGGTATTAGACGATTTAACTGTATTTGGTTAAAGTCTTTCGTGGTTTAATGACTTTGTATTATCTTCGGCTAATGAATGAAAGTTGTTGGGAAAAAAAAAAAAACAAATAAAAAATATATAGCCAAAACTAATGGGAAGGCGATTCAGTTATTAAGGACAGAGATATACTCGGTCCCAAACACGAAACTATCGCCCAAACTGTTCTCTTGAGAGAAGGGGACTGTTTAACTGCTCAGCCGCCGTACATAACCACCTCCGTCGGGAAGATTAAGGTAATACAAATTCTCTTTTCGCTATTCCGATTCACCGCGTATTTTTGTCGATTACTCATTCCTTATAGATATTTGTCAACATGCGACAATGCTTATTAGCTTGTTCTTTTCTGAAAAATCCTCTGCTCGGTCTCATGTTTGTTTGAATTTGTTATCGAGCAATCCTTATGTTTCCGATGAAAGGAAGTAGCTTTTATCGATCAATGGGTCCGACATAGATTTTTGGGTTTGGTTTCCTTAGTTTCTATGTTGACTCATTGTCTTGCTTCTAACTATGTCAGCTTTATGCATATGTTTCAGAGTCTAGTTTTGTTACTTTCGTAATCTCTGAGTTTTAGTTGTTTGTTTTCCACATTGATTGATTCAACTTTGTTTTGAGTTTAATGAAAGTTCTGGTCTTGTGTGTTTTTCCTTTAAGAATGATGATGGATTTGATGTGGTTAAGTGCATTAATTCTTGGAGCTGCAATTGGATATTACATCAGCACTCTGCGACAATCTCGCCGCTTCTTTGTTTCTTCCAAATCCGTCGCCGTAAATGCCGATTCCACTGCAAATAAGAAGACTAAGACCAAGGAACCCCTCGAGATTGAGAAACTCACTGATTTCCGCAGAAAATTCAAAATGGTTTGTTAGGCTTACACTTAACCACTTCTCATTGTGTTGTCCCGGGACGCAATAAGTTGATATGGATTTGTTTCTTCTTTTTTTGTTGTCTGACTGTGTAGGTTTTGGTAGTGAGGAATGATCTTAAAATGGGTAAAGGGAAAATTGCAGCTCAATGCAGGTGATTATCAACTCTTAACGTTTTTCTGAAGCATTCCTTAATTTCTGTTAAATGATTCAATTTTTGGTTTGCATTATGTAGTCATGCAACTTTAGGTTTATACAAAAAACTCCTCCAACGGGCGCCAAAAGCCTTGAACAGGTACACCACACCCTCGAATCATTTGTTTTTGTTTTTCTCTTCCTACCAAAAAAAAATTTATTACTATTGCAGATGGGAAAATTGTGCGCAGCCAAAAGTTGTTGTCAAAATAGAGAGTGAGGAAGAGATGCTAGTTTTGCAAGTAAGTTTACTAAACATCTGTTATTGGTGAAGAAATCTTCTTGCCCTTGGCAAGATTGCAGATTGTTGTTACTTCTTAAAACTTATGTTTTAAGTTACAAAATAGAAGAACAGTTCCGAAGATCTTATGTTGATTGTTTAGAATTTAGATGATTCCGACTTCAGAGTCTAACAATGTTATCGATATCTCAATAGGGAAAAGCAAAGTCCCTGAAACTGCCAACCCATATCACCATTGATGCCGGAAAAACACAGATTGCTCCGGGTGAGTTCCATAGTTAATTGTCATTTGGAACTCAAGCCGCTTTCAAACTTCAAATCCTACTTAACCATGGTCTGAAAAAAAGAGAATCTAATGTGTGTACTTGCTATGTTCTTTTTCCCAGATTCAAGGACGGTAATGGCTATTCTTGGTAAGTTATTATCTCATCTATGATCTCTCAATGTGTTTTTGTAAGATCTTTTAAAAAAAATAAAAACAATAAAGAAGAAGAGATGAGTTATATAAGTAGCAAATATCATATACTTTTGATTCAAGTGCACTATTTAATAAAACGGTTGCTTGTGCAGGACCGGTCGATGTTGTCGATGATGTAACAGGTGAACTAAAGCTTATGTAATAACGCATTGGTTCGACATTACCACACTCTTGCAGAAAGGGAGAGCATGTTAATTGGGAACTCTTTTAAGGTTAATTACTCGATTTTAAATGGATTTGTACAACTGTCTTACTAGAAGATGATCATATGACAATATTTGCTGTATATCTCAAACATTAGAAGATGAGAGTCAATTTTGAAGCTTTCATTTGTGTTGCCTATTGAGATTAAGTGGCTATAGTTGATTGGTTTCGTCTTGTTGGTTAAAGCGATGGATTGATTCAGTATCACGCATAGCTAAGTGGTTTTTGCCCTAATGATCGAAAGCAGCAATGATAGCTTTCTCTTCAAGCTATTACATTTTCATCAAAGAATACATGAAACAGTAAATAACTCGCAATGCTCAAATTTTTTTGTTCATGGAATCACACTACTAAACACATATACTTTCAAATCAAGAATATGAAAAATGATCAAAGGAATCTTCTAGAAACAAAGAAGTCTCCAGATGAAGCAGAAAATTCAAACTATGTATGTACCTTCTTTTCTTCTTGTTCAATCTTCATCCCCAAGCATTGTCAAATGCAGCTGAAGTAATCGCCTGAACAAACTCTTGGAAATCGATACAACCGTCACCGTCTCGATCTGCTTCCTTGATCATCCCCGTTAACTCCTCCGCCGTCAACGCGTGACCTAGCTTCGCCATCGAGTGCGCTAACTCAGCCGCCGTTATGTAACCGTTCCCGTCGCGATCGAACATTTTGAAGATCGCTTTAAGCTGCTCGTCCGTGTACGGACACTTGACCAGATCTGGCTCGACGAGGGCGACGAACTCGGAGAACTCGATCATTCCGTTGTTGTTCCGATCGGCTTTCTGGATCAGAGTGTCGAGTTGGTCTTGACTCGGCTTTAGACCGAGAGATCTGAGAAGCGAGGCTAACTCTAGCTCCGTCAAACTTCCATCCTTGTTCTGGTCAAATGATCGGAAAATCTCCCGGAGCTCTGCTAATTGCTCATCGCCTAGTTTCGTCGGCGCCGGCGCAGGCTTGTCTTCGTCGCCGCTCATTTTTATCCTTTAAGTAGCCGAATGTTGGATCTGATTTTGAATTCCGGTCAAGCTTTGATTTCGATGAACAACATTTTTGTCTTTTAGATTGATTTGTTTCTTTCTTGACAAGTCAACGACAGGTATGGGAACGAGTAAGATTGATTAGCAGAGGAATGAGTTTAATTTATTAAAATAAAATAAAAATGATTTCAGATGTAATACAAGGAATTAAAACGGTCAACGGTAACGGTTGTTTGGTGGTGAGAAAACAGTCGTGCTATGCGTACTGTGCAAAAGCTTGCGTTGTTAACATGAGAAGTGGCTTGTCCGAATAAAGTAGTGGTAATGTGGTAGATCCAGAATAATTTTGGTAGAACACAATTGTAACATGTGTTCAGTTCAGTGTTCATGTATCAAATCAAATTTTTTATTTAACAAACAAATTAAATTAGGTATGTTTGTTAAATTAAAGTGACTTGGCGCTTCTTTGAGCTTACTTTTCCTTTTGTTTGCCGGATGTAGTCACTTTTGAGCTGTCTCTGAGCCCCTAGCCGGAGTAATACGGAGTGGACGCGCGGATGACTCATACACTATATGTGTTATCACATTTCATCAACGGCATCAGCTCCGGCTCTCCACTCATTACCAGTTTCGGAAGTTTGATTCCTTTGTTTTTCATCTCAATATTCTTGATCATTTTTTTTTTTCTCTCAAAGACTTTAAGCTTATGAATGAGGTCTTCTAAACCTCAAGTTCTCTACATATAATGGTTCTGATAATTTTATTTTATTTTGCTTTCATAACTTTTATTTCTCATTTTATTAACACTGATCAGTGAAAAATGTACATGTATACATTTCAACCCACATAATTTGTTAACACACCAGCACATGCAATACATTCTTGTTTTCTTTCCACATTCCGTTTGTAGCATGTGCTCGTCGTAAGCTTTTTAAGTTGCTAACCTATATTTTTCAACAAAATTTTGTAAGTTGTTACATAAAACGCATTCTTAATAAAGGTACGTAGTTCATTTTTGTTCTTGAGAAAAAAAAATAAGCAATGCGATTTTCTTGCATCAATAAATTTATGGCACATTTCACACACTGCAAATACACCACATGTCATTTTCTTTTAACAATGTACCATACTTCTATGGGAGCAATAATATAATCTAGGGAAAATTGGCAACTACATTTTTTAATAATCCACAGGAACCTTTGTGTGGGCAAGTCGCAACATACGCATGGTAGCGTGCCTCACGTGCTGCTTGCTACGGCTAACCACTACCTGGTGGTGAGTGTAGTGACTTTTGAATCGAGTATGAGCTTTTCCGTTTAATTTCACGTTCTAATTAAGTAGTATCGGTGATTTCGCTCCAAAATATATATAATGCAAAAATCACAAGGCGATACATGTATCTCTTATATTTATTACACATTGACAAGAATCAGAATTACACCAGTTTGATACAGAATACATACATCACATTCCTCTTTTGGTCATTATCCTTTTGTTGTTGCGGCTCCATAAAATCTTAACCCACATCTTCTTCATCTGCGAGAACAAACCATGTTTTTGCACAAAGATTAATAGAAATGTGTGGATATATAATAACTCATCAATAACGAGGAAGAAGATGGATTACCTCATTTTCTCAGAGCGTCTGATGTCAGAAGTCCCATCTGCTCAGTAAGATGGTTCATTTGTTGATTGTTGCTCAACACATTCCTCAGGTTGAGTTGCTCCATTATCAGTTCATTTTCCACTGATCCTGAGATTAGCTCATCAGTGTCACCAATCACTGGGCTCTCACCAAAGAACTGTTCCCACAGAGAATCTTGATCTTGCACCCCAGGAAGCAACTCATTTATCCCACCGGCTTCTAGTTCCACTGACCCATCCAAAACAGCCATTATTGGATCCAGACACTCTCCGCTATCCGTCTCGCATCCAGCTATATCCGAATCTGGACTCTCAGAAGCTGCCCCTCCTACTTGCTTTGGAAGTAACAGATCAGCTTGAGGATAAGCCAAATTGGTCTCCAGGACTTGATTTGGTTTATAAGGGTCCTGATATTTCATTTCAGGATATGAGTGTACAGGATTGGATGAAACATCTGCCAGTGTAACTCCACATGCTCCATTTGAGGAGCTCCCATTGTCTGAAAGGTTAGGATTTGGAACATCACCCAAAAGAAAGCTACCATGATTGTTGTTGGAGAAGGATTCATGCCGGCTTTGTGAGTTACTCATATGCTCTATCTGTTGGAGCATAGTGTTTGCAGCGTCGTTCATCGATGACTGGTATCTCACAATCTGGCGGCTAAGACCATTAACCCCATGACTGCCAGAACTCCTCTGGTCCTCAACAGGTAGCCTCCTCTTCTTGTTGCTCTCAGAGATGTTTTGGTTTCCTCCTTCATTGTTCTGCTGCGAGAACTGGTTTAAGAAACCTGGACTTTGGACAGCCTTTGCTAGGAACGACATCATTTGTTGCTGCCTCTGTTCCATCACATGAACTTTCTGCCCCACGTTTTGCAGATGATGTTCTGTAACTTGTTGTTGCTGCCTTAACCTTACGAGCTCTTGCATGAGGACGTTCTTATCCCGCTGGAGTCTCTCCACTTCTTCTTCGAGTCCAAACTTGCCCACTTCAACGCACGCACCAACAGACGAGTGCTGCACTTGAGGTTGTTGAGGAGGCTGCACTTGAGAAGGTTTTCGCCGGACGATGCTCTTTAATATGTGTTTTTGGCCTCTTAAAAATCCCTCATTTGCAAATTCCCAGCGATCAGGATCAACTTTTCTGAATCCCTGAGGAAAAAGATGCATGAAGAATGGAACAGTCATCAACCACAAGAAGTGAAGTTAATTGGATTCTATTGAAATAGGAAGCCAGCAGAGAAGAGAGGTATAAACATAAAGACCATTAAATACTTTAATAACTACTAATCTGGAGTCTCACTGCAGCACCAAACTACCATGGTTCAAAGAAACTAATAGTTCTATGTGTAGTCGGCATGTACCTGGACGGACAAATACAATCGAATGGAAAGCTAAGGAGGGACAACTGATAGAAATTTTGTTTTGTGACAGAAATGGAACTGCCGAGGCAACCAAATCTTCAGACACATATGAGCAACATGTCCAAACAAGCCTGCAAAGTTCGTGGAACCTTTTGGTAAGTTATAAAAGCAAAGAAGATGAAAGAAAAGCTATGTAAGAGTTATCCGCTTCCTGGTTTTGTTTGACCTAAGAAAATCAATTTGGATGCAGCTCAGAGACTTAGAAAACAAAGTAGAATATGTGTGTCTGCACCCCAAAGCAGTATACATGAACAACAATACTAGTGAAGGAAATCTGCAAAACAAGGATAGTACAAAGATGTGAAATATAGATCCACTCTTTAACAAGGACACAATTAGTGAAACTAAATGAAACCATAACACAACCAACTAAAAAGGTGCATAGTCTTTTGTAAAATCAATCAGCAATATTCTTAAACACACTCATGTGAGTTGACTTTTCAAAGTCTATTCTTGTGCTCTCTCATCTCAAATACTTTGTAAGAAAACTACGAATAACATCGCTTACACTTCCTAACCCAAGAGAAGTCCCACAATTTTTTTTCGGTCTCATTTTTAACCTAGGAAAAAACATCTGAATGAAGCACATAGAGACACTAGAGTTACTCGTTCATATATACCAAACTTGGACCAAAAGAAGAGAGAAAATGAAGCACAAAAAGCAAGATTCACCTAAATCGAATAATATAAATAAAAACAATCGATGGATGCTCACATAAGTATTGAGCTGCCTAACAAAACTGGAGAAGTTGTTGTGCTTGAAATACTTGGGAAGAAACTGTTTGGCGAACTCAGGCACGTTCCAGACGACGAAGCTGTTGTTCCCGCTGCTCCAAGACACCACGTCGTTGGTCGATGGATCGTCAACCATATCGTAGGTTTTGCTCAGAAACGGCGGAATAGAGCTCATCGCCGTCGTAGAGTTCGCCGTCGGTGCAGATTCGCAAATCGATCCCATTTTTCTATCCCAAAAGTTAAATTAAAAAATCTACTCACTGAAACAGGTAACTGATTTGATCGATTCCGAGATTGGAGAGATCGCTACTTCGTTCTTCGCAAGCTCAAAAATCGTAGAGAGAAATTCAAAGATCTTCTTCTCTTAGCGAGAAAGCGAAAGAAAGATGTTCTACACTTTTATTTTAGTCTGCAAAATGCTTTTCCTCTGCTTCTTTTATTTATACTGTAATTTCTTATTCCAGAAAGCGGTGGAGTTTCGCAGGAGGACTACAACGTGTCGCTACTTCTACCGTCGATCTGATTTTCTCTTTACCGTCCGATTTTTATTATAGTAAATTATCTATTTTAAGATAAGAAAATACCACGTGGGCCACTGACAAACGTACTTGGCCTTTCTAATTTATAAACGCACCTGGTCCTTTTTCTTAAGAACGTATCTGGCCCTAAAGCTTTTTCATACGTGGCACTGCTGGACTCGCGTTTAATTATTGGAATCCGGCCGCAGTTTTTATTCGCGTTTTTTCTTTCTGCGTTTCGCGTTTTGCTCTGTTACTGCTTGTTGCCGTAGAAGGCGACCAATACTAAATTTTTTAAAATATTTATATAACCAAAAAAAAAAAAACATAAGACTCTGATTTAAGAAAATACACCGCAACACTGTATTGGCCTGAATAAAATGAATTATAAATAAATAAAATTGTTGTTGATCGTTATGGATTTATGGATTCCTCCAATAACATTGTTTGATTGAGCAAATGACCTTATGTTGAATATTTTGGTCGTTTGTTTGAACTTTTGCTGGATAGAGAGAAGTTTTTTCTTTACACTCAACATCAATTTTCAACAAAGACAGTACTACCCAGTTTATAGAGACAGAATTAAAGAGATTATATGAGTCCAAAATAGGAGTTTAGCCATTTTTGCTGGACCTGATAAAATCGATTCAGAATGTTTCATTACATAAAGTACATTAGTACGCACGTGATTGTCTGTAGCAAAACACGTGAGCCAAGATGCCTCGCTTCAATCGAGAAGGTCCCAAGAGGTAAAGGAGAGGGTAAAGTAAGGACCTTTTGTTTCCCTTCGCTCGAAACTCGAAAACTCGTTCCTTGATTCCTTCTTGCGAAGCAAATTCAGATTAGCCAATCAGAACTCAACCCTACACAGATCCGGATTCGCAAAATCAACCCGGATCCGATTAGGTCAACGGGTCGGATCCTGTGATCTGGCACTTTAAAATGGTAAAGTGTTGGAGGTTTGTCGTGTAAGAAATGAATCTTCAGGATCTTCGCATTTCAAAGCAATGTCTCGTTTCTCTCGAAGATTCATCAATGGAGGACCCAGGAATCTCTCTTCGCCCAAGTATTTACTACAGACCGATAAACCCTGATGATCTAGATCGTTTGGAGCAAATCCATCGCGACATCTTCCCCATCAAGTATGCATCGCATTAACATCAACTTCCTTTTTGGGAGATTTTGTATATTTGAGATTCAATTTTCCTTTTTTTTGTGTCTTGTAATGATAGAGCATTGATATTTTTTTTTTGTCAGGTATGAGTCTGAGTTTTTTCAGAGTGCTGCGAACGGAATTGGTATCATCTCATGGGCTGCTGTTGATCGGAGCCGGCCTGATGGTCATTCTGATGAACTTATTGGTTTTGTTACTGCCAAATTCGTGCTTGCCAAAGACAGCGAGGTTAGTTTTTTATATTTTTTTCCTTTCGTGTAAAGAATTTTTGTTACTATAAGCAACGAGCTTGCAATGTCCTGTAAAGTTTAGATCTTGGATGGTGAAATAGTTCAAGATTTGTTTATCGTATCAGCTTGGTTTGTGATTCTATTCACGAAGTCTTTTTTTAGATTACTCTTTGTTCGGTAAAGCTTTTGGATTTTTGAACAGAAATGTTGTGATTACAAGTAATGATACTGCAAGGCCCTGTAAAGTTCGAATCTTGAATGTTGAAATGGTTCATAATGTTTATGGTTTTAGGTTTTTTATCTTCTTTTGTCTATCTTCATCAGCTGGCAGATGGTTTCTGTGTCTGTGTCTTGCACAGATGGATGATCTAATATGTTACGATTCCTCAAAAGAAGAGGAGACTTTGATCTACATCTTGACACTCGGAGTTGTAGAAACATACAGAAACCATGGAATCGGTATGGCTCGTATGATCAATAATAAACGAAACGCTTAATTGGTCTATATACTTCTGACGTTTCTGCAATTTTCGTTTTCTGTCAGCAATGTCACTTATAAGCGAGGTGATCAAATATGCTTCTGGTTTATCAATGTGCAGAGGAGTTTACCTTCATGTGATTGCACACAACAATCCTGCAATATGTTTGTACAAAAGATTGATGTTCAGATGCGTGCGGAGACTAAACGGATTCTATCTAATCAAACGACAGCATTTTGATGCCTTCTTGTTTGTCTACTTCATCAACGGTTCTCGATCTCCTTGCTCACCCTTGTAAGTTTACACACACAACTACAAAAACACAAGTCAGCATTTTGGTTATAGTAATGATTGATCATAGGGTTTTAATCCATTTTGTAGAGAGGTTGCAATGTTTGTTGTGAATTATATGAAGAGTGGAATCAAGTCTGTGGCGTCTAAGCTAGCGAAGGAGGAGAACGGCTTGAAATGGCTGATTTGCAATGACACAGATTGCGTCTTGCCCACGCAAACCAAACCTAACCTCGGATCATCATCCGGCTACGAATTCATTTAATTCAAACTAGAATCTTCGATTCATTTGACTCCTGCCGTGTAATAAAAGGTACGATTCCCTAAAATTGTAAATAGCCACCGTTATTGTCGCATTCAATTCCGGTTTTGAGAATTGTTTGACCCAACTGTAACCAAAATTTGTTCGGTTCAAAAAAGTTTCGGTTTGGAAGAAATGGAATTCAGCAAAAATTTCGGTTCAGTTTTTGGTGACTTTGATTAAGTAAAAGAAATTAAAATTCATTTTCTTAAAGACATAAATCATGTATCAAAACTGTCTGGTTGCATCAATGGTGGTTTGATTTAGTTTCGAGTTAAAATTTCAGTTTGAGTTAGGTTCGGATCGGTTTTATATGATCATCATCATTACGTGTTAATCAGATTGTTGAAAGTTCTTAGAGTTTTTCACCACCCGTCTTAAAATAGTTGGCTTTGTTGAAAATAGCTCTTTTGCTTCATTGGCGATTATCCAGAAAAAACCACCTTTTGATGTCAAAAAAATAGCTTAAAGAATAAATCTATTTACTTACCCCCTAAAAAAAAACTATCCGAGGCCAAAAGAAAAGAAAAAAGTTTTAAACGCGGTGGCAATGGCGTCTTCTTCCTCCTCCTTATCCGTCATTACATTCCTCCTCTTCGCGCCTCTCTGTTTTTCTCGTGAGTCACCTGCGCAAATCCCAAACGGAACCTTAGATCTCTCTTTACTATGGTACGGACAATTCACGCCGATCCAAAAAGAGAGGGTTCAAGATTTCATAGAATCGCTTAACTTCGACGCCAAGGAAGGTCTTGACCCCAAGGTATCTTCGTGGTGGAAAGTGGTGGAGAGTTATCAAGAGAGGTATGAGGTTAAGGAGATTTACCGACAGAAGGAGAAGAGTAACAGAACCGTAGCTCCGAGGATCATCAAGGTGAAGGTTGTCCGGAGTTATGTGGATGAGAAGATGAAGTATGGAAAGAACTTGACTATCGCTAATGGTGAGAAACTGGTTGAGACGGCCATCGGAAATATGTCGAAAGTGGTTCCCGTGGTGTTACTTGCCGCACAAGTTAGGGCTCATGGCGTAGGGTTTTGTAAAGGGACTTGCCAACAATACGCGCTCCATAGTATTAAAGGTTTGATTTGATCCTCGTTAATCGCATTATAACTACAAATTTCTCTACGTAATTTTGTGTAATGATAAAAAAACATTGATATAATTACGTAAATGACATCCAGGTCAAAAGCAACCACAACCGTACATAATGGTGAGCAACCCGGAGGTGCAATGTCCCGGGGAGTGCGCTTGGCCTTTCCACATGGCCGACAAGGGTCCACATGGCATGACATATCAACCGCCAAGTGGCGAACTCGGAGCCGACGCATTGGTCATTCAGCTAGCAACCGGTTTAGCCGATTTAGTCGCCAATCCAGCTTCAACCGAATACTTGTTCAAATCTGAGCTACCGTATATCAACGCCGATGGAAACCATAGCTCTTCGACGTATATCTTGGATCCTGCAACCCTGTGCACTCGGATTTTTGGATCAGGAGCTTTTCCGGGTTTTACTGGTAAAATTCGGATCGACCCGGTGACTGGTGGAGCCTTTAATTCGCATGGAATCAACCACTTGAAATTCTTGATTCCTTCCGTTTGGGACCCTAAGACCAAATCTTGCTGGACTCCTATGTAAACGTTATTATTTTATATGTTACGCACTTTGTTACCCTTGTGACAAAATTAAGCTTTATGGATATAGTGTTTGTCATTGGAAATATTCTATACACAAGTGGATACGTTGGACCGATCCTCGTGTAACTTAAGTTCTGTGATCTATGATCTAGTAAAGAGAGAAAAACAATTTGCATATCTAAAACGCCAACAAGCAATAAAGTAAAAGCTCGAAGATTTGTTACTATTCGTGATTTTATAAAATCCAAATAATGAATAATGATCCGGCGATGAAGAAGAAGTTAAAAAGCCCCAATTGAAGTAAAACTTAATACGGATCGTTACAAACTTAGCTGTCTCGTTGTCATCGTATAATAATTAAATCCTATTAGTGATGACAATTACTATTCTTTGTAAATAAATAGTATCATCCTGACAGAGAAACAAATATTTTTTGTATGTTACTAAATAATTAGTCATAAAAAAAAATTCTGACCTTATATATAAGAGTCTCACTATTTAACTTCTTCATTGCACTTATCGTACAAAGGGCAGTAAACATCGATATGGGAAAGGTATGTGTCTTTTCTGGTGAATTTGTGTGACTATTATGTAAGCTTATATTAATTTTGCTTTTGTTTATATTTTGTACTAAAGAACAAGCAAAATGGAGAACCAGACAACCACTCTGAGAAAAAGAATCAGAAAAATGGAGATTCCGATAAATCTGATAAGAAGAATCAATGTAAGGAAATTGTTTTGAAGGTTAACATGCATTGTGAAGGGTGTGCTTCACAAGTTTCCCATTGCTTGAAGGGATATGATGGTAATTTAAAATTTAAAGAAAACAGAGATTGACCGTTTTGTCTTACTCATGATGATTTAAAGTGTTGGTCTTATTATTTGTAGGGGTTGAGCAGATTAAATCAGATATTGTAAATAGTAAAGTAACTGTATCTGGGAAATTTGATGATCCGGTGAAGATATTACAAAGAGTGCAAAAGAAATTTAGTAAAAATGCTGAGTTAATTTCCCCAAAACCTAACCCCAAACAAGAGCAGAAGAAGGAGCCACAACAAATCAAAGAAGTAAGCCTTTTTCATTTCTTTTGGGTCTATCTATTTCATATATCTAACTAAAGACACTCATTTATACACATTAAACTTAGATACGTCATGTAAATTTAAGTTGCTAAATAGTACCAACCAACATCATTAATCATTTGCGATTGTGTTTGATTTCAGAGTACTCCGCAGATCAAAACTATAACTTTAAAAATGAACATGCACTGCGAAGGATGTGTTCATGAAATCAAAAGAGACATTGAGAAAATAAAAGGTAATATGATGATCCATAATCTATGCATATGTGATTTCAATTCAATTTGTTAAATTTTAATATATAATCAGTTTCGATATCAAACAAAAACCAACGTATAATATGTTTTTTATTTTTTGGAACAAATTAAAAAGGTATCCAAACGGCAGAACCAGACCGGTCAAAGTCAACGGTGGTGGTACGAGGAGTCATGGATCCTCCAAAACTTGTGGAGAAAATTAAGAAAAAACTTGGGAAACATGCAGAGCTTCTAAGTCAAACCACAGAAAAAGGGAAAGATAATAAAGACAGAGATAACAATAACAAGAAGAAGAATAACAACAAGAACGAAGACGGTGATGGAATTAAGATCTTTAGTTACCCTCCTCAATATTCAACCCAACATAATTATCCCTCTCAGATTTTTAGCGACGAAAATGTACATTCGTGTTCGATCATGTGATTTTGTTTCGTAAACTCGGAGTCTTTCGTCTTATACGGTTTTTGGGGGTGTATCCAATTTGGTATTTTGAATGTGGTGAAGTGATTTGTGTTAAAATGACTCATCCTTATTCAAACTTAAATTCTAAAACCTCTATTAAAATCCAGTGTTATTGAACTTGTGATTTTAAAATACACTTTCAAATCCAGTGTTATTGGAAATATTTTTAGAAGTGGATTTTAAGTGATTTTATAGCTATTTGGTGGGATTTCTTTGTTAAAAATAAATCACCTAAAATCTCATAATTTTTTGTGGGATTCAAGAGTGATTTTATTAAAATCATAACAAATTCTCTAAAATCATCCTAAATCATCTAAAAATGAAATCACCCTAAATCACTATAAAAGTTCAATTTTTTGTAACAATTTCTAAAAATGTAACAATTTTTTGTTACACATTTCTATATCTCAAAAGATTTTAGTTCAATTTAATTTTGAATGAAACTTTATGAACGTATATTTGGCGTTTCCACAAATAAATAAGGCGACTCGATTACTAGATTATAGCTTTGAAACTTTTGGTTGAATAATTAGCAGCTGAACTTACGAGAATCTGTCCCCCAAAAAAAACCAAAATTACGAGAACCTATTTGTCAAAATAAAATAAAAAAATAAACCAGTCTTACAGTTAACTGGGTGTTACAGTGTTAAAAAAAGAATGCAAGGTTTATTTGTAAGACTTTAAGAGAGTAGTGATTAGTTTGTAATACTTTAAGAGATTAGTGTTTATCTGTAATACAGTATAAGTTTGGGGTACTTTTTGCATTAATTCGAAAAAGGAAAAGGAGAGAGAGGAGAGAGGAAGGAAGATAATTTTCGAATTAGGGTTCATCAGAATTTGAAGCACCTGAGAAAAGGGACCTGTTTCGGTCGAGTTTTGATTGCAGAAGACGAATCTAGATCTCTTGGCTTCACTTCAAGTAAGTAAAGTGGTTATCTTTTGGTGTGTTTTTATCATCTGGATAAACTCTCCTCAACGGACAATTTCGGCTCAGTACACCATAAATTGTACGATGGAGAAATTGCTTACGGGTCGATGAGATAATGAATAAGAAATTGATAAACGATTCACTCATGAACCTCCATTTACAGTAGATCGAGAAGTGGAAATTTTGCTTAAATCGTAATAGTTTATGATTCGGCTCTGTTCTCTAGATTTTGAGCTTGAATCTTGTATTCATTATGGTTTTGTTTATGATCGAATATCAAATTTGGATCCCGGTAGGTCTAGAAAATACAATTTGGCGAATTGGTTTTGATTTTTGGTTGTTGAATGTTCTTTGTGCAGGATTGAATTAAGAGTTTTTAAAAAAAATTAAGTAAGTTGAGAGAGATGTCAGTGAAAGCAAGGAGGATTTCTGGTAGAGTAGAGACTGTAGTAGCAAAGGTTAATTATGCATTTGATCCGGTAAACGATGACAAGATCATAAGAAACCGGCTTTTAACTCGAACCACGACAACTCGTGGCGAACCTCCATTGAAGAAGCTTCAGAAGAAGTTCACTTCTTTTGTACTCGAAGTGGATAAAGAAGAAGAGAACTACAGTGACTGCAATAGACTCGCAAAAGCCTTCTTGCAAGAACTGTCTACTTTCGAGATCCCGCTTCTCAAGAGCCAAGCGGTTGTAGAAGCAAACCGTAGGGAGAAAGAGAGCTTCAACGAGGTGAAAGTTGAGACGGAAAGGCAGATAACGCAGGCGAAAGCTGAGATTGAAGATCTAAAGAAGCAGCTTGAGGAGAGTAAGATAGAGAGACAGCATAAAGAAGAGTGTGAGACTATAAGGAAACTGATCTCTGCGCAACCTCCGAGGTCAGAGACAGAGAAGGTCATATATGAATTGAAGAAGGAGATTGGTGAGCTTGAAGCAGAGAGCACTGCAAGTTGGAGATTGCTTGAGCTAAGGAAGAAGCAGTTTGCTCTACTGTTGCATGTGGTAATGTCAAAAAACGAACCCTTTTAGCTTTGCTGTTTTCATTATACGATGCAGGTTTGAAGTTTGTGAACTTTGTTTTGGGCATAGGTGGATGAGTTGCAGAACACAATGGAAGATGAGCAGAAGAATCTGGTGGATGAAATTCGGACAGCGTTGGAAGATCAGAGGAACATAACCGAGGCTATGTCTGTGGATTAACTCCAATTTTTGTCGGAATGTTAAATCCGGTTTTCAGTTTGGATTAACCGGTATATAAATTAGACAAGCCAAAATAAAATTGTAGAATTTGGGTAATGAAATCGGTTTACAATATCTTGACAAACTCAATACATGGAATGATTTTATGGAAAAAGCAAACCGTTTTATTGACTCGGTTAAAGTTTTGGTTGCCCATCATTTTTTATGGATTGGATTTTATGTTTTTGGATGTTTAAGATGTAGTCTAATTTTGTTTGGTGTGGTTTCTATTTTTGTTCTCGAGAATTTTACTTACAGTGTGATTGCACAATGAACATTTCCAGCAAATCTTAGTGTTGATATATGCGGAAATAATTAATTATGAATAAAATTTAACTATGTAACCGACTAGCCAAATAGGCTTTATAGTCCAAATGTAGGTTTCTATTTCTTGAGAAATATTTGAGCAGCATTAGTGTCGGTATGTTAACACACGTTTCTCCGTTTCTTACTTATGACTCGCCTGTCACAATCTTAACACTAAAAATTAACTTTTGAGTGTTTAATTTGAACTTGGCATTCTTATGTCATCTTTTTGCTTTGACTATAAAGTTTTTACTTTCAATTAAACATTGTTCTTACAAATATATATCCCAAAATATTCCACCTTACCCAATAAGAACAGATGGCAGCTTTCTGAGAAAATACGATACATTGGTGATGCAAAGTATATTTCTTAACTGAATCAAACTGAAAAAATAAATGTATGTACTTGTATAAATTTTGCTTAATTAACTCGGATAATAATTCAGTGATCCCAAATTAAAACCATACTGGAACTAAATTTGACTTGTTACTCTCAAACCAAGGCCACTTAGTCATTAAAAAACTGTTTATGTAAATAAGATGGATTTAAATGCAAACTATTTAAAATTCATTTGATTTTTTCACTCGAGTTTAAAATTTCAAATATTTCTGTATACATGTGTTTTTAGTTTAAAAATCATAGCATATGTTGAGAGTTGAGACAGTAAATCTAACGTGTGATTTAAGCCTTTGCTCAAAAAAAAAAAAAAAAATCTAATGTGTGATATAAACGTGGCCACGAGTTTAAGATGTACAATGATGTTTAAATGCCACCATTTATTTATTATACTTATACATCTCTTTTGTCTCCTGATCATAAAGTCAAATAAAAATAAGATCGTGTCACTTTCGAGGCTGTATTAGTTCACTTCTTCTTAACCATCCCCAACTAAATTTGAATATATAATATGTAGAAGAATATAATCTAAAAATATACATTTGTTAACAACCATTTTTTGTCTACATGTTAACAACCATTTTGAATTATGAATTGATTGACCTAATAAATTTTGGAGTTGTAAGCTCGTTTATACGCGGATAAGTACCAAAATAAAAATTAATAATACAAATATATGATAATCAGTTTTGTACAGTATCAATGTTTTGTATACATGGTCGAGAAAAAAGAAAGAAAAAAAACTAAGACACAAACTCTATGACTACGAGAGTTAATCAACAATATATCTATATATGTTTATATCTATATATCCACAGAAAAAAATAATGCTAATGTATTTATTTCGTCCCTATTCACGAAATGGCCAAGGCTCCGAACAAGTTTGCCTGCAAACATAAAGAAAACAATTACTTTTAAGAACTCGTCGAGATTCAACACTAAAAATAAATACAGGTGTGTATGAAAATGTTTAGTTTCCCTAATTTAACTTACTCTATGATTTCTTTCCAATAAGAATCACTTGTCTCATCATCAATTATGTCACACCATGGCTGATGATCTTGTGTGAACGTTGAGGTCGATGAAGGGTTTGAAGTATGATCATTGTGCTTCATAATCTCCTTGTTCTTGATAATCATTTGGGTTTGCTTAGACTCATCAGGAGAGAACGAAATCAATGGTGGAATCAAATTTTGATCATCTTGATGAGAAGCTACTCGAATGGGACTAGAAAACGAATCCAGAGGCTGATGATTGATGTGGGAAAGGCTTTGGGTTGGATCATAGAAATCTTCATTAATATTTGGTTGGTTTTCTAAGAAAGAAGATTGGCCATAGAGATTATTGCTGGTGGGATGACTATCAAAGGAAGAAGAGGTATTAAGGACTTGAATCATACTATGTAACAATTGGGCTTTAGCAATACTCGTTGCATCCACTTGTATATTCTGATTTAGAGTCAAGAGGTTGTTGAAATTTGCGGCAGCTAGAAGTTGAGGTAGAGCGGCTAGAACGTTTAGATGGTCGTTTCTCGGCCTGTGGGTCACCGGATCGATGCCCATCTGAATAAGTTTCTTTCTAATATGCGTGTTCCAGTAGTTCTTTATTTCATTATCCGTTCTTCCTGGAAGATGACCAGCTATAGACGACCACCTTTCGAAAAAAATATAAAATAAAATTAGTAAGATTAATCTGATATAATTTTTGGTGGATTAGATAAGCGTAATACGTATTATAAAAAAGTTTCAAGCTATATAACAAGATAATAAACTATAAACTTCGAAATATTGAACACTGATGAGTACGTATGCATACGCACCTAGAAAAATCCAGTGTAGTAGGTTTTTCATATAGATTCTTTTAGACCTCTACTAATTAATAAGCTATATAGATTCTTTTGGAAATATTCAACTTTAATTTATTTGGAACTAAGGCTGTTAATTTAGTGTTAGCAAAAAGAAACTAAACATCATTGATAATAAGTAGTAGCAAGAACGAAAAAAACACAGTTTAATGATTTATTTTTCTAAAACTCGTACAGTCTAGAAAAATTTAACCTTTTTAAAAAATATATATTTCTGCTCTTGATCCCGGATATGATAAACTAGTAAAGAGGAAAAAGAAAAATCAAAATCAAAATTCTTGTAAATCAGTTACTTGTTTCCAAGAAGAGAATGAAGGTTGATGATGGTTTGCTCTTCCTCAGCAGTGAAGTTTCCTCTTTTGATGTCTGGTCTCAAGTAATTAGTCCATCTCAATCTGCAACTCTTTCCACACCGGTTTAAACCGGCTTGCTTTGGAAGAGCTCTCCAGCTTCCATGACCGTGCTTTCGTATGTGATTTATCAGTTTTTGATCTTCTTCTGGAGTCCATGGCCCTTTCTTTAACCCGCTCTCATCGCAACACGGTGATCTTCCCATTTTTTTATATCATCTATTATAATATGAATCTGTAAAAAGCATTATGGCATAACTTAGATTACCGTCAAATATATATACATTAAAAGAAATTGGTGTTAATGACAAAATTGCTTCAAAAGAAAAGTATAGATATAGAGAGGATTGTTAAGAGAGTAAACAAATAAATATCATGAATATATACATAGGAAATGGGAATTAGTATCATACCTTCGAGAGAGATATAATTTATTGAAGGAGAGATGAGAATGGTGAAGGCAAGATCTTAGTTAATGAGGCTAAGTGTTTTTGTAATTTCTTTATATATAGAATCATGGAAGAGGCTTTCGTCTTTGTCTTGTGTCTTGTCTCTTGTCGGAACGAGAAGATCTTAGTTAGCTTTTGTGACGTGTTCTTTTGACTTTATTCCAGTTAAAGAAGTGATATGACTCAAATATCCTCGATGAAAACTAGAAGAAAAATGAGCAAAGAGAAGAAGATGTTCAAGTTTGTGAAGCAATGTGTGGAATAAAAGTTGCTGCAACTAATTCATGTTGACAATGTAAAGCTTCTTAAACTTTAAGAAAAGAAAAAAAATCGAGAATAAAGAGTTACTTGCTTAGAAAAGCTAAATATTCAAATAGTGCAAAAACCCCCGTATATCGAGTACCTATGAAAAACCCCCGAAACAATTCCGGAATTCTTTTTATCAAAAAAAAAAAAACACATGTGTATGGGATTAACTGAACTGTGATCGTGTATGTTTTATGCGCTATTGGAATAATTATATATTCAGATTTTCAGAATATGATTATAATGTTACGTTGACCCAACTATATATGAAAACAATTGCATAAGAGAGACGGACAGACAGTATCTGCAATAGTATGGACTACTGCTCATTGGTCAACTAATGACACATCTCAAATAATTATACATACATCGAATTAAAAATAAAGTTGAACCATGTAATGTCTAGTTCCTAAACTTCATTACGTAGTACTTTTTTTTGTTGTTGGTTCATTAGAACTTTCAATGAAAATGTAAAACGGCTTTGAAGGAAGCGCACATATATTATATGAAATTTTCCGGTTCTTTCCAAATTTTTATTATGATAATAGCACACATATTTATATTTGTCTGCGTAATAACATTACCAATATAGTATTTTGACTATCTAAATGAAATTTAATCAACGTCTCGATATGGTTGTTCATTATTGGTATAAATATAGTTTTAAGCACATCAAGACACGCAAGCTGTTTTGTTTTGGATCGTATGCTCATGGGACTCTCAAAACCCTAACCTTTTCTAACTACTAAATATTTTCCTTGATCTTTGAATGTAAATCTTTGTACGTGGCTTAATTTGATGTATATTGCTGACATCAATTTTAAATATGAACAAGCCTAATTAATACACATATATTGCATTATAAATCTTAAGCGTCTTGCGTCTATAGACTATAAGAGATTAATCAAACGTTTAGACACCCAAAAAATAATTATTATGTGGTCTGGCCAATTCAATAAACTAACTAACCGGACAAAAACAACTGATTGCTATGATTGTATATTATTGGTGGTCATTCATCAAACATTATGAATATAACTATATTTAAAAACTGAAGAAAGAGAAAAATCTAGTAGTTTATCAATGTTTCCAAATCCATCTTAATATGCATATACAATATACGTACGTGAAAGAATATTTAAACTAATTGTAACAATTTAAAATTTACTTTAATAATGGTTTCAGTTTTTTTTTTCTTTAGTCAGAATATAGTATAGTTTTTAGATTAAAAGGGGTGAATAAGAGTCGTACGGCAGAAGTTTCCAACTAATCCGAACGTGAAAGCATTACCGCAGTTGATCTTCAATTCCTATAATCCAAACACACTTTAGGGTGCTTTTACCATTTAATTAAATGCTACTATACTATTGTAAGACGATCATGCGGTCAACTTTTGGTCACATAAATTCAATACAAATACTAAATTGTAAATTGTGTATGAACCAGTTCGATTTGCAAGATGACAATTACAAAATGTTCTTTAAAGTATTGTGTACTCTTACTGGACATCTGGAAATGCTTAGGAGACTCGATTACAAGCTTTTCTAGTTTGTTTTTCATTTTCAAACAGTTTTATATTTAATTTTTATTATATTATGTATTTCAATTGAAACTCGTAAGTTACAGATATCTTTCATAACAAGAATACCCTTTGTAATTCTCAAAGAAAAATATTGTAAGAATTAATACTAGAATTAAAACCTCCTCGAATTAATAATAGTACAAGCTAGACTCGGTTATCCCTAATCCATCTAGTAATTTTCTCCTTAATGCACAAACCAACGCCGTAAAATTATAAATACGGACGTTAATCCTTTTTATGTGCTTTTAAAATACGTACATGTACACGGCACATATAATAGAATTAAGTATAATTTGTGTATTATATGATATACGTACACATATGACTAAACCTTCAGTATTTGCTAAAAGACAAAAAGAAATAATACACTCACGCAAGCTAAACCTGATCGAATTTTGCTACAATACTCGTAGTTCCGAAAGCATAACACAACATAACTTAAATAGTAGTAGATTGGCTTAATTATCATAAAATGCTTAATTATCTCTTACGAGCCATGCAATGTAACGTCACGTTAGGATTAGACAACGACTTTTCATGCACTGTCACTAGTGGAAGAAACCAGATAGAATCTTACGATGCTTATGTTTTGGTCTTTGATATAGTTACAATTTATTAAAGTATATATCATATTTGAATTTATTTACCAAAATTAAGAAAAAACTTAGGTCTAAATTAATTTGACAGATAATCATAATTTTAAGAAAATTTAAAGCAATAAAGGAAAAAAAAAATTCAACTACCTTTGAATAAAAATAAAAATTGACAAACCTCTAGGATCTTCAATTACTCGTATTGTTTTTTGGCTGAGCTCAAAAAGTGAAAGCAAGTTAAAAAGAAAAAAAAAAGAACAAAATTATATACTTTGAAACCAAATATATTCACATGTATTTGATTTGATTACGCATCAAAGATTAGTTGGTCCAATTTTAACTTTTATAAAACCAGAAAATATGTAAAATAGACGTTCTCTATACGTAGATATTCAAGATGAACAATCATATCACTTTAGTTAGAACTTAGAAACCAAAAGGTTTCGTTAAACTAGAGACTAGCCTATTTTGAAGCACAGCGATTTTACCTTTCTCAAATCTCGACTTTGTTATCCGTTTCAAAGTCAAGGAGTCAAAGACTATATGAAACACAACTTTGACCTTTTTGCAATATGTTACTACAAGAAAACAATGTCTTTTCCAACGAAATTTTCAATGGCTCAACTCCGGTCGAAAAGTTGCGATGGATTGCCGAAGCTTTACCAACGAAATAAATTGTTTTCGGTAATTTGTCGCAAACTATCCTCCGGTAATTTGTCGCAAACTAATTAGGATTATAACAGGTTATTATTTTTTATTTTTTAAACTGAGTTACAAGTTATTTTCTCATCTCTCTCTCAAATCAGATTTTCAAAACTCTCAAAGAAGTTGCTTATGGTGAGGAACTACTAGTTTTGAAGAACCAAAAATAGTTAAAACTTTTTGTCAAAATAAAATAAATTATAGTTAAAGCTTCTTTTCACAGTGTAAAATTTTATTTGTTTTTTGGTTAGTTATTTATTGTAAGCATGGTTCATCAAAAAAAAAAAAAAAAAGATATTGCAACAAGACAAACAAGTAAAACAGCGTCGTTTCCACTTTAATGCCGAAATCGAAAGCACAAGGGACATCAAAACCAATGCATATTGAAGTGTGGTTGTTAAAACGATAAACGAAGTCGAGAACAAAAGCAAAACCAATGCATAAGCGAATTTCAAAAACAAGATCGAAGTAGTAGAGTTACGTACCTGTAGGTTATCAGCACAAGGCAACCGCTACTTTTTTCTTCTCTGTGACATTGTTTATTTATAGTAAAGCTTCTTCAGATTCACAACGTTTTAAATCTAATTACTGTTTCATTTTTTGACCGTTGTGGTAGAAGAGTCGCGTCAAGAGTCTCCTTTTTACTATGTAATTTTTCGACCGTTGTAATGACAATTTAATCATTTATTTACTTTTCTTATTGATTCATTCAATTTTGTTTCCTTTTTTTCCCCAACCATTCATTGGACCTTATAAATGTGTAAATGGGCCGGAAAATTTCGAGTCAAGGGTTTTCTCTTGGATCATATAGAAGTTTCTATAAAAGTGTCTGTTATAAATCAGAAGTTCCAGACAATATTTAACAGAAATATATGTGGATATGCAAAAAATGTATATCTAACGAAGAAGAGAGAGTAAGCTCCAAAAAAGATGGAAAGAAGAAAAGAATCAGAAACCAACAACTTAATACAAACCTAGTTTCATAAGCCATAAACTAAAAATTACGAAGAAGTCAACATGGTGAAGAAAAGAGATGTGTGTGTATATATGTAGAAAGCCAGATCTTGCAATACCTCAAAAAGTGTAGCAATCAAGAAATGTTTTTTTCATTGTTTATTTCTGATTCACGGGTCCTTTCTTCTTGAGAAGATTCCCAACTTTACCAAACAGTGTCTTCTTCTTCTTCTTCTCCTTCACCAGCTCATCTTCTCTAGCAAATCCATTTCCGGTATCTTTCACGCTTTCGTCCACCATATTCGAGTCTTCCTCATCTTCTTTCGGTGACTCGTGTTCTGCTTTTCCCTTGAGGGAACCTTCTTTCTTCCCAACCTCGAAACTTTCCCACATTTTAAACTCAACTTCAACTGTATCATCATCACCATCTGGAGAATCTTCTTTCTTTTCCTTCTCTGTTTCCTCTTCAAGCCTCATCTTCATTCCGCCGAGGGTTTCTAACTTTTCTTCTCCACTTCTATGACCATTCTCCTCAGAAAACTCAACCACCTTTGGAAGCAAATCATAGTCTTTCTCACTCTCACTGAGCTCACCCTTCTCTTCTCTATGTTTCTTCACCAATGCTTCCTCAAGTAACTTTGACAACTCCTTGATCTTCTTCACATAACCATCTTGTTTCACTCTGAGCTCGTCGTTCTCATGAACAATGCTTTGAAACTCACTTTCTTTATCCAGCATTTTCTCATTTAGTTTCAAGCTTTCAGATCTTGCTTCCCTCAGAGTCTCCTGAAGAGAAATCACCTCATCTTCAACTTCTTTAAGACCATCTCTCATCTCTGCTTCTTTCTTCCATGCTGCATCAGCTTCTTCCTTCGCCCTTTTAACCAAATTCCCCAACCTGTTCATTTCTTTACCCATTGACGAAACCTCTTCATCAAACTTCTTCACGTGATTCACCAAACCGGCCTCTCTCATCTCCCAATCTACCATTGAGGTCTCGAACTGTTTCTTGGTTTGCTCCACCGCACTGACAAGAACATCGATCTCGTGCTTCGCCTCGTCAAGCATACTCTCGTACTTCTCGTTCGTTGCTTTGATGACCGATCTCAGATCTTCTACTTGCGTTTCGTAATCCTCATCACCTTGATGACTCGACAGCTTCTCTTTCATTTCTCGTGCTTCACTCGAAACTTGGTGCAAAGCCGAAGCTAAACTCTCCATTGCTTTCTTACTCTTCTCCTCTTCCTCTTTCGAGCTCTCCAACTCTGACAAGATCTTGTTATTCTCCTCCAAGAGCCTTTCAACGCTTGAGGAAGCATCTTTCTCCTTCTTTGAAATCTGATTCTTCTCCTCCTTCACAGCTTCAAGCTCGTTCTTCAGCTTCTCTGCCTCTCTCTTGACCTTAGATAATTCTTCTTCTGCAATACCTACCCGTTGTTCAGATTCCTCAACATCCTCCTTTTGCCTAGAAATCGTCGTCTCCATTAACCTGATTTTCTCCTTAAGATCAGTAATTTCAGACTCCACAGCGTGCAATCTATCATTGCTTCTTTCAAGCTGCTTCGTCACAGACACCAGAGAAACCGAGGCAGATCTCTTTAAAGTGTTAGCTTCCTCTAACTCTTCCTCCAACTCTTTGGCTTTCTTATGCCACTCGTCAGCAGAGTCCTGCGCATAAGACTCTGCCATCTTCGCAGCCTCTAAATCAACTTTAAGCCTCTCAATGACCATCTCTCTTTCCTTGACCTCTTCCTTGAAACTCCTCGCATTGTCAAGCTCTCTCTTCAAAACCACTATCTCCGCTCCTAGCTTTGAAGCAATCTCCTTGTTGGAGATGGTTTCCTTCTCTCTGGTTGAATCAAGCAAAGCCTTCAACCGTATCAACTCAGACGACAAGATGTCGACTTTCTCTGCGTGAATTGCAGCCAACTTAGTAGCATCATCTGCTTGAATCAGAACCTTACTCTTGGCAGCATTTGCTGAAGCCAGTTCTTGATTGACTCTCTCCAGCTCCCGGGTTACCAAAAGAAGAGCAGCTGAATCTCGGTCCTTGACGTTCTCGATTTCTTTCTTCAACTCTTCTTCTTTCCTCTGAACCGCTTCTATACCGGCCTCAACAGCCTCGAACTTCTCGATTTCGAAATTCTCATTGGCCTTTTCCTGAGCTTTTAAAGCCTCATCCAGTTTCTTGGATGCCTCTTCAGCCTCTTTCCTTGCTTCTTTTAGCTCTTTATGAGCTTTAGCTTTGTCATTCTCGAGCAATGCTATCTGCTCATTCGCTTTCCTCAGATCTTCCTTGATCTGAATCAACCGAGGTTGCGGCTCTGACCCTCTCACAGCCTTAGTTTGAGTTCTCTGCAAAACATTTAACACGAAACAACAACTATGAGATATCAAACAGTCACACAGAACAGTGTAGCAATACAAACCACTGATGACACACTTACTTCAGGTGGTGTTGGAACCTTTGGTGACCTCTTCTCAGCAGAAGAAGGCTTTGAGTTCACAGAAGAGCGGTCAAGCGAAAGCCGTGAAGGTTGAGTTTGAGTCGGTGAAGGAGAATTAGGCTCAGATTTAGTCACTATCCGAGTCAGTTTAGGCACTCTTAGATATGTTGGAGATGATTTGCGCAGAGCCGTTTCGGTTAAACCACTTCTGCTTTTTTTTTTTTTTTTAAAAAAACAGCCAAAGTCTCATCAGGCAAGCAAAAAGGATACATAATTCTCAGTACACACACTAACAGAGTCTTCTTCGATAGTCCAAAATGTCAATAACTATTATTAAAACAAGGACCATGATTTACCCAATGCTTGTTGCTAAAGATAGAATCTTTACCGTTTTCGACTCAAAGATCAATACCAGTCGAATCAATAGAGGCTTAAAAGAAGAAAATTAGAAAGTAGAAGAGAGAACAAATAAAAATCAAGATGAAGACAAGAGCGAAGAACTCGCCATTGTAATAATTAAAATAAGTGAATCAGTTTAATAAGATTAGAATATTACAGAAATGGGGACAATCAGACGAATACAAAATGATCATCATGTGATACACAAATAGATTCTCCTCAAAAACATACGAGAATAAACCCTAAACCCCTCACCGACTAGATCCATCATAGACAATCTCAAACAAAGAATAAGCATCTGTGAAATTCTGTTTCGGAAGAGAAAAGATAAACCCAGATCGGAATTTGAATAGACGAAACCCACAAAAAAGAGTGAGTTGACAAAATTATCGGAGACTGAAACTTAGAAAGACGCTTACTTTATCTTAGAAGCCATTGTCACAGTCTTCGTTTTGCTGTGGATCAGTGAGAACTCAAACTGAAATTCTGAAATTTGGAATTGGAAAACTCAGATTTCTTCAGACTGGGTTTCCATTTTGTTTGCGTATAGATCAGAGAAAGAAATAATGATTTGGATGATCGGATTAAGGAAACGATTGATGAACCAACAGAGAGAATGATAAAAGTTGGTGAGGTCGCCAAAGTGGCCACACTCCTATAAAGTGAAAAGCTTTATATAAAAATAAAGTAATATTCCGAATTCCGATTCGCATTCCGATCCTACGAGATAAACGCAAACGATAACGACCAAAGTAACATCCAAACAATAAATAGAATCAAATTAATCATAAACGTAAACGTAAACGTAAACGTGTGATTAGGAGTAAATAGACCAAAACGTGACGATACTGACCTTTTTGATTAAACTATTAAATGAAACCTCAGTTAATATTTGCTAATGTGCAAAAAAATAACGTTGATCAAACTAATTTCTTGTTGATCCACTTTATCTTTCAAAACGGTTGATAATCAAATAACCATAATTTATCTTTCAATTCGACCAAACCGCATTTGACCAATAGTGGAATTTTTTCAAATTTATTGCGGGAATTGGAGAGAGTTCTGGCGGGAACTTTATTAACATTTCCATTGATTATTTTTTATTTATTAATTTAGTTTAGTGTGAATTGTTTAATTTTGTAATTTTTACTGATAGTTTATAAATGTTAAACTAATCTGATAATTATTTAAGACTCTCTAGCTTCTTAATTCCAGAGAATTTCCAAAATCTTCAAACGCTGCATCGAATTAACTTCCGTTCATTTAGGGTTTCGATCGGCAGCAGCAAGGAGAGGGAACTGAAACATGTACCGAGGAGAGTTTGACGGCAACGCCGCTTTCGCCGGCGGCGGTTTCATGCCTTCTCAGGCTACTATGCAAGCGCCTGACTCCGCATCAGGCTCCAAGGTTTGGTTTCTCTAAATCTCTTAGCCGCCCAGGAATTTGATAAACCATTTCCGCGTTTCGCGCTATCGAAATCTATCGTGTTTAGGATTCTGCTGAAATTCTCTGTTATCATTTGCGGTTTTTATTCTCGTGGTCTATGCTTGTTTTTTGTTTCCGATTCTCTCAATTTCTAGTCGTTTCTCGGGAAAATCAGCAGAAAAATCGTAATAGTTCCGCTCAAATTTTCTTGGGAATTTCACATGGCTGCAAAATTATGGAAGAACAAATTGCTGAATAGAGAGATCTGGAAATGTGGATGTGTCCGTGATCTTTGCATCTAATCCTAAATCTGTACGATAATGAGTTTTCACCAATGTTTCTCAGAACCGCGACGCACGTACCTTGCTTCCACTGACACTGAAGCAGTTGAATAGCGTATCTACCAATGGTGAATCAAATTTCTCCATAGACGGCGTTGAAATTAACACTGTAAGCCTTTATTTTCTTTAGCAGTGACTCTTGGCTCCTGATATATTATGCTCTCTTAATGGATTGTTTCTGCATATTTGGCTATTAACGGTCAAGTTTGAAGTCAAGTATGTTTCTGATATCGATTTTATGTGTATTGAGTAAAGCATTTGAGCTTTGTATTGTCTGTGTTTAGGTTGCAATTGTTGGACGAATTTCTAGAATGGAGAACAGAATCACTCAGGTCGATTTTGTTGTAGATGATGGTACAGCCTCCGCTGAATGTGTCAGATGGTAGGTACTTCATTTTTACCTTCGAACTCTAATAGAACCTCAAGATGAAAATGCTGTCATAAGAGCTCAACTATATCTTGCTAATTCATTGGTAACAATAATCCACAGGTGTCATGAACGTCAAGAAACTGAAGAGATAGAAGCAGTCAAGTATGTTTTGTGCACAACATTTGTAGATTCTTTAATTTGGTATGGTATCTAATCTTGATGGTCCACATCTTTTACCAGGCAGGGAATGTATGTTCGCCTACATGGACACCTGAAAAGTTTCCAAGGGAAGCGGTCTGTGAATGTTTTCTCAATCAGGTACCATTGTTTTCCTGACATACTCAATTAGTCTTATGAAATTTTGGGTCAGCGAACCATATCATATTCGTCTCTCTAGATTATTTGAAATTTCTATTCGATCAGGATTTTTCTGTGTCTCAAAATGTGACATATTCTATATTGCTTGGTCCAAGTGATTGAGTCTAATAATATGCTTCCAGGCCTGTCACTGACTTCAACGAGATTGTACACCATTTTACCGAGTGTATGTATGTCCACATGTACAACACCAAGACACGGGTAATTAAGCCTATCCTTCACCGCTATTTAAGCTTTGTTCCACATCTTAATACTTGTTCCTGTTATATAGTATATACTAATCTCAACTGTACTCTAGGGTGGCTCTGTTACTCAGGCTACGGCTACTCCTAGGCCCCAAATGCCATATTCAGCAATGCTAACCCCTGCAAAGCCATACCAAACCGGGCCATCTAATCAGGTAAAAGACAAGATCCAATATAGAATTCAGTTCTCTTTATATGCTCGTTTGTGGCCCTCTTTAGTTACTGAAGAATCTGTTTCAGCTCTCGAACCAATTCAATGATCCAATGCATGACGTGAAGCAGACAATCTTGAATTACCTGAATCAACCTGTGAACCTGTAAGTTCATCTACAATCCCCAAAAGAACCCCTTTATAAATATCATTCATACAACTCTCAATACTGATGATGATGTACATATGTTGAATCTTTATCAGTCAATCTGAAGCTGGAGTTCACTGTGATGTGATTGCGCGCGACCTCAGGATTCCGCCTCTTAAAGCCAAGTAAGTATATATGTATCTCTCTCTCTCTCTTTCTCTTTCTCTCTTCCCTCGAGCCAAGTAAAGTTACAGTATAAAACGGAAACTTTCTTGACAAGAACTGCTTGGTCATTGGCAGGGATGCGTTGGAACAGCTCTCAAACGATGGCTGCGTTTACTCGACGACGGACGAGACTTGCTTCAAATCAACCGCAAACGCATAATCAAATTGAATTATCTCATCACGTATCAATCTTGCTCTCAAGTTATATAAAAAAAGCCTTTTGTATAGGCCCTAAGGTACGACAATATATGGCTTTAAAGACTTAAAAACTACCTAATAGCTTTTGGATTTTTTAAAAACCAATTTGAAAGCTCAATCAAAATCTTTCCGGTCATGTAATTTTCTTTGTTTCTACTTGTTACAAAGTATCAAAAGACAAACCGTTGTCTGAAGGGGTGGGAATTGTGTCTGCCCGGATTTTAATTCCCACACCGAGCCGAATTTTGGGCTGGGCCGTTTATTATTCGATGTAACCAGAACTAAAGTACCAAACCTCGTACATCTTTAAGCAGTATTCGGGCTTAATAATTTAGTCAAGTTACAACCTTGACTAGTCTCTCCAACTTGCATTTCTTGTCCACTGGGGTTGGTCAAGGGTTTAAATTGTCAAACAAAAAAGGTCAGTTTTCCTTTTGCGCAGATTTTAGTGATATGAGTATGACCAGGGCTAGTTGTTTCTTGACGTGAAATCTTTGGAATATGTAATGGTTTAATTCATATATAAATACAAATGGTATAATTAAATATTAAAAAAAAATGCAAATAATTGAGCTCATAGAATATACTACAGTTGTTGCAAAAAAGTAATTCCGTAGAGACGTTTCCACATTGTTGGAATATTGGTTTAGTATTGGTTTCCCTGACTTTGCTTAGAGTGATACAGTTTATGTAATATAATTATCAGATTCGATGATATCAAAAACAAAGATTTTAAAAACGTCACCCGAATCTGAAGACATCAATTATTCAGCTGGAAACCTAAACACTTATTTAAGATTGAAATATATGTTTTACATCCAACAATCAGAGAAGCTAATCAATTTATGATCGATAACAAGTAACAACCGTACTTGTACGGCTAAGACGGACCAGGTGGGACCCTTAGAAGTAGTGGTTAAGAAAACGAAAACAAAAACAAAAACAAAAAGAGCGGTGAGAGAGAGAGAGAGAGAGAGGGAAAAATGAAAATCAGTCACATGGAGAAGATACGAAAATACGGATATGATCCAGGAAGCTAAGATGCTGAGGCCGATCATTGCGCTTCACATATCCACGCGCTTCGTTTTCCGTGTACGCGCCGAACGATCTCCCTCGATTCCTCTCCCATAGCTCCTCCTCGTAGCTCTTGTGCGCGTAATAAGCCTCCACCACGCACGTCGACGACGACCGCTCTGTTTCTAGATCTCCTCCTCCCTCTTCCGCCTTCGCGGCGAGTCGGATCGGTTGCCGGACGTAATGGCCGCGACTGATCCCTTCGAGCTCGTCTAGACGCGAGAGGCCCCGCGGAGAAACCGCGTAAAGCTCGCCGGTGACGTGGTGGCCCGATCCGGGCTTGTTGAGGAGGAAAGGGACTCGGTAAGGTCCACAGACGAGGGGATATTTTTCTGAGGTTTGATAGACTCCTTTGAAAGAGGCGTCGCCAGATCGGATCAGATCTTGCATCAGGACGTGATTGGAGAATCCTCTCTTCAGAGTCCCGTACGTGAAGACGAGTGTCGTCGTCGTCTTGGTGGTCGCCATTGTTTCGTGGCCCATGGTAGATAAAATGAGAAATCGGATAGCGAAAGGGAAAAGATCAACGGAGAATTTTGTGGGCTTGGTGAGGAAATAGAATCAGAATCGGAGAGAAATAATAAAACTGGAATCTCTGATTTTTAGGGCGTGAAATTTGGGTTAAGCCGATGACGCGTTTATATAGTAGTGGATTTCGTCTGCTCAAGCTTATTATATTTTTTTTTTCTTTTTCTTTTTTCGAATAATCAAAATGATTTCTCAAAAACCATATTTTTCAATAATTTATAAAATTTATCAATCTAGATGGTTATAACTTATAAGAAAATAACTGATTGTCTATATTTTTAACATAAAAAATGCTATTATGATTTATGATTTATGTGGTTGCTTATCATCATATCTTATGACTATTTCAAAATAAGTATGTTCTTCACTACTTTAAAAGACATAGCGAATCATAGTTCATAATTTATGATTTACCAGTACTATCAATAGTAATACATAGAGAGATTAGAACAAACATATTTTCCATAAATTTGTTAGCTACTTAGAATGTTTTCATCATTTATACTGCATGATATTATGCGAATGTTTTGAAATTCCCAGAGGAACCTTTTGACACCAAATTCTTACTCAGAATTGTGATTACTATGGAGTTACAAAAATGTGTGGTTATCATTCATATTCATATGTGATGAACCAAGTTGTAATTTTACCAATTATGTGTGTTTGCTGAAAGACATTACTTTAGGAAATAATAACCAGAGGTGGTCCACGTCCACTCGGTTCACTAAATGGACAAGTATAGCAAACGTCGTATCATATACATCATACAACATATAATATGATAAGCTTGAGAAAAATAGATAGTGTCGTAAATAATATTTTTAAAATTTACATAATATTGATTGATTATTTAAATTTTAACCTATATTTTTTTATCGTCGCATATGTACAAAAACATAACAATAATAGGCGTGAGAAGTTGGTGTGTTTGTGATTACGTGTGGATGCAGAATGTAGCAGCACCACACACATTACAGCCAAGTTGTCATTCTTTATTATTTAGCCTCTATTTGGAAATTATTGTAATAAAAAATGATATAAACACATTTCTTGGGTTTTTCTTTAATTTTCAAAATTCTGAAAGAGTCGTGAATACTCGGAATGTGAAAGAAAAAGGCACGTAAATACTTGGTTTGGTTGAAAAAGCGAAGACGAAGATGATTAGACTAGAGAATGACAAAACACAAGAAAAGCTAAAGGTCATTTGTTTTCTTCCCTTTGGATTTTTGTTCCGTGCGTGGTTGTAGTACAATTGCACCGTACTTCCTTTTACCTGTACCCTGAAACATTCTGGTTTATAGCTGGAAAAGTGATACCAGTACAGAGAATATATAAAAGTTACTTCGTAAAAGAAAATCAAAACTCAAAAGTACTTTTTTTATAGCATCTTTTACGCAGTCTGTTCGATTAAACTAATCTGACCGTAATCGAATCTGATTCATCTACGATTTACTTTTGCACTTTTTCTTTATTTATTTATTATTCATTTTCATCGGATTATAAAAAGTATAATAATCGGGTGTTTATATGGTTAGACGTTTGATTTATTAAGAAATTTATGTAAATAAGTAAATATGTAAATAGTTGGATTTTTTTTTTGAAAGATAAATGGTTGCTTGTATATAATTATTTTATCATGATGGAAACAACAACAAAAAACAGTGTGAACTGTGAAGCACATTCAGTGGTGGACACAAAGCATGAATCATCTAAACTTTTGAGCACATTCAATGGACGAAGTGACGATGAACACAAAGAGCTGCTTTAGAAACCTTTACGCTTTTCATTTATTAAAAAACTCTTGTTTTGTTTCGGTGACAATAAGACAAAAATAAAACATAGCTTCACTCCAAACGTAAGCTGTAAGAATATTCATTTCAGATTTGAACTTACAACACATCAGCTCTGTTTCTTCTTCAGTTTTATGGAGTAAATTTGTTTAGCGGAAAAACAGAGTAAACCAAATCGAAACCTTGCTATTCTGTCGTGTTACTGCCTTCCCCCAATTGTTGTGCCCTGCAAATTTTCAACGATTTGACTTGGTTTATTTGGTTTAGCTTGGTTCGATTACACTACATTTCGGTTTGGTTCTCTGTCGGTTCTAAAAATGACCAACAGAACAAATGTTCGAGTTTGAAAGAGGTACACATACCATGGTGAGGAGGAGTGACTAATGCCGAGTCCATTGCAAGTGAGTATCATTCCCTTAAATCTACCCAAATATTCCTAAGCAAACAAGAAGAAGAAAGATTAAGATATCTCAAAATACGATTTTGAAACTTTTCAAGTAACATTTCATACCCGCAAAGTATATTTGTGAATCTCGTAGATACCGGTGAAATCATACTCAAAACGTAAAGCTGGGTCCATCAACACTGCAATAAATAAGACAAAAATAAAATAAAGAAGAATCAAAACATTCAATAAGTTGTCCAAACTTGTTTAGATCGACCACGAATCTAATTAAATTGGGTTTTTTTAGGCAAGGACTTTACCATTATAAGCTTCATTTATCTCTTGAAATTTCGAGGTAGCCACAGTATCACCATTGTGCTTATCAGGATGCCACTTCTGCATATGGGCAACAATCTCAAAAACACTTTGCTAACCAAATTTTGATCCAAAGCTGAGCTTTTTAATTACTTACCAATGCAAGCTTCCGATAATTCAGTTTGATCGTCTCCTCTGTTGCATCATAATCAACTTCTAGAATTTTATAGTAATCCTTCAAAACAGAGTAAAATTATATTGAATTTCCAATATTTTCCCAGAAAAATCTCACCTTTTACATTACAAGAAGATTGAATCACTTAAACAACATAACGAACCCAACCCAGAAAAGCAATCGTCAGTGATTAACAAAAATAATAAAACGCAATTTTTTACCTTGGGAGGAGAGTTATCTTCCATCTGATGCAGAAATGAACAGAGGAAGAAGCTCTTCACACATCATCTAATCCAAGAATAAAAACGCTAAAAGGGAAAAAAGGACTCTTTTTTTTTTTTGTCCTCCGAAAATCAAACTAATGGCAGAGGAATTACTGAATTTCAAAAGCAAAATATCAATCGAATCTGTGGTTTCGCTTTGATTTTTTTTTTTTTGTAAATAGGAAGAAGTTTAGGCTGAGAAGAAAGAGACGTTGAAGATAGATAGCCGATAGCATGAAGAGGCAACCGACTAACTAAGTTTGACCGATCCGGTTTACGATTGGTTTCACTTTCGGTTTGATTTTATTTTGTATTAGAAATCAAATTTTGATAACTCCAAATTTATGAATGAAATGTCAACGACTTCTACTACGCTATAATGAACAAAGAGATTAGAAATAGTCAAAACACACTTTAGGTTAAGGAGATCAGTCTACAAAACCGATATCTTCTAATCTGATTTTGCCCATCGCCTTTATATGTACAGAGCTTGGAGTTGTTCAGGAAACCAATAGACCAAAATATAAAAAAGGTTTCCTAATTTTAAAAAGAGAAAAAAAGAAGGCTCTGTCTACAAACAGATTATCCAAAGCTGCAGATTCTCTTCCTTTGTCTCTGATGATATTGTTATATCCCTACGAGAAGTAAGAACCTATGAGGATTTGTCAGGGAAGTCTCTGAACAGAAACAGAGGAGTATTCACATTTTGCTTCTTGCCTTCCCATCCAGACAATGATCTCTCATTCTGCTGTTTTTGTTGTTGTTGTTGTCCCTTCTCCAGGGATGAGAAGGACAAGGATAGTGAGAGAGAAGCTGCATCGTCATCTTGATTCATTATCCGATCTTGTGGCTTCTGACTTCTGCTACTTCTATGCTCTTCAGTGGAGCTTGTTCCACCCATTAAAGGCAAGACAACTCCTGTGGTCGTGGTCATGGTCGGTCTAGTTTTCTCCTCTCCTAAGGCCAGATCAAGATTTGGGACCATACCGAGTGATCTCCGTGTGTTGTTGTCATTGCCTTGTGGTCTGGGATTATTGTCTACCATTTCATCATCGTCGTCCTTTCCCTCATTCAAATCTAAAGGGAACACGATCCTTTTCTTCTCCTCACCGGCACCAGAATATCTTGAAGCAGATGTATCCCTCCTAGAAATGCTACATTCAGTTTCTATTCCTGTGCCCGTCTTCAGCTTTTTATTCACTGGTCCTTCGCACAATCTTTCATCATCCAAGCCCACTTCCTGGTTCATTTCAGAGAAATTCACTGCCCTGATCCCTGAAATTCCAATAACAGACGATTCATGAACACAGCTAAGATTTTTATCCTGGCCAGGGAACTCAACCTCAGAGCTCGTTACAGCCAAAAGCGAATCCTTTTTTGTTACCTGACGTCTTCTCATCCTTCAAGTGTGGGCTAGCACCTATCTCTCCTTCCTCGGTTTCTTCAACTGCTCCATATGAAACAGAGGATTCCTTCTCCTTGTCAATGGCACCACATGTTTCGTTCTCATCCTGTTGAAACCCATGTATCAATAAATTATATGCACTGTTTAGATAAACCTAGAAACTGTCTAGCACGCTCTCAACTAAATCAGACCAAGAGATATATAATTAGAGCAGAAAAATAAACGGCTAATTGTAAATTCAGAGAAGAAATGTATAACTAGCGGTGAGATAGAGAGCAATAACAGACGCTAATGGTAAATAGAGGACTAGAACCACCAACCTTCATGCATGATTGCATTCTTCCCGGTCCGCGATCAATCGAGGACTCTCTGTTGCTTGGATTCTCATGGCCAAAGCCCTCACGTGTAGAAAGCGATTTCCCTATATTTGGCAAAGCATTGGACGCCGGAAGAGGTGTGTTCTTGAGTGGATTAGAATGTTTCTTTTTTTCCCCTCGGAATACACCCCAAAGGAAGAATAACATGTTCCAACCTGAAAAGGCAAAGGATGTAGCACTAAGCAATAGACTTCGCATAGATTAAATAAGGCCTTACACTCGGACGGAACCTTGAAAACATCAACGAAACTTTTTTTTAACTTATCAGAGAGCATATTTGCTCCTCAATGGAAGTAACAGATATTAAACTTTGTAAACAAGCAGTGTAAAGAACAGTGAGATCCCAAACACTTCAGACAGAAGTTCAACCCTATAGAGAACAAGGAAACGTATGTGAAAGAGTTCTCATTAACATTCTTACGCTGGCAGTTCGGAGGAAGCTGATTGGACGAAAAAATCAAAAGCTCAACACCCTCGAAGTTTCCTTTTAGGGCTAGATCTTTCTGGATCATGTTATCTACCAGGGGCTTATAACTTTTCTCATAACTGTGTCACAGGCAACCATATATATTTCGTCGGTGGCTTAGGAAATAAGACAATGAAGACACCAAAACACGAATAACCATGTGATCTAAAAAAAACTTATACGCAGTTACCTCTCGATGTCCTTGGCAAAGAAGAAAAGAGCCACATGGTCTTCCTTAGCACCTATATCTTGAAACTGTGTAGGCCATGTACTTAGCCTGGGTACTTCATTCAAGATGACTTTTACTGGAAATTGGTTCACCACTTCAACAACTTTAGGTGATGCTAATGTTGATAGATATGCTTGCATTCCACAATGCGTTACTGATAGAAATCTGCTTTTCTGCACCTCCATGTCCCCTCTGATCAAAGGAAATAGAAGGTTTATCTACAAGCAATCAAACCAAAAAAGAGATAATCATAAAAAAGGAATGAAAACCATACTGCCATATGTATTCATGTTCTGGGATGGCTGAGGTTGTTGACAGAACAGATGGGGCAACCACCGGCAAATCTCTCATGACTGGTTTTACAGAAGGTAAATGAAATTCAGGCTCTACAGATTGGGAAGCAGCCATTACATCAGCATCAGCACCAGCACCAGCGAGTGTAAACTGATTTCCATTTACTTCAATCGTCTGCTTGTCTGTCTGTAAATTTGGATGCCCTCCTTGCAATCCCACAGGCCAATCTCTCACGACCGGCACCTTCGTGGGCGCTTTTTGAAAAGCTTTATCACAGCTAGAATCCACATTGGACACTGAAGGTAAATCAGATTGCTCCAATCCTCTGTTCTTGCTAAAGCTAGGTTTTTTCCGTAGAGCAGCATCAACCGCTGCTCGCAACCTATTGCCCTTATTAATGTCCTCCCGAATATTTCGCATGGTAGAGACATTGCTTCCAGAGGCACATGACGTCTCAGTGGGTTCTGCATTCTGACCTTTTTGAGACGGCAGGCCTTTCGAACCAGATAGCAGGTCAGACCTTTGGCGGTTACCAACAGCATCTTTGCTTTTCTCCCCCGTCACTCTGAATTCCCTCGACCGGGATAAACCATCTACATTTGCCAGTTCATTCTTACGTTTGGCTTCACTTGATATATGCTCACTTGAACTGCACTTTTCATTCGTATATGTCTCCCCAACTGCATACGTAAGAAACAAATCCTTAGGTGTCAATCATGATATCTTTAAATGCAGAGAATCTCTACTAACGGAACGAAAAAACCTATAACAATAACAGTTGAAATTGTACCAGAAGCAACTATATCTTCTAGACGGTTACGACTTAGATGTCTGGCTTGCTTTGACAAGCTACCTTGTTTAGCATCAGACTGCAAACCCTTCAAATCACGTGCACCATTTGCATATGAACTGGATGAATTGCCACGAGAGATTAGCTTCTGATCTACTGTGGATGCTGAAGGGTTAGCTTCTGTACTCCAATCTTTCAGTTGCTTTGAACCTTTTACTTTTGAGTCATTGCAACTAGTTGACATTGATCTGCCTACATTTTTAGAAAAACCCTCCTTTACATCACGGGAAGCATTTTCTTTCGCAGTTTTCTGACGTGGAAGCACAACATCATCCACTTGTCTCACTTTTGGTCTAGAGCTCGAAGAATTAAACGAATAGGACTTGCAAAAGGAGCCTGTAGAAACAGAAAACAAGGTAATATTATACTACCTGCAAAAATCACCAGAAGTACGAGAAACTAGACAAGGAAGAACTGTGTTTGAGAGTTTTTTTTGTCATATATCCTACCTTTAGGGGATTGGAGCTGTGAGTCAGTAGATCGTGTGCTTTCTGTGTCATCACTGGAGTGGCTATTGAAAGATGAGTGATGAGCTAGCTTTCGCGTTGTCTTCTCTACCCCCTTAAATGATGTTTCCCGAGATAAAGCAGACAATCTGGGGAGAACAGGTCTCTTGGGTGACCCTGTTGGAGCCTCAACTGCCCGTCTTTTAGCATCTGGAGCTGCCTCAATTTTATCTATCTGCCTTTTGCTGGAGCTCTGTGTATTCAAATTTGCCTCAGTTTCTCTTTTTCCCTCAGTTTCTGCATGTTACAACTCAAGCTCGTTAGATAAAAAGGAAAAACCAAGTTCCGCTAATGTTATACACTACTATCATGTATGGTAAATTAAGATTTACCTAGCTTCTGCTTTTCTGCTTCCTCAGCAAACTTGCATTCTTCACAAAGCCAATCACCCTCAGGAACTTTTTGAAGCATTACCCGCATGCAATAGCTGAGCATAAGAAATCACAATTATATCATTAGCAATAATATGATAATCCCAACTAACTAAAACTTCACGAATATTAACGTAAAGGATAAATCAAGCTTACGTGTGTTCTGCACCATCACTGCATCTACTGCAGATAGCAAGTAAATCCTCACGACCCGCATCTCCACAAATGTCACATACTTTTACCTGCTCAACAAAGATAACTTTTTCACTTAAGATTTTTGTCACACTGAGAAGATACAGAAGCAGAAGTCCAGCCAAATGAAAATAGATGTGTTCTATAATTCTTCCTAATATGAGACAAAATAGCATTACTTACATCAAGTTCCATCAATTCAGAACCAGCACTCTCGCTCTCCCTCTCAGACATAGCGGATGCGTTTGGTTCCTCAGCCTTATTTGAGGGAATATTTTCTCCCGACTTCCCAATCATCCCACTTTCGTCAGAATGCGTAGAACTTTCAGTTAAACTATTTTTCTGGTCTTGGTTATTCTCTGCTCCTGCTTTTTCCTTGAATTTTCCCTGCCCCGGAATGTTTCTGGCTTGATGGTCAGACAACAAGTTATGTGAAGATTCATGGTTGGAATTATCCAGATTGCTCGCTTCACTAGCAGTGTTATGTGAACTGCCGAGAGCATTAACCCGAGAAGAACACTGACTCGCCACTACACCATGGGAGTTTTCATCTGATGACTCGTCCGACATTGAACCCGTGAAGCTCGCATTACGATGCATGCAAGACGAACAAGGAGCAGAGCAGACATTACAAGTTCCAGACTCCACTTTAGAACGACCTCTCCGACCCATAGATCGATTACCAATTCTTCTATCAGCCTTCAGGTATAACATAGAGAGACCGTTAGTAATAAAAAAAGAAACAGATTGACAGAAAAAATGAAGCAACTTGTATCATTGTAGACAATAAAACAGTAGCATTGTACAATAAGGAAGATTTCCATTTTTCCACTGTATCCGCAAAGCATTTTTCATGTGATGTTTAGAGATAGGATCGAGTCCATGCGAGCGATTTCCTAAACTACAACTAGACATTCATGCCATTAACGCTATCGAGAGAAAACGATACAAAAATGCCCTGTTATTAACAAGCCAAAAACAGAGAGAAGGCAACTCCAGAGTCTCCAGATAATCTTACCATAGACAATAAAATAAAGCACGGCTCTCAAATCGATTTCTAGTCCAGCTGTGAACAAAAGAACAAAGACATAATTAAGAAGTGCAAAAGCATTAACCACAAAACCCAGATGATTCAATCCTGCTCTTTAACGAAATTGTAAATTGATCACAGCTCCTAGCGAAGAAGCACGATCAATTAGTTCATAAGTGTTTTCTTTTGAAGAAAGTGATCAATTTCTCAATAGAAGAAGCACAATGAAAACACCAGAGAACATGGAAAGCGAATTTGTCTCTAAGCAATCCCCAGAATCAAAATATCAGATTGCATTACATTTTGCGTCTCCACAATCATCTTAATCACCATCACCATGGGAGCAATCGATAAAAAATAACAAAAACCCTAACTTACCATTCCTCGATTTTCGCTCTCCAATTCCTACAAACCCTAGTTCCTCTAAAATCCAGATTCGATTCCTATTTTCTCTCTCTCTCTCTCTAGATAAAACGAGAATCAGCCATGGGCCTAGCTCGCTTCTCAATACTCGATTTTCCTCGTCATATACAAAGAAAAGCTGCTGTTAAATAGCCACCCAGGATCTGTACCTACACGTAGATACGTACGGACGTACATACATATACATTTATACACACGCAAATTTATATATATATATATATATATAACTAATTAATAATTACTAATTTAGACGAATATTTGTTGAATTAAACACGAAAGATTTAAGAGCTTTTAAAACGTGGTCAACAATATTTTTACAGTGATTAATATCTTTACCTTCACCGCCATGAAAGCATCTCTGTTTTCTACTAAAGAATTCAGAGTCTCCTGCACTTTGACAAACATATTTATATAGAGAGATTTATGCTCGCGTCAAATATAGAAGTACGTATTTTGGTAATTACATTGATCCCAAAACAAATGACATTGCCTTAATTGCTAATTTGGTAATTTCATTTGTAGTTGTTAATTTTAAAATACTTTCTTAAATACTTATATATAAGTTGGGAAAAAAGTTTAGGCAATGTGATAACGTTAAAATATTAAACCAAAAGAAGAAAGAAATTACAAAATGCCATTTCGTAAACATACAAAAAAAAGGCTGTCATTTGGTCATCCATTCCTTTCTTAGACCTTTGTAAGTTAGTACACCACCTTATGCTCATTTTCGGCCGATAAAGCCCAACTATTTTGGGCTTTACATATCGTGATTAAATTTTGGTTCGTATGAATATTTGGGCTTTACATATCCTTGGACCATAATAAATTATTGGTTTATTTCATACCTAGCTCTCGTCAGATGCCAGCTCATGACATCATAAATCAAAATAAAATCCAGGTAGCTGTCCAAAATATATAACCGTAGTGGACTTATATACATCAAAAAATAGTTTTATAATTTGTAATATAGTTGACTTAGCGTTGGACTAGTGCTCGTTTTACTCAAAGAAGCTATTTCAATCTTTTTAGATTCAACGATCACTATTTTCATAAAATTTATGGGATAATAATGAATTTATCGATTTCACCAAGATATTATAAAAGCAATTGTAACGACTATATTTTTTTGGTCTGATCATTTCAAAAGTTGATACCATCAAAAAAAAAGAGATGATTTCATTCTAAAATGTTGTGGTGTACGGTTTCTAGTTAGTGGTTACCAACTTCACCTTGAAAAGAAAAAAAAAGAAAAAAAAAAACTTCACATTATAAAAAATTAAATTAAACGAGTATGTGAAATATTTTTGTCAGTCAATCGTGAGGTAGTTATACTGATATTCATGACCACTTTCATCGTTGACTTTTGTGTGAGGTTGGCCATAAAACCTTTTATAGCGAATGGAAGAAATAATTAGCTAACAATTTTTGGACGGCAAGAAACAAACAAAAGCCGCTGACTTTATGTTTGGCCAAGTCGTTGACTTGGATTGATAAAGATGTTAAACGATGAAAAAAAACAATCTATTCACACGTTTGGCCAAGTCGTTGACTTGGATTGATAAAGATGTTAAACGATGAAAAAAAACAATCTATTCACACATAATCAATAATATTTTTTTTTTTTTACAAAAAATAGCAGAACCAATATTCTTTATAAACATTTCTGGAAAACTTGAAATTAAAAAAAAAAAAAAAAAAAGGAAAAAAGAAAGAAAAATCTCCAAGGTCTCATCTCAATTTGAGGCTCAAGAATTAACGAACAAACTAGGACAAGAACAAAAAAAAAGATAAAAAGAGGTGGCAAGGGGGGTACAAACTATTCATGAAATTACATTTTAGCCCCAAACAATTTTCAAATCGAGCATTAAACCCCCGCCCAAAATCAGTCGGACAACGGATTTGGAGAGCCTGAAGAACGCGAAACCTCCTCGATGAGCCTGGTGACTTCGGCCATCGAAGGACGGCTATCGGGGTACTGAGCCGTACAACTCATACCGATCTTCAACAGCCTGGTCATGTTTTCATTGCCCTCGGATTCGTACCTTGTGAGCTCAGGATCAAACACATCAGAAGGTGATTGTTGCTCGGTAACCGATTGGACCCATCTTGGCAAATCAACACCTTCTTCGTTCAGTTGCTGATGTGTTGGAGACTTCCCTGCAAATGCATCGTACCATGTTAAAGCTCAGCAATCGCAAAAAAAAACGCAATCATAGATTAACCGATTGTTTGTTTACCTGTGAGTAGTTCAAGGATTAGGACACCGAAACTGTAAACATCAGCTTTTTGAGAGATTTTGCGAGCATCGGTGACTTCAGGGGCACGGTAGCCATCGATACGGTTAGGTGCAGATGTGGAGCTAATGATAGGCGCTAGACCGTAATCAGAGACCTTAGCTTCATAGGAATTAGACAAGAGTATGTTCGAGGACTTGATGTTCCCATGAGAAGTTGTCGAATCACGCGAATGTAGGTAACTAATCGCTCTTGCAGCTCCTAAGGCTATGCCGGCTCTGGTCTCCCAGTTCAACGGAGTCCTCCCATTTCCTTTGTTACCTGCGGATCCAATTCAAAGAGCTCAGAAAAACAGAGCTCGAGGCTTAACAACTTAACTAATCCCATCAAGATCATAGTAAGAGACATAAGATCAACTAAGTAAATCAACAATGCTGTAATCAAAACTTATTAAGATCACAGTGATGGTGATTTGGGAATTTACCGTGCAATAGGGCAGACAAGCTTCCTCTAGACATGTACTCAAAGACAAGAAGCTTCTCGTCGCGGCTGAAGTAGTAAGCGATGAGGGTCACGAGATTGGCGTGACGCATTGATCCCAAAACCTGAAGTCTCTCTCTGAAGTCTTTCTCAGGAACCACAACGTCTCTTAATCGTTTCACAGCCACCACTAGTCCATGCTCAAAGCTTGCCTTGTACGAAGACCCAACTGTTCCTTTCCCGAGAACTTCAGCTGAAGCCTTCAACAATCCATCCAAATCGAATTCCCCGAAAGATTTCACGAAAAAGATCAAGTCTTTACTCACCGCACCGCTCGCCGGAGGAGGTACGTCAACCACCGTTTCCTTGGGTATAGCAGCGGCGGAGGTCGGAGCAGCGACAGGAGGTGCGGCGTTTCTCGATGGAACGGTCTCCTCTTTCTTTTTCTTTCTGCAGAGACAGAACAGAAGCAAGAGAAGCAGCAATAGACCGACGACGCATCCGACCACAATTCCGGCAATAGCTCCGGCAGATAATTTGTCGCTATCTTTCTTCCCCGGCGACGGCGAATTGGGGCTTTCGGCATTGTCTTCACAAGGGTTTAAGGGTTTCCCACACAGAGTGTTCCCTTCGAAAACGGCTGCGGGAAAACCCGATAACGAATCCGGAATCGACCCGTTTAGTTGATTCGAAGAGACGTTGAATTGCTGAAGCTTAATCGTGATCTCAGGGATCGGACCGGTGAGCTGATTCCTCTGCAAGTAGAGTGTAGCCAACCGGGTCGCGGAATTGACATTATCCGGGATCCGACCCGAGAATCTGTTCTCCGCTAGATTGATTCGGATAATGTTCGGAAGCGTGAAGAGAAACGACGGAATCTCGCCGGAAAAGGCATTACCTTGGAGATACAAGTAACGGAGGAGAACAAGGTTTGAGAAATCCGATGGGATTGGACCCGAGAGCGAATTGAAACGGAGAGACAGGGTTTGTAGCTGGGTTAGGTTACCAATCCCGCCGACTGGTAAAGAGCCGAATAAACCAGCTCCGGGTAATCGGAGCTCCGTGACTCGACCCGCAGCGCAGTGGACCCCATGCCATGTACACGGAGAAGACGCACTCATGTTCCATAGCAACGGACGGCCACGAACACTTTTACGGATGGCGACTAACGCTCGCCGATCAGACTCTAGATCTGAAGTCACCGCCGCAAGGTAGAAGAAGAAGATGAAGACGGAGAGACCTAGCTTGGGCTTGCACTTCATCTTCTTCGAATTGTAATTCTTCGTCTCCTTCGTCTTCAGTAAAATATTTATGAGATTTTTCGTATTAATTTGGGCTACGCGTAAACTTGTGTTTGAACAGAGAGACCAATGGTTGGATTTGAAGAAAGACTTTTTCACATGAGTTTCAGCTCTGAATCTCTTTTCTCTCTGTAGCCGTCTAAGAAAGAGAAAGAGAAAGTATAATTGCAGAGAATGGGAAAAAAGAAAAGTTACTATTTGGAATTTTTTTCCTTTTTGACAAAACAAAAAAAAAGTAAAAGAGAATCTTATGGTATTAAATGTGACAGCTACTAGATTTAAACACAAAATGTATAATACATTCATGAATAAGTTGTAACGATTAAATCAGTGGTCAAACTGGTCGTCGCGCTACATAAATGATAATTAAATTACTGTTTATCAAAATCACCGCAAGCTGCAGTAATGTTTTGTAGACGTTCAAACGACCTACTGTTTTATTGTTTTTAATTAATAGATTAATAAATGTAGCTCCAATAAATATCAATGGTCATCACTCGTCATCGTTTTTTGTTTTCTTTATGTTTTTTTTCTTGTTCAGGTTGAGTGCGACCAAACACAAGCTAGATTTGTGAAATACAGTTTGTCTGAGCCACCGTTGACAAATAAACGAATAGTGTCTGAGACAGCTTTTTATATTATTGTGTTATATATGATGTAAATGTTTATGTAATTTTCTCTTATAGTTTTTATATATTAAAATTGTGTGTATTTTTTTTTTATCAATTTGATAGGGAATAGAAATGGTCATCATAAAGCTAAATAGTGGTTCAGATTGAGAAAATTTCAATGGTTCCGATTCTTACTTTGTCCAAATCAATTAAATTTTCAAATTTGGTTACCTCATATGTTTGATACCCATTTTAAAAGTCGTATTGAATTGTTAGTTGGCAACTATGGTGTCAATTGTTTATTTTAAATTAAATGTTTGCTTTTCTCGTGACTGTGTTTGTGGAAATTCAAAATTCAAATAGACCATCAAATTTTGAAATGGTGTCAGTTGGTTAAAGTTCAAAGTATCCAATTGACCAATGCAAGTAGATAGATGGTTGATTATTACAAATTACAATCCACCACTTTCTATAACTCACTTCTAACCTCATGGTCATCATGGCCATGACCATGTTTATCCAAGTAAGAGACTGCCATGGCTGCGTGAAGAGCAGCTCCAACAGGAAGAGCTTCTTCATCGACAAAGAAGTAAGGCGAATGAAGCGGCTGACCTGCGCCTAGCGTCTCATTCTTGATCCCGAGCACGAAGATAGCAGCCTTGGTCCTTTGAGTGAAGAAGCTGAAATCTTCTGCTCCCATAGTCACCGGAAAATCATGGAAGTTGTTCTTTCCGATCATCGCTTCCGCTACTTCTTTCCCGTGCTCATATAACCCTTCGTCGTTCTTCATCACCGGGTGAAGAGACGGCTTTTTCTGCTCTTTCTTTCCGAAACTTACTTCTGCTTTGCATTGGTATACGGATGCTTGTGCCTCCGAAATCTACATCATCATCATCATCAACGAGCTATTTGAAACCAAGCTTGTGTATAAAGAAAAAGAATCGATCTCATTACCTCTTTGATTCGTCTTTGGATAAACAGAAGACCATCGTTGCTTAAGCTTCTGAAAGTTCCTCCGAATTCCGCAGACTGTGGTATTACGTTTTGAGCATGACCTCCTTTGATGTATCCAACCGTAACAACCTGAGAAACATTCAACACACTGATTTTGATTTATGTCTTCTTCCTCCGCCAAGATTCTGATTAAGCAAAGCAGAAAACAAACTTACACCAGCTTCAAGCGGATCCATTTCCCGGGAAACAATCTGCTGCAAGGCAACAACAGCGGAAGAAGCTGCAAGAACAGGGTCTTTAGACAGGTGAGGTGTAGCGGCGTGGCTACCTTGACCGTGAACGGTGACTGTAAACAGTCCTGCACCTGCAAGAACCGTGCCAGGCCTAGCGCCGATACCACCGGATGGGATCGATGGAAAGACGTGTACGCTGAGGATTCCATCCAAGTCGTCTAGAATCTCATCTTTTAGCATTTCATAGGCACCTCCATAGCCTTCCTCGCCCGGTTGAAACACAAGTTTCACTGTCCCCTTTTTAACCGAAAAAACAAAAAAAAAGATATTTGTGTTTCATTCAAAACCACAAACGGTCACACCAGATCAGAATATGACTGCTGTGACTCAATCAAACATTCATTCAAAGTCCCAAAAATTCACCAAACCAAAATCTGACACATTTAAGACATTTCACATTTTGTTTGCTGTGAAACATACGCAATATTGTGTACACAGTTATAGAGTCTGGCCCATTTAGAAAGTTGACATTTTGGTTGCCGAGGAAACACTAATCAAAGAGCTCAGTATTGTGTACCCCACACACACACACATATACAGATCAGAATGTGAGAAAACACTAACCCACATCGAAATGATTCATTTTGATTGGTGGGTACAAACTAAATGAAGAGAAAGAGAGAGAGAGAGAGAGAGAGAGACCTTGATTTGGTGTTTTCTGGATTGAAGAAGCTTAGCAGCTCCAAGAAGCATAGCAACATGAGTATCATGACCACAAGCATGCATCTTTCCATCTACTTTACTCTTCGCTTCCCATTCCACTAATTCCTTTTTTTTTCCCCAATCATAGTCCCCACCAATTTTTCAAATTAATTAGTCGGAGTAATTTTGAAATTCGAGGAAAACAAAGTAATTTTTGATTAGATTTCGGGGGAAAAGCAACAAACCTGCAACGGAAGTGCGTCCATGTCAGCTCTGAGTCCGAAAACGGGTTTCGAACCGGATCCGATCCAAGCCACGACGCCAGTCTTCGCCACAGGCCACTTATACTTCACTCCGAGCGAGTCAAGCTCGTCTCGAACGAGTTGACTCGTTTTGAACTCCTGAAATCCAGTTTCTGGGTTCTCGTGGATCCTCCTCCTGATACCTCTCATCCATTCGAAGAAATCTGGGTCCTTTGCTGAATCGAGCATCCCGCGAGCGAGAGACTCGAGACCCGACCCGTGATCATATCCCAGAGCTGGAGACAGAAGGGGGAGAAAAAAGAAAAAGACAAATAAGATCCCTGAGAAATTCATGATTTTCCTTTTGTATTTTGGCTCTCAGAATGGCTCGCAAATGGAACAACGGTGAAGAGGAGAAAGAAAGTAGTTTTTATATTATCCGTAAATGACCCACTCGTTAAAACTCATATGACATATCACATACATTTGAATAATAAAATAAAAAACCAAAATTTCTCACAAGGATGTTTCTTTCAGAAGGTAGAGTGAGTCATTTGAATACGTACATTGTTTATAAACGGTCCGCAAGTATTGTCTTTCTTTTAAAACACGATTTTGCTATTTACGCTAGTTAACAAAAGTTTCCGAATATCTCCGGATGCAGTAGTTTGTGGTTGCTCGCAAGTCTTTTTGCTTACTTGTTTTAATTTGTTTTTCCAACGGTTCAATAAAACTAAACAAATAGTACAGTTTAACAAATTAAAATAAGTAATCACAGATTTACATCTATATAAGACTATGGGATAAAGTCATAATGAAGTACTATATTTTGGGGGCTTGTTTTTATAAATAGGTTTTCTTAAAATAAATTAGGTAAAACAACATTAATTGGATGTATTTTATCAAAAAACTCCGAGCGAGTCAATCTCGTCTCGAACGAGTTGACTCGTTTTGAACTCCTGAAACCCCGTTTCTGGGTTCTCGTGGATCCTCCTCCTAATTCCTCTCATCCATTCGAAGAACTCTGGGTCTTTCGCTGAATCGAGCATCCCGCGAGCGAGTGACTCGAGACCCAACCCGAAATCATAGCTCAGAGCTGGAGAGAGAAGGGTGTATAGAAAGAAGAAGGCAAATAAGATCCCAGAGAAATTCATGTTTTGTCTATTATATTTTCGTTATAGATTGGCAAATTGAAGAATGGTGAAGAGAGAAAGAAGGTCCAAATTTATCACAGAAAAAGGATTTCTCTTTCACAAGGTAGCGATGAGTTATTTGAATACGTACATTATCTATAATAAACGGTCCAGAAAATGTTATTTACTTAAAATTGTTAGAGCAGCATCACAGACAAAAAGAAGGATTTTAAGAAGGTTTTAAACTTTAAATAAAAATTTAATAAAACAAACAAAAAACTTTTCTCAGATTTAAATGAGATTAATTGGTTTTGGCTATCATCTCTTTCCTAGTTTTCCCCTGGTTCTGATCCGTTAATCTTTATCTTAGAGCTTTTATACTCTTTTTTGGTTATGTCTTTGTTTGGATAGAGGTAGGTTGTTAGCTCTTTTTTGATCTTTTCTTTCTTCTTATTTTGCCTTGGTGTTGGCGGTTTGGCTTTGTTTCTGTGAACACTTTGCTCCTTGTGAGCCTATTAATACTATTACCAATTCAGTGAAAAAAAAGGTTCTAGCTATGTAGTGAAAATTAAAATCAATTGGAAGGGATTTTAAGAGAAGAAAAAATAAAAAAATAAAATTAAAAAATGTTGTAGATACTCATATGGGTATTTTACCAATGGAAATGGTCTTAGCATTCAAATATTGTCTTCCTTTTAAAACACGACTTTACTATTTACGCTAGTTAGCCAAAAGTTTAACACTTTCCGAATATCGCATGCAGTAGTTTGTGAATGTTAATCTCTTTACTATTAATTGAGAAGTACATCTCTTTTTTTGAACAAAAAAACCATCTCTCTTTGTGAAGATAATCTGTTTGGAAACAGGTTTAGTGAGGGTTAATTTAGTAATCTAAAATATCACTTAAATCAAACCAATGTTTGGTTCAATTAAACCAACAATCAATTCCTTTTAGAGTAGATAATACCATAATCAAAGATTTCCATTTTATGCATTATCTAGATAATACCATAATCTAAGATTTCCGTTTTCAAAGATTTCCGTTTTATACATTCTCTATTAAAAATCTGCAAAAAGAATAATAAAAAAAAACTAGCGATAATACCAAATCGAACAACTTTGATACTAAATAAAATAAAACAAAAAACCAAGACTTTTGTAATGAAAGTCACAGACAAATTAAACCCATAATCCACTTTAACGATAACTGGAAATCGACATGGCAGGAATATCATATGGAGAATTTGCTTATTGACCTGAGAATTCTAGATCTGGTTGTCACTGAAGTTTGCAGATTTCCTAAATTGAATTGTCACGATTTCTCTAAAAAAATATTTCGTAGAGTTTAGCAACTGATGATGGTTTCGGAGAGTAAAAAACTGAAATCTCATAAGCAAACAAAATTAACGAGCAAAAAGAGCAAATGGAACGTGGAAGACAATTCATTCGTAAGATTAAGATTCACACAGTAGTATTCTACGGAAGACATCTGTTTTGACAGGTGTTTGGTTATTATAATTTTTTTTTTTTGGGACATATGTTTTTACAAAGGATTTTACTATCGTTGGAAAAAGAATCATCTGTCGACAACACAACACACTTCATTCTTTTATGTTTCGGGTTCTACATAATGTTACTACATGAAGTCTATCCATAAATGTATTTTTCATTTTTTATTAAACTAGAACCACAAACATATTTTGTTCAAGAGTATATAAAAGTTTGGAAGCTATTCAGATTATGGATTAAGTTGGTAACAGTTATAACATAACCATGATGTAATATTTTTATTGTCTGGACCTGTGTTTGGTTATTGTATTTTCTTTTTCTTAATTATTAATAAATAAAGACAGTCTAATTAATACATCAAAATTTGAATCACTTAATACAAAAATTTAGATTCAAATTAACAATATACTTGACAATTTTAACATAAAAAAACATATAACACTTAAATTAACATTAAAATTAAAACATGTTACAAAAAGAAGAAAAAAAGCAAAAAAACAAAAACATAATCTCGCACTGCACTGCTGTGCGGGTCATACACTAGTCTTTGCTTACGTGCTAAGCACTAGTTCCACCAAAATGTTAATCTTTGCTTACTACTGATTCATGATTTGTTTCAATGAAACTAAACAAAAATACAATTTAACAAATTTAAATAAGTAATTATAGATTTTTTATATCTATATAAGACTATGGATAAGACTATGGAAGGGTATTTAATAAGTAATCTTTGCTTACGTGCCAAGCACTAGTTCCACCAAAATGTTAATCTTTGCTTACTAGAAAAGTCTGTCTGTCTGCTAATGTTGTAAACCTAGAATCACATAGATAAAAGAGAGAAAATGTTGTAAACCTAGAATCACAGAGATAAAATAGAAAAGAGAATAAATTATTTTTGGTATTTCTTAATTGTATTATGAAAGTGTCTTACAACCTAATAATAATTTAGAAAACCAAAACCCTAATAATAATTTAGAAAACCCAATAACAACTTAGATTATAAAACCCAATAATAAACTTAACCAATTAAGTGGCTCTAGTAATTGACTCCACTAACGAACGTGAATCGCATGAGACCACTGAATCATATACAGTGACTCATTTGGATTTGTAGTAATTTTTATAAATATTAGATCCAATAAAACGTGATTTGGATAAAAAAAACAAATCCTCCTAAATCATCAACCCAAATATCTTTATGAGAAATCACGACACATATACAGCGAGGGTTTCAGGCTCTCAGCCCTTTTTGCTGACTCATAACACTGGAGGCTTTGGGCCTTTACTGGGCTTGGGGATTTTTTTTTTTTTTCTTTTTTCTTTTTGAGCATGACCTCATTTCATGTATCCAACCGTAATCACCTGAGAAACATTCATTCAATACATTGATTTTGATTTCTGTCTTCTTCCTTCGCCAAGATGCTCAATTTTTTTACTATTTTCTTCTAAATTTTTTTATTGTCTTTAATTTTTTTTTATAAATTAATAAACTTTGTACAATAAATTTTTCTAATCAACAACAACAGAATCATATTGTATCTTATTATATCTTATTATACGTTAAAACAATTAATAAAAAAATACCAAAAAACAAAATATATATTAATCTCAAAATAATAATAAAAAATAATATATCTTTCAAATAATAATTTATTTTAAAACGAAAAATTTAAAGTTAACACAACCCCACGCATTAGGCGTGGGATATCACCTAGTTGATTTTGATTTCTGTCTTCTTCCTTCGCCAAGATGATGTGATCCTCAATGGTTCACAAGCCGACTTTGATACAATGAAGGTTCAAGACATTTCCAAGGCTTTGGAGATACCGAACGGAGCGATCACAAGGAGCAAGGCAAAGGAGCTAGCTGAGATCATGGAGAATATGCTAAGAGAAACTCAAGTCAAGGATCATGAGAACGTACCAAGCTACATCAACAACATTCAAGCATTGGAAGAAGATCAAGGTATTCACTAAGTAGTTAAGTGGTTTATCTAGTACTCTTTTTCCTATGCTTCGGTTTTGTCCCATTGGGTTTTCTCAAGCATAGGTTTTAATGAGGCTAGATAAATTACTTCCATCTATACTACTTAGAAATACTTTGATCTTGTCAAAGACTCTAAATAAGGTGGAAGGTTTGAGAGAAGAATAAAGAAACACAATTACCAAAGAACCTTGCATGTAGTCTTTGCTTTAATGTTTATGTCTTTTTCGAGGAGGAGCCTTTGTCATCTCCTTCCTCTATACATTGTGCACGAAATATTTGAGTAAAACATCCATCCTTTTGTTGTGATAACATATTTGGATCATTTGAGTGTTTCTCTAAAGATTGGAGTGAATCCAACAAAACCCCTTTTCTTCTTCGAAGAAATTCTGTCTACTTTTTGTGTGAATCAACTAAGTAGCAGCCCTATATCTCTTCATTTGATCCTTTCATAGATCAATTGATTATACCATCATCATCATCACCTCGTTCATCCGGATCGCAAGCCACCAAATCATCTCTTTTCATACCGAATCAATCATCTATCTTCATCTTCCGCAAACTCTAATTCTATCACCACCAAAACCCGTAGCTCATCACGCCAAAGCTATCAATCTTGGGTCAAGATCTCATCAAGTGGTATCAGAGCACTTTGGCGTAGCTAAGTGTCTCGTATCTCTTTTTTTTTTTTTTTTTGTTGTTATTTTCGGTTTTTATGCGATTTTTGTTTGAAGGAAAATCTGACTGTTCATCTTCTTTTGTGACCATTCATATTCAAAGTATAATCATCTTCTAGTGACAGACTTTCTGTGTTTGATTCATTTCAACCATAGTTGCTTTGATCCTTTTTTTCTGTTTTTGTTGTCTTTGTCATCAAGTGAAACCGATGGAGAGTAATGACGATGAAGAAACAAGTAAGGCAAACGAACGGAAGCTCATGATAGAGGATATGAGGATGATTATGAGAGAGATAGTAGCTGAGCAAAAGAAGAGTACAACACCTCCAGCCCCTCGCAAACAACAAGCTCATAAACCACACCGTCGTAGACTTGTCAATGAAGAAGATGGGGAAGAAGGGTCGCTGCCTACAGAATCTTGTTATTCTAGCTCAACCAATAGTAGGAGGAGTCAAAGAAGTGATGGAGAGCTAAGGAGACGAAGAGAAGAACAAGCACCTCAAAGGCGACATCAATTTGACAACATAAAGCTCAAAATGCCCACCTTTGTCGGTAAAAATGATCCTGATGCGTATCTCGACTGGGAAAAGAAAATGGATCTCGTGTTTGATTGTAAGCAACCTCCTGAGGCCAGCAAGGTTAAGATAGCTGTCACCGAGTTTAGTGATTATGCTCTTATATGGTGGGAACAAACCGTGACAACGAGAAGAAGAGTTGGTGAAGCACCGATCGCTACTTGGGATCAACTCAAAGCTATTATGAAAAGAAGGTTCGTACCAAATCATTATCACCGAGAGCTACATCAACGTCTTAGAAGGCTGAACCAAGGTGGAAAGAAGGTGGAGGAATATTTTCAAGAGTTAGAAACTCTTATGCTTAAGGCCGACATTCAAGAGGATCGTGAAGCTACTATGGCGAGATTCATGGGTGGTCTTAATAGGGAAATTCAAGACAAATTGGAGCTACAAACATATGTTGAAATGGAGGATTTGTTACACAAGGCAATTCTCATTGAGCAGCAACTAAGTCGTAAGCCGTCTCGATCCAACTTTGTCTCGGGTTCGTTTAAATCAAAGGAGACCAAAACAAGCTATCCAAGAGATGTCAAGCCATCTACTATTGATCCTAAAGAAGAATCCAAGAGTGACATCAAGGGAAAAGGCGTGGCTAATCCAAGCAAAAGCAAGAGCCACATTCGATGTTACAAATGCCAAGGAATGGGTCATTTTGCGAATGAATGTGTCAACAAGAAACTTTTCATTCTTCTAGACAATGGTGAGATACAACCTGAACAAGAGAGTGAGGACGAGGTCTCCTCTGATGAAGAAGAGTATGAAGAGCTACCACTCCAGGGAGAACTACTTGTTGCCAGAAGAACGCTTAGCTTACAAACCGAGAAAGAGGAACTTATACAACGAGAAAATCTGTTCCACACGCGTTGTTTGGTTAAGGACAAGTTGTGTAGCCTCATCATTGATGGAGGAAGTTGCACAAACGTGGCCAGTATATCCATGGTTAAGAAGCTAGGTCTAAAGGTTCGAAAACACCCAAGACCTTACAAGCTACAATGGCTCAACGAAAGTGGTGAAATGAAGGTACGTGATCAAGTCACCGTTCCAATGAGCATTGGCAAGTACCAAGATGAGATTGTGTGTGATGTGCTGCCTATGGGAGCTAGTCATATCCTTTTGGGACGTCCATGGCAATCGGATCGCAAAGTGATACACGATGGATTTACCAACAAGCATTCTTTCATGTTTAATGGTAAGAAAATCACACTTGTGCCTATGTCGCCTCAAGAGATCTACAAAGATCAACTGCATTTCAAGAATCAAGAGGAGGAAGAGAAGGAGAAGGTATCACTAGAAAATTCTGATCTCATGATCAAACCAAAAGAGGTTAAGAAATCCTATCTCTCTAATAAACCGATTCTACTTTTTATTTTTAAACAAACTCTAACAAGTTTAGCTAATTTGGAACCGGTTATTCCGAGTGAGATGCATAGTCTTTTGCAGGATTTTAAAGATGTTTTTCCAGAGGAAAGTCCAAAGGGATTACCACCTATAAGAGGAATTGAGCATCAAATTGATTTTGTGCCCGGAGCTTCATTACCAAACAAGGCCGCGTATCGAACTAATCCGGTAGAAACTAAAGAGTTGCAACGGCAAGTAGAAGAGCTCATGAGTAAGGGACATATACGTGAAAGCATGAGTCCTTGTGCTGTTCCGGTGTTACTTGTACCAAAAAAAGATGGTACATGGAGGATGTGTGTCGATTGTCGTGCCGTCAACAATATCACTGTAAAGTATCGACATCCTATACCTCGTTTAGATGATATGCTAGATGAGTTGCATGGTTCCACCATATTTTCTAAGATAGATTTAAAAAGTGGTTATCATCAAATTAGGATGAAAGAAGGAGATGAGTGGAAAACCGCATTTAAAACGAAGCATGGTTTATATGAATGGTTAGTGATGCCGTTTGGTTTAACTAATGCACCTAGTACTTTTATGCGATTAATGAATCATGTGCTTAGATCATTCATTGGAGTATTTGTGGTTGTTTACTTTGATGACATACTGATTTATAGCAAGAGCTTAGACGATCATCTTAAGCATATTAGCTTGGTTTTAGACGTTTTACGAAAAGAGTGTCTTTATGCTAATCTTAAGAAGTGTACTTTTTGTACGGATAACCTTGTGTTCCTAGGCTTTGTTGTAAGCGCAGATGGTGTCAAGGTGGATGAGGAAAAGGTGAAAGCTATAAGAGATTGGCCGAGTCCTAAGTCCGTTGGCGAAGTTAGATCTTTTCACGGTCTTGCGGGTTTTTATCGACGTTTTGTGAAAGATTTTAGCACTATAGCCGCACCTTTAACAGAAGTGATCAAAAAGGACGTGGGATTCCAATGGGGTCCATCCCAAGAAGAAGCTTTCCATTCCCTTAAAGAGAAGCTTACTAATGCCCCACTTCTAGTTTTACCCGATTTTACTAAAACTTTTGAGATCGAATGTGATGCAAGTGGAATTGGTATTGGTGCTGTTTTGATGCAGGATAAAAGGCCTATAGCATTCTTTAGTGAGAAGCTTGGAGGATCCATACTCAATTACCCGACCTATGACAAGGAATTTTACGCTTTGGTGAGAGCTCTACAAACGTGGCAACACTATCTTTGGCCAAAAGAATTTGTGATTCATACGGATCATGAGTCTCTCAAGCACATTAAAGGTCAGCATAAACTCAACAAAAGACATGCTAAGTGGATTGAGTTCATCGAAACATTTCCGTACGTGATTAAGTACAAGAAAGGTAAGGATAATGTCGTAGCCGACGCATTATCAAGAAGGTACACTCTTCTCTCTAATTTAAGTTCCAAGATTATTGGATTTGATCAACTTAAAGAGATGTATGAAACTGATCATGAGTTCAAAGAGCCGTACCTTGCTTGTGAAAAATTTGCAATCAACCATTACTTTAGACAAGATGGGTTTTTATTCTATGAAAATCGTCTTTGTGTGCCTAATGGTTCTTTGAGATCTTTATTAGTCAAGGAGGCTCATGGAGGAGGATTAATGGGACACTTTGGTGTTGCTAAAACCCTTAAGACGTTACAAGATCATTTCTATTGGCCGCATATGCGAAGAGACGTTGAACGGGTTTGTGACCGATGTGTTACTTGTAAACATGCTAAGTCCAAAGTCCAACCCCACGGTTTGTATACTCCACTCCCTATTCCTATACACCCTTGGACTGATATTTCTATGGATTTTGTAGTTGGATTGCCTAGAACCAAGACCGGTAAGGATTCTATATTCGTTGTGGTAGATAGGTTCTCAAAAATGGCACATTTTATCGCTTGTCATAAAACGGATGATGCTTTGAATGTTGCTAATTTGTTCTTTAGGGATGTTGTTAGATTGCATGGCATGCCTAAAAATATTGTCTCTGATCGTGATACTAAGTTCCTTAGTCATTTTTGGAAAACCTTATGGTCTAAGCTAGGAACTAAGTTGTCATTTTCTACTACATGTCATCCGCAAACCGATGGTCAAACTGAAGTTGTTAATCGTACATTGTCAACATTGCTTAGAACTTTGGTTAAGAGTAACTTGAAATCTTGGGAAGAATGCTTGCCTCATGTAGAATTTGCTTATAATCATGCAAAGCATTCCGCTACTAAGTTTTCACCATTTGAGATTGTTTATGGTTTTAATCCTTTATCGCCATTGGATTTATCACCTTTACCTTTGAGTGAAAGAATTAGTCTAGATGGCAAGAAGAAGGCTGACTTGGTCAGAAAGATTCATGAGAAGGCTCGGAAAAATATTGAGCACAAAACCGAACTCTATGCCAAGTATGCGAACAAAGGGAGAAAGGCGATGAAGTTTGAGATTGGTGACCAAGTGTGGGTTCACCTAAGGAAGGAAAGGTTTCCTAATGAGAGGAATTCTAAGCTAAAACCAAGGCTTGATGGTCCTTTTCGTATCACCAAGAAGATCAACGACAATGCCTATCATCTCGATCTTCAAGGTAAGTATAACGTGAGTAATGCTTTCAATGTTTCTGATCTTGTTCCGTTTATTGCAGATGATGAAACAGATTTGAGGTCAAATCCTTTTCAAGAGGGAGGGGATGATGTGATCCTCAATGGTTCACAAGCCGACTTTGATACAATGAAGGTTCAAGACATTTCCAAGGCTTTGGAGATACCGAACGGAGCGATCACAAGGAGCAAGGCAAAGGAGCTAGCTGAGATCATGGAGAATATGCTAAGAGAAACTCAAGTCAAGGATCATGAGAACGTACCAAGCTACATCAACAACATTCAAGCATTGGAAGAAGATCAAGGTATTCACTAAGTAGTTAAGTGGTTTATCTAGTACTCTTTTTCCTATGCTTCGGTTTTGTCCCATTGGGTTTTCTCAAGCATAGGTTTTAATGAGGCTAGATAAATTACTTCCATCTATACTACTTAGAAATACTTTGATCTTGTCAAAGACTCTAAATAAGGTGGAAGGTTTGAGAGAAGAATAAAGAAACACAATTACCAAAGAACCTTGCATGTAGTCTTTGCTTTAATGTTTATGTCTTTTTCGAGGAGGAGCCTTTGTCATCTCCTTCCTCTATACATTGTGCACGAAATATTTGAGTAAAACATCCATCCTTTTGTTGTGATAACATATTTGGATCATTTGAGTGTTTCTCTAAAGATTGGAGTGAATCCAACAAAACCCCTTTTCTTCTTCGAAGAAATTCTGTCTACTTTTTGTGTGAATCAACTAAGTAGCAGCCCTATATCTCTTCATTTGATCCTTTCATAGATCAATTGATTATACCATCATCATCATCACCTCGTTCATCCGGATCGCAAGCCACCAAATCATCTCTTTTCATACCGAATCAATCATCTATCTTCATCTTCCGCAAACTCTAATTCTATCACCACCAAAACCCGTAGCTCATCACGCCAAAGCTATCAATCTTGGGTCAAGATCTCATCACAAGATGTGTTTTCTATTTTTTGGAAAGCAGAAGACGAATTACTTAAAATGTAAGCATTCAAATACTGTCTTTCTTTTAAAACACGACTTTACTATTTACGCTAGTTAACCAAAATGTAACACTTTCCGAATATCGCACGCAGTAGAAGGTTGTTCACAAGTCTTTTTGCTTACGTGTTAAGCACTAGTTCCACAAAAATGCTTACTGGTTCAAGATTTGTTTTCCCAACGGTTCAACAATGAAACTAAAACATCTAAAGTGAAACAACATTACATGGGATGTAAACAGTTTAATTTTTGACAAATGATCCTGCAATCATTAATTCGCTAATACATATCATAATCTCAGGCCCAAACCCGACTCAAATCGACCCGACCCGGTGATGAACAACAGATGAACAGATTGTAGTGTCGACTCAAATATTCGCTCTCATTCAATGAGTTAATCTTCGAATTTCTCAAATCGTCGATCTGATTCCCGACTCTGATCCTCGCGGCCTCGCATTTCCAGAGATTGTACTCTCGATAAGTAGGTAATGTAAAGTAATCAAATTAATGATTAGATTCCCCGAATATTCGCTCGCTCTATGTCCAACCACAAAAACCGCTAACTTTTTCTCTCTTCTTCACAGAAGCACCCAGAAGAAACAAAAGCGTCACTCTTTTCGTTTTCTCTCAAATGGCGGACAATGGTAATGACACGTTTAATCTCTGGTAACTTCTTCCTTTTCGTTGCTTCTTTTTGATTTCCCTGTTTTCTCATTTTCTTTTTGTTTTGCGACATTCGGTGATGAAGATTCTCTAGATCAGTTCTTGGCTGCCGCCATTGATGCAGCTCAAAAAGCTGGACAGGTCTCTCTTTTGTTTTCGCTATATCCTTGTTGTGTTTGATCGATCGAGTGGCTGATCCTGCTTGGTTTGGATCCTTTGGTTTCATTCTGGACAGGTCATTCGTAAAGGGTTTTACGAGACGAAACATGTTGAACACAAAGGCCAGGTTTTTTGTTTGTTTCATCTCAGAGAATCACAAACCAAGACTGTCAATTTTTGGTTTATTTAAACAAGTTGGCATGCTTCTTTAGCTCCTGAGTTTGTTGGTTTTTAGGTGGATTTGGTGACAGAGACTGATAAGGGATGTGAAGAACTCGTGTTTAATCATCTTAAGCAGCTTTTCCCCAATCACAAGGTGATTCTTCTCCTTTTTTTGTTGGATGTTTGATAGCTCCTCCTTACTTGCTTTGATCATTGTGAGTTTTGTTATGAAAAATTAGTTCATAGGAGAAGAAACAACTGCTGCAAACGGCGTGGCAGAATTAACAGACGAACCAACTTGGATTGTTGATCCTCTTGATGGCACAACAAATTTCGTTCACGGGTGGGTTTGGGTTTATATATATATGTCGTTGCTCAATTCCCATTTGAATGCTTGTGCCTGTTTCATTGAAAACAAAAACAAATGCTGTTTTTGCAGGTTCCCTTTTGTGTGTGTTTCCATTGGCCTTACGATTGGGAAAGTCCCTGTGGTTGGCGTCGTTTATAATCCTATTATGGATGAGGTATAATTACACTAGACCCTCTCCTCATGGTTCTATTGTAGCAACCCTCTACTTTTTATTACCATTATAGATAGCTTCCTTAATAGTGGCATAGTGCTGTAGAAATGGATGTAGCGAGATGTTTTACAGTTTTTACATGTAATTTCTATTGATAAAAACAGCTATTCACCGGTGTCCAAGGCAAAGGAGCCTTCTTGAATGGAAAACCAATCAAAGGTTAGAAATTTATACTTGTTTTACTCCTTTAAAGTTCTCAACTCAATCAACGTGCTTTTTGCAGTCTCAACACAGAGCGAACTTGTAACGGCTTTGCTTCTAACAGAGGTAAAATATGTCTCCTTTGTGTCACACTAGGCTGCTATGAAAGCCTTCTCTA